>JALIDW010000009.1:1200000-1800000 GCA_023079495.1 Xylaria sp. L1 SY-2022
ACAGCTACTGTGACGATGGTCTTAACCCCCCTCCTGAGCTAGGTTTTGGCGGTGTAGTGAAGAAAAGAATAATGAAAGATACCCTAGGTTACCTTTGGATTTCGGACCTCAGTTGTTCATTCATACCCCATTCATTATATAATCTTGCTCTGCTTTAGCGTTGGAGTTTTCGCGTCGTCGTTGCATTTACGAGTATGTATCTGGTTTTGGGGAATCTTGGTAGAAAAAGAAAGAGACAACACTGGGCCGTAGCAATTTTGCCCCATCATCAGTTTTTAGCATACCTATAACACCTCTTATTATACATTGTATCGTAGATGATCGGCAGGAGCCAAATGTCGCTCTCCTAACCGTAAGTTGCTGGTTGAAGACGCCCAAACGTAAGTGTAAGAGAGATCCTAACTTGACTTGATAGTGGTAACGGGGCCGACACGTCACGCGCATTCGCTCACCTTCGCCATCAATAATCGCCGTACACCTCGACCATCCGTACATATGCTAAGCATTTTTCCCCGGATTATTCGGTGAGAAATGCGTTGTTGGCTCTACACCGTGCTTGAGCTAGCAAGCAGCGCCCCGTACAAGTATTTTTCGAATTACTGATCAAGGCATTATCATGCCGCGTACCTATCCTTTATGGAGTCTTAAACTGCGCATCTGTCATCAAATTGACTACCTATTTGCCGGAGGGCTTGCCGTACCATCGTGGAAAATATCGACAGCACGGCAAAGCATCCAGACGCGGCATCCACGACCGTACAGCAGACCATCGGGGGCCAGCAGTGCACTCTACGGAATACGAGTAACGCACACCGCGACTCGTAGTATTATCTTGCAAAACTACGGAAAATGGGCAATGAAGCACCATGAGAGCAATTCAACTGAAGTGCCGACAGCCAATACATGCGGCTAATTAGAACGCTGACCCTGGCGAAAGGTCTTCACTGGAGGCCTGGACGGTGTTTTATTGTCCAGGGCGGCTAACTATACCTCACTCCAGCTTTGTCCAGGACGCGTCCAGCTGACGAGGTACGACCGCGTACGGTCTAGGTAGGTCGGACGCATCATGACACCCCATCTCAGGGTTTATGTGGGACGGCGAGACGGCCAGATTGAGCATTCGCGTCCGAACCATGTAACGTCACAGATGCCCGGGACGGGGAACAGTGAATACAGTCGGGTCTAGAGAGTGATCGCCGGGTTGTGGGTACCTACCTACCGTGACGTGCCCTATTACGTGCAGGCGGAGCGATGCTACGGATACAGCTTGTGCTGGACTGACTGGTTGTTGGAAGATCGTGGTGTTGATAGTTACCTCATACGTATGGCCTTATGTGAGGGAGCCTGACGTCGGGTCTTGATGCCATTCGGGATCTGGGTAGGTATATATGGTGGCCTTGCGACGGCTTCATTTCTAAGAGCAACTGTCATCTCATCACTGATTCCGAGAGTAGCACATTCAACATGTTGGTTAAGAAAGATAAAGATACCGCCACCGGTTTGGCCGAGCAGATCGAGAGACTCCTCGATGATGGCTCCTTCGACCCCGAGACCCTCGATAACAAGACCCGTCATCGGTTAAGCGAGGCGGCTCGCAAGCTCTCGGTTGCGACTGAGACGAGGGGAGCTACTTTCCACCGGATGGCTCATGCGGTATGTCCAGCTCAAACACGAATCTAATCTTCAACCGGTTTTCTAACATGCTTAGCCTTTCCAACTCCCTCTTGTGATAGTAGGCATTGAGGCTGGTGTCTTCGATGTCTTGGTGGAGCTCGATGGCAAGACGGCGTCTACTGCTCAGCTCTCGGAGAGAACGGGCATTGAGAAGTCATTAATGAGTATGTTCGCCTCAACTGAGATGAGTAAGAGACGTCGGTCCTAACTAAGCAAACAGAGCGCTTCCTGCGCTACTACCAATCCTTCGGCATCGTCGCCCAAACCGACGATGAAGCCTACCTTGCAAACAACATCACTCGCGCCCTCACTTCGTTCGGTGGGCGCTCAGTTCTACCCTTCATGTACGTCCTCACTCTCACCCCGTCATTACCAAACTAACACCCTTCCAGTTTTGAAACGGCAGTCCCAACCTTCAACGCCCTTCCACAATACCTGCGCGAGAACCCCTCCGTAGACCTGAAGACACAACCGCACATCCCCTTCTACATGGGCCTCAAGACAGACGAGTCGCTCTTCCAATTCATCAACTCGCGGCCGACGGTGCTGAAGAACTTCATGGGCTGGATGGCAACGCAGCGGGACGGGTCGGGAACTTTCTTTGACGTGGTGGACTTCGAGAAGGAGTTCTGCGAGAACGCGGATGCGGAGACGCCGGTTTTCGTCGATATCGGCGGCTCGTTGGGACACCAGTGCATTGCTGTGAAACAGAGGTACCCGGGCCTTAAGGGACGGGTTATCCTGGAGGATCTGGAGGAGATTGTGGTCAAGGTCAAGGCGAACCCACTTCCGGGCTTTGAGGGGGTGGAGACGGTTGGGCATGATATATTTACGCCGCAGCCGGTGAAGGGTGAGTTTGCTTGCTCTACTGTTAAAGCTGGGGAATGAGATGCTAACGGAAATAGGGGCTCGCGCATATTACATGCGCAACGTCCTGCATGACTGGGACGACGAGAAATGCGTCGACATCCTGAAGAACATCAAGGTGGCTATGACGGCCGACTCGCGCATCCTCGTCGACGAGGCCATTATCATGGATAAGGATGCGCCCTGGCGGACGACGCAGCAGGATCTGATCATGGCGACGTGTAATGCGGCGAAGGAACGGACGCATGCGGAGTGGCTTGAGTTGTTTGATGAGGCGGGTTTGAAGGTGGACCGGATGTGGAAGTATACGGATGAGTTTTCGGATCATTTGATGGCGTTGGTGCCGAAATAGGGGATGGAATGGATTGTTATGATGATGACTTCACGTTCACGATCGAAACTAATGAGTTGATAACACAATGCAATGTTGAAATACCTTTTTTATATTTGCTCATGATAAACAATACTTTTTACCTACATAACTCTCATATCAACTTCGATGTCCCAATGCACTTCAATCTCAACCCTTTCAAGCAAGCCTCCTCTCTTTCTCAGGCTCCTGCGCATCAGCATTCGTAGCAGTAGAAGGCTTTACAGCAGTCGTCGCAGTCTTAACATCACTCTTCGCATCATCCTTGACCCCCTCCTCCTTCTCCTCCTCCCCCTTAGCCAAAACATCCACAGTCTTAACCGTAAAAACCCGCACCGGACTCCTCGCCCTCGAAATCGACCGTCTCCCCATCTGCCCCCGAACAACCGGGACAATCGCAATAGCCTGCGCACTCCGCACCCTCTCGCTCGATAAATCGATCTCGTCCATGCCCTCGCCGCTTATGCGTCGTCCGAGACGCCACGGCGCCGGCGACCGCATGCTGTCGGGTGTTTCGGGCCAGAGGACTTGGCGCTCGAAGGTTGAGGTGGGGGGCACGTAGGGCGTTGTGGTTTGTTCGATGTCGGGTTGTTTGCGTGGGAGGCAGAGACGGAGGGTTAGGTGCAGGGTTAGGAGGAGGAGGAGGAGGGTTGTTATGCCGAGGACTATGACGGCGGGGAAGAGGTAGGATAGTTCGGATTGGAGGGCGTGGTATTTGGCGACTTCGGTGGGGGGGAGGGTTGGGGATTGCATTTTGGGTGGTTGGGGGTGGGATAGATATGTTTGTTTTGATGTGGTGGTTGGGGGGTGGGATAGATATGTTTGTTTTGATGTGGTGGGTTGGGTTGGTTAGGGTGAGGTGTGTGCTTGGTGGATAGTGAAGACGACGATGTTTCCTGATTTATAGAACGTGATGGCCTTGTTTCTCGTTTAGTATGAGTCGCAGGCTATGAAACATGGCCGTAGAACAAGGGCATTGAGGGCATCGACTTGTGTTCTTATAAGACGGGGGTTTATTCAGGGCTGTTCTTTGTCCGTCACAATGGCGATGTTGTTCAAAGAAAGACAATCGTGCAGCCAATCCTTATTGTTTCATTTGTGAAAGGGTCCCTAGCATGTGCTAGTTACGTAGAGCGTCTACTCATTATCATGGTATCGTGATATCGTCCCCCTTTCCATTCCTCCTCGATACGTCTCATGTGTCTTCTCGTCGGCAATGCTAGTTTCTCACCTATATCCGATCAGCATCTCTCTTTTCTAAATGTTCAGTTCAACGTACTGGATAGCAGCAACGATACTTATACACCACCAAACCAATCAAAAGAATCACAGCCCCCAGCATGGTCAGGACACCCGCCATGATACCCTCAACAGCGGGCTCACTAAGGCCAGGATGCGGCGTAGGGGTGATATCAACGGGCGGGAGACCGGAGTCTTGTCGCCGTTCAGCGAGGTATCGGTATGCCATGATGTCCGTGGGCTGTTGGTAGGAGCCATTCGGCGCTGGTTGGATGTCAGTTCATATACTGGGACCTCGGGGGGCGTTGATTCTAACCTTGTGAGTTCTTCTGATTATGGATGTTTGTTGGAATTGGCAACAGTCAGGATTGTTTGCGTGACTGCGTTCGTGTAATGCTGTGGTTGAGGTTTGTTTGCTGGAAGGAGTCACTGGGGAGACAGAGATCTGTAAATGCTAACTGGTTCCCCATAGTTACCAGAGCACAGGTCTTCGTCTGATCTCTGGGGATTCGTGAGCACAGACATATTTTCGAAAGAAGCAGGTCACCTGGGCAGGACATCGTAGCTACGACTGCTTTATCATCGTCCCCTTTTCTACGTGATCGCAGCATTGAAGTATGGAGTTAGTTACCAGGGAGCATTGAATTCATGTTTGCGGTATTCATAGATTAAGTCACTTGTTGAGTTTCTGATTCTCGATGGCAAACGTCGAGAATCATGTAGACTATTTGTTGTCAGGCTTCAGAGTCTGAGTTGTAAACTGGGCCGGTGAAAAGTAAGAGGTTACAAGTCTTCACATATAGAAAACGCATTGCTCATCCGTCATCAAGATATGAAGCAAGTTCATGATTCAATTGTTTAGGCGACAGAAATCAGCATCTGCAACTCATCTACAGTACTGACAGCTAAACCGTCAACAATAACGATCTTTTCATTCATATAAGCAATCACCGATTTTCTGACCATCCGAATGCGCCGGGCCCAGTGGCCCGTGAAAACACGACTTGGGTATCTATTTTCTCGTCCTACACATTTCTGATTTTATGTACATAGTTGAGAGGTATCCAGGATGAATTCGAATACGTTGCCCTAAGCTTTAGGTTGTTCCCCCTGACCGAGGCCTTCTGTGACCTTTGGCGTTGTCCGGTCATCAATGAAGCCTGTCTCTTGCGCTACAAATTGAGAGTCAGTATATGTCAATGATAGAGGCATTTCAGATTTCACTCACCACTCCACAATTCAGAGTAGAGTCCTCCGCGGTCGATCAGCTCCTTATGCGTGCCTTGTTCCGCGACTCTACCCTCCTTCAACACAATGATCAGGTCAGCGTCGTAGATCGTCCGCAAACGATGGGCGACAAAGACGCTAGTTCTAGCCTTCTCGCGAAGAATACTGTTAATATTCTGCATGATAGCCTGCTCGGTGTGCGTGTCAAGGGCACTCGTAGCCTCGTCGAAGAAGAGTAGCGGCGGATCCTTCACCAACATACGGGAAAGGGCCAGGCGCTGCTTCTCTCCACCGCTGATCATCATACCCCGTTCGCCAACTTTGGTATCGTAACCCTGAGGCCAAGAGGAGATGATGTCGTGGATCCGGGCTCGTTGCGCGGCTGCAATAACCTGTGATTCCGGTGCAGACAAGTTTCCGTATCGAATGTTGTGTCCAACGGTGTCGTTGAAGAGAGGGGTGTCCTGCGGGACGACACCAATAGATTCCCGGAGAGAGTCAAGCTTGACTTGGCGGACATCCTGATCGTCGATCAAAATGCGACCAGACTCCACATCGTAGTAACGGAACAAAAGGCGTAGCACAGTACTCTTGCCGCAACCGCTGGGACCAACGATGGCAACCTTCTTGCCGGCCGGGATAGTCATGTTCAGGTTTCGCAGGATGGGTCGCTCCTTAAGGTATCCGAACGTAACATTTTCGAACTTGATCTGGCCGCCTTGGGACAGCTGCAGGGGTTTAGCGTCAGGAGCCTCCTTGACGGAAACGTTCACCTTTTGCAGATTGAACAGCGTCTCCATATCCAGAAGGGATTGTCGAAGTTCTCGATAGACCGTGCCAAGGAAGTTCAGGGGGACAGAGAGTTGGAAGACAAGCTGGTTCACCATTACCAAATCACCGACAGTCAGGGATCCATTGGCCACACCGTTTGCCGCGAGGTACATCATGCCAGTTAAAGCGCTCGAGAAGATAATGTTTTGACCGGAATTCAATAGAGCCAATGAGGTAGCGACCTTGATCGAACTCTTTTCGTACTCGCGGAGGGCCTTGTCGTATCGCGCAACCTCGAACTTCTCGTTGTTAAAGTACTTGACGGCTTCGTAGTTGATCAGCGAGTCAACGGCTACAGTGGAGGCCTTGTTGTCTGCAGCATTGGCTTGGCGGCGAAACTTGGTTCTCCAGGCAGTCGTCCAAATGGTAAAAGCGGTGTATGCAGACATGGTAGTGAGCGTAATAAAGGCGAAGCTGGCCCCATACTGCCAGGTTAATATGCCGCAGACCAAACCAATCTCAAGAGCGGTAGGAACGATATGGAAGACCATGCTAGTAAGCAGAAAACTAATACCCTTTGTACCGCGATCCATGGCTCGTGTGAGACCTCCGGTCTGCTTGCTCAGGTGGAAACTCAGGTCGAGTCGCAGCAGATGGTCGAAAACGTCGCAGGCAACCTTGCGGATCGCCTTCTGGGCCACGGAGGCGAAAACAGCATTGCGTACTTCCTGGAACACCGTAGCGCCGATGCGAGTTGCACCATATGCCAGAATCATGCTCCCAGCAATGGCAGCAGCGGTACCACCAGTGGCACCAATGTCGATGTTCATCGCATCGACAATGCTCTTGAAGTAGAAGGGAACCTGCACATTCAGGACCTTGGCTCCCACGAGTAGAGCCACAGCTATGGAGACGCGCAGCTTTGTGTCCATGCTACCCGGGCCCTTGGGCCACAGGTACTGCGCCATATGCTTCATGATGGCCCAATCGGCCTTGCGCTGTTCCTGGACGGTCTTGTCATCGACGGCCAGGGGGTCTTTCTGCGCATTGGCCTTCGCAGCGGCAGGCTTTGGTTCGTCCGGCTTGCCCTTGGCAAAGGAGCCAAAGGCGACATTGTGTGAGACTGAGGCATATTTCACCTTCACCCGCGGATCATCAGGTTGGCCCGGCCTGGGCCGGCGAGCGGTACATGGCGAGGTCGTGAGCACGCGATGTAGCGACGATGGGAACGGACGGTGCAAACTGAGGTTCACGGGACACGGCGCTTTCACCCGTGTCAGGCTTCTCAAGATCATCTTGGCTTGGAGACCAGAGATACCATGATGGTCCTGAGATTCGGCGATTGGGTGGGAAGATCGGAGTGCTCAGGGGGGGGGAGGGGCGGGAAGAGAACCGCAGTTACACCCAATATTCACATTGTAAGCGCGCTTAACTAACATTTGAAACGGCTTCAAGCGAGCTCCGAATCTGAATGGATAGCGCAGGCTAGATTGAGCCTAGGCGCAACTTAGAGGGGGTTCCGAGGATCGCCGAGGTTTGGCTAGGGTCGCAGGTGAAGCGTTGATCTACGGCCCGTCAGACCCACATGGCATCTGTCGCTTGCACTGACATCATCGCCGCTGTGCACTAGCCCCACTGGGAAGTACACTAGCGATGGAAGCAGTTAGCCCCTATTCGTAGCCGGTACGCTAAGCTAAGCTAGGTCCTTATGCAAAATGTACTTGTTTTGACGCCACTTGGCTGATCATTGATGATGCTGCTTCTGCTTCTCTTCCCGCTTTAGTTGCAAGCAAGTCTGAATCTGCACTGCACAATGGGAACACCTCAGACAACGGAGTACGAGTACGCAGTGTACCCTCGCAGAATGTACGCAGAACGCAGAACGCACAACGAACTCTCTCACAGAAGAAAATCTTACGCAGGATACCTATCAGTGCAGCCATGCGACAGAGGCACGTTCGATCTCATCGGGATGGACGCCCACCACCGTCATTGCTGCTGCTCGCTGATACGGATTGCCCATTCAGAGTGTAGACTCGGGGTTTTCTATAGGCGCGACAGACAACACACATATGATATGTACCCATTCTGGGACGACGGTCTTGGCGGCGATCACAATGCGGATGTTATTGGCATGGCCCAAATATGAATGAAACGTGAGTCGCCCACGCCGGAGCCGTCTCTGGTTCGATTTAGAGATAAGCACAACGACGCATGATGTCGCTTGTCTCTAAGTACGAGTACTTCCTTGCTGCGTAGGTGGGCAAAAGGACAGCCGGGAAAAAAGCGAAAAACGGGCAAGTGACGGACGGCGAATGGCGAATGAAACCACGGACACAGCATATGATGAGAAGCTCGCGTTGCATTCATGTATGAGTGAGGAATGTCAAGCGAGTCAAACGAGTCGAGTGACTGGATGACTGGTGAGTGAGCGAGAGAAAAAAGGGCCAGGTCATCCTCCGTGCAGCGTGTGACTCGTCCTCGAATCAGAACGAAACGAATCGCCATAGTCGATTTTCGACATCATCATCAGCACCGTCATCGTATTGTCTGCTTTTTCTGGCTTTTTGTCTCTGCAGATTGTCCCTTTGCGGAATACAGGTTTTGCCCTTGCCGCCGGCGGGAAATGAGCCGGAGACAGTTTCATTCAGGTTGGTCTCACAGGGATCACACGATACGAACGGTGGTTGTGGCTCTCTGGCTTGCTTAAGTACTTCCTCTGCTTCGCACTTACGCGAGAGTCTCGAAAGTACGCTGTACGATACGCAGTACGGAATGCATACCTACGCAGCACGATACATACGCCCTTCGGCCCTTCAATCTATTTTCTGGGCAGTGTGCCTTTATTACCAGCACACCTCCTTCTTATGCGCCGCCCTTGCTGCTTTTCCTTAAACAAATAGCGGTGACAATGTGGCCGCTCGCTGCTGGCTGGATCCATGGGTCCAGATCCACAACGCCCGCCTCACCGAGACCTCAGCAGGCCCGTTCGACCCCTCGCGGGCCCTGAGGACGGATCATGGTGGAGTGAAATGTCTCGCAACCAATTGATAATGCAGCAGACGCATCTGGGTGGAGCCACGATGTGATGTTGGGCATCATCAACCAGCTGGCATTTCAGATATGTACATCCTGTTTCCTTCCAATCCGAACGCCCCAGTCCCCCCCGGAGTACATACATACACTAGGTATTCCGTACTCGTAGAGGCCTGGTCCCGGGGGAAATCCATGCCAATGCTCCAGAGATAATCGCCCTTTGATTCTGAACTGGACCCAGCTTTTTCCGCCCGCTGCTGCATTCTAGTGTGGTAGTAGCACGAGTAGTTAACTCCTCCAAAGCCTTTCTACATGTTTCACCCCCCTCCTCTCAATCCTCTCACTTCTTCTATCATTACTACTATCCGGGTCAACAATTCTGTCTCGTCAGAGATGGGACGCCGTGATCGATCATCGCTTCGAAGTGACTCTGGTTATGGGGATGAGGCGCCCGAGCTGGCAACACGCTGCCCTACCGACCACCCGCTGAGTATGTCGTCGAATCCTGTTTATTTTCCTATTTTCCGATGTCCGAATCCACGGGGAATGAGGGTGTTCTCACTACCTGATCGTCGGTCATAACGAAATCTCATTTGTGCTAACGTCGTCTCAGCCCTGAAGGGGTATGAAATAGGGCCAGCGTCTAAACTCCACGTCGGCGACGTGAGTGACCCTTCTCTCGGCTCAGCCAGTAGGATGTTAACCCTTCGTGTTCGCAGGTCTTTGAATTCATATGGGCCGACGCCGCTGAGTTTCAGTGGGAATGGAAATGCCTTGGGTACACCCGGTTCATCGTCTTGCGCCATAGCGATAGCTTCCCTCACCACTGTGTCTGCATGTAAGTGGTACATATCATCACTGGCGACCAAACCTGTATTCTTCTCTCGACGCCAAGATTCGAATAGCCAGTATCGGTTTCGCTCGGCCACGCCCAACTAACTCCATCACCAGCCCGATATCCACCGGTGGTCCTAGCAAGCACGATTTCGCCAAGCCCGGCATCGACAGTTTCCAACAAGGATTTGTATTCGCCATCGGTGAGGCGAACCCTGGATACGAACAACCGAAGGGCGGACCCAGACTCCAGTACTCAGCGGTCGGAATTGAACTGCGTTCAGGCAGGCTACGCATAAAAGAGGACTCCAGGGCCAATTATGCCGATATAATCCAGGTGGATCACGACGCTCAGGTGTTAGTGGTCGGTGATGTAGTGAAATACTTCGACCGCGTTCGCCGAAACGTCAACAAGGCCTTCATGCGACAGATACTGCGGACGGCGTTGGAGAGATACCATGCCGATAAGGTCGCCAATGCTGCGAAAGCAGCTGCCGAAGGTGCACAGAGTGGCGCCGAGTGCAAACAATTAGCCCTGGAGTCCGACCGTGTTGACGCATACACGCTGATTGAGTGTCCGACGGATGACGACGACATCGATAACGACGATCAAGATCCAGATTCAAAAAGAGCCTCTTTCCAAAGGAATAGGCGATCATATTCATCGAGGACGAATTTATCGCCATCAGATACAACGACGCTATTACCAGAGGAAAAAAAGATCGAAAAACTACGTGCGGGAGTCCCAAGCCGAGGGCGAGTACGACTTCCGATCGATGCACAAAATTCTGGCGGGGGCCAGCAAATGATGATTTCTGCTACGTTTTTATGATTCTCGCGCGACAAGACGCATCTCAGATTGAATTAATGAATGCTGCTTAAAAATGGGGCGTACAGCGGGAGTCGCAGTATTTTGGGATGGATGACACGAATGCCGGGAGCAACGACGACAACACGAAACGGCATCCACTCAGGATAATCAGAAAACTGGTGGCCGACGAACGACATTTTCTTTTCTCTCGATTGTTTTCTACAAATTGATGACTTTACGACGCCGCGGTATGGCATGGGCTGGGTCCGGTTCGGTTGGGTAGAGCTAGCCCGTCTGCAAAACTAGCTGTTTGTGTTAGAACACCCCGTCTCCGCTGAGCAAGACACCCATCATACCCTTTTTTTATTCATTCTATAACTTCTTACTATATCCCCTCAAAATATAATGAAAGTCAGCCAGTCAAGAAAACATTGATTGAATACGAAATGAAATCGTAATTCTTACTACATATCCCATTGCTCTCAACTTTTGCTGAAGTGCACTGCATGGTATCACGTGCCCCAATTGGCTTGTCAGTTGTTGAAACTTGACAGCGGCTTCGTGTCCGATGATGCGGCCTACACGATGGTCTGGCGGGTAGTTAGTGTCTGTTGATCCTGAGGATCGACGTCGGCAATTGACTTGATGAGCGACAAGGTCTAGCGAACATCCCAGTAATTGGCCTTTGCCTATTCGATTGTAGGCGTTGTTTAGGCGTAGTAAGCGAGTTTGGAGCACTGAATTGGTTCTCGGACTACGATCACAGGGATCCGTATGGAAATTGGTGTATTCACACTGTATTAACGGGTGCATGAAATCACCGATGCTGCTAAAATAGCGCCGTGGATATCACCCAGCAATCACCGAGCGTACAGTGCAAAGACGCTGTACCAGCAAGGTGACTCGCAAAGTGAACACGGCGCAAACAATTTGGAGAGAACGTGACAGATTCAACAGTACACACATTCGCCCTCATTCAGTGAGTACAGTCAAACAATTGACTCAACGCAATCAATACGAACTCATTCTCACATCTTACGTGGATAAGTCTCCATAAACAGTCCCGTCAGCATGTCCTTCCGCGCTCTCCGCCTGCCCACGGCCGTGTCCCGCCCCCTCCAGGCGGCGCGCCGCTTCCACAGCACGCCGCGGACCTTCGTCCAGGTCGGTGACAAGGTGCCCAGCATCGAGCTGCACGAGGACTCGCCGTCGAACAAGGTGGACCTCGCGAAGGAGTTCGGGACGGCCAACGGCGTGATCGTCGGCGTGCCGGCGGCCTTCTCGGGCGTGTGCTCAGCGAAGCATGTGCCGGGTTACATCAACCACCCCAAGCTGGCCGATGCCGGCAAGGTGTTCGTCGTCAGCGTCAACGATGCATTTGTGTATGTTTGCTCATGCTCCTTCCCCCCTTGTCACCTGTCCCCGTTCTGAGATCTGACGGACGGGAATATTTTTTGTGATATATTGTTTCGTTTCTGATTGGTCTCAAAATCGAGACGAGAGGGAGAGAAATGTGTCAGACAACTTGTCAGCTCGGGTTTTTGCTAACCAACCAATTGGAAAAAATATACAGCATGAAGGCTTGGGCTAGTCAGCTTGACCCGACCAAGACATCGGGTGTAAGTCCAGATTCGGAACCAGTTCATGTGCCTTAGTCGATGTCTCATATGATTCTGTCTGTCTGTGTCTGTCTCGTTTTGCCCCTCACCTGCCCTCCCTCGCTTTCCTTACCCCTGAACGAATGACACGGATAAACGGATGAAATCAAAGGGTGTCTCACTGGTAAAATAACACACGCAACCAAACAGATCCGTTTCCTCGCCGATCCCGCCGGCGAGTTCACAAAGTCCCTGGATCTCGGCTTCGAAGCCCTGCCCATCTTCGGCCACATGCGCTCCAAGCGCTACGCCCTCGTCATCGAAAATGGCAAGGTCAAGTCCATGCACGTCGAGCCTGACAATACCGGCTACACAGGTCCGTTTGAACCCCTTTTTCTTTTTCATCTCGTTTCGCAATGCTGATCTTCGTCCGTGTACTCGTAGTCTCGATGGCGGAAAAGGTCTTGGCTTAAACCGGTCAGAAGGGAAATGGAATTAAAAAGGAGAAGATTACTCCTCGTGCCAGCGAGGCTGTCAGCTTATGGCTATATAGTCTCTACTAGAACGGCCTGTCGCGGAATATACGTTGACGAACTGAGCCGTGTGCAGCACACTACTTCCGTAACGAGCCTCATGCTTACCCCCGTCTCCTTTACGAACTTCCCTTTTGATTGTTGATGGCTTACACCTACATGTAATCGACGGTCTGCCTGTTTCGGGATTTACAAAAGAGCTACGATGCATATGCGATGTTGTTTATCTCCCTTGCCTCGCCTTGTAAATCATCGCCCGGGTTCCGTCCCTAGGATCTTTACTAACTCCGGAAAACATACATAGGGAGGGACCTGACAAGCTGTACCTACCTAATAATAGCTAACTGCCTTACGGATCAACTAACCACATTTCTACTGACGTGAACAACACTCGCAATCCACTTTACCAAACATATGATCAGTAAAACAACCCCAAAACCATCATCATCATCACCTCGAGAAAAATCTCTGCGTGACCTGTGACTTGTGATATCACAACGATGCCTAACCGACCTACCAACTCACGCTCTCTCTCAGCCTGATCACAAAAAAAAACTTTTTTTCCATAAGTTCGTTCGTTGCTGTTTCTCCTGACATGTAATCCGCAACGCACGCATGTCCTCGTCATAGCCAAGTCCACCGCACTAATGTAGTGCAGTTAGTCCTTAGTTACCTGCCAATGTATGCATCGTACGCCCGGATATCTTGGTAGAAAGGACAAGAACCAGGTGACTTAGACCCCTGTTGGCTCCAGGAAGGTAGCATTGCATGGCGATGCCGTCGAAGTGTCCATTCCACCTCTTCACTACCTAGTCCGTAGGTACCCATTCGTCTTGAGACTTGATCCCGTGAAGAATGAGGATTACTGAACACGATGGAATACCTACACGCCCCAAGACCAAGCCAAGGCCCCAAGACGTAAGAAAAGAGCCCAAAATATCCTCCGAGAGAACCCACCACAAGTCACAACGACATTAGCGTAGCCAGCGGGGTTCGCCCAAAACCCCAACGCCAACGCCAACGCCCTGAGATAGGTACCTATCCGTCCCGCTACTGTGGGTTAAAGGTGTCCGTTGTTACCATTACTACGAGTACATATTTCCAAGGTCTCTTCTACGGACACGGAATGGGTAAGTAAACAAGGTGGATAAGTCGGTGGTAAGTGGGTTACTACTGGGTAAACACCTAAACGCCGAACCCTCATCGCCAGCAGACACACACACCCCGCCGTCCATCACATGTCATATTATACCCTCCCTTCCGTCTATCGTATACCCTGCCCGAAGTTCCCTAGAAACATACACACCCCGAAACCACCAAACCGATCCGACAATCTCGGAACGAATCCTCGGAACGATCATCTTAAGATCGACTTTATTTCCAACTTCCTACTCCCCATACTAGTCCGTAGCAGCAGCCCATCTTCCCTATCCGTACCTCGACAAGATATCCAGGCACAGGCACAAACATCTCAGGGACGCCCCTACATACCTAGAACAACACCGAGTCCTCACTCTCTACATCAACACCACCTTTTAAAACCTCCCCCGACCGAAAAGGCTGAGATAGTCCCAAGACCCCACGCCAAGACACATTCCCACAGTACAAATAGCAACGGGGTCACACGTACATACATACATGTAGAATTTCCATTACCTACCTACTCACACACATACAAACGACTTCCATGTCTCACAACCAAACAAAACAAAACATAACACATCCCAAACAGACAGACAAACGAGACGAATCGGCCCGGCCGACGATCACTTGCGTTGTCACTGACTCCGAGGTAGGTAATACGACTAGCAATGAGTCAACTAGAAATACCCAGGTAGCCCCTCACAATCCTTGACAATGAAACACTGTTTAGAGAGAGAAAAAAGGAGTTGAGCGGTTTCAACCCTCTCCGTATATTCTCTACATTAACTATCTTTATTTCACGACGACGCCACCCTAACAGCCCGACCAAATCCCGGTGCAAAGCGACGACCAGCCATGGCATCTTCCGAAGCCAGAGTCACCGAGGTATACGGACTTCGCGGACGCCACATAAAGCAGTCAGACTCCCAACACAAAAACGCATTCCCATATTCCATCTTTGGATCCATACTCCGGCCATGTGAAAGTCTATCAACCATAGCAATCATGCCATACCAACCAATACATGCTTGTCGTTAACGGCGGTTGCCGGTGGTACTCTTAAGGTCCACGTTAAATGTCCAGCGGCCTAGATAGCTCATGTTAGCACCGATGAAACCCGCAAAGAGAAATCAGTAGAGAATGCCTCACCATGAGCGAGGTTCTCCGCGGTGTCGTTGAGAAGAATCACTCGACGCTTGGTACAATACGCGGTCTTGTCCATAATGTCGACCTTGAGTTTTGGATCCGAGAGCTCGGTGATGGGCTTCTCAAACATCTCAGACAGAGCTTCCGCAGCAAGCTCTAAGTCCTTCTGGTTATCCTCGAAAATCTCCGTCAGATTGTTTCGGGCTAGGTAAAACGCAAAAGCATATGTCCACTTCAACGTCTGTCGACAGAGCTGCAGCGCTTGGGATGCCGTCTGAAGATACTGGACCTCTATCCAGGACATGCCAGAGGCTGTCTGTAGCTGCACCATTTTCTTCTCTGTCTTGTGGTAGATGTCCTTATCGAGGCGAGCCGACTGCTCGTGGTTCGCGTAGCGGTTGTAGTAGTGGAGGTATCGCTCCAAGGAGACTCGTGATTTGGCCTGGGCATCGCGAGCATCTGTGCCGCTCTTCTCCTCAAATCTGTTACAGTTATACCAACTTGTGCCATGTTCCGACCAGAGACCCATGCACATCCAACAGAATTCATGTTTGCACTTTCTGCAAGTCATGTGGTTGCAACCACCATTCTTCTCGATCGTAGAGCCGCACTTGGGACACTCCTTAGTGTTGGCAGAGATCCAGTTGGCAGTCTCACTATCATCAGCACACTTCTTCAGCCATCGTTTTACGAGCTCGCATGGAGCTGGTTGATGATCCTTAAGAATGCAACCAAAACAAAAGCGTTTTCCACAGTTGCACGTGACGGTGGGCACAATCTTGTCTAGATCCTTCTTCTTAATCAAACACTCGATGGCGTTGACGCAGTCGGGCGCTGGGCACCATTTCAAGGTCTCTTTGTCCTCAACGTATGTTCGGTTGAGCAAGTCTCGATAGCGGCCCCTCAGTTCAGCGGTGACCAAGAGATCCAAGGAGCGGGAGTCGATAATTCTAGGGCATCCATCAGCGGGACATTGAATTCGGGCGGCCTCACCCTCTTCGCGGATCTTCTGGTCAAGGTACTGTCGGTAACAGTCGGCACAGTATCGGTGGCCACATTTGAGCGCAAAAGTCAGCAGGCCCTCTTCATCTTCGCAACAGATATCACACATGAATCCCGGGACGGTTTCTAGTTTTGCCGGTTCCGAGGCACCGGGTCCCAACCCCGCAGCCTCCAGGACCTTCGAGGGATTTTCCATGTAATCATCGATGAGACGTTCCTTGTTCCAGCGGAAATAACGCAGCATGATAGCAACGTCCTCGTTCCGCATCTCCAGAAGCATGTTGACCTCGTCTATCAAATTGTTTTGTTCACGTTGAACGTCTTCAGGGCTGAAGACCGTGTGTTTAACATCGAAAGCTTGGCCCTCCTTCGAATCAGACTTAAACGAGGCAGCATTAGGATCGTCGTCGGGCTGATCGTCGAAGCCGTCGAAATCTATGATGGTCGTGTGAGTAAAGCGAGGGCCAAAAGAGGGAGTGGAGAAGGCGGGAATACACCCGACGGTCCCAGCGGACGATACATGAGTCTAAATGGAAAGGCAAAAAAGGGGAACCGGGGGCAAGGGCGCTCAGAGCAGGAAAAAGAAATGCAAATACCTTCATCAGCTGCAGACAAATCATTGTCGGTGTCATCTTGCATGATGTCGTCGTCACTCGACATATTAGAAATAAAGTCGTCGTCGGAATCCATGCTTGCGGCCGGAGTCTGAGATGAGACTGAAGTGGATGAGGCGTGAACCCGCTTATTGGGAAGAGTCTCAAGGGTGGAGGCTTCTGCCGTCGCCTCAGCGGCCTTCCGTTTTCTCGTTAGGGGAGGTATGGTGTCGTCTGGGGGAGGGAGACGTCAAGGACGCCCGCCAGCCGCAGGTCGCGAAGAAATTTCTTTAGATGAGGCCCGAAAAGAGGGACGGACTACTACCCGAAGCAGATGACCACTGGCTAAGGTCAGTAAAAAGTACCACGGATGAGATGGCAACTACCTAGGTAGGTTATGTAGGTAGTCAAGAGGTAGATGGGAGGCTTGGGATGCACCAACAACCTGTTGCCCACGTGATGAGAGAGAAAGAGCGTGTCTGGAGAGGCAGGTGGGTTTTGTCGTCGATCGAGTCGGCGATCGAGTCGGCGAAGAGAGAGACACACAGAGTGCTGGAGTAACCCGAGGTAGATGTATCCGTAGCAGACGCTCGGTCACAAATGGCGACTCAAAGGGCGCGCTGGGTCTAAGGGACGGTGTTGAGTATTTTTTTGAACAAATTATATGCAACGGTAATATTATTCTATGTGTACGAGAGGAAGGGCACAATGAATAAGTGTACAGGCAGGAGTGATGCCGTCGGAGAGGGAGATGTGAGATAGAGATGGAGAGAGAGGGGGATGCAGATGAGATGAGTGCAGTGCAGAGCAGTGTAGATGCGAGCAGACGCACGCAGAGCAGAACGGAGTGCAGGAAGTCAGATGGTATCGTGGGCCGCGAGCGTCGATGACCCGCAACGGAGCTGGAGGGCTATAAGGCGATGACGGTGGATGGGTAGCAACACCGGACGCATGCAAAGAACAGACGAAGAGCGGGAGAGGCGGTCATAAAACAATACCTTGTTGATAACTGGCAATAAACACCACGGAACGCCGATGCAGAAAAATGAATCTCAAGGGCAAAGGACAGGACAGAGCGTCTGGATAGTAATGGGATGCTGGGCGGACGGTGGACGTTGTGTAATGGCGGTTTAGTCTTCACGGGCAACGATGGAAGGAGAGAGTGAGATGCATGTGGAATGGATTGACTTGGGTCGCGCGCTGGCAGCCCAAGTACTCGGTACTGCCCGAGCCTCTCCTGATGACTCAGCTGCTGCCGGCTGCGGGCCACTGCCGCTCAGTGCTGACTGCCGAGTCCTTGGGGCTGGGAGGTGCTCACTGTGAGTCACCGCGACTGGTGCCAGCTGAACGTCTGATGTGCCCGGCCCATTGGTAGATAAGACACTTCGGTTAGATACCGATAATCGACCTGCGGTTATTCGGCCGACGACGCAGCAACTTGCACTGACTTACATCACCATGTATTCCGTACATCACGACACTGCGAATCAGGTACGATACCTATCCTCTCGATATGTACGTTACCCATTCCATACATACACCCACATACACTAATGCGGCGTCTATACGTTGACGCCAGAGTCCAGACGAATGGATGACTGCATCGTGCTTCGGTCTTTGTATACGTAATCCGTACGATACACCAGGGGGCTCCAAGTGTCTCCAGCTGCATTGCGTAGGGTTGATGCCAATGTACCTTTCCCGTAGTGTTGACACTAAAACCCCCACTATTCGTCGGCGCTCCAGCGGTGTCCACAGACGGTGGGGTGCCTATTACGCAGCAGGCCCGCAGCGGCGCTTCGAGCCTCGGACAAGTTTCCGACTCCGGATATAAAGCATGAATCGTCATCGCCACTTGACAAACAACCAACTTCTCATCTTGATATCCAGCTTTCATTCATTTGTAGTGACAAGAACCTCACACCTCTCCAAGATCCTATCACTACCTATCGAATCTAGGGCCTAACACTGCGCGCAATCATCAAACAAAGCGATGATGACCTTTTTGGTTTCCGTACATGAATGTCGCCACCGCGCTCGTGTATGAGAGTGAATTTCAGCTCCAGACAAATCCATCTACAACTCACAGCGTCGAAGACCTCGATATCACATCTCCTAGCTTCAATAATCAAATACCTAGTTACCTGAGCCCATCAACCTTATTATATATAACTCTTCCAACATATCTGTGATTGCGGTATCAAGCCTCAATCAAACATGAATACCGATTCCATCGAGGGCCCGTTTCCAAAGCCTCCGATACGACCTCGACCCATGTGTCTTCCAGCACAAAAGCTTTCAGAGAAGGTATATTAGCTAAATTGTTATAGCCGAATGTGCGAACGTGATACCCCTTCACGCTTTCATGGCAGTAAACCTACCTATATACCATCATCAACATCTTACTCGGTCGTGTGCGGTCGCCACCATGTCTCACGATGTCTAGAGTGGGCGTGTACTTACGTCAGGGATATCGAGATGGCTTCAACTCAATAGTCGTCGAGACCTTCAACACGCATTCACAACACAGTCACGGATTTAAGGCTTCCTTGATTAGAGCTAAAAAAAGCATATGCAATACTTGCAACTTACAGGGCCAGCAGGTCTTCCATCTGTATACACATGATTTTCGCGGTCTTGAGAATGCTCTGTTCGAGCGCACCCTCCTTCACATGACCATCCCAAAATTATACATGGACTACCTCTGACCTAAACGCCGGCGCTATGCACCCTCGAACGTCCGCACAAACATGCCCCTTATTCATACTCTCATTACTTCAACAGTGACCACTTGCCCCCATACCCCATACACGCCATTTTCTTCATATCAAAGAGAACATGGACCGCGTGTACAGTTCCATCGACTTGCGTCGGCCCTGCGTTTCCATTGGGTCTGTTTTCTCTGAGGCAGGGCCTGCTCCCGTTTCTTCTGTCTCACTATCGGACCTCAGAGCGTCCTCACTACCAGCGGGTTGGTTCAGCGCTCTCAACTCTGTCATATCCACCGGCGGGAGGGGTACAAATGCCGGGTTTACTGGAAGTGAGTCCAGGCTAAGTCGACCCAGGTCAGAGCGCTTGGGCGGGCGGGTGCCTGCAAAAGCCGATGGCAGCGATTTCTTGCCTCGTCCGAAAGCCTGCCTTCCAAGCTGCTGCAGTGGTGTGAGCCGTGGTGTCGCATCCGGTGTCGTCTTGGCGGAAGGCGACTGCTTTGGCAGTGTGGAACCCTGCATCTGGAAATCGAACACTCCCATGGACGAGACTGGAATCTGGTTTCGTCGTGGCTCGGTCGCCTTTTGCGAATTGCGAGGCGATGGACCCGGTTGATACATAAAGCGGCTGAGAGAAGATTTCGGGAGGCTGCCAGGAAGAGTTGGTTCTGAGTCTAGCAAAACGCTCAGATCACTCTCGTCCTCACGTCGGGACTCTTCTGAATGAGCCTCGGTCAGACGGTTGGTGTCAAATACATCGAATGTTTTGCGACGTTGAGAAGGCTTCGACCATCCATCAAAATCAGGAAGCTCTCGTAGTGCTTCCTCTACCGAGTCGTCAGACAAGAGGTAGCCCTCTCCTTTAGTCACATCCTTGCCTTCCAAACCGCCCGGCGAAAAGTATTTGCTTTCCTCCTTGCCAGGTCTCAACTCGAATGCCGCATAATCATCGTCACAAAGGCGTGCCTTCTTAGATGGTCGAGAGCTAGTGGCAGTTGAAATGCTATCAGGCTGCTGAGGGGGTCTTGCTTGGGCTCCGATAGTTCTTCGACGTGAGCTTGATGCCAATGCATACCCATTATCAACAAGGAGGTTTGATATGGGCTCTGTCCGGCGACGGTATGTACGTTCCGAATGTGCAATGGATGACGGCAATGGAGTTGCCTCGATGTAAGGTCTCGGAAGTGGCCATACCATCGGGAGAGCGCCTTCTGCGGTTATTCTGGCAGGGTTAACTGGGAAGCAGTTTGGATCCATTTCACCCAGAGGTTTACGACTGTTGTCCTTAAAAAACTCATCAATAGGTTTCTGAGGAGGATCTCCAGACTCCCGCAAGTGGACACTGCTGCCGTGGGCCGTGGATGCTGTACGCTTTCTCGGGGGAGCGGACACAGAAAGAACAATTTCTTGCTTCGTGATGGGGTTAACCTCCCCAGATGCAATCCGTTGGGCAATTTCGTGCTCGATAAACGCGCCGATGAAAGGCAGCTCGTTGATAGTAAGATCAGATGGCAGATCGTTAATATTGACAAGTTCTTTGGACACTGGGCAGAAAGCCCACTGGTACAAAAAGGTCTGCTCTGCTTGCTGGAACTGCTTTAAGTAGTCCGGTGGAACCTGGAAACTACCCTCGAATTGAAGAGTTTTAATAACTCGTTCGGCTGTTTTATGCTTGCGAAGCATTCGATGGGCCGTCTTCAATCCCATGCGGGGAATGTTTTCGAGATAATCACATCCGCTGAGAATGGCCATCTGTCGGAACTGCTTGTCGTTCCAACCAACGAATGAAACTTCACGGCAGGCATTGAAGTCTCTGCGGTTGACCTCAACACATTCTCCATGCTGGTCAAGCTTCGTGATTAGTCGTTTTGCACCAAAGACCAGCAAGTCGGAATCCTCAGTGATGATTCCACTGATTATTCCCTTGTGTTCGAGGTAAACGAGCTGGGCATCGGCTTCGTAGGGGGCGACGACGTAAGGGATATCGGCCTTTTTCAGAGCTTCAATGAGGTTACGAGCCATTTCAGGGGTAACGTCGATGGCTTTCTGGAGCTCTTGGAAGGCTTGGGAGGGTTTTCCCGCCTTCAGCAAGTCCAAGCCCGTCTTTTTGGCCTCCTCTCTGCGTGTAAGGCGCGATGCCTCAGTGGCGGCCTTGCTGGGCAGAAAGTCGCCATCGAAGACGAGGTAGGGAGTGATACCAAAATGCTTTACCATTCGAACACGGTTCATGGCAAACTCGACATACCTGTAGTTGACCATTAAGCAATGAACTTCGCCATGAAAGAGACTGCTATGTGAATGAACAACTTACTTGTTGGTTGGTTTTCCCTGTGCAAGTTCAATAGCACAGGCAACGGCGCCTCGATGTAGCCAACCATAGGCGTCGACGCCAAAGGTTTCGCCCTTGAACTTCTTCAGTTCGGTAGGTCGCTGGATGGACTTGAGAAGCGGGAACAATCCTTCACTCATTTAGTCTTTGGGCCAGTGGAGAGCTAATGGGCAGAAATACTACATACCTGTGATACCCATCTTTGCAGAGGATTGGCCTCAGCAGCACGCAGTCGTGAGTGGTCCTGCAACCGCGATAGGCAGCCGAGCTTTCAGACGGATGCCATCAACTACGTAGGTAGCCGATAAGCTGCTTATCGAACAAATGGTCAGCTTGGACCGATCTGGATGCTGTAAGGGCTTCTTCAACGCGGGGCTCGTTCGGAAGAGCGTGACGCAGGATAGAAGATGCGGTGAGGCGATGGGGTTGGGGTTGGGGTCGAGGCTCGGCGTCGAGGATGTAAACACGCCAAGACGATCGGTATCAAAGTAGATGCTACCAAAGGAGTGGAACACACCTTAGGTAGCTCTACGCCTGGAAGGAAACAATTGATGGGCAGTAGAAAGTCTTGATGGGGACAAGATGAAGAAGTCGACCGGGCCGAAGAAGTGAGTTGTGCAATGGTAAAACGGTGCAGGAAACTCGAAGGGGAACAGAAGGGTGCCGGGGTCCAAGGCAGGTAGGCGAGGTATTCCGGGCCTACAGGTAAGGTAGGTAGTGATTGCCCTTTAGATGGCGGGACAGAGTGACCGCGTCGGGGACCGCGACTTGCCCGTCGAGAATCACTAAAAGTATTTCCAGAGCAACGTGGGGTGCATGTAGCAGACCCACTTCCAGCCCACTTTCATGCAACCACTGTCTCGACTGCTCCCCAAATCAGGTACCGAAGGTACCTACGAAGTATCACAAGGTACCTAAGGTTTGCTCGTGCTTAGACGAGTACAGCGCCAGCAACTCTGCTGTGAAGCCTACGTGCCGCCCGTGGACAGCCCGCCGACGCAGCACACGCCAGGCACCTGGAACGAACGGAGTACCTACGAGTACATGCCCCAGTGTGCACTTATGTACCTAAGTACCAAGATATCTCATCCGTACAAAGGTACTGATTGTCTTCTATTTCCATCCTTCTTTTCTTCATTAACACAATCAACGTCGGGTTTTCCACGTGAATACGAGTATAATCAGTATCGTGCCAAAATCAACTGTGCACAGTGCATGTCTTGTAAGTGCCAGGGTGTACGTAATTAGGTAGTCGTGATATCCTTAAAACGGATATGCTTATATCCTGCAATCCTTTTTGGTACAATTCCATTTTCAACCCCACTGAAAAAGTTAAGGATTCATCATACTGCCTACCTCCGTTGCTTCAAGGCGTACGTGTGAAGAGACGGTACTCTAATTGTTTCGATATTCCTGCTTTCACAATGCCGAAGACCTTGCAACGCACGCGTAAGGCCATCGCCAAGAAAAAGGGTACCGTCGAAGCCCTGCACCAGTTTTCCCGTGACTCGAAAAGACTTCACCGCGCACAGGTGAGAGATGAGAAGCTAGAAAAGATCGCTGCCGCCAGGAGAAAGAAGGACCAGCCATATAGTATGTCCGACTATGCACGTCAACAGAGGCTAGATGCTAAAACGCATGTACAGTTCAACGGACTGCCTTCTTCTTGGAAGCCGTGAAGCAAAACGGCGACCAGCCTCTCACCAAGGATGTCATTCAGGAGCTCATCAAGACGTATGTGCCCCCATATTGCTAGGCTCGTGAAGAATTTACGCTAAGATTCAGATAGATACGTTCATCAGCATGATGAAGAACTTGATGCCGTAAAGAAGGCGCGCCGCCCCGGACAGCCCGCCAAGGCTAAAGAAGAGCTTCTCAAAGTGAAGATCGCTCATCTCGAGAAGGAGTATCAGCACGGCTTCCGTTAGTGTCATCACTCTCTGAACCAGCCTACTAATGGAACTAATGGGTTACTAGTCCTACCGGTCTTGGATACGAAGGAGAACATTGATCTCCTTTTGCGATGGGAGGGTTCCTGGTCATATCTGACCACGTTCAAATGGACAAGCATCCAGGCTGACGGAACAGCCAAACCCGCCATCTTTCCCCCGAAAGGTGACCATTAAACCACTTGACGGCTGGAGGCATCTCACTCCAGAGGCACACTGAACAGACCTTGTGCCCCCGACCGAGTTCGGCTATTCTTGCTATTTCTATCAATGCCTGCAAACATACCGTCTGCCGGTGAGATGAGGCCGCGGCCCGCCAGTGCACGGCTTACTCGACCTTCGATTGCTCGGATTTGCAGTCGCGGGACCTCGGATGCCCCTCGCCGTAGCAGGCATCAGATGCAGTTTGTTTCATAATGGTCACATCTGCGAATGTTTTCCAACCGCTAGGCTATCCGATTCGAGGGCAGCCGTTTACGAACTATGTAGACCTGCGATTAGCCCCGGCATTCTCGATGCTGATTCGCCTGGAGACATAAGGCACCGTCGACTCCGCATTTGGAGTAGATACCCTGAGACTTATGCGGATCTTGTCGACATCCGCTACCACGCCCCGTTGCCGAGAACCGGATACGGCTCCTGGGAATCTGATACTGCCACGTGAAACTCAGAGGCCGGTGGCCACCACTAGGCCTCGGACGACTGTATATAGCCGCAGCGCAATGCGGAGACTTGAGGAGACGACCAGCTCGGGTCAGTGGGAACTTGCAACACGGAGTATGTAGATCGATCCCCGTGTTACCTACCTTAACATTCGTCATCTACCCAGACCCCTGGCCTGGGTACCAGAGAATCACAGACCCGATACGCCTCCTAATCATCTTATTCGTGAGTCTGGCCTTGAAAACTGTGACTTGGACCACCCGTTCTTCCCCTCTTCTCTGAATCGCACAGGAGACGCACACTTGTCTCACGCCTCCATCCGATAGCATTTGCGCCGTTATGTGTCATTAAACGGCTATTTGATATGGATTCTTGCTGTGGTTGGGCATGTACCACACCCTGATCCTAGTTCTCTTCAGTAAAGCAAGCAATGTGCACGTTAAGCCACCGCCCATTGGCTGACAGATATCGCGGCGTGTATCCAATGGATACGGGAGAGCGTGGCAGAAGGACAGCACAAAGCGGTTATGGCAAAAGCAAGGGTCGATGTGGACGATTCTGCAGTATAAATACATCCGTGAGGTATGTCACGGTGATGCACGCTCTCCTCTTTCGCCCGTTACCGATACAGTCAACTCTTCAGTCGAAGCTATATCCTGTCGATATCATTACACAGTCCCGTTCTGCGGTACGTTTCTTGGCGAAAACAACTGTTTCTAGTATCCTATTAACACTGCCAAGACATGTGCAGTTACATCACGCATCTGAGGACATGTTACTCCTGTACGAAGGAAGAGACCGTCCTCATTTCGGAGAAACCATGTTCAGAGACGAAGAGGAGCGTCTTCGGGTCCTGTGGGAAGGGCATCGACAGCAGCAGGAAGCCCAACAAGACGCCGTATCAATGTTGGAGGTGCAAGGAACAAGTCGACAGAATATTATATATGCGGTCCATGGGTTTGAACTTGAGGTGAATGACTCCCCGCTCTCGAAATGTCACTCAAGTTTCAAGACTTGGATGGGAATATTACACATCTGATGACAGGCTTGTTGGCACCTCGTGTCGTCTTTTCCAACTACCGACATCCCCACCGACTAAGATATCACGCCATAACAAACTAAAAGAGACGACGAAAATATATAACGATGCAAGAAGGATAGGGCTGGGACAGAGGGGCAATCATTGGGGGCAAAAGGAAAAGGGAGTGTTCATTATCACGACGTCAAAACATTCAACGACTCCGGAAAAGGAGTGGCATACATAAAAAGACGGAGACGTCTGCGGCCAGAAGATGTTTTTCTTCGGTATCGCTAACGGGGAGTTGGCCATGCTGCAAATTCCAAAGAAACGATCTCGTTCACTCTCATAGATAACTTACAAGGTATGGCCTCCTCGGATGCCTTTGAGGGTTGAGACAGTTGAATCCTGTCTTTTCACCAACTAAATTGCAACCACGAAGAGGCCCTATTAACAAGTCTGTTTTTTGACACCAAGAAATCAGCTTTTTTGCTTCCCAAAGTGATTTTATTCTCAGACTTGTCTTGATATCACATGACAGGTCAATCTTTCAACTCACTTGATATCTCTTTGAGCACCAATTGAACTATAGGTTTCAGTTGAACCATAGATCTCAGTTGAACTATACGAGTAGATTTCAGTTACGCCAACGATGTTAACAAGAGGCCTGCGCACTCGAACAATGGTGGGGCCCAGCAAGACCTCGGAAGTACTCGTCCTTGTACCTGCGCAGGCCGGGTACCTCCGCCCGCCGTACCTAAAAAGGGAGTGGGCCGTGGTGGGACCTACCCGGCACTGGAAGCTTTTAGTAGGCCCACCTGCTAAGCTCCCGGGCTAGTCCCGTGCCGGCCTAGCGCATGCCTTGACTCCGCTTATAGCGGCGCAAATCATTGGCTTGAGCAGAGAAAATCTCAACGCGACGTCAAATAATCCGTCGAGCTTCTGCCGTCCTCGAAAACAATCCATCCTCTCA
The DNA here is from genome assembly GCA_023079495.1 of Xylaria sp. L1 SY-2022. Classification (NCBI taxonomy): domain Eukaryota; kingdom Fungi; phylum Ascomycota; class Sordariomycetes; order Xylariales; family Xylariaceae; genus Xylaria; species Xylaria sp. L1 SY-2022. The sequence goes on from JALIDW010000009.1 coordinate 1,226,485, forward strand.
CCAATTCTTCCTCTTCACACAACCACCACCACCACCACCACCTAATTGCCTCACCCATTCCTATCCCACGGTTCTACGTCCACCCGCTCTCTCTGTTGATATATTCCTTTCCATAATAAATCATCTAAATCAGTCAAGATGATGTCCATGCGAGCTATCGCGCGTTCTGCGCCCCGCACCCTGACTCGTCTCAGCTCGACCGTCCTCAGACAATCCAGAGTCGCTCAGCCCAGCTCTCTCCTCAGAGTCGTTGCCCCTCTGCGCACAACACAGCTTGCCAGCTTCTCCTCCACACCCCTCAGACAAGCCGCCGACACCGAGGCTGACCAGGAGCTCTTGGCCAAGCTCGACAGCGAGCTCCAGTTCGAAGCTGACCTGAAGGAGAACGACACCGTCTCTGCTACCATCACCGACTTCATTGAGAACAGCCCCTTCAAGCTCAAGGACGAGGCTGGCAAGCAGGATGTCTACCTTGTTCGTAAATACAACAACGAGACGTAAGTCACATGCTCTTTTTGAGGCAGACACCAAAATGCGAGAGAATACCCAGCTAATCTGATTCCCTTTGCTAGTATTACTGTTTCTTTCTCTGTTTCTGATATCCTCAACTTCGACTCCGACATGTACAACGACGACAGCGCTCTGACTGACGAGGAGATGGACACCCCCGAGGGCAAGCAGCTCGCTGAGACCGAGGCCGAGGAGGGTATGGGTGACGAGGACGCCAACCCCGCTGTTCCCTGCCGCCTGAACATCGTCATCGAGAAGCCCAACAGCAAGAAGGGATCTCTCAACATTGAGGCTGTTGCCCAGGACGGCGCCATCCTCGTTGAGAACTTCTACTACTACACCGACGCCAAGATGGCCCACAGTGCCGACGCCAACGCTGTCCACGCCGCTGAGGACGTCTACCCCGGCCCTCCCTTCGGCAGCCTTGACGAGGACCTCCAGCTCATGATGGAGCGCTACCTCGAGGAGCGTGGCATCTCTCAGGCCATGGCCATCTTCGTCCCTGAGTACATGGACTTGAAGGAGCAGCGCGAGTACCAGAACTGGCTGAAGAACGTCAAGGACTTCATTGAGGCTTAAATGTAGTCTATAACGGACGTTTTGTAGGTTGGGTTTATGGTTAACAAAAAAAGGAATGCAATAATGATGTAAAAGACGGTTACAAGAAAAAAAACTTGTATCGACAAAAGGGGGCAATTGGGCTCAGTATAAACGTTTTTCCACTCAGAGAGGGAGATATGCGATGCGACGCGACGCGATGCGGTGTTACAGGAACAATAATGACAGTTCTGCGGTTTGTATGATTAGGTAGTAAGAGAAGGCAAAACATTCTCCCCGGTCCATGATTCTGTCTCACGCGCGTGTTATATTCGTCTTCCCAGGTTCTCGAGTGGCTCGTGTTGAATACCTTTGGCATCGCCTCGTCGAGTCTTTCCGCTGTTAAGTTGCCGGATTCAGAGTTAAAGTCTACAGGTCAACATTCATGATCCTGTCAGGAGAAGGTTAAAAACGACCAAGCAATGGGTCTTACATGTGCTCCCTTCGATAACGGGGTCCTAACGAGGGCGAATCTCAAGTGCCGATATTTCAAGTCCAATGTATACCTACCTATGAGAGCCCATGAGTCTTCATTCTCTATCCCATTCAACTCGAGATATGTCGTGAAAGGATATTTGAAGCTCTCACAGCTCCTGATTTAGATAGAGTCGTAAAGACGACGGCTCCATGATCTGGCTGTCGAATTCCATTTCTCCTTTCCCAGGGGCCAATTGGGAAAACGACGTTGAAACTCGTGCATTGGTATGCGAATCAGTTGTCTTGAGCGCGTGTTAGGACTCTGGCTTCGGTTTGAACTTGACATGAGTTGAATTGCGCAAGTCGCCAAACGTCTGAAACTGCCTACTACAGTAGGTCATTCACAAAGGCCAAGAGTCGCTCTTCAACGGTGTGAAAGTTCCCTTGGAAATCAACCATCATTCAATGAAGCATGACCTCCCGTGTCACCGGGTTGGAAGTGCTGTTCGTGTCGATCTACAGATCGGTTCAACATCAGACCGAACCCCTACAAATGTCGTTGCCGCCAATGTCCCGCGGCATCTTGTGAGGCCATCACATCACCATAGTAGACTCGGGCAGTTTTTTACTACCTATGTCTAGACCGTGATCAGTGATATAACGCCTCTTAACACGACATCATACGTTTTCTCGGCGATAAGCCAAAGTTGATACTCAACCCGAAGCCAACAACTTCCAATCAGAACAGGAGAGTCCTACACAAAAGTAGCTGTAGCTCATGTATAGTTCACATGCTTAGACAACAAGGGCGAGGAGCCCGTCCTATTATTTCGACCCTTGCCTTGAACTTCGAAGGCTGCCTACTATTCAACCCAGGCTCCAGTCACCCATCATACCATCTTCTGAAACACCAAGTATCGTATATAAATAGAGCTTCATGACTCAGTCCATGAACTGCTTATGGAAGAGTAGTTGGAGCATCGGCGCGCTTATGGGGTTCTTCCCCTGGCCGAGCTGAGTTGTTCAGGTTCGGTGTGTGAGGCCCCTCGTCAGGACCTGGACGACATCCATGACGGTCCTATGTCCAGCTGCTCCTCATCGAGTCACCGGTGAAAGGATGGGTGATGATCACGCTCGCGAGAGACGACCTCGGAGCTGACCTCCTTACACCCTTGCTGGAGACGATCCGTTCTTGGAGTCGGTCCCGTTATGTCCGAAGCTGATGCTAGTGATTCGGGGAGCTGTGGTGATAGTCTGTGTATTCGTACTCGATCAACTATCAACTATTGTCTACGACTGCGACTCGACGATAACCGAGACTCCGTTCGCATCTTAGCAGTATTCTCCCATTCCGTATCGCTCGAATCGATAGCCACACAGCCCATGCACACCTCGGACATTTCAACAACATGCACGCGAAATCAAGTGCTTGGACGCGGCCCCTGACAGACCCTGCATACACACACACATACAACCAACCCCCGTACTCACATCTCAAAATAGCCACAACACTAGGACGAAAGAAGTCATAATCTAGCAACAATCGGTGTTAAGAATTGGCCCGCGGACAACCTACCGGGTTTGCCTGCCTGTCTGCCTGTCTGCCTGGGTGTGACATACCAAACGACCGGGACCGGGGGCCATTTCTTTTCTTTTTCCTTCGCTTCCTGGTATATATGTAGCGTGGGATAAAACACCGGACATAGCGAACACCTTGTTGATATAGGTTGCCTTTCTCTACGATAAGACGACAAGGGAAGGGAAGCAAGCGGCAGGCTTCCGGAGGAATGGGATAAGAATGAAAAATACGGAGTCAGACCCGTTTGTTCGCTTCGGCTCTTATTCACCCGCTTACGGTAGATAACCCTGGACTAGTAAGATGCGTTCCCAATCGTGATACAGACCCTGGGTGTGTGTGAGGCTTACTTGACTTCGCGTGCGGCTCTGCCCTGGTGGAAGCTGATCGTCCGTTTTGTGGTCGTCCGCGGATCGCTCCGTCCTTGGGGAGTGGAGTTGGGGCGAATGCAAGGTGACACTAGTCCACGCCGACGCGCCCCCTTGTTCGGGAAACAGTCTCACGGGACGGCGGGGGGTTTAGTGGGTGCTGAAGGATCTCTACCTAGTCGACTTCGTACACGCAAGATTACCGTGCTGGGTTTGTTACGAGGACGAGAACGATAAGGAGTCGGTTGCCTGGACATAAAGTCGCCGAAGGGTTAAGCATATCTGGGTAATGATGCACAATTTAGGTGAAGAGGGGAGAGGGGGAGAGAGATTGTCGGTTCCCGTTGAAGATCAGTGAAATTACGCGAGGGGGGGATAAGACACTAGGGTTATGCAAGGTGACTTGCTTATGGGACGAGGATATGGGTTCGATAGGGATACATATGCAGAATCGAAATCGATATTCATAGATTGTTGCCGTGTTGAGTTAGTGTTGTTTTTTTATTTCCCCTTCTCGGTGTGTCTCAGTACGAGTAGGGGGGATCCATCCATCAACTTCGTCTCGTGTGAAACAGACGAGCTGTACGCGGAGCAGTTCCGTACATACGACCTGGGAGAGATCGACAGCTTCGTAACTCCCCGACCCTATATCAACCGACTGTTAACCAGATGGAAGAAAAAAAAATTCTTCAGATTAGAAGTTAATACTTCATGGAAGAATGAAAAAATTCTCCAGATTAGATGTTGAAGAGTCATAAGTTACGGATTATGGGGTGCACCGATGGAAGAATTCTTTCACTGCCTTCTTTCGACTTACACCCAGAAGTAGATATTACATTACGTCGGTAAGACAGATGGCACTAGTTAACCGGTAACCCAGTCGAGTTGAGTCAAACCACACCTCGTGGCAATCTGAGTACGTACACTGTCTGATATAGGCAGGGTTAAGTCAACGACAGCATCTTAAGGGTACGGATCATCTCATATAGTTACCGGGAGTAACGGCGAAGTAACATTCGCATCACAGTTACTTCGCAACTTATCAGTACGTGCGAACTACGAAGTCATCAAGTCAAGGCAAACATAATAGAGTCACTTTATATGGGCGTGGCGGATGCAGTGGGACGAACTTGGCTACTTGGCCGAACCTATGAGAAATCGGCATGGTCCACAGGCCTCGACATTCAGGTTGACTAAAAACGGTTCGACTTTGTCGTCGTTATTAAGTATTCCTTATTAGATGTACTCGTACCTACGGAAATACATAGTATGAAAAGGTCTACCAAGATGTAAGAACCGATAGAATTACCAGATCTTATCTGAGCTCTAATAGTCTAGTCTATGTAGATCCACGTTATAATAAGACGACTTCTTATCAAAGAGACCCTTCAAGCCGGCTTTGAAACGAGCTCGGCACGATTGGCCATTGCTTTTATGATCTGATTATGTAGGAAGACGGGAATAGGGTCATGCAATTGTGACCCGATATACACGTGTACCAGCGGCCGGTTATCGACGAATGCAAGTGCAACACTTCGTTGTGCAGTTGTACATGCTGGGCTGAGTCCACGGGCGGTATAGGTGAAACCCGCGGTTGACTCTTAATGGGTTGTCGACTCAGGATGTACGATACAGATACAGATACAGAAGATACAGGTTTCTTTCAGAGCAGTGACGCCAAGTTCGTTCGTTACCCGTACCATCTTGGCCGCCCTTGGCTAACCTTGGGTCGACCTTGGCCCTATCCCTTGGCCGTGACAGTCGACAGCAATAGTATCCATGGTACATAATCCAGTCGCAATGTCGCAATGGCCGTCAACGCGCGAGTCGGGAAGCTTAGGTACTCAACCGTGTAAGTCAATGTAAGTCGCGTCTGGATCGTTGAAGAAGTTTTTTTCGTGTTCATCAACTCGAAGTCGTATCAATGAAAGAAGACTTTGCAGTGGCTGCGCAACTTCAACTTCGTAAGGGCACAGGCACGCTCTTTTCGATGAAGAGCGAACTTCAACTCCGGAGATGCCTTCACTCATTTGCAACTCGTACGATGGTGGTTGTAGAGAAGAGCAAGTTGAAGAAGAGAAAAAATTTTCTCTACACTGAAAAAATTTTCTCCGTGAAAAAAATTTCTCTGTAAAAAAATTTTCTTGTGTATATTGTGTGTTCGAGACGACTTGCAAGAGCGCAGTTAAGAGTCCGAGTCCTTCTGGAATATTTCGTACCGAGAGCACGTTCACATTGCTCAACTCAACGGCTCTTGCTCTACGATACTTCTAACCGTAGATCCACAAGTACGATGCATTATTTCGTTACATTACGGGCATAGACGTTGCTAAATGTGCAAAGCCTCGATCGGCTCAACTGGATGTCAGAGCCCCTATTCTATACTCCACGCCTTGATACTGACTGCCCTTACGTAGGACTCGCCAGCCAGGCTTAGGGTCATATTCGCCGGTATTAAATAAATAATATACCGTCGGTAGTATAGGTGGACATCTCAGTTTAGAGGGCAGTTTACGATGTACAAGTAGGGTAATTTACCCAGGCATCGGCAGTCCTGCTGTGTCGTAGGCATGTGCGAGTTACGGAGACAATAATAATATTCCGTGTAAAAGAAGATCTCGACGTCGCGCAGTCGACCTGGTACAGGTACAGTGCGAATAGCGATCTAACGGGTCTCCGGCCTGCCGTTTGTCAGGATGTAAACTGTGCCGATACTGGCTGACATCCCAGCAGGTTCTCAGATTATCTCGCCAAGCCCTCGTACTGTGCGCAAGATGGCGATTAGTGCATATAGCGGGCGACTATATCGCCGTTCCCTACGCTATAAGCACCGATATGTATATAGCGTGGCTAGTAGTGTATTGCGACTAGCCCAGGACTCCCCGCATATATAAAGAAAGAGGAAATCTAAAAGTTCCTCTGGCTGAATCCTGGAAATTTGCTTCTACCGCCTCGACTAATTAAGCCTGAACGCTTGCTCGCGATTTCATTGAGATTTCATTCAGATGTCATTCAGATTTCCAGTCTTCGGACAATTTTTCGCCTGCGAAGCCCCTCGGCATTCCCTGCCCTATCTGCCCGTGAGATTTCCACTAGGACAATTCGATGATGATGATGATGATGATGATTATCGCTGCACCGGCTTCGCACCTCGTACTGTATGGACACCAGGGAAGGGAAGGGAATAGGGCGTGTAATATGATCTGCCTATACTCCCGGTAATCCGTACGGAGATGGACCGCGTCCGCCGGCCTGCAGCCTGTGAGCAGACTTGGCACGTCCCATAGTCAGTCAGTCCGAAGTGCGCTCGCGACTGGTTTGGAAGTGCGAGTAGGGCCAGGACTGGGACTGCGAACTGGGACCAGGGCCAGCATCGGCACCAGCACCAGCTCCAGCACCGACGTTTGCCTAGGGATTAGTGTCCAAGCCAGAAGGCAGCTTCAACGTCTCTCTCTCTCTCTCTCTCTCTCTCTATTCTCGATTCCGTATTCCCTACCTCTCTACGATCCCTCTTGCGGATTACTTCGGAATCCATGTCTCGTACTTTCAACCGCATCATCATACCTCCCCGGTCTCTACTCTACGCTATGAATTACATACTATGCACCGGCGCTTGGCCTTCATTGCACTCACTGCACTACCTAACGGAGACGCTGAGGTACATCGCCGGTTCACGACACTGACGCTATTCCGCTCCTCACGCCTGCTCATACGCCTCTCGCCTACCGGTAATCGAAGTTTCTGGGTGCCAGCGCCGCCTGGAGGATCAGCGCCAGTTCCGACCCCCATGCACCTTTCAAATCAGCTCCTCACTTCCCAGGATCCCTACCCAGTGTAGTAGCCGACAAGCGATATGGAGGGTCGGGAACCATAGTCCTGGTAACCCCCATCCTGGCAGCCCGTAGCAAGCTGAGCACATACCCTGTTAAATGCCTCGGGTTGAACGGATCGCCTACCTATTATAGGTAGTCGAGCTTCATAATTACACGGAATACCATCGCGTCTGAAGAGGTACATACGAGGTAGGCAGGCGAAGGCAGGTCAAGCAAGCAAGCAAGCAAGCAAGCTACCCCAACAACCAAACATCCAGACCTGGTGACCAACCATGCACAATCCAAGCCTCCGGTGGAGAATCTGATGTATCGAGTGATACCTAGCTGCACCCTGGACTGACTGACTGCCTCCTACCGCAACCACAACCACAGCTCTCGCTGCGGCGTGCTCCCGTACAGTACTCCGTGCTCCGCTGAAGAAGTGTGTGTGTGTAGCAGTACGGATACATCCCACCTACACCACGCTACGCTGCGCAGAGCTACGGGTTACAATCTACAGTATGCCGGCACTATAGGGTCATGTCCGCGGCTGGGCGTTACCCAAGAAGCTCGCGTCCCTCGTGGCTCGTGGCGTTCATGGTGTTGCCCTATGAGGACAGTTTGTGCTCTGATTCCTCGAGTGTGGAGAGTGACGGAGGGGTCCAGGGCTACGTATGTACCGCATTGGGGTCGCCCACCAAGCCCAGACCTTGACCTTCACATCTCTGGACAATTGCCAAAAGTACCGACCTACCTGTCCTGCTATTGACCAGGTAGGTACTTGTCCCAGGATATTGACCCCCTAGGTTGACGTGCACTAGTCTGCTAAGAGGGCCCAGTTGTTCGTCATCCTCTTTCAGCGCTATCTGCGGCTGTCACAATCATTCCATCTAACATCTGCCTACTAACAGCGCTCGAGAAGATCCCACTCACTTAATAGCAAGCGTCTCCTCGGCCCTCGACGAGCCATTCGTCTGTTACACCCACTAATAACCCATGCCCTACAAAACATCCTTCCACGTCTAGCGTGCCTTTTAATTTAGAAACGAAGAATAAAAGAAGCCGTCTAACCTAACGGTCACTTGTTTAGTTAGTTAGTCACTTGCTTGCTTGCACTACTTACTTACATATAACCATTCACTTGTCCGTTTGTTCACCTGACCATTCCCTCGTCACCTCAACCAACTCAACGACCAACAACAGCAACATAAGTCGCCAATTCGACTCTCGGGACCAGCAGCTGAATACCTAGTTTCGGACTCACGCTTCTTCGGTTCGGCAAGATGCATATCTACCCAGAGACTTACAACCATGCCGCCCGGAAACGTCGTCTCCGCCACGACCTCGAGGTCGTGAAGCAGGAGAAAGTGCGGAAGATGGCGCCAACCGCGATTCCTCCGCCGGCGCAATGCCTCAAGATGCAGGCACCGGCTTACACGCAAGAACTACTATCGGTCTTCAACCAGTGCTCGCCCCGCGGGTACATCTGCGTGGCACTATGTTTCCCTTGTGATGACAGTCGGCGGAGAGAAGCAGTTCAGCATATTCGACAGTCATTGGATCGACTCGCCAAGGAGCGCCCGCTCTTCGCCGGCCGGCTCTACGTTACCAGCGACGGTAGAGTGGTCATGCGGCGGTCACGTGCTTTGTACAGTATCCCATTTGATGTCATCCCCAGCGAAGGCGGAAAGGAGGTCGACTATGAAGAACTCAGACGCGAAGAGTTTGCCCCGGGGCTGTTCGCCCAGTCTCACTATGGCATCCCGGGCCTTGATGGTTCCCATGGCAGAGGAGATATCCCCATGTCTAAGGTGGAAGCTACGTTTGCGCGAGGCGGGCTGCTGCTTTCCATATACCTTCAGCATGCAATTACGGATGGGGGCTCGTTGCGAGTTTTTCTAGCGTCGTTTGGCAATCAGACCCGGAACCTGCCAGCTAATAATCTACCGTATGAGCAGAAGCTTAGGTTTACGAGTCCTACCTTGCAGAATGTGGTCAGACACAAGCCCACGGAGATGGAGCGGTTCCAGAAGTTGATGGAGGGCTGTCCCGAGTACACAATCCTCCCGGATCTGAGCGGACCGACGCAACCAGCGATGCAGAATGCGGGTATCCCGATATCAGAGGTGAAGAGGATAGGGAAGATCTTCGTCTTCACGGTGGAACGGCTGCAACAGCTCCGGGAACTCTTCCAGTCCGCGAACGAAGCAGAGGATCTGCCGACGGCATACATGAGTCTCGCCACCCTCGCATTTGCTCACGTTACCAAGGCTCGCATGAAAGTGGAGCCGGCTCTCACGGGGATCGAACCGAGCCAGACCGCCACGTTATGGAACTCGGTGAATTGGCGGACAAGGGCCTTCCTTGGCACGACGGAAAACTACTTCGGAAACGCGGTATTGCCAGCGGTGACAAGGGTGCCCCGCGAACAGGTGGATGCGGCATCCAACGACGACAGCGAGCTTGCGCGCCTTGTGAAATTGGTGCAGGAGTCCGTCAACGCCGTGGACGAGGACTATGTGAGCCAGCGGATCGCGATGATGTCGCAGGTGCCGGACCCGCGCATGGTGGGCATCAACTACGATCCGCGATCCCCCGAGACTCTGGCGTTCAACACATGGCGACACTTTGGCGCCGATGCCGAGTGGTGCATCCCCGGCGTGCCGGTGTCTAAGCCCGATGCGATTCGGAGGGCGGTTGGTGCGTTCGGCCTCGGCACTGCGCTCATCTTACCGGCCAAGGCGGAGTCGAACCGACAGGAGCTATTTGTGAGCTTGACGGTAGAGGGCATGAATACGCTTTGCCAGGACGAGAGATGGATGCGGTGGGTCGATAAGGTGATCGGTTAAACGGAAGGGTAGGGGGGGGGGAGAGGAGGGGGGAAGAGTAAAAGAACGGGTGCGACAAAAAAATCTGTTTTGGGACGGGCGGCGCAAATGAAATATATACCCCGGAAATATCTGCTTTTTTTTATTCATTTATTCTTTTTTTTCTTGGGAGAGAAAAAAAGGGTTGCTTTGGCTTTTGCTGCAGCTCTCTCCTTTTTGGCTACCTTACCTTACACATATACATACATACATCACTTTATTTTTCTCCTTCTTCTTCTTTTAAACCCCCGTATGGAGCTGGTTCTCTGTCCGTGTCTCTCTCGCTCTCTTCCAAACTTCTCTTGCATCTGGTGTTTCGTTCGGGTTGGGGTGGTTGATCGCGGTACCTTTTCCAATAATTCGGGTCTTTTATTGAATTTTCGGGCGGGCGTTAGGGATAAGGTCGGGGGTGTGTCTCGTGCGGGAATAGGGAAAAACAAAACAACAACACAACATCACAACTTGTACACTACGGAATTCTTTTATCACCATTAAAAGGGTTACACACATACACAACAACACAACACAACCGATTTCACTTCGAGTCTCTGTATTATTACTATCTTAATCGTGCATTCTTCCATCTATCACCTGTCACAAATATGTACATACAGCATGCATTACATCGCATTTCACTTCCAGAATACAAGTTTCGTACGTACTTTAGATCTACAATACATACATCGTTCGGGTTTTTCTTCTTCAATTGGTGGCGGTATAAGCCCAATAAAGCAGTGAATGGTTCGCGCATCATGTTACCAGCCCTCTGTGTGTGTTTGTCGTTTGTCACAAGACACGCTGAATCAGACCCTGATCCTGACCGAAAAGCAAAAAAACGCCTCCGTTTGTTACTACTTACCAGGTGTGTGTGTGTGTGTGCTGCGTCGCAGCCTGAATCACAGCGCGTATGTATCCACCTTGAGAAGCCTCGGTTCGTTTTCATAAAGGAGGTCGTAATTCCCTACTGGCGTTACGAGGAAATGTACGAACGAACGAACGGGATAAGAAGAGGAATAAACGGAGATACAACATCGACACTATTTTGAACCATGTACACTAAAGACGATCCAAGACATTGTGTACTCGTAAGTAATCCGTAAGTACGAAGTAAATAAATAGATAAATAAGTGCATTTCTTGTTGTGTAAGGTTGTGTCGAGGTGGAGACTCCCTAATTACCGGATGCATGGACCCGGACTCCCGGGCACACTTGGAAAAAGAAGAGACACGGTAGCCAGGGGGGTGTGGGAGGGGAACACCGGGATCTCGCACCCGGTCCGAAGGGGTGTCTTTTTTTCTTTTCTGGACGTCGGGAACCAGGGGGGTGGTTGAGAAAGGTGTCAGAATTCTGGGTCAACTAAAGCGAGAGGGAGAGAGAGGAAGACGACGCTAGGCTTGAGAGGGGATGATGCTGGTCTTCACCTACGCTAGTGTGTATGTACGATCCCTTGCATCAATGCCAAGAGACATGTGCCACCGGATTTTTTTTCTCTTTGCGACTTTAATTCCAAGACGACCGGGGGGAGACAGTACCTATCTTCTACGAGATGGATTTACAAGCTTGGTGGTGGATGTTTCACTTGGCCAGGGGTTTTTTCTGTTAGCTTGGTGAGGAGCTTGCAGATATCTTCTAGGTACGCTGCTTGGTGACTGGTTGGAACGTGTATGTCGTGTCGGGACATGTATGCGATATACTATCGAGACGGTATGGTACGGTGGCACGACTTGAGGAGAAAAGAAGAGAAGAGAGAGAGAGGCAAAAAGTGGTATCGTAGATAGATCGGCCCTTGTACCTGTAAGAGTGTGTTCCTAGAATTATAGCCCGACCAGCCTAGGAGGTGGGTAGCTATCTCATCTGCACGGAATCGTTGTATTCCGTACTTACACGACATTAGTCCCAGAGAGATAGTTAATACCGAATGGAACCTCGTCATCTTGATATGTACAGACGATACAGAAGAATGCCTGCTTTTATTTTCCAATTATTAGCTGACGATATGCCAGACTGAGACACGTCAAAAAGTTCGTGAGTCAGGAACGCTTCTCTGCCACGACGTCTCTGAATAATGGGACTCCGGTACCAAGAGTCTCATCAACCGGTACGATAGAAGAGAGAGAAAGCAGAGCAAGAAGACTATGGAATGTATTTCGTAAACGGATGGATCTCTCTCTCGCAAGCTGCGACAGACAGGGAAAAGCGCCAGCGCGCCATGAACTCGTACTATCTTAGTTCCTGCGGAATAAAGCAAAGAAAACGCAAGGGAAAGAGATCAAAAAAGACATTCCCACGTGCCCAGTGGTACCAATGCCTAGCATCGTCCGATCAGGATACATTAGCTTCAATAGAATAATCCGTATGTAAATAGATACGTGCAGCTACTGTCGGGCTCCACAAGGGAAAATGGAGTCGAATGGAGTATCGTAGCATCTCACGAGATTCTTCTTTGCCGAAACGGCAGCCGCCGAGACATACTAATAGGCTTCAGCCCGTGGAAGGGTCTACCTAACCCACGTGGCAGGAGAGAGAATGGAGGTAGAAGAGCCGAGACTAGTAATCCGTAGTCTTGTTTGTTCGCCGTGATATGTAAGAGAGACCCAAGGTCCCATCGTTCGACCCCCGGGGGCCGGGGGTGAGGCGAGGGCCGAAAAATGCAGAGCTAATGCGCGCGGGTAGGTAGGCAAAAAAAAAGAGGGGAGGGACGGAATTAAGGCATCGACGTTCCTAGACTAGGCAGTTCTAGTGCTTGCTGGACTTCTGATTCAGGAACGGACGGAGCCCACGGTCAAAATTATGCGACGGGACGAACACCCCGTTCTCGAACGTAGCTGCAGGCTTAATACGGATACTACCTACGCAGATCTCTTCGATATGTATGTATGTTAATATGGATAGGGTCCTGAAACAAAAATAGGTTTGTAGGACCTCTTGTCTTGTCTGCCCGGGCGGTTTTGTGTGCGTGTGTGTGAACGCAGTTAAGAAAATGTGTGTGTTAATGTACGAAGTACTTTATTTTTTACCGGCTTCACAAGCCAATTTTCGATCAATCACATTCAGATGCTTTTTATCAATTCTGAAATGGTATGACGTGTGGAGCTCGACCTGCAGGATGATGTCATCTGGCACACAAGCAGAAGGGAGCACGCTTGATGACGTGAACCGGTACCTTGGGAGTATCTCGCCGTATTCGAGCAGGCGAGAGGTACCTCATGGGAAACGAAACACAGGATTACGGAATATCCGAGGTAAGTCGAATCTACACCTTGTATGTCGTACAGGCTTCATTCACGACAACCCCGTCCAAAACGTCGAATTGTCTTCATCTTTCGGGGCTCACAATTCATGTTAATCTCTCCATCATCAGGTTCGAATTGCTCGAGAACAGAAAAAGATCAACGAACGAACGAACCAGAACTACCCCTCAATCTACATAGTACACTACATGATCTCCACAGGGAAGCCCATTGTTCACTCACCCAAGAAACAAGAACTGCATTTCGCTTCTTTCAATCCCTGTCTGCTTGCTCTGCTCGCTGCTGCCCTCTCGTCCGTTACTTTACTCGTACTATCGTAGGTAGCTGTGAGTTAACGCAGGGAACGTGAGCAGGTGGGAAGCGATGTACATACATACACAGGATACATACATTGTACATACATGGAACTCATCTGTATGTCGGCGGTACGGCCACCCCTATGAAATCAAGTACGGGATACGCCTAATAAGAACTGTACATTACTTCGTACGTCTACATAAATACACACATGGTACGAGACTCATAGCAATCATCATATTACTTTAATGTACATTTATGTAGGGTACGATAGCTGTCGTGATCTTCGACACATCATCTTCGCACCGCATCCAAGGCGTACGGTACGGTACCCTCATGGCTAAGTATACTCCTATCCGTGTCTGTATCCAAGGTGGTGGCGTTTCTCGTTGCCGTGACCATGATGGACATGGCAATGCGATAACGACGATAGCCAGAAGGAGAGGGATAAGAAAAGGGATGGCGATTAATCCGGCACCCCTCCTGATGACTTGCTCGGCACCTGAAAGTGTGGCTGACGGGCCCGTGATGCCGGTCCCGGACCCCATAAGTGCGTCGTCCTATGTACTTAAGCAATAGTAGACTTGGGAGAATTCGTACCTGCTAAGTGCATTATGAACCCGTCCTGGGAGACACGTCGTCGTCGTCGTCGCTCACGCAACGCCTGTGCACCCTATAGACGGGGGGCTCAAGCGCAAAAAGCTTGATTCATGAGACCATGGCCAAGGCCTCTCGGTGTTTGTCTGTTTGTCTGGTTCAAAGGCCGTGACCCAGGGGGGAGCGACGATAGCCGCTGGGTTTCAGTAGTGAGAGCCAGCGAAACGCCCGGATGATGTGATTGCCGCGCACCGAACGCATCGCAGCAGCAATGCCTCTCACGGACAACATTGAGAGACCACGAGTCTCCATCAACTGCGCGCGGGCCCTTCGTCTTCTGTCTCTCTTGCAAGGGCGTCAACTTCAAGCTTCTGCTTGGCAAGATGAGTTCAGCGCCATCGCGAGTAACGACTCAATTGCAGATGGCCTTCGCGGTGAAGAATTTTTCGCCGCGAATTAGCAGAATCATACGATGGCGAGTGTGTGAACATAGCTGCTAATTTCGCGACGGTCATAAAAGAGAAGAGTTACTGCCGGTGTAAGTACTCGTACTCCGTAGGGATTGGATGGTGAGAATGATGAGACTTAGCCTACTTCTCAATTAATATCTGTCGGTTCCGCGCTTCTGAACACAGCCAGCCTTATATATATATATGATAATAACCAACCCACAAATAATAGACGCAAGCAGGCATCGCACCGATACAGTCTCCTACAGTGCTGGGAACGAAGACAGAGTCGAGACAGTCGAGACGG
Source organism: Xylaria sp. L1 SY-2022 (assembly GCA_023079495.1). Taxonomy (NCBI): domain Eukaryota; kingdom Fungi; phylum Ascomycota; class Sordariomycetes; order Xylariales; family Xylariaceae; genus Xylaria; species Xylaria sp. L1 SY-2022. Next base: position 1,241,533 of record JALIDW010000009.1, read on the forward strand.
TCGAGCGAGATCGGAAAGTGTGTGCCACAGGGGCGCCACAAGAGAGACGAGAAGCCCGTCTTTGGAGAGTGCCAAGGTCGAGTATGAATGTTGTGCAAGAGAGGAAAAGAGAGCGAGAGAGAGAGAGAGAGGTGCCGGATAAAACTACCCAAAGAGAAAAGACGGAGATGAATAAAAAGTGACGAATCACTGAACCTCCGCCCTCACCACTTTTCGGCCTACGCGTTGTTATGTAAGGACTTGTACGACTTGTACGTACCCCAAGACCTACCGAGAGGGACCCACCGGCCTAGGACCTGGTTCGCGGCACTCAGCCGTAGGGCCGGGTCGGGCCGCCGAGCTGATGTACAGTGTTCGCTACAGTATGCATGCAATCTAGATGCGCATACGGGATTAGTGCAACTGCTCGTCTACGTGCATACGTCGTAGCACATGGATGCGATGCGATGATCTTCAAGCGAAAGGATTCAAAGATGGATGGGATGGGATGTTGGATTGGGGGATGCAAATTACATAAAGTCGAAACAGACAAAAAACACAACCCATGTTGCATCATCATCAGTTGACTGTTGGTCGCGCACATGCTCGAGTATGATCAATTACATGCATTTGCGACGGTTTTATGATTTCGAATAGAAGGATACCAGAGAATGTTCTGAACCGAGCGGCAAGAGAAAACCAAGAAGAAGAGAGCCAGCCAGCCGATACGGGTACTCGTGACTTTGTACACGTACAGTGTCGACACACTGACAATGTACTTTGGCTTAGTACAATATGATCGTCACAACAGAGTCGAGTCAGTCGAAGGCGAAAAGAGAGGGAGAACGAGAGAGCGAATGATTTGAGCAGAAAGAAGACATCTAAAAAATCCCTACTCTTAAGTTGCTGTTATTATTCGTATCCGCATCGTCTCTGAGTCGCCCAAGTTTCTATAAGTAGAATTCCCCCTTCCCGAGTCCTCGACACTTCCCACCTGTCACCAATTCACCCAACAAACGAAACACACCAACAACAGCAACATCAATCCGAAACAAACCAACAAAAAACAAAATCTCGAAACATAAAACGAAAATAGCCCGCACCAGCGAACCCGAGTCCTTATCCCGGACGTCCTCGACAACCACCGTAAAAATTACGCAAATCAAGATCGAGCAGGAAGTCATGTCTTACGTAACGAGCGTATCGAGCCATCGGGCCTGCCAGGGCGACGCAAACACTTGCAGCAGTAGCTTCTTTACCCCGTCCTGTGTCACGACCATCACATCCAATCACGTGTAAGTCCCTCCAACATGATGACATCAACAGGACATCATCATCGCCATTCAAAGAAGGAGCATCCTATCACCCATTCCTACCAAAATAATATATAGCTAGAGCTTCAAGATGCTGACTCTCCTCTTGCTACAGCAAATCGCCACCGAAACAGGTATGCTCTTATATCGAGAGAATTGAGACGAATGGGTTGACTGATATTGGGATTCAGACTTTCTCTATCAACCTCAATAACTCGTTTAACAAAATGCACTCGTTCTTCACGGACGCCGCGATGCGCCGCATGGCTATGGCCTCGAGAGCCGTTGCCCAGGCCGCCCGCTTCGGCACGACGTACACGCCGCGCAAGTCCGTCGCCGAGAGCGCCAAGGAGACGCTGAAGAACGTCGACCGGAAAGTGTCGGATAAGCTTGTTGATGGTATCAATGTAGGGAGTAAGTCATCTTTCCTTTCTTCTCTCGTATCCATCATTCCTAATCCATTGATTCTATATATCTGGTGTAAGTCGCTAACGTGTAAACCTGTATAGCAAAAGCAGCCGAGACATTATCAGGCAAGACGACCGAGGCGAACTACAGAGCCGCAGGCACCGCCGAGGAGATCCGGCAAAAGATGAAGCAGGAGTCCGAGGAGCTTGCGGGCAAGGCCAAGGACGCGGCGAAGGCGACGGAGGAAACGGTCAAGGACGCGGCGCGAAAAACCGGGGACAAGATCAAGGAGAACATGTGACCACACCCTCGATTAAAAAAGAAAATTCAAAGGAAAGAAACGGGGAATTGCGATCTGTCGCTCGGTTCGAGCCTTCCGTGATTTGGGAATGGGCTCATCGGCATGGGTTGGTATTTTCTCGAGTTGGTGTTTGTTGCGCGCGGCCCCCTTTTTTTGTGACGACGGCTAGATGTCCAGAGGGACTTCTACATTTCATTCCAATCCTTTTCTTTTCGGATCGGGGTTTTTTTCACTTCACAACGCGCGCAACATACACCACTTTTTGTACGATAGTCACGCGGCCCAGAACACACACACACACACACGCACATCTCACAATGTTTTCTCGTTTTTCCCATTGTATGGGTTCATTTTTTCCCTCCCATCATAGATTGATTGAGAGAAGAGAGGGGTGTTCTTTTCTTTCGCAATCAACTGGGTTCTTTCGCAATCTTTTTCGATAACAAAACTCTTGTATGGGTTTCTCTTCGCAGTTAAGCACAACTCTTGGATGGGGTTTTTGTTTCTGTCTTTGGGATCGGTTAGGGGTCTTAGCACACACGTATGGATGTTCCCTACATAGGCTAGAAAATTACTATCTACAAGTATCTTACGCCGTGGCAATGAGACGAGCCTGACTGTGTGTACGTGCTTGTGATGTACGCTGGAAAAACTTGATGCGCGTTCTGCCTGGGCAGACGACCAACATTACGGAATTTGCCATGGTAGCCTCCGCGGGAAACGTTGGGAGACATGTCTCTAATGGATCTTGCGTTATGTCTTACCGGAGCGTGTCATGGACCGGCTCCCGTGTCTCACCTTACGGGAAACAGACCTCGTTCTGTATTCCGAGCGGAGGACGGCAGTGTAGGTATCTCGCGGCTTGTTTGAGACAGACAGATGTTTACTAGCATGACGCCGGTTTCACACGTGGAATTGCCGTGATGTTGTTGGGAGTGGCAGGATTGAGTGAGTGCCTACCATTCATCAATCGAAAAGCTACGAGACTAGTATTGAATACAAACTGTATGATTTTTTTCGCGCGCAGTGTAATAGTTGATGGACATCATGCAGGTGGACTATGAATAAGATACCTACCTACCTAGCACAGTTCGAGACTCCCGGATATGACGCTGGTGTCTCATGATGTCGAGCGAAACAAAACGTCGACTTTCTCGTGCGATCGCTCTCCTATCTCTCATTATCCCACCTTCGAGTTGGCCCAGACAACATAGTGTGCCGTTGCTGGCTGACTCTTGGAGCCGGTGAAGGTCGGATGGAACAAGAACGTCATTTGTCTCATGCCAAAACGCTGGCTTCTGGCTCCCTAACAGTCGACAAGTATGCGACCAAACGTGCTTCGTACCGTCGTGGCTTTCCAAGGGTCGTCTCATACGCAATAGTCTGCCCGACTGACGAGTACGTCCCCCCAGCCATCATCTCCATCCAGCATGAGGACTTCCGTCCCTTCTCCATGAGATCAAAACTTCGAAACGGTACCTCGACGATCTCACTGCATGACGAGGTCCAAAATGTGACTCACCAGATTCCCAAAGCGTAGCTCGAACGAACGGCGGACAGATGTCTCCCTGGTGATCACAAAAGTACGATGCAGCGTCCATCACCAGACTGATGGCTCCTCCACGGAGAACAGAGCAGCAAGAGCGTTGTCGATCTTCCCGCTGTTAGCTCTGTCGTCATCAGATCCAGATCCTCCCGTTTCATCGTCCCCAGCCATCCCGCACTCGTAGATCCCGTCCCGTGAATCTGGGTCACAATCCCCAGATCATCACCACAACAGTTGGGGCAAGCAAATCTCTGCACCGAGTGACATTATTGTTTCCAGAGGGAGCGCCATGCATCTGTAAAAGCGTTGCTGCCCGTTCACAAGCACGCCCATCACGCTGCCGTGACGCGGACCTGGTTCCTGGTAAACAGCGGTTCTGGTAAGAAGCGAGAGATGGTTCATCTGCGTGGTCGTTGGTCGTCGTTATATCGACCGTTCAGACGACGATCGTGGATATCCCATCGTCAACGGCCGGCCATGTGATCGGGGCGTGTACCGTACGTTTGAAAATTTCAACTGCCGTGCTCATCACGTCCGCGAACGGTTAAAAAAGAAATCAACAGCCAGAAACCTGGGAAGAAAAAAGAAAACAACTCTCACCGCCCTCGCTGCCCACCTGATGTCCTCGTTCGGTTCCAGCCACCTCCACCTTGAAATGAACCTTGCTGCAGAAACGTTTTGTCTCCCACCCTCAAACCGATTTTCAAAAATTCACAATCGAAAAAATGAAAAACGACGGGGAGAAAAAAAGATGGCAAAAATGCAAAAAGAAAGGGAGAAGAATGTCGAATTGACTCCGGTACGGGGAATCGAACCCCGAGCCCCGCGGTGAAAACGCGATATGTTAGCCGTTACACTATACCGGATTGTGATACCAGTTAATACGCTACTGCCAGCCATATACCCGACGGAACCCATGAGTACTGGATTACAGCAGAGATGCGGCAACGAGTCGATTTTGTCGTTTATTATGGTTATTCTTTCTTGTTTGGCGGTTCAAAGGATATATTGTTTGCGTTGCTTGCATTAGCAGCGGTTGAACCGAAGTCGTGGTTGTTTGAAGGTCTTCATTCGCAGCTCCTTGGCACCTCGATGTTTATCCCGGGTGGATCAGTTTACTCGGGATACGTCTGACCTTGAATCCTCGAAGTCGACTTTCTTGAACTTGTAGTCTTCTGGGTTCAGAATGCGCGCCGGATAAAACTGTCTCATACCAGGTCGGGACATTTTGCAACAGGACCTGGGATAAGACGAGCGAGATGATGAGACGGAATGGGCGCTCTTCAACATCCATTTCCGGAACAAGCTCTCAGATCAAACGGAGGAACGGCAAGACGAGACATGGGAAATTTCGAGCCGGATCCGAACGAGGAGGCATGAACCGGCATTATGGTGAAGGGTTTCGGACCTTCGGCGTGTCAAATACGCCGTTGCGGAATGGAGCGGGCCGCGAAGGTTGTGCCGGAGGTGAAGTCAATGCCAAAGCTGCCTCGATATTACGACGGCAAACTCAATTCCGACGAGTTCTTTCCCTTATCTAATAAGGCCTTGGAGTTGAGGGTGCTCGGTAGCCATATGGAGTTGTTGAGAAGAGAAGTAAGGAAGAGATAGGAGACGAAAGGTGTCGATGATATCTCAGGGGGCCAGAGACATGATGATCACTCCGCGGCAAGAAGGCGGTATTAAGCCGGGAACAATTTGCGGTCGTTTCGTCTTGCCATCGTGTCTGGGCCCTCTCAAACAGTCGAGAGCTCGTTTAATGACGAAGTCGTTTGAAGAGTCCGAGGAGGGGGCCTAAAGGTTAGGAATGACCATCGATGGTCCAGACTGTGTTCACAAGCCGGGAGGGAGGAGATCACGGAAGGGAACGTGTGGGAAGACAACTTTCATTCGGACAGAGGGAACGAAGATAGAGAGAATCTGAGAACTGTTTCCCCAGATCGAATGATCACCCTCTCTCCTACGCGAGCGAAATGAAGTGGACTCAGACAAGGGGTAGCGAGGATGCGGATCAATCATTGGAGACATTACGAGGCTCGACAGTTACAGCGCAGATGCAATGCAGACCAGACGTATGTACTCCGGTCTCGAGGAATGCAACTTCTTCATCCTTACTCGCCCCTTGAACTCCCACACATTCGGCAGATTCAATGGAGGCTTTACTGGGGAAGAATGGCGAATCAAGCTCAAGGACGAACTCCTTTCGTCTTATACGGTCTTTAAGAATCGCAAGCACTAACTGCCTTCCTCATTGGTAAAGGAGGCTAATGACTCTTGGCCGATCTGAGATCGCTGATGGTGTCATCGAAATCTTTCCAGATGCCGTCAAGCTAGGAAGACTAGGCGGTTGTTTGATAGATCTGGTAAACTATATTCGTCTAAGGAATCTTAATAGCGTATTTTAGGCTCGTTGATCGTCGATGAGGTACGGATTGAAAGTACGTAGACGTCGTTCAGATGAGTGAATGACTCTTTTGATGTCTTTGCAAACCCTCATTCTTCGTAAGCAACGTGGAGGCTGTATAGGATTGTCCTGCCTCTTCCTCCTTGCGAGTATGAGGCTACTGAGCTGCTCGAAAGAACGATTCAGCAGCTTCAACGCCTCAATCATATCCTCATCGTTGGCATAGGCTATAATCCGTAGCATGCCCTCTCGGTCTTCGGGCACTATTCTTCGCGAGGAAAGAAACAGCGCTCCCATTTACGAGTACTCTGTCAAGCGCCAGTGTAAGCCGTTGTTTGACACATAGGAGAACACGAACTGTCCGGATATCGTTCTTTCGCCTAACTGTTGGTGGCAACACTCCGAAGGTGTCGTGACACCGTCCCTAAACATTCCGTATCAGGAACGAAGTACTTACCCAATCCGTCGTCTGGGTAAGCCGTAGCGTTGTTCACGGTAGGTACCTGACAGCGAGGCGGCGTAGGTACCTCAGAGGTATCTACGGATTCGACGGATTGGGTACCTAGGTAGGTGTTCTGGCTTCCGTACTGTGCCCATCGTGTCGCATGTTTAGCCTGTGAGCCGTTGTTAGACCGGGCGAGTGATTACGGATTACCTATCGGTAGTGTGTTCCGTATGGACAGTCGAATTCCAGAAGACACCCCTGTAATCAAACGCCTTGTAATCTAAAATGCGCTGTAAATCATTGGCAATTGAGAGATAGAATTCGACTTGGTATTGAGGCGTCTTGGAAGTCAATGGGTAGATGACCACAGGATGTCACATGGTCGGTCTGACTGAAGCCCATCACCGGCGTTGGAGATACGCGATAGGTATCGTAGCAACCAAGACGTTCTTCACCACTCACCAGTTGCCTATTTCAGAAGCAGGGGACGCAGTTGCCAATAGAAGTCGCTGCAACGCATCACTTCCTGACTGTTCGAAGTCCACTTCACCACCTTGGAATAGGACAACTAGCGTCAGAAGGGGTTTCGTGAATGCTCGGGTCTCCCTAAAGCAGGTGGCGTCGAAGACAACTCTACCTACCCACACACTAGACCTGATGAAGCGTTATAGCACCTGCATAGGTACGGCGATCATTCGTACACGTTTTCAATGAAGATATGTATGCCTTCATTATCTCGCATCTCGAACCCGCAGAGTACCTATTCGTGGCAGGCAGACCGCTCTTGAATGCCCCGTCCATTGCTTTTGGGCTCGCGATCGACGATGAGAGACAGGTACGCAGGTGTAATTACCGTACCGATAGTAAAAGGCAGATAGGTAATGCTTCATAGGGTGGTCACCGGCAGCAGTCATGTGGGTATAAATGCACAGCGTTATAGGCGTCAAATTAGCGCACTTCGCGCGCTCCAGGCGAGATTCCAGCGCTACGGTCAGCCTACTCGTACGAATCCAGATGAAACTGCGTAAGCAAGAATTTGGTTGGCGAGCTTCACATCTTGAAAAGAAAACCGGTCATAGCAGTCGAGAGTCGAAACAGGTCAGGCCTCGTTGCTAAGTTGCCATCATCGGTCCAGACTCAGAGTGTCCAACGGGGCGGATACCTGAAAATTGTCTGGGGGCGGAATTCCCTCTTCTGAGTGGGAAAGGGGGTTCTCCGACGACAGCGAGATGCGAGCCAAGTTGCCAAGGCCCGGCTAAGACCCGGGCAGAGAAGAAGCCCTTGGCGCTCAGAAGCGGGGGCGCCGCGATAACCGGCTCAATTCTCAACGTCACGCCTGCACAAGAGAATATGTAATTGAAAACTGCGGAGGCATGAGACACAGCAAGCAACCTCACGTCGAGCATGATCCGTAGGGCTTCGCGTTTCAGACCAGATTCTCATGGCGTTGAAACATTTTGGAAACTCACACGTGCAGAACGGAAATGTCGCACGTGGGTTTCGTATGTACGAGTAATCCGCACAGAGTCCAGGAAGCAAGAGACCAGCGGAATTGCTCTAGAATTTCATGCTGTGGGCCGAAAAGTGGATGACTGGAATGGGTCCATGACTGTTTGCATGAAAATCTCTGAGACAAATTCGACCGGGAGGCTCTGCTCACAAATTCGAGTGGACGAGATTCGTCTCGGTTCTGAGCTGACTCAGACGCCTAACGTGACCGGCCGAGCCGGCTAAGGCTACGAGTGACTAACCGCGATTCATGTGGCTGATACGGAATATAGGTGGGTCTATTCCGTGGAAGGTAAGTTGATTGGTCGGATATATAGAGAGGTGGGGCTTACACAGCATCCTCAGCCACGAAACAAGCCACAGAAAAGCTATCAGGGTGGTTTAGTGAAGTGGGCATCGCGGGATGTCTGCAAATGGGATTCCTCCGAAAGTACCTAAGCATGAGAAATCAATTCTCAAAGCATTTTTCTTTGTAGGTATACGAGTAGACCCGACCACCATCGTTGGAGTCGTATACTCGTAGACGCCGTAGTGGAAACCGGTTTGGGATCTGAGTAAGATGGGAGCGCAGAGGTGAATAGGAAGCGTGCGGAAGTGAACAGATAGGCCGACTTGCGAGAGCTTCATATGAGAGCTCTTCCGAATTAGCCGGTTGGAGAGCATGCGCCATCCGTTCGCATCCTGATCGCACGTGGTTGACATTTGAAGTCCATGATTGACGCAATTGATCGTGCGCGCCTTCCTTTCTCCAACAAGAAGTATTCCGTACATACGGCTACATCACCGCACGTCAGGTCTTCAATCCGTGATACCCGTGATGTCACTTCCTTACACCAATTGGACGTGACCTCCCGCTTTACTTTTACGAGTAGGCCTACGGAGTACAGCCCGGTTTACGGACTACCTACCTTACTGCTGCGCCGCCTTTCACGCTTTAAGTCGTATAAGGATTTCCTAAGAGTATAGGTAGCCTACGAGTAGTAGATACGTTACATGACTTAGAAATCTGTTCTTCCTACCTATCCAATGTTACCTAAACCTCACTGTTCGCAACGGAGTCGGTAACGTTCAGTTTTGGCGGGACGTCAACTTTTTATACGAATTGCGGATTACATGTGGGGTTTTACCACATGGTGCAGGTACATGGCAGCAGGGGTGCCTATCAATCCTCAGGGGTAATAATTACGGGTGCAGAATACGTACAGCAACGACGGAATATGGTCTCCCGGCGATTTGATACATATCAGGATGGTAACAGACCTAGCGATTGCACCGACTCTTTTCACATGCATCAATCGCCAAGCTGGATATGAATTTCAAATTGAGTTACGGAGCAAATACGGGCTGTTTCCGTACCGTCTGGGATGATGCAAGTTGTACGTTTGACTAGCGGCAGGTACGAACCGTAGGTATTCCGTATTCCGCAGCTACGGGATGCGGTAGATACGGATCCGTATCTGGGCTGGAAACATGAATCATGAACCCCCTCTGCGGGTCGATGGCCAACCGGGCGATTGGTAGAAAAGCAAGAGAAAAGTGAGAACTAACATTCCTAGCGACTTGTCATGTCCTTCTGGAAGGATTGATAGCCTGGGTTCGTTCAATCCGAGGCGACAAACGAGGTACATAATCATTACTTCCGCCCGTTTGATTGGGCATGTGACTTCGTGCATAAATCCGTATTGAGACTCACCTCGGCGCAAATTCGCTACCTAACGGCTAAAAACTTACAGCGCATCCCTTACCTATCATGCGACCGCACCTATGAGAATCTGGCAACCTACCGTTTTAGGCACTGGAGTCCTTCGTATCGTCTTCTCGTAACGTAGTAGTGGGATTTCAATTTGTACGAGAGAAAAAAAAGTGTCCGAGTATATAAAAGGCACGTCGACTCCAGTTTGGAGCAACAGCAAATGATTGCAACTGCGCAGCTACGACTTTACGATACAAGGTTGGCTCCTGAATCTAATCTGCGCCTGCTTCGGTAACGGCTTGACGAGAGATCTGGGGAATTCTTCTGGGTGTCTGCCCCTTTCCAGATTCCCACTAGCCACAGTGCCTGCACACACTATGCCCTTCTGCGCTAGTACCGATATGTCAGGACTGAACCAGATCCGGTCTAGGCCGCACTGCAGCAGACACATGTTACCTCGCGCATCAGGAACCTCAGATGTTACCTCCCTATTGGTGCGTCGCATGTTGCTGAATGCGCCGCTGATGACATACACAGGCAGACGTAAATGAAAATTCCCGTGGGCGAATGTCGTGGCCAAAATGACCTAATAAGGCCAAGACTATAGTCACCGCGTGCGACAGCCAGGCTGGTAGGCGGGCTCGCGGTAGATCCGGTAACGCGATGTTAGCAGAGGGAAACCCGTACAGTAAGTATTCCGTAGCGTACGGAGAATAATCAGCGATCCCAGAGGTAGCGCCGCTAGCGTTGACAGAACAAATGGCTAAGAGATTAGGGGTGCTCTAGCGTAAATGTCCACTAAATATACGCTGGCCTAGCATACTCGGTACCTTAGTTAGCTGACCGGTAGATGCACTATGTACATTGGCAAAGTACTTGCACGCTTCCTATCGCAGGTACTGCCTGAGTACCGCTTCTTCGTCCCGGTCTCTCTCTCTCTCTCAATCCATTCTGTCCCTCCTCTCTCTTCTCCCGCCTCTGCTTTTCCACCTAGTAATACCTTGTATCTCTATCTCTTCTCCGCCAATCCACCATTCTCTTCTCCTCTTGTTCTTGTCCCTCAACCCTTTTGTCGGTGCGCTCAGTTGTCACCCCGTCTCTCGTTGTGGTCTGATCGCTACAATACAGAGATCGTCCCCTCGCTCACTCTTCACTTCCTCCCACCAAGCCCCCGTCTTGTCTCGGCCGACGAGACTCTAAACGTTTGACTCGTGACGACTTCTTTTTTTGTCGAGGCGAGGCATCCTTGGCTTAATCCTGCTTCTACCAGGCAGACTTATTGACCTTTACCTTATAATAAATTGCTGCTTGTTCTTACCAGCGCATCCAATCCCACCCCGAGCTCGCCACTCTTTCGAGCCACTACGAAATACTACGCAGATACAAACCGGCGCCGCTGACGGTACCGGCATCTATAATCCCTATATAGACGCACCTAGATCCCGCGTCGGTCTCGGCTTGCATTCACTATTTGGTGTCGCGCCGTGTGTGTCTGTTGGCTGGTAATTCCTGTGCTGCGTACGCATACTTGGTACGACCGCCATCGACCAGCATCCTCATCACCCACTGGGCCGGTATCACAAGACGTCGCCCGTGCAGCTCATTTTAGCCGCTTTGCCGAAGTCATAACAAAATCCTTGTTCCCTACCCAACCCTGAGCTGCACCGCGGTCCTCCGTTACAGAACAGTTTGTTCTTCTTCTAATCTTCCCACCCTCAACCCCTATCGCCGAGGCATGATATAACGCGGGCACAACATCGACCGGTGGAAGTTGCTTCGAATATCACGACAAAATGGCCATAGGCAAAGAAGGAAATGTTAAATGGGTTGATGTAAGTCGGCATTGTCTCAGTCGCATGGCCTGGTGACGGCATGTTCCCTGTGGCTTATGGTCGCTTATGGTCTACTTGAACTTGAGCTTTTGAAAGAAACCGAATATTCTTCCAGCGCAAAGCAAGTCTAACCATGACGGCCCGTTACACGCGACATGCTGTCCCGGCATTGTATTCTGCCTCTTGATCCTCCTTTGTTGTGCGGTAGCTGATTGTTGTCTGCTCTAAAGGGCCTTAGAGGTCTCGCCTCCTCGTTAGTCGTCCTGACTCACATCGCGCGAGCTTTCGATGACGACCTTTTCTTCCCCGCGTCCGCAGCCGGCGCGGCTCCTCGTCTTCTCCAGCTCCCTTTTCTCCGAATCCTCACCCAGGGCCGTATAGGAGTCACCATCTTCTCCTTCGTTACCGGATATGTGTGCGCTCTCAAGCCCATCAAACTATACCGCCAAAACAACCAGGATGCCGCCTTCAACGCGGTAGCCAAGTCTGCCCTTCGCCGTGTTCCTCGATTGATCATCCCTTGCTCCTTGGCGACTGTCATTATATGGATCATGGCCCAGCTGGGCATGTTTTTGGTAGGCAAATCGAGTGACTGCTGGTGGTGTGGTAAGACCGCGCCTGACCAGATGCACAACATCTTCGCCTCCATTAATCACTTGATCTTCAACATAATAAATACGTGGACACATGGCGCAAACGCATACGATGGAAACCAGTGGACTCTGTTACCCTTGTTAAGAGGAAGTATGCAGGTCTACACCTTCATCGTTGCCACCGCCTATCTTCAGCCCGTATACCGCATGGTTGCCAGTTTGATCATCTACCTCTACTTCTACATTGCTGGTGACTGTGAGTTGTTCTACCCGTGTTTCTCCCTATATTTGACTTTCTAGGTGCTAATCGATTTCAGCTGCTTTCGGCATGCAATTCTTCTGGGGTGTTTTCCTCTGCGATCTCCAGAACCACCCTGGCGCGAACGAATTCCTCGTCAGACGGCCGAGAATCTCGCGAGTCCTGGCCATCATTTTCTTCGTGCTTGGTCTCTACGTTGCGTCATACCCCGAAGGACACCCCGAATGGGCCACCTGGTCTCATTTGCAGTACAAGTTCATGGTTCACATCGTCCCCAAGGGTGCTGAGATTCCTCGATTTGGCTCGGGTATTGGCTTGCAACTGATCACACTCGGTTTGCACTTCATGCCTACGCTACGCGACGTCTTGTCGTCGAAGTACCTCTTGTGGCTCGGAAAGCAGTCGTTCGCCGTCTATCTACTCCACGGTCCTCTCCTGCGCAGTGTTCTCTGCTGGATGGTCTACGGCATCTACGTTCCCCCCGATATCACGAACGAGGCCGGCGAGGTCTTGCACGGCAAGCTTGTATTCCCTGGCGCATTGAGATTATTCATCGCGCTGCCCTTCTGGATCCCGCTGAACTACGGTGTCGCCATGCTTTGGACCGGCTACGTGGATCCCTGGTGCGCCAACCTCACCGAGAAGATTGTCAGCTACGTCATGCTGTCTCGTGATGAGAAGGGCGTGCTTTTGCCACAGTAGGAGAAGAAATTTGCAAGACGAACCTTGCAGCCTCATGGCTACGTTTAGTTACGACTGCGCTGTTATCTACCTACCTAATCCTCTGCCCGGGCCGCGCTAGAGTAAATCGGCACATCGTCTATTTGCCACCCTCGACTCAGTGGCACGGCATAGAGGGGATCGCTACATTCGGACGAGAGCGACCTGTATAAAAAAAGACGAACGTTAGATACGAAGAGCAAAAAGCATGCGGGCCATTCCGATTCTTGTCGACACGATATGACTTGGACTTCTGTCACAGCAAAGCGGGCGTTTCTCCTTTTCTTGGGTTTCGAGTATATAACGACACGGGTGTTCTTTTCCGGGAGGTATTTTCGCTTTTGTGGACAAGGGCGAAAGGAGAAGAAGAAGAAGAAGAAGAATTCAGCATAGTATGGTGCGCATATTTACCTGCTCTTTTTTTTTTCATCGAGACGCTGTCTGCTTCTCCGATGAGCGCCTTCGATCTGGACTACCTAATATATCACACAATTAAATACTATCACCACGGCCCGAAGAGGGGAAGAAGAAAGAAAGACATACACGAAAGTGTTCTTACAGCAACTACCGTTGGCATATTAACGACCCTGCTGGGGACGGTATTTGAAGCCCGGGTGATGATTAGAGGCGTGGTAGTTGCATATGTAGATTCTTGTTACGCATGTATAGGAGTAGGTTGTAGCCGTCACATACCGTATAAACAATCATTGCATATCATTGATCGATCAATACGAGTCTTGGCCATCTGTGATTGTTGTGAGATGTCGGTAGAGAGCGTGGGCTAGCGAAAAGCATCGTTGGTGGAGAGACAGACTGTTGGGATCGACTCCAATTCAACGGACCAGATGGTAGCTCCGTCGGTAGGCTATGGTAATAGGACACGGCTGGAGGATTGGATGTGTCTTCGCCTCGGGATATATTTAGCCTGTAGTTTGTGTCTGGTTCTGTGTCCCTGTGTGTGTCCGTAGCCATAGCCTGCTTCTCGACAGACAGGTAGATGTCAGAACGACGGCACGCCACACATGTGCGCCTGGTCTGTTTCTCGCGTCATTTCGCTTTGACCTATGCGGGGGACTTCTTGTCTTCGAGACGAATTAGGTATGTAGGTAGGCTCGGAGATTGGGATTGGGACCGGGACCGGGACCTTGATGTGATATTGGGATCGTGTTGCATTGGGGTGATGGGTAGGTTGCTGTGAGCAACTATTACCTCGTAGATACCTGCCTGGAGATGGTAAGTTTAGGTAGGGAAGCAGGTAATGTATGGTACCTATGGTCATGGGATTCGCTCGGTCTGATGGATGAGCGAGTGACTGTCCTAGCGTTGGTAAAATCCCCAGATGTCGAATGAGAAGCTGTAGAAACGGAATCCGACAGGTGTAGGCACGCCGTGATCGATCCATAGCCTCGATATAATTAGATAGGGACGACTCGTGCGATCGGTACGGTGTTCCGCGCATCTCGTATTCAGAAATCGTGCAGCTCGGCGCGGTTACTAGCACTAATGAAGGCGCTGTGACGGACTCAATACCTATCCCTCATACCTACCTGATCCAAACTTCTCATTCCGTACACAGCGTTTCTGTAAATAGATAAGTACGGATTTTGGAATAGTCCGTTAAGAAGTGACTGCTACGGATTAGGAGTCTGAGTAAGTCAGTATCGAATAGGGAGACGATTGGATACGGTCGACCTAGGTAGGTAAATGAATCGCGAGCTCGGATTCCTTAGCCGCTGAGCCGGCGCACTTGTCATTCATCATGGCAGCGGTTGAAGAACTCGACGGTCGACGTCTTTGGGGTGGAAGAAGTGTCTGAGATAGTCTGGATAGGTGTTTCCTTTATAAGAGTGAAGACCCCGATGAATGGTTGTGAAGGACACTCGGCGCAGACAGATCCTTTTCTGTCTTCGAGATCTGAGTACCACCAAGCTTTAAGGCCAGAGAGGTGATGTTGCTCATGATTCTCTTCATTGCTTGATTCATACTGGACCTCGATGGTCATCGTCGAGGTTCGTACAAGCTAGACGCCAACGCCTGGGAGCTGTGAGACGGATCTGAGAAGACGTCATATCTCATGAGCTCCTGAGGCCGAGGTACCTATCATGGACTAGGGATAGAGTGAGCAGCGACTGAAATGTGATGACATATTCTCAAGGGCCTTGAGAAACGCCAATGCGAACATGTGACTGTGCTTTGATCGCACCTCATTCCTGTAGAAGCGTCTCCATGAAAATGGCTCATTCCTCGGGTAACGGATAGCCACATTACCCAATGGTTTGCCTCGTAGACACCATCGACAAGCCGGAATGGGTAGGTGCCTCTAGAGAATTTCTCGACGGCGTTCTAGCGTGACGGCGAATTCAGTAATCATAATGCGACGAGCACCTAACCCTCAGCCCGCCGACCCAGACCTGTCAACGCCTGCATGGAAGACTGATCACGACCACCAGACCATCAACTTGCTTCCCCTGACATCTATCCAGAAACGGGAAACGTCGCTCTCGCCTTCCCACGTGGGCGTGACCCATGGAGCGGACCGCGCACGGAGCTCACTTCCACATAGGGAATGGCTTGGCGTGTCGTCGAGGGAAGCTTGGTTCCCGAAGGAAGGCATCGAAGAATGCCATGACTCGTATACGAACGGATTGGGACAAAATCGCCTTGGGAGATTCGCGATGCCCGTTACCTAACTCGGGGGTGAGTATTCCAGAGTGGCGTAGGTAGGCGATATGTGACAGAAGGTCACATGGACAAGGCGAGTCTCGAGTTCGACACCGCTGGGACCGACGGTCCAGTCCGAGGCGTGGCGATTCCGATCACGGATTCGATGACAAGACACGAAGAATTCGATGTCGCTTATGGCATGTTTGCATAAAACCGATCTGGTAACGGCTGTCGTCCGCAATGCCGTCGTTTCCAAGGCATAAAGGCTAGTTTGATGCTATGCAAGCACTCAACCAAACATTCTCCTCAAAGGGAAAAGAGATGGGACGGAACGAGTAAACGAGACACGACCCTTCCATCTTATAAGTCCGGTAGAACCGGAATGTGCAGACGCGTCTTTTTTTTCCACGAGTCACGGCAACGCAGCCAAGTAATCACATATTAGTACGTAGCGACGACAAGGATAAAATGCAGGTACGCGCGAGAGAAATGATCAGCAAGGTCGATCATTATTTGTAATCCCTTTTCTTCCCCTTCGTCACGCGTGCCTCAAGGAGGGGAGGGGATGGGATGGATGGGGATGACGAATCGCGGGTTTTTGTATGGCCGCAAGTGCAGTGCAGTTGGCCCGAATCTCGCATCATGTTGATATCACATGCCAACAAGTTCCACGCAACAAGCAGGGAGCGCCCGGACAGACCCGCGTGGTGGTGACACGGCGTCGGGCTGAAACTAATGAAAGTCTGCGGATAGAAACAGGAACTCGGATCCGCGAGAGTGTCGTGGGTGGTTGCAATGTGTCTTACCTTGCTTCTTTTTCCCACATGTTTGCTTGTCTTTGTGATACCCGTCGGCTAGGGTCAGACATTTGGAGTACATACGAGTACCTTGTGAGAATTTTTATTGTGATGCACATGGGAGTCCGTGGTTGAGGCTCATGATCTGCGTGCTTAACGGCTCACCTGGCGATCGTCGGCTCTAGACTCTGGCGACGAACGAGGGGGATCTCAGAGTAAACAAACGTCGATCTAAAATTGGCAACGGTGGAATGATCGTAAAGAGCTATCAGTCGTGAGCTATTACTATGTACTCGTATTATTACTGGACTGAGTTGTAGTAAAGATAGCTGAAATCCGTAGTAAAAAGAAAGAGGAGGCGTTGACTGTCGCTAAGCCGTGCTACGGCGATTTTAGGCATGAGAGCGTTCTTACGTTGCAATGACGGCGCTTCTTCTTCTTTTAGCCGTCTCCGTTTCCGTACTCGTATGCCCTCCGTAATCCGTCTTAAACGTACCAGCAAGCAGCAACGAGTCCAGTCCAGTGACAGTCCAGCCCAGCGAATCGCGCTCGAGACAAACGTAAGCTCGTCTTTTCCGACTCCACACGAGCTGACCCTCGCTTCGTTCCCGGCGACCTGGAACCTCGCTTTTCTTCTTATCTCAGCAGCCACACCATCTCCAGCAAGCATTTCCACGTGGGATGTTTCTGAGAACCGGGAATCTGGATCATTGATTTCTCACATTGATTAAAACGACGAATTGGATGCAGTGGTAATTGATTTAATCGCTCAAAATGGGGTTGTCTGTGACGACTCTATCTCCGATCCACGCGGTCGGAGCTATTGTCGTGGTCCTCGCCGCCCGCTTCGTGTACCGAGGTTATCTCGCCCGGGCACGGGTGCGGCAGATGAAGAGGGAGGGCATTGTGAGTGAACTACCGATTCATACATCATAAACAAGAATCAACAAGACTGACGATCACAGCCCGTCCTGCCTCACTCATGGCTCTTCGGCCACCTGCCCATCCTGGGCGACTGGCGCGCCGAGAACCCCGTAGACACCAACTTCTACGCCTTCCACGTCTGGCTCATCAGGAACTGCAAGCGGTACTTCCCGGAGTACGACTACCCGCCGCCCGTCGTCTACCTGGACATCTGGCCCGTCGAGTCGCCCTTGGCCCTCGTCTTCGACCCCGTTGCGGCGTCGCAGTTCACGCAGTCGCCCAGTCTGCCGAAGATGCCCCTCGCTACTACCTTCCTTGAGCCCCTTACTTCTGGCATGGATATCGTGTCTAACGATGGCCCTGAGTGGAAGACGTGGCGCTCGAGATTCAACCCGGGTTTCAGTCAGAGGAATCTCATTGCTATGTTGCCTGAGCTCATTGAGGAGGTGTCTACGTTCGCTTCGCAACTTGAGAAGTTGGCTGGTAAGGACGGTAGCTGGGGTTCGGTGTTCAAGCTTGAGGAGAAGACTACGAATCTTACATTCGATATCATCTGCAAAGCTACGCTGTGAGTATCTCCTTACCCCTACCTGAAGAGCTCATGTGAGGTATAGCAAGCGATCTCTTTCTGACTACGGTTTACAGAGGCATGCACCTTGGTGAGCAACTACGCACAGAATCCAGCCCCCTCAAAGTTGCCATGCTGGACCAAATCCACCTCCTAAGCCAAGGCGCAAACGCCGCCCGAGCGTTGCCCCTCGGCCGCATGCCCTGGCATCACGCAGCCGCTCGTCGCAACAACGGCATCATCCGCGACATCGTAATGCCCACGATCCGCAGCAAGCTCCAA
Organism: Xylaria sp. L1 SY-2022; assembly: GCA_023079495.1. Taxonomy (NCBI): domain Eukaryota; kingdom Fungi; phylum Ascomycota; class Sordariomycetes; order Xylariales; family Xylariaceae; genus Xylaria; species Xylaria sp. L1 SY-2022. Next base: position 1,259,770 of record JALIDW010000009.1, read on the forward strand.
GAGGAAACAAACACATCACAAGTCAAGACCATCGTAGACCTCGCGATCAAATACGTCGACGCCGACGACCCGAACGCGTCGCGCGAGAAGCCCAACGCCGAATTCGTCGACCGTCTCATCTCGAACCTCAAGGCCTTCCTCTTCGCCGGCCACGACACGACTGCTTCCACCATTTGCTTCATGATGAAACTCCTCCAGGATAACCCCGAGACCATGGCCAAGCTGCGCGCCGAGCACGACGCCGTCCTTGGTCCGAACCCCCTGGATGCCGCTGACACACTTAGGAACTCGCCCCATCTGCTTTACTCCCTCCCGTATACCCTCGGTGTTATCAAGGAGACACTCCGCCTCAACCCGCTCGCCGCGACCCTGCGCCAGGCACCCCCGGGCTTCCGCCTAACGGCTCCCGACTGGCCCATGAGCTTCCCCGCCGACGGCTTCGGCATCTGGTTATCCGCGCCGGGCGTCGCGCGACACCCGAAATACTGGCCGCGTCCGGACGAGTTCATGCCCGAGCGCTGGACCGTCCCCGACGGCGACCCGCTGCACCCCGTAAACAACAGCGCCTGGGCGCCGTTCTCGCTGGGTCCGCGGAATTGCATCGGGATGGAGCTCGCGCTCATCGAGCTGCGGATCGTGGCGGCGCTGATCGCGAGACGGTTTGATATTGCGGAGGCGTGGGCGGAGTGGGATGTTGTTAAGTGAGTTATTTTCTCTTTCCCTGTTTCCCCCATTCACATAACACCCCAATCATCCCCAATCTCGTTACTCTTCCCCCGCTCTGCGATAAAGAAAGATTGGGGAAAATTATCTGGGGCCCTCTCGGCACTTCCTACACGAATGAAACCCCCTTGTTTCGCTTCGCTTACTTACCCGTTTGTGTGCGAACAGGGGCTCCAAGGCTACGCCGAATGCGAAGGTCGATGGCGAGCGTCTTTACGCGGCGGGTGACGCCACTGTCCACCCGAAGGATGGCATGCCGGTTCATGTTAGGGTGCATAAGCACACGCCGGCCCAGTGATTTTCTCATCATCGCGCGGCAAGGGTTGACCCTACCCTACGTACTTCGTAGGTATCGATCGGTGAACGGAATATCTACCGCATTACTACCTTGTATGGGTGGATATCTATGTAGGTCTCAGACGAAGCTTACCGTCATCGAAGCTTGCGAAATCCCTCAGATTTGTTCGTTCATATACCGGCTTTGGCTAGATTCGCAATGCATCTTGGATGTATGGGAAGGGGGATGCGGTCATTCGGTCTCTCCACAAACTAGAAATTTCAGAGGGTAGGTAGAAAAAATATGAAATTCCGCACACAACTTGTGTGCGATGAGAAACAGAGAAGAGAAAGAAGGCCTACACTAGTAGCAATAGTGCTTACGATTATCACCACTGATCTACGTACGGATTACGATCACAGTCTACCGACCGACCTGCCTACATACTCAACTGCATTAGTGTACGCGTACGTGGTCGAGAAGAGGGGCAATATCAATCTTTATTTTTTCTTCCTGCCGATAAACTTTTTTGTGCGGTGATGGCGTTCCTGGATTTTCGTGGGGGGTGAGGAGTAAGGAAAAAACCCGTTGGCGTGATTCCAAAGATAGATTTCCCTTAGCCCAAAAGCCAACGTGCAGGAAAGCGAAGACCCGGCGTGAGCCCAACCGGCGCCGATGATGGCAGGATGGGTAGACTAGAGATGTAGCCCAACGTAATGGATTCCCGCTTACATCAAGGAGGGGAGGGGGATGGAAATTTGTTTTTTTTGTGTGCAGGTCAGGGGGTGAGGATTCAGAATCTACCTATCATCACCTATCACCTCGTCACGCCCGCGCTCGAATGGCCGTGCAACGCTGCGCACGGGCTATTTTTTGATCAGATGGTGGTGTCGTCCTGAGCCACGATTGACTAAAGATTGAATCCGTCTAAAGTACCGCGATACCTAGAAATTGTCTGTAGTGGTGGGTCGCACACTTAACCATATCAGGATTAGGTCAGCTAAAGGATTATATTCCTGGCTGCCAAGATTACAGGGAAAACGTCGTTTTTGATGCCAAAGATGTGTTTTTTGCAGTATTCTGCTGTCTCTAACCTGCCCAGTGCCTCCTTCCTTCATGGGGATCTCCGGGTTCGCGGGGGGTCCGATTTGACCTGCCCGTTGTCTCCGAACTGCCCGGGGCTTCAAACCGTTCAATACAGGCCCAAAGTCCAACCCATCCACCAGCTCAACGAAGACTCGAATTGGGATCCGGGGACGCGCGGGACGAGGCGCGGGATGAAGCCTGGATTCGTGGCCAAACGAGTATTTCGCACCCTGAGTCTGGAGGTTAGATATTGCGCCAGGAATCAGGGGTCGGGGGCAGGGTGCCAAAACCTACTTTTTAAGGTAAAAATTGTAAATGTGAACTTTGCCAGCTCAACCCTTCAACCAACCACCCTCAACGCCTCCTCCAAACCACATTCCTCTGCGTTGCCTTCCTGCGAGGACTCTCGAGAGCAGGGTAGACTCGCCAGTGACACGTTGTCTACATCTCGGCTTCTTTCAGAAGAAGAAGTCCATCCTAACCTGGGATTCCACCAGGAACAGGGTCCACTCTTTCGAGTTCAGGGCGACCGAGAGATGTAGTCCGAAGTGGACGAGGAGGGGGCGGCGACGAGGGAGGGAGGCGGCGGCGAGGCGAGGGGGGGCGGCGAGGCGAGGGCGGCGGCGGGGGGCGCGTCTTGCGCCGAACGCTGCAACCACCGTATCGTGGGCATCACCCTGCCCGTCGTCGTAGATGTTTTGAAGGTTACGCTACACCAGCCGCCCACGCTGTGCTTAATACTTACACGATCTCACGCGAGCCCCATTGTCGCTCTGCAACCTCTCGACAACCAGCTCAAGCGATTCTATTCGCATGAGATGGTTGTCACAATGGTGCGCCGCAGCTGCCTTTCGACAGCGCGACGTCCTCCACGTGGATTTATATCCACGTTTTGCATGCGCTCCTCGTCGGCGAGGATCGCATGCTTTTGAGCCAGCGCGGCAGCAGCTGCGGCTGCTGCTGCCCGCGTGGCGGAAGCGGGTGACACGGCCAGAGATGACGCTTGTCGTTGGGGGGGAGTGGCGGGGCGGCGGCGGCGGAGTTCCTAGCCGATTTGAAACGCCGAGGGGGCATCGCCATGGCACCTTTAACCTGGGGTTTAGACTTAGCCATGGCGAAGAGAACGAACGGTTGATGAATCAGGAGAACGAACAGGAGTTTGGAGTAGCAGTGTGGGCGGCATGATATAAGGTCGGAGGCAACGACGCCCTCGAAGAGTTAAACAGCGAGGGCATCGTGCCCGCCGACGACGGAGGAACTTGCTCGAGACCGCTGTTTGGCGAAAAGAATCGGAGTTTGACAGCGAAGCAAGCCATATCGACGCCTTTTAAGTTGTTTGTGGCACCCAGAGATGTCGAATTCTTGTTTATTATGATATCTCCTGTTGCCGTGGCGATCGTGCCAAACGACGCTCGTTTCCCAGTTGCAGCAATGCCGTGATAGCCCGCGTAATTCAGGGGTTGACCTGACCAATAAAACCACGCCATTTAGGCTAAAAGTGGGCCGATTCTGGTATTGACTGCACTTGTAGACGTTTTGGCAAAAAACAGCTGTTTTTTGCAGGAACTGTGCCATCTACAACATCTCCCACATCTAACCACAACAACACAACTCCAGACGGCCTGATTCCCGCACGATATTGCACGATTACTTAGTAAGTTATTCGAAGACACAAAGGCCGCGGTTTCGCTGCTAATGGTGTCGCATTACAGTGTGTATACGGAGAGGTGCTGCCGGAATTGCAATTCGGTTATCTAACCTACCGTCCAACTCATCTACGTGGCCTGGTCGCCGAGATTGCGACCTGCCAAGTACAATAGCTTGTTTCATCCACCCGCATAGATGAGGCTATTCACGCGGCATTCCCATCCAATGCTGCCCCTGCCTCTGTGCTTATCCGGCGTATCATCGTTGGGATCAGTGCTCAGTGGGGAGATTGCCCTGATCTGTGCGTATACGGGATGATTGATATACGGTATCCGCAGCAGGCGGTTGCACAACCTGAATAGTATCGTGACCAGCCACCTCTTCGTCACTCTCCGGGTCACCCGGGTCACTCTCCTCGTGTTCCTCTCGTCGCCTTCGGGCTGTCACGAGGTCATCTTCCTCCAGTCGTTCTATCAGCTGATCTCTGCAACCCGTGACCCGTAGTCCTCGCCCCCTGCACAGCTCCTTCATGGCTTTTACTGTGAGGGTATCATACGTGTTGGGTGGCAGTCCCAGAGTCTCTGCCGTGGTTACGAACTCTGCATCTGCGTCATCGATGCTCACCACGGTATCTGATATATCACAATTCCTCCGAAGGTCAGGCGCGCGGTAATGCTCTTCGATACACAACTGGGAGGTTGGGGACCCCTCGATGTTGACCAGGTGGTCTTCCCGACCATCGGGGTGGATGGAGATGCCTGTTTTTTTGAACAGTGCCGTCACCATTGCCCTGTTCTCCGGACTGAAGGCACGCTTCCAGAGCGTGGCGACGACGTGAGTTGTCATTATTCTGCGGTCGCGGATGGTCCACCTTGCAGGTGTGGTCCCAAGATGGTCGAGGCGGTCAAGATACACGTCAGTTTCATCACGAAGCCACTTTTTGAAGGGGCCGTTGAAGCCAACATCGAGGGGCTGGAGATATCCTGTTAGCCCTGGCGGGATGAGGGCCGCCGTAATCTTGTTTTCCTTGAGCGCAGCCTGTACCTTTGGTGTTTTGTGGAATCTGGCGACGTCAATCACTAGAAGGCATTCGCGACCTTCGGTATAGGCTGCCAGCTTGGTCCTTATCCACTCCTCGAACAAATCCTCGTTGTTGTACGCAGTCCTATTGAATTTGACCTCAACCCCGGTGTTGTAGAGGCCGCTTTCTTTAGCCATCACGTTGCCCTTGCCGTGGAATATGACTACGGGCTTCAAATGCTCATTATCGCCAGACCCATCGCCAAGCAGGGTCAATACCAATGTCGCCTGGCGTTTTGACCAACCAGACCTCTCGGACTTGCCTTGTACGGAATCTGAACCTTTGTGGTCAAAGGTGAAGCCAGTCAAGAACTCGAAGGGCATGGGAGTCTCGTCAAGGTTGGCGATGAGGTGGGGAGGGAATCGTTGAAGGCTCAGCCCTTCAACAGGGTCGCTCATCAAGGTGATGTTCTTCCACGTCTCCAATCTGGAGTTCCGTCTGATAAACTGCAGGAATTCGTTCGTATACCTGACTATCTCCTCTGGGACCTTTGTGGAGGCATGGGTTACGCGACGATGGCTTATTTGGTTTCGTTCCAAGAAGGCTCTGAACCAGCCGTTGCTAAACACGAAGATATCGCGAATATCAGGGTAGAGTTCTGCGAATAAAGCGGTGGCACGCCGTTTAAACCAGGTTCTCTGTACCAAACGGCGATTCGCCCCTGCAGCACAGAATTCGGCGTACAATTTGACTTCCAGTTTAGGCCAGCGAGGCCTATACCCACGTCCTAGTCGTCGCCCCTGCCAAATCTGGTGGCGTTTTGACCACCAAGTCTGTACCGTCCCCCAACTCTGAATCCCGAAGTATGCCGCAGCCTCCCTTAGGAAGGGTCGGCGGTAGCCTTCCTCCACAGGAGAGTCTCCCACAACCTTGGCGGCAACAAGGTCGGAGAGGTCCTGTCGAATGGGAATACGGTGATTCTCGATGAATAGCAGCACCTGGATCTTACGCCGTCGCGAATACCTTCTCTTGATGTGTTTAACCGCAGCTGGAGGTTCGTATCCAGGTCTAACTATTGGTTTGGGTTCCGGACCAGGCAGTCTCCTTGGAGGCGGCCTGGTCCACTTCACGGAAGGCGGGGAGGAAGGCGGAGAGGAGGGCGGAGAGGAAGGCGTGGATGATGCCATCTCGAAGCTGGAGACATTAGAAACGTCAGAAACGTTGACCAGGAAGAAGAATATCGAAAACCAGGTCTGGAGGTTGGGATACGGGGTGCTCAGGGGCTACATACAACGCAGGTCTGTGAATCCAATCTTTACCAACGATGTGTGATCCTGCCAACCAATCGCTTTACGTTTTTCGCTCGATTCCAGTCAAAAATGCGAGGGAGAACAATTCTGATGCGACAGTAATGTTGGCAAGTCGTCCGTGATCATGGGAACAACAGATTTGAGGTGGTTGACGCTGAGGAATCACGACTTCGTGGCTTGCAACTGGGAGGTTGATAAAAAGTGGGCATCGTCCCGGGGCTCAACATCGTGGCATCGCCATGATGCCAAGAAGCAGTGTTTTTGGTGTTTTTACCTTCCGTTTTAAGCCTAGTTCAGCATATTAGCGCTTATATACAGTAGATCCCTTCCCGATATGGTTTAGCTTTCGCAATCATGTGACCCACCGTCACAGAGCGGTTCTGGTTTTCGCGGTAGTTGTTCGGGCCTAGGTTATTTTCGTACACTTTAATTGAAATCGTGACGGGCTGAAGGGCGGTTCCTAGATGGGATTGATTTTGGGCTTCGCGTGGGGGGGGAAGGGGTTGTTAGCTGAATGAGGCTCGTGGCATGGGTTGTAAGTAGGGACTCCGTAATCCGTAGTGTTCCCAGATCTCTTCTCGATGGGAGTCATCACAAGAACGAGATGGAGGTTGCGAAGAAGGACACATACAATCAACACAACAGTCTACGAAATGATAACACCGAATCTATGAATAACAGAAACACCTTCGCGTTGCAGTGTCCGTGTACACGTGTACGGGTCTCCGTAAAACTACAGCAGGTTGCTTTCTCTATTCTCCTTCTTCCCCTGGACTTCATACATAAGTAAACGCCGATAGAGAAATGTCTTCACCGGATGGGCTTACCTCCGTTTTTATACACACCCCAACGACATGAACAGATCGCTTCAACTCACCTCCTTATCGTATCAATCTTTCCCTTCTCTTACCCCGCATGTGCAGGCAGGCAGCAAGGAGAGAGAAGAGAGAGAGCCGCGTGTAGGAAGACGAGAAGACTCCCACGCCGCCGGTACGGTAAATTGCATTGGCTCAACGCCCGCGGGCTGCAGGCCTGCGGTTCCTCACGCTACGGTGCCGCTAGTTGGACCAGCGATTACGGCCCTTATGCGTAGGGTACATATACGTACCGGTGTGCGCGCCGGCGTGCTCACGTCTGCAGTGGTAGATATCGGTCCGGGCAGGGGCATGGACATGGGGTCGTGATGGACGGGTCACATCGAACCTCCCGAAGAATTGGGTTTTGTGAAATTCCATTCCGCTACCCTGTTTGTTTTTTGTGTCTCTTGTTAGGTATTTTCTGGTGAGATTGGGATGAGATGGGATGCAACCCTACCTGCCGTATCTTGCATGCTCGGCTCGCACGTCGGAGACTGGACTGGACTGGACTCGACCGCACCGGACCAGGTCGAGGCTAAGACTTGGGGTTGGTAAAGCACGACGTATGAAATGACATGTTTGGCATCTTCATAATCAGGCCTGTCATCTCTGTCATCTGTCTCCTTGAGTCAACCATCGGACCGTCCTGTCCTCGAGTCAAGTTGCCTGTCTTAGGTTCCCGAGTTACCTACATACGATAGTGTCACTGTGTCAGTTACGACAACGCCCACGCAGCATTATTGTCTTGTCTATCACAAGCGAAAGATGTGAAGGAACCGAATAGCTTCCCGAATCCCGCTCTCAGCTTGTTGCCTAACCGGTACTTCCACGAGAAAGAAGTCGCTGCCAAGACAGCAATCTCGTGGGATTCACGGTACACTAGAAATTCCGTACCAGCACTACGACGACGCCGACGCAGCACTATTCAGGGGGGCGGTGAGATCTATTTCACTGGATATCAATGGGAAGTAGGTAGAGGTTGCTGCCTGATACAATACTTTTTTTTTCTTTTCTTGTCTGTTTTTTTTTCTTTTTCAGCTCGACACAGTTGAAGCCGTTCCGTTTTGGTGTTGCATGAGAAACCCGGACATTAACAAAACAATAACATCAACGCTACAGAAAGACCTACGCGGCACTAATACGTGAACCTGGTCAAGATGCAGAGAGAGGGAGAGACTGGGGAAGCGAAGTGCGGAATGGGTACAAGTTGCAGGTACAGGTACTTCAGCAATGAAGAAGAAGGATCTTTAGGGGATGCAGTGCTGTTTCGGTCTGTCTCTCGACCTGGTTTCGCACTTGCAAAGTTCCTACCGTACCTGAACTGGCCTGAAGTGAACCGAACACTTGCCGTCGTTGTCCGGCGCCTCTCATGAGACACATGGCTGGCTGTAAGTCGAAGGAGGTCTCCGTACTCCGTACGGTGGGTTTACACGTGTACAGGTACTTGGGCCTATATGTGCAACTATATAGACGCATACGTACACATACGTCTAGATACATACCCGTACCTAGCAGCCCCAGGTGGTCATGCTCCGCGATAGTGCACGGAATCGGGGTCGCTAAAAAGAAATAAACAGGAATCACAGGTTCGCCAACCAAGGATGGAGGCAGTCGGCGCCGCATAGGGTATTTATGTATGTACGATAGGCGTATCGTGACATTGATCCCCCGGGAATGCCATCAACCCATGCATCTTTGCGACAGCACGTGATGGCGCCAGCCCGCCGCCGGTGTGGTACGGAATACCACTAACACCAGCTTGGCGAACTCTAGAAGACGTGCGCCTCGTAAGTGCGCCGGTCGCACTGCGTGAGGGTGCTTCGTGAATATCGTACGGGCGGCCAGTGGGAAGCTGGGAATGCGCTGGGAATGGTGGGAAGCACAAGTACCGAGGTACCTATTATTAGCCCGGGGATGCCCTACGCCTGCCTGGAGTGACAATGCTGAGAAATGCGCAGCGTCGCATCGCCTACCTAAAGTACTCCGGAGTACACTACATGAATTGGTGGGGGTTACACCTGTAGAAGGTACATTCGATGCCTGCTGACAGCGTCCTTACGGCGCTGTTACGGCGCTCTTACGGGCATCCTCGAGGTACCTGGAGTAGTACGAGTAAATTCAGGCGCAGAATCTTCATCTCGTGTGACCTGTTGGGCCCCCTGCCAGTCAGCCCTGTTTATAATCAAGATAACGGCAGGTGCAAATGTATCAAAGCGTTGCCCCCCGTCAGGTCCCAGTTCAACCCCCCTTGTCCCGGTACGTACCCCGTCCAGGCACGTCCAGGGAACCCCGTCCTGTCCGATTGACGGCGCACCGTAAAAAACGAAGCGAGGGATCCAGAAAGCAAGTACGGGTACGTACCAGCACCAGCACCAGCAGCAGCGCGACCGCATCCGCATCCGCTTACTTGGACAAACAAATCTTCACCAACACCGTGACCATCCCATCTCCTAACACCGAACCCGAACTATCTCCCACCTCCCATCTCCTCCCTCTCCCCTCTTGTGCATTTCTCTGTTGTCATTAATTGCTACGGTGATCTTCTCTTATATTTCCTATATCCCTGTGACTTGTTTCCTCGTAGTCTGGTTTCTTTCCAATTCCTTCATACTCACGGGTTATTTCTACTGCCGGCTTTCCATCTCTTGAAAAGAAAGACGGAATCTCATATAAACGATAGACCGAGACTGTTTCTTCTCTCCAGCATTTTCGGACTTATTGATTTGCATCGACAACTCTCGCCTTCCGCGTAACTCGTGCTTCGTATCCCTGCGGCGTCTTAGTCCATCTCGCCCCCTTCTTCTCTCTCTCTCCCCCGTGAGACTGACTCGTCGACCTCTTACATCCGACCATCGTCGATACTATGCGCGGCGTCGCCAGTCCGTCATCACTGAGCGCGCTTCGGCCCTTGACTAAACTCGCCGGAACAAATCTTTCACAATCGAGACAGGCTGTCAATGACGTGGTCCGCACCGGTCTTCGCCATGCCAGCACCATCGAGCACTCGTCCATGCTGTCGCCAGCTTCCATCGAACCCGGCGTCATCCTAAGGGGCTACTCCGGAAAGGAGTACACCATTCAGAATGTGCTGCAGGACAGACAGAACCGCCAGGTCTACTTGGCCAGGTGAGTCTCACCAACTCATCTCACGAAACATTTCACAAGTCGAACCGGGTGAAACTGACCGATCTTACCGAATAGGGCGGATGAGAAGATGTTCGTGTTGAAGAGTCTCTTCGAGAAGGACTACAACTACTCGTTGCCCCTGCAATTGCGATTCAACCAGTCCCCTTACCTGCGGGCGCTGCGGGACACCGTCCCCGAGCAGAACATGTTCGTCAACGAATACTTGACCGACCACCTGCTCAACTTCGCCTTCAAGGACGTTCCCCTGGCGACCCACAAGCGCATTCTCCGAGACGTTCTGCGAGGTCTGGCTACCTTGCACAACCAGAACATCGCTCACCTCGGTACGCCATCCCGCCACTCTCTTCGGTTTTTTTTCGGACTTATGAGCCTGAGACTGACTCTTCACCGTCGCAGACGTTAAAGCGAATAATATAATGATTGACTACCGGGAGACTGAGGAGGGCATTGTTGTCGACCGCGTCCAGTTGTCCGACTTGGAGGATTCTACTCATATTCCGCCAGGACAGGCTCTCAGCGGACTCCAGGTCGGCAACCAGCTCTGGCGCAGCCCTGAGGCGCACGTTCAGGGTGCCGTGGGCAAGCCCTCCGACATCTTCTCCCTGGCCATTGTCGTGAGTTCTCCCACATATTATCTCATATTTCTTACAACTCAACTAACACACGAACCAGTTCATTTTCCTCCGTCTACGCAGTGTCATTTTCCTAGTCGATGGTGATCGCAGCAAGATCGATCCCACCAACGACATCCTCAGCCGTCAGTACTCCTACTTCGCCGAGTCGGACGACTTCGACGGCTTCCTGCAGTACCTCGGCCGTCGCCACCCCTGGGCGGCCGACTTCCACCGCATCGCCGACTCCTTCGACGCGAAGAACCCCCGGCGTCCCTTCGCTCTCTGGAAGAGCGACCTCTTGGACGCCGACTTCAAGGATCTCATCAGCCAGATGACGAGATTCGACCCGCGGAAGCGCATCACGGCCGACGAGGCTCTCGAGCACCCCTGGTTCTCGGACGTCGCCGATGAATGAGCTTTCATCATCTCACCAAAAAAAAAACACAAAAACCTGGGAAAACAGAACAGGGAGGACTTTAATGAGGGTCTATAGACTTACAAGCCATCATATCTGGCCATGACACACGTCATAATCTCCTTTGTTTCTTTATTCCAAAGCATTGTTCTTTTCAGCGCTGGCGTTTCGGTTGGGAAAAAAATTCTATAGACATTTCTATACGGGATGAAAAAAGACGACAAAAAAAGAGATGGGAAACGATAGACTCTGGTTTTTTTTATTGTTTTATTATACCCAACCCGACCGGTTTGAGGCTGATATAGAACACATACCTACGGATTGCTTTAGATAGACTATTGCGATGAGAGGAAGGGGGCTTATTGGCCCTTTTTTTGACTCTTTCGCTTTATTACTTCTAATGGAGAAATTTGATGCGCCTCGTTGAGGACGTGTCTGGTTTTGTACCGTCTTGCAATACCTTTTTTTCTGATTCTTCAGTCAAGTGAATGTGAGAGATGTGAGTGAGTGAGATTTTCGTGATATAATGAGATATGAGAAGGGACGGCGATATCGGCCAGACTCACGATCATCACGAATCTACCTACCTACATCATCATCACGAGCGAAGCCCACGAGATCCCATCCTCCATCTCATCATCGTAATCCGTAGATCCACACCCTCTCTCATGACGTCTTCCCCGCCCCGCAGATCCCTCACGCGCCGCAACGAAAGCTAACTAGACCGGGACTTATCTACATATCGCGAACCTGATCGTCGACGATCGCTCTTCAGCCCGTGTCTAGGTCCGCTCATTACTTAGTCCAGCTACATACATACATGCTTAGTTCAGCTTCCTACATACATACTTAGCCTCAGTAATATAATGCACATTAAGTCAGCGTAGATCATGGGCGTGCTATCAAAGTATGACGCAAGTCTGGGTTTTCGATGTCCAGTCTGGTGATATCCGGGGTGAACGGAGATGGGTGAACGGTACAAAACGAACTCCGAGCCTCGCCCGGTGATCAAGTGACGGCAGGAACTAGCTCTTACCAACTCATGGGATAATTATTGCCTTGGACCACAAACTACCACCGAGGAAGGAGTTAACGGATATTGCGAGAAGGACGGGGGCCTCGGGGCCCGAAGTCCTGACCCTGGTGGAATGCAGCACTAGAGGCATGAAGCCGGGATGTGCATTACTGTCGGCCCCTGAGACCGGGACATACCTAGTGGAAAACTAAAACTACGATACAGAGCATGACAGGAGGAAGACATAGTAGTAGATAGAGTCATGCCATAAGCGAAACTATCACGAAGTAAAGCTGAAATGGGGGTATTATTTGCAATTTGAGTAATGAATCTACCAGTCGCTATGCATCAACAGCAATCAACCCCGTTTCCTTCCCATGAATTCCCATCTTCATCCTTCCCACGCATAGCCTCTAGGCTAGCAAACCATCCTTCCCCTTTCCTTATCCCCGATATCATAAGCAAGCAAGCAAGCAAATCTACCTCCGTCTCCGGAACCGACTTCCATACCCAGGCCCACCCTTCGAGCCCGTATTCCGCAACTTCAACCTCTTGAAGTTCGTATGCGCCAGCTCATTGACCTTCTTCACGACCTTCTGGACCTTTCCTTCTTTCTTCTTCGGCTCCGCTTTCGTCTCCTTCGATGCTGTCTTCTTCTCCTTCGGCGACGCCTTTTTGCCCGTCTTCTTCGCCCTCGGCGATTCATCCTCGCTATCCTCAGGAATATCATAGTAAACGTCCGGATCAAGCTCCTCCGCATCCCTAGCCTGCGTCTCGGGAACAACTTCCTCCTCTTCTTCTGTCTCGTCGGCGGTAGCTTCGGCAGCCTCTGGCCGCTTCGTCCTCGTAGGCCGTAGATTAACGCGTCTCGTCGTGCGCTTCTGGCCCTTCTTTTTGTACACCTTCAGCGGCAATCCATCGCGACCCTTGTCCTCCTCCGCCGGACTATCATACAACGCTTCATCGTCAAATCCGCCGAGCAGTTGGGGACCCTGGCTATCTGGTTCGAGGATCTTGGCGGGTGCTGGTTTCGCCGGTGCTGATTTCGCTGCTGCTGCTAATGGTTTTGTGGCAGTTGTTGCGTCGGCGAATTCGTTCTCTATGTCGTGTAGTGCCTCTAGATCATCGTCTAGTTTCTCCTCTTCTAATTTACGGAGTTCCGCGACGGCTTTGCTGAGACCGCGGAAAAGAGATTTGGTGGGGAAACGGATAGGTTTTGGGGGCGATAGGTATTGGCCATCTTCGTCGACAGTTGGGAGAAGTTTTCGTCGTAGATACGCAGGCGTAGAGAAACGAAGGCTTGAGGCGGTTTGTGGTGTCGCAGCGTCTAGGGCGTTGGTAGTCCTCTGCTTACTCGGCGTCGTGAACTTGGCACGCTTCGAAGCCGACGTAGGTGTGCGGCCGAGCTTCTCTACATCTATATCGCTTGCTCGTCGTTTGCTAGGCGTGCTTAGGAGCTTGGAAGCGGGATCGTTGGGAGGTACGTTCTCCGCGTTCTCCATGTCAAGCAGATCGAATATACCGAGGACACGGCCGTTCTTCTGTGGTGTAGGCCCGATTGACGTAGGCATAGCTGGACTGAAGAAACTTTGTGATGCGGGGGTATCAAAAATACCAGTTTCAGCGAGGTTGATGACGCGGTCCATCGACGGCGTCTCTACATTCTTAGCGTGTTTGGAGGGTGACTCTATATGCTTAACGCGCTTCGAGGGTGTCTCAAACGACTCCGTCTCGGGCTCGCGCTTCTGACGCTGGCCTCGAGACGGAGTCGCCGGCGTCTTCCCTGAGAGGATGTCGCGGACAAGATTGTAGGATTTATACTTGTTCGCTGTGGGTTATTAGTCGCCAAGAGATACGAGATAAGGAAGAGAGATAGGAGAGAGTCCGTTGCCTACCCATGTTTGGATTGTTCTTGATATCTTGACGGCCGGGCTTCTTGCCGCCGTTGCGATCGGCGAAGTCGAACTCCCATTGCTTCAATTCGGTGCGCAACTCGGCCGATTTGGCCTCGTAGCGAGCTCTGGTCTCGTCGTCCATGGCGAGAGCGACAGAAGTCAAGGGGAGAGAAGCGAAGAAGGTGAGAGCAGTATGGTGATAGGGGCAAAGTCGGTTGCAAATCTAGACAATGATGTGTTCATGGGTTGAATAACGAAAGATGTCGGAGTTTGTATGAAGTTGAAGTGTGGATAATCACGGGATCGAGAAGACTACAAGTAGGTACCTACGTACAGGCCTCGGTGGTTTGACAGGAGCTTCGAGTTTACTTTAGGTACATTTAAATTGATGGAAGAACGCGTCGCGACGGGACGTGACGGTAAATATTTAGCGGGCTTGGTGGAGCAACGTCAATTTACGTAAGTACATAGTATATACGTTGGTGCGCACTGTAAATGGAGAGCGACAACTGTTCCCAGCTGTGACAGGTCTTGCCACCTGGCCGGTGCTCTTACATATTCCGGCCCATTCCATTCGGACGATTGCCACTCATTCCACATTCTCACGCCCGGCACTTACAGCATTCCATCCGCGATAACAATAGCAAAGAAATTGCTAAATGGATGCCGAGGGCACTTCCGACGATCTGCAGATAAGAGTATTTCAAAATACACTTGCAGAAGTCGCAGCCAGGACTGAACAAACCGACGAAGGACAGTCAAACGAGCCATGCTGCGTCATCTGTCTCGATAGCATCACGGAAGCATGTGAGGCGAGACCTTGCAAACACCGGAACTTTGACTATCTCTGTCTATTGAATTGGATAGAGCGGTCATCCAAATGTCCACTTTGCAAGAGCGATATTCATGAGGTCTTATACGACTTTGATTGCAATGGTCCCGGGACGAGTCGTGTGTACTTGGTGCCTCAGGTGACCAATGAAGCTCCTCGCAATGAGCAAGCATCGGTTGAGCGGAACGGGCCGCAACGTGCTCCTCAACGGCCGAGGCCGAATAGACGTCGATATGAGGAGACTAGGCGTCAGCCCGTGACTCCGGATGAGGCCATTCTTCGACGTCGGGAGGTGTACCGGAATCGGCTCTATTCATTACACGTGGGGTCCAACCCGAGGTCACGTTTCAGAGACATTACGCCGGCATTATTCGAATCTGAACCGGAGCTGGTTTCGCGAGCGAGAGCGTGGTTGAGGAGGGAGCTGCAGGTGTTCGAGTTCCTCCGCACTCCGACTGCTCCTCAAGGGAGTGAGGACGCCATGACGAGACGACGGGCGAACAATGCCGAATTCCTGCTGGAATACATCATCGCTATCTTGAAGACGGTGGACATTCAGGGCAGTCAGGGTGCCGCTGAGGGCATGCTGTCGGAATTCCTTGGACGCGAAAATACGAAGTTGCTCCTTCATGAGCTGCGGAATTTCCTTAGAAGCCCTTGGTCGATAGAGGCGTGGGACCGCGAAGTTCAGTACCCGTCCTCTTCGAGTCTGGAGCGAAAGTATGAGGATGAGCTTGACGAGCGTAGTGCGTCAGGAGGAGGCCCTGTTCGTAACAATAGACGACTCGGCCAAGTTCAAAGGAAGAGTGATTCCTATCGCCCATCTTACTCCAGGAGTTCCCGTGGCCGCACTAGAGCAGGCCCTTACCAGAGAGATTCGGGATGAGAGTGAGAAGTTTTTTTAAGGCTTTGAAATCGACGGTTTATGGTGGTTTCAATCTATCACCATACAACGGTGCTTCACGACATGAGCCGGATTGACAGCCTCTTGCGAAGCTCAGACGTTTCGGACCTTTTGAAAGAACCTGGTCCAGACTCACCATACATGACTGACGAGAGTCATTCCAACATCACCTTGCATATTGTCGCGCGGTGTGCCTATACTAGCAGTGGCCAGCGAGCGATAGAGTATGATCTGGCCCACCGCAACGGTAGCGGTCTCATAATTATAAAGGCTGTGCCGGCGCACCACTGCGATGGTCTCTCGCCGCTCAGCAAGCGATCGGATTGAAGCTACTCGTGGCGAAGCGCTTGTCGGCGTATGGCCACTCCAATCTTTATCTAACTCTGCCGCTCGTCGACAATCTCATTCTTCAAGCCCCTTCTTTGCCAACATGATGGAGTTTACTGTATTCATGGACACAGCGAATGGCGATAGGTACAGGGCCTCAAATCCAGGGTAACCTCTAATTGGCCATGGGATTCCATCAAGGACCGCACATAGAACAAATTACCTCCTATCATATGAGGTTAGATATGAGGGAACTCTGAATAACAACTTTTGTCGGCAACAACGCCTAGCACGCGACAGACTTGAGTAAATAGAAAGACTGAATAAATCATGATTGACTCTTATTTTCGTGGACTTATATGAAATGCTATATGGATGGCTCTCTTTCAGATTCATCCGGAACAGCCTTCCACAGGCGGTAGAGGATTTGCCTAACACCTAAAACCTGCCGCGATAGCACATGCAATCCATCTCCGTCTCTAAGATGCCACATCTATATGTACCTTCGCTTCGAGAGCTCTTCGCTTAATCATCAATAGGCACGTGGACCTATTGCCAGCTGGAAGGTGCGTTCGATGCCGACTCTCAACGAAGTCGTTCCTTCCATCTCTTCTCGTCAGCCGGCCGGATCAGGCATAGGACCAAGACGGGCAAGCCAATAATGTATTGGCTTTCTGCCGGTTTTGTGTGATCTGATCGCAACTCTAGGTTAGGCCCACGCCCCCTAGAGTTGGAAGGGTCAACGAAGTCGCGCCTTCCATCTCTGCTCATCAACCGGCCGGATCAGGTATAGGATTAAAACCGGCAAGCCAATAAGGAGTTGTTTTTCTGCCGGTTTTTGGATAACACTGATCGCAACTCTTGAATCAGGGCCATGCCTTCCGTAAATTCTGCCGCTCAGTCGTCGTGATCTTGGATTCTGGAGGAGGGGTACGTACCTCCCATACCACCCTGCCGGACCTTCCTCACGATCGTGATCTCGAGGCACAAGGAACATGGTACGATGACTTCCGATATCTTTATATTGCCGCCCTCATCTTCATGGTTATTATGTAGATATAGTAGGCAGTATAGCCATAATATAACATAACTCTGGATTTTCAAGTGACCATATCTCGAGCTGTAGATGACCCCGAGACGGCAGTAATAGCATCGTGCTTCAGATAGGGCTTCATACCGCTATCATCACCATCAACTTTCTATTATTCGAGAGTCAAGTATTCAACCCACACTGCCATCTTCATTGATCGCGATTCGAAGCTCGTAACTGTGATTCGTCAATGGGCAGAAAAAACGGAGCCAATCACGGGGCAGGATCAGGAGAATCAACGACACAGGGGGGACGTGCACGGTTGTCAACCGGCCGTTCCTTCCATATCTTCAACCTCGTTGTTTCAAAAAGGAAACACCGGCAGAATAATAATCAGCCAACTGGCTCTCACCGCCTTTGGAAAAGTATAAGTTGAGGTCTCGTTTCCTGCCCCCCCTCCGAGAAGAATTCCTCTCCTTCATTCTTCCATCTTGGAACGTGACATGCCACCATGTCTTCGTCGAAGACTTTTTCGCAAGGTATGTTTCAATCCTTACTCATCGTCGTCATCCTCGTTCATCATCCTCATCCTCGTCCACCGTCGTCATCCTCATTCATCGTCGCCATCCTCATTCCTCATTGCCATCCTCTTATATCAATCATCTTCATTCACCATCATCATCACCCTTCACGTCCCAGATCCGGCTATTCAAGGCAAGCTTCAGGCGCTGACACGTTCCTCCCGTCCAGCGTGACGCTGTAGAACGTAGTCGCTCCTGTAAACCTTACCCACTATCATCACAAACCCTCTACAAACCTCAAAATGATTATTCGGAGACTGCAGTACCACGCAACGGGGTACCGGAAGAGCTGCCTCCCGGCCAGGGGACTGTTGTGTCAACAATCGTGAGCCACGCGACGCGACACCGGAATAGCCGCCCCCCGACCGTGAGACTGCTGTGTCAATCGACGGGACACCGAACAGCTGCCTATCGACCTGGAGACCGCTGTATCAATCGACGGGATACTGTTGGAGGCCGCCTCCTGTGGACCGTAACCACATCATCAAAAATCTTTTCTTTTCTGCAAACCTCAAAATGATTATTCGGAGACTGCAGTACCACGCGACGGGGTACCGGAGGAGCTGCCTCCCGGCCAGGGGACTGTTGTGTCAACCATCGTGAGCCACGCGACGCGACACCGGAATAGCCGCCCCCCGACCGTGAGACTGCTGTGTCAATCGACGGGACACCGAACAGCTGCCTATCGACCTGAAGACCGCTGTATCAATCGACGGGATACCGAGAAGCCGCCTGACGACCAGAAGACTGCTGCTGTCAAGCGACGTGACACCGAAAGGCTGCCTCCCGACCATACCAGAGACTGCTGTATCAAACGACACGATACCGGAATAGCTGCCTCCCGAACGAACGGAGACTGCCGTATCACTCGACCGATACCGGAATGGCCGCCTCCTCGACCAGGAGACTGCGGCTGTCAAGCGACGCGACACCGAGAGACTGCCTCCCGACCATACGAGAGACTGCTGTATCAAACGACGCGATACCGGAATAGCTGCCTCCCGAACGAACGGAGACTGCCGTATCACTCGACCGACACCGGAATAGCTGCCTCCCGACCCACGATCGGCTCTTTTGGGGAACTGGGGGACTTGGGGAACTGGGGAAATTCAGTATCACGGCAACGCGATACTTCTATCGCCGTCTTCGGACCGGCGATGGGTCTCAATGACCTTTGCCCCTTTTCCATGGGACTGAGTCAAGACGAGAACAACAGATTGACGGGTCATGAGTTCGGCTGCGATGGTGTTCCTCATACACCTGGTCCGCGCTGAGTTCACCCTACATTTATTCATTCATTGATTTCTTTTTTCCTTCCGTAATATCTTGTATGCGATCTCATCTGAATGGTGTTGATCGTTTAGGTAGTTGTCGGTATCGCCCTTAGGCCCTTCGGTGCTTAAGGGGCAGTACCTGATACACATAACAAATTGTGTCTGGGTACACCTCAAAGTGCCCAGATCCACCTCACTTATGAGTTGTTTTATTTAAGTGAAGCTATCGCCAGTGTGTTTTAAGTCGTGTTCTCCTCACTTCGTGGTGGAGTGAAGTTGCTTCGCTTACTAAGTCCGTACCTAAGCATGCTGACTACACCACCGTGTCAGCAAACCCCGTACTGTAACGTGGACACATGCTCACCTAATACGTCGACCATATGCCTCCTATAGACATAGCATCATCCTCTCGTATGTTTAAACTCGTGATGTTATCGCGGCGCTGCTCAAATATATCTCCAGATTGTTAGCCCATTATTATGCTGGCCGGGGTCCGGGGTCCGGGTTCCACACTTCGCCGTACGGGGTCGACCCAATCGTGTGGGCCCGGCAGACTGGTGGACACTTACAGGGGCCCTCGGGGACCACACGGGCTACCACCCCAGTTCCCCAGTCCCCGCGCCCCCATCCATTCAGGGGTCCTTCGGCGATAGGTCATATGCATGCAGTTTAATATGCCGTAGTTATCTCCGGTTCTGTACCTCTTTTCTCCGTGGAAATGTCGAAGGAAAAGAACGTGTAATACAGCGAACAAGAAATGTTATGTGTGGATTATTGACTGGATCGAGGACGAGATGTTCTGAGAGTAATGAGGGCAGGTAATGTGGGAAATGGGTTGAAAATCGGGATCTACACAAGAGTCATGACTAGGTACAGAAAGGGTATGGGTCTGATTTGATGATGGGCACGGCAACCTAGGCAAGCAATTCGTTGGTGCGACGACATGGTTGATGACGCGAGTGTGTCCACTCTATTTAAATAACGATCGACTAGATAGTGGTTGGTTTATGCGGCTAATGTGCGTCTTTTATGTCTTGTCGATCTTATAGACTCGAAGTGGTAGATCGCATCTGTATCTGGTTTGATCTCAAATGACACAGAGAGTGCGTACGAATGACTCTGAATTCCGTCTCCCGGAGATGGGCATGGGATTCTGTTTCTGTCTGTGTGATGGGATGAAACTATGAATTTCTTTGCGGGGTGACAAATGACCCCTGTCCTCGACGATTCCTGAATGAGAGGTGAAGGATCGTCGCCTAGTCCCTTTTCTGTCGTCTGATGATTCGCGGAATACCTGCCGTGTTATTATGTACTCGGTACTCGGCATCACATTCCCACATTTCTGCTTCGTGAGAATCATGGGGTTGGCGGGGCCCCAGGTTTGGCCGGTGGGTCGTGCTAGGTAGGTCGATAGCAAGTTCAGGTCTGAATCGGATGAAATCGTGGCTCATGTTCTGATTATAATGGGCCTCTGACTCGAAAAATTAAAGATTTGTGATCATGAGCTCACGGGCTTGGAAGTTGGGAATTCGTGTGAGATGTAAAAAAGGACGCCGATGCCTCCAGTCAGTTTGGCCTGACTCCAGGGACGGCATACTAATGCCTGCTCATCTGCGATTCGATTTAAACCGGAAAAGATACCGCAGGAGTGTTCTCAACCGACTTCTGCCCCGAGGACTTCGCGAATGTTCCTGGCTTGTTCTCGATTCTTCGGGCTCTGATTCTGCTTTCACGGAGGAACGTGTTGGAAAGGTTAAACTACTTGGCTCTGGGGAACGTCGAGGCCGAGGTGCTCGATGAGGCTCTGGTTGAGAGTTGGGTTGAGGTTGAGGGTTCCGCCGACGGTCAACAAGGTATATCCCCAAGTGGTAGGGGACGAAGAATGCCTCCATAGTTTCGATACTGTTTCGAGTTGATGTTGTTTCCGTGTCTCCGAGCGGATGAGCGTCAAGAGTTTGTGGCTATTGCAGGCTCGAGTTAGGAATATGCTCCTTTGATGTTGAACCGAAGAGAAGAATTAAGGATGAGGAGTAAGATGTCTATCTATTAATACTGAGGGTGATGCGCGTGGTTCTTGGTCCAGTCTCGGGTTGCATGCTCGGTGACATTGTCACATTCATTATTGAAGTGATCGGCAACCGGGATGGCCCGTGAAGGTGAGTTGCTGTCAAGAGTGGCTTCGAACTTTGCTCCCCTCACATGAAGATCAGGCGACCCTATGTCGCATCGAGCTGAATCATAAAGCAGGCCATTCATTCTTGATTACTCAACGGTAAATGTTGAAAGAAAAGGTTTCGACTCTGCCCAAATCTGGACGTCTGCATGATGATTCACTTGAGAAACATGAGGAACATCGGAGAAGTCCTCCATCAAAGAACGACAAGACCTCATCATGGCCTTCATGTCCGAGTAATGAAGAGCCCGTTAAGGTTCACTTCGCCCAAGTACTCATGCAAGTTGTCTGCGCTCCTTTCGGTGTTGTTGACAGTCTCCGAGACATTTCAGTCTCGGACAGTGACGTCCGGCAGCATCGGATCTGTCTCTCTGAAGCTTAAAGGCGGACATGCCGGAATGGCGTGATAGACATAAACTGCGCAGCCCCCCGCCTTGTTCTTTTTTGTCTTCGCTCTTGCTTGCGGCCTCATCCTCGAGTGTATCTGAATTACTGGAAACAGTTGCCCAGAATGGTTTTCTATCACGTTCTCCTCATCACCTTCAAGGGGACACTGTCGCAGGAAGAGATCAAAGCTGTGAGATGATGCCTAGGCTTTCGAGGAGTTGATACGATGCCCGCGAAGATTTGACTGACTGATCATGTTCCGGTAGTCCTGCGACAAGTTGCGTGCTCTCGGCGACAACTGCCTACATCCCACCACCAAGAAGCCATACCTCAAGATGTTGGGCGTAGGCAAGGAGAACAGCGTCGAAGGTCGTAATGTGTGTTTTGACAATGACACCTTATCCAGTACAGGCAGTAGAAGCTGACTTATAGCAGGATGGCGTTACGCACGTCGCGATCTCCATGTTCGAGAACAAGGAGGACAGAGAGTACTATGTCCAGAAGGATCCCGCTCATCAGGAAGTCATCGCGATGTTGAAACCTCAGCTCAGCAGGATCCAAGTGGTCGACTTCACGCCCGGCGAAGTGTAGAGTCACCGAGTGCTGCTATGAGGAGGCACGTACGACAAGAGGATAGATCATGGGATGAATGGGAACAACAGGATGACGCAAAGTAACACGGCGATGGATGTTTGCAACGGATAATGAATGGCGCACACGGCAAATCCGTAGAGTCAGGTACTAGCACACATGGTCCAATCGACTGGACTCGATCGATTCACCCGATTTCCGGCATCTCATACTGAATGAATTCTCCGTGTCAGTAACCCGTAACCCGTGGTCCATACAACGAATTATTTCCGTATCGTGTTTCCCGTTACCTTACGTCGTTGTAACTTAATCCGTATTACCTTGAATAGTAGTAGTGCTCGAACTGGGTCTCAGCCGTGGCATCTCGCAAGCCTTGATTGTTAAGAACTTGATTCACCATGGAAACAACTGATGAGTTTGTCGTAAGATCTTATTAGAGAACCCTTACCAGTCTCGTACATATCACCTTTGTTGTCTTGACTGATCACGACCGTCATCCGTACTTTATGGTGTTTATCGCAATTTACCGTCAGTTGCCACTGCCTGCGTGACCTGACCCGTCTTAGAACCCCGCACTCGAACCAACTGAAACTTTGGCGTAAAGTGCGTGCTACAGTAGGGACTACGTCATAGGTGGGTTCCTCGAGCGATGTGACGAGGGTACCTGCCCACGGTACCTGCCTACCTGTCACCTTGCCTGCTAGATTTGGCGAAGGTTGTGACTCCAGGCAGCGGAAGAAAGTGACGGATCTAGGTGACTATACTCGAGCTTCAGGTAGACATTGCCGTCGAGTCAGCATATTTAGCCACCATATCAATAGTTTGAGATACTTCATCAACAGGTACCCGAATGAGCGAGCGTACTTGCCTTACCTCAGGCAACGAACAGCAGGCAGGACACACACACATGGAAACCACCACCACGCGTTTCTGCTCCCTGCCCTGCCGCTGGCTTAGATAGAGCGCTGAGAGCTTGTACGCCTTTTGTTTGCTCGTTTCATTCTCTCCATTGAATCCCTCCGTCCATCCACCTATTCCTTCTACCACTCCCACCCATCCACCTTTCCACCTATCCATCCTCTTACTCACCTCTGCTACCAATCTGTCCGTCTTTCCATCCATCCTGCATTGCAGAACATCGATACTACACACCCACCTGTAGGTACCTCATGCGTCGACCATCCAGTCGATAACACCTCTGCGTCCGACTGGCAAATCGAGGCGCATCGACCCCGGCTACGTGCATTGATTGACAACTCACACACGCAACGGCAGCTTCGCCTTATTGCCACCTCCGTCGATCGACCTTCTCTATTCCCCTCTAGTCCATCCTCTGCTTTGACGGTCCCCTGACGTGCGACATTCGAGCCCGGGTCATTCAACACGCGCGACGCTGGGACTCTACTACAACCGTTCGTCTCCATCAGTCTCGCTTCACCTGCCCGAGGGAAGGGGAGAGAGAAACATCGATTTGATTAGAATACCGCAAACCAACCAGCTCTAATCATGTCGCAATCACCGTCCACTCCGATGCTTATCAACGTGCCTCCTTCGCCCACCCATGCGGAGACTCCCAGTGAAGCACCGTTCGTTATTGCCCTTCCTCAATTGCCTGTAAATGCTTTACAGTCACGGGAAAGCTGACTATATCGATGTTTCTTACCACAGTGGTACGCCGACTAGCACTACTACGTCGCTATCAGCGCTCTCTACCACCGCCATCAAAGATGGTCACCGCGGCCATGCTCACCTTGCTCTCGGCGGTCCCAAAGGCCATGCTCATCACCCGTCTACTAATAGTCTCGAAGCCGAGCGTGCCGATCGCATTAGTCGTCTTGCCGGCTTAGAACGTGTCTCAACGCTCCGCGCGCCGGGCCAATCACATGGTCCCAATGCAGGATCTCCACAGACAACACCCACGTCTACAGGCTTCGTTTTTAACCTATCTCCCGCTGTGACGCCGTCCTATTTCGATGCAAATGGCCAGCCGACAGCTATTACCAAAGTG
This sequence comes from Xylaria sp. L1 SY-2022, assembly GCA_023079495.1. NCBI lineage: Eukaryota > Fungi > Ascomycota > Sordariomycetes > Xylariales > Xylariaceae > Xylaria > Xylaria sp. L1 SY-2022. The sequence continues at coordinate 1,283,884 of JALIDW010000009.1, forward strand.
AGCACCGTGGGCACGGCTTCCGCTACAGGCAGCAGTGGTGCACGAACCACGGATCCCGGCGAGCGCTTCGAAGCGGATCTTACCGACATTGACGAAGACGGCCTTAGCACCGACACAAACTATCGACCCATGGATGTGGATTCCACCTTGGGTGTTATCGATCCCATGGACGAGGACTTGGCGAGCCGATCGGTCAGCGGTTTTGACGATCGCATGAGTGATGATGGCAACGCCAGTCTGGTTGGTTTCGGAGAGGGTGCTAACAGCACAGTCAGTGGCCCTATTTACATTCGACGACCGCACCCAGGCGCTGGCAGTGGTGTGTGGAACCTGGAGAGAAGCAGCTCGGGCCTGAGTCAGGAAGCAATGCTCAGAAATAGAGAAATGCGAGACGTTGCTGGCAGCGATACGCCGGTGAGTTCATCTGCCATGGCCGAGACACGCGCTGCCCGATATGTTGATGGAGTTGCGATGGACGGTGGCGGCGGGCATGTAGGCACGACAGATGACGACGTATTCGTCGACACGACCAATCGTGGACCGCTCCCCATCCAGCCCGGTCAGCACCAAACCAGCGCTCTTCGAGAAGGTGTTGGAGGACCGGCGTCTCGTGAAGCCGCAGAGCGCGTCGTGCGGGAGCGACTTGGACAAGTTGACAGTCAAGCTCCGGCCCTGAGCAGCCCGCAAGGCAGCGAGCGGATTGGCAAGTTCTATTTCGAGGGAAAGAAGTAGAATGGCCTGCCTTTCCTTGCCGATGCTTGGTTCCCCTTGGTTCCCTTAGCAGCTTCCGCTTTCGTATGGGCGAATCGATTTCCCCTGTGGGTTTCTGGGGAGTGTAGGAATGAAACAAAAAAAAGAAGACCGTCTATGGATTAGTAGATTGGGGTTGGGCAGGTCTGCTACGACGAACCTGGAGCCCGGAGTTTTGTTGCTTTGAGGGATTGCGATTGCGTTGCGTTGCGATTGACGATTGATTGATTAACTGATTTGTTGTACAACCGACGGGCACCTGTATCACCCGCTTCTCTTGTCAATTTGAACCACTTCGTTATGGAATACACTTATCAGAGAGAGAGAGCTATGGGATCCATGGTCCATGCAAGTGTGTCATCTGGACATGGAGCCGACGGGCAAAAGATACCAAGAAAGTAGTGCATTCCTTTCATTCCACAACCTACCACTTACATTGTATGAAGCGTGTGTTCCATCGTCATGCGATCCTGTCTATGACAAATGACTGAATATGACGATTGTGGTCGTGTCGTTGAACGATGTTGGCTGTAAAATGGGTAGGTAGGTAGAAAGTCAGAACAAAGCTATGATCAATCCTTACGTACATCGGTAGGTAAAACGGCGAGCAAGAGAAAGACTCCCTTCCTCTCCCTCTCGAGCTTGTAGGAGTCGTCGAGTGAATACGAACGGGCGGGCGGCCAGGTTAGCAACGAGTCAGGTAGGTACAGACGGCGACAACAGGGAATTGGGATTTTCGGACGGGACCAAAGCAGGCCAAGCCTGGCCGGCGCAGCGGTGCGGCGCATGCCCAGCCCTTGTTTTTACGGAATACCTACGGTACATACATAGAGACACGACACACCGCCCGTTGGCAATGCACTTATGTACGATAGGGCATGTCACAGCTCTGTTGGTACAGTGGGCCTGCGTACTGTACCGGAGAGGTTGGGAGCTGGGAGCTGGGAACTGGGAACTGGGGAGATATGCTGGCAGATAGGAAGGTGCTGGAAGATAGGAAGGGGCTGGACTGGACTGGACTGGACGGCTTGATACGGCACGGAGGGGATTTCCGTGGTGAGGACTTACTGGAATGGGATGTCGGGAGGTGTTCCGTTTACGAGTACATCATGGGCCTGTTTGTTTGTATCGATGAGATTCATGTACGATACGGAATGGTTTGGGTACCTGTGGGTGGTGTTTTGATCGTGCGAGGTCAGGTCAGGTCAGGTGAGGTGGGAAACGGTTTCCGATGCACTCGCGCACGCATTCGGTGCAGAACGGCCATTTCACCGGCTCTGTTGTATTTGACTCACTTCACCTTCTGGCCGGTAATGAATTGAACGAATATCAACGAATGGAAATCGACAGATTCGACGCCACGAAATTAACGTCGTGGTGTTTTTGAAACCATTTATTGCTATTTTTGTTCTATGCAAGGTACGCGGATTACAGATGCATCTGTGCTGCTTTGTTTCTCTACATGGACGAACAGACAGACGGACGGCCGCTAATTGCGATGAAGCAGTCATCGTGAAACTTCTTGCCTTCTAGAATGTGTATACCTACAGCTGGAGTCGATTTGATAGGTTAGGTAGAACAGGTAAATTAGCTGAAGAAAGGAAGGACGGACCTCGTCGTTTCACGTCGTGAGGTGAGCAGTAAGGATAAGACTGCCTAAAGTGGTGAGGGACAACGGAATTCCAGGTGCGGAAAGGAAAAAAAAATGGTGAAATTGGACGGGACGAATGATTTTCGCCGGGACGCACGTTCGACGACAGTCCTCTCTTCTCGAGACTGTTGTGTTTTTTTTTCAGCCCGTCTCGAGAGGGTCGGTCTATACCCTTTTCGACCGGGGGATCGTCGACCATTTCGTACAGTGTTTTTTTTCTCTCATCCGTACTTACTTGCCGCATCTGTAACGAATTTAATTCCGCATGGCTGGCTTGTTTGTTTGCTTTCTTCTCCCCCACGGGCCCGGGGTGAAGGGTTAAACACTTCTTCTTCCCGCCCCCCGGTAGTTTTTTTTTCGTTTAGTAGCTGCGAATATGTACAGTGCACTCGGTCAGTCGGTGATGGCAAGGGGGGTGTGTATGTCTACTCGTACATGTTCTGCAACACGTTTTCTCGATCTTCCGACACCCAATAGAAAGATTGAGACGGGCGACGAGTAACTACCGGATTCACTCAACCTGTGGATGGGAGCAAGAGATAGAAAAAAGAGTGGATGGCGCCATGGCGCATTGCGTCGGCACTTTATTAGTGTGGATATTCTTTTTTTTCTCTCATTAAGACACTCACGCCAGCTTTTGGCTCATCTTGGATTCTCACGTCCGGGTTCTGAAATTCAACATCAATGCAAAGACGTTAATTCGCGTCATTACCCTCTAGTCTTAGTGCCAGGCAAGTCATTCATGGGCTAGACAAGACAATGTTTTACGTGCGCCATGGTCTGAGCGTGATCGTCGCACTGGATTGATTGGTTCAAGAGGAGGGAAAGATCGACATTGAAGGTCCTTTGATTACTCGTAGGGTCTGTTAATGCCGTCTTATTTTTCTGTCGTGCTACGCCCGTGTGTAATGGCGATGAGGCGAGACATGATTCATCCGAATGTGCGCAATCGAGATGATGGACGAGTCAGATTTCGGGGAAAGGATATCGTACCTGGATGACTGGCAAAACGGCAGAGGATATGTACTCGTACCTTACAGATTGCAAACGGGGAAAGATGATGCGAGATAGGGGAGACGCGGGTTTCAGCAGAGCGGCGGTGTGGCCAACGCCCGATTGATGAAACCGAAGGATGGTAGAGTATTTGATTGACATGTGCTACTACTTATAGAATTACTACGATATTCCGTATATAATATGTGTATATATACCTATATTTCCAGGTATTCCATGCGTCGTTGACGAAGAAGGGAGGTGGTATTAATCGGTCTATATCGAAATGCCAGGGTTAATAATCACCGAGACGAGACTGGTCGTCGCAGTCTTGCTGCTGCTCGGCTTCCCATTGCTACGCTCGCACGCCCGTAATCCATAATCCATAATCCGTATGTAATCCGTAATCTGTAAATCGTACAGTGTCCCGAAATAAAGTCACACCCGGTTGGTCCCTCGGACCCGCGCCTACGGAGCTGGCACCACCTGGTCGCCCTTAGCGGCCATGGGGGCCGATGACTAAGCGGGTTGGGTAATTGGCAGAGTGCCCCTCAGAGTGCTGATCCCGACAGGGGAGGGCTAAAGTGCCTACTCGTTGCGGCCTAGCGCCGGCCTGGGGTCTAGTCTCGATCAGGAAGATCCAAGACAATCCTCATGGCTAAATTCGAGGTCGTTATGAGACTTTTGGAACGTCGAATCCCAAAATGGGACCGAGAGGCAGGCCGAGAATAGTAATTACTTTGGTTTTAGTGTGCCAGAAAGGAAACAGAGACAGAGGGAAAAGCACCAAGGGCTTCACTATCGGGGTAGGATCTGCCGTTGGTACGGCGGCGCGCCAAGAGACCCACGAGTTGGGCCCAGATTTAAGATTGGGTGCAACTGGCCGGGGTTTTCTTGGCTGTTGCTGATTCCCTTGGTTTGCGTTGTTCTGGCTTGCTGATTGATTCCTCGGATGGAGAGACCGTGGAATTGTGAGGAGAGAGATCCTGCAGAATGGCCATCTCACCACTCCTACAGGCTCCGTACCTTGCAGTAGTCTGGTCGATAGTGGAATCACACGGGGGAAAACATGGAGCCGTGTAAGCACATGACAGGACTGTCAGACAGGATTTCTCGTGTGTGTCTTTCCGCACATGTCGGGACACTAATAAATCTACGATACGAATTTAATGACTAGGTACTGCATTGCATTTCGTGAGGCGGGAGGAAAACAATATTACCACTTGCTGGCTTGCTTCCTTGCTTGTTGCTTGCTGCCAGAGGCTGGCTGCGTGGCGCATTCACTTGCATACGGGCATACGAAATACATACGGCATAATGAGATTGAGAACGGAATATCATTCCGTATCTGTACAGCCCTTCGTCGCGTACCTGCATGAGGTATCAGCTCTGACATCACGGATCGCAACACGCACTCATTTGTCAATTCGTAATGTACGAGGTTATCCACTACCTACATATCTCAGCAGACCAGACGGTTCATGTCTCGATAGCGTAGTCGTGATATTTCGCCAGAGATAGCGACATGTCCAGCGCAGCGCCTATGCGTACCGTGCATAACACAGTGCCGAGAACTGAAATACTATACCTGCGCTAGCGCACGTAGTGCAGATAAAGCACCTGCACTAGTACACAGTGCGACCCAGTCCGCACCTGCTGCGACACGAGGGCATCGGTCCAACCCCCGGCGACGGATTCTAGAAAGCCCCATCATTGGTCCGTTGCTGGCTCACTAGCAGCACCGCTGACCAGCTCGACCGGGCCCGTCACAAGGGCCGTCACAGTCGCGAGAGGCTCGAATCTCACTAAATATCTGCACTAGCACTGGTAGCGCAGGTAGTGTCGCAAATCCCCAAACTGGGTCGAAACTGGGTGAGCCGGTATCAACGCTACCTCCACGCCGGAGCCCCTAGCACTCTTACAGCACTTCGCTGGCCATGATAGGCGGTCCTAGTCCGGACCTTGCGGTGCTAGTGGATCCCCGGTGGATGTGCCGGTGGGGCGAGCACAGTCTGGGCTAAGCCTTGTAGAGACGATCTCGCACGTGTCGATACTGTGCTGCACACCAAAATGGCAACACGCTCTTTTCCTAGTCGGGATCCACGACACGCTAGGACGAAACGGTGATGCCGCTATGCCGCACCGGGACAGGTGGGCAGAGCCATGTACCGGACGCTATCCCCTTTTCTTTCGCCACTAACCGCCAAATCTGCACTAATCTCTAGCGCCGTAAGATACGTTGTATAGACGTTACATTCGCTGCAAGCCAGCATGCGAGTATCGCTCAGGTACATGCACCTCGTTGGACGACGGTGACGAAGGGAGCTGCGTCCGTCACAGAGACCTGCCAGTACCTTCCGCAGGCCCGTGCAATACGGTAAATCTCGCTTTTCTTCTTTTGTGGCCTTTTTGTGGCAAGCATGCAAGCCATCCAATGGCCCGTTCGTTCGCTCGACCAGGCCACTCCTCGCACCAATCGAACCAGACCGGGGGGCCAGAGAAGATGGGAGATGGGCGAAATATGGGAACGCTAAGATATATAAGCAGGTGATCACTCGATCCAGCTCATGACTGCTCTTCTCCTCCTTTTCCCTTCTTCACCAACAACAACTGTAAATACAGTCCAGTCATTCGCTTTTGGGAATAAACGTTGTCAACTCAACCACAGTCTTTCGCTCAAGACCACAAGAACAATATTTAACGACACCGTTTTAACGAGTAATATCTAATACCAAAACCAACAACAACCATCAAGATGCGTACCGCTGCCGTTGCCCTCGCTCTCGCTGGCCTTGCTGCCGCCAACTACGACACCTACCCCGTCAACGGTGGTTACCCCGTCCTCAGCAGCACCACCCAGGTCTCTGCCCAGCCCCCAGACCACCCCCAGCTACCCTGTCGCTGAGTCTTCTTCGTCGGTTGCTCCCGTCGTCAGCTCCAGCAGCGTCGCCACCTACCCTGCTGAGACCCCCAGCAGCGTCGCCACCTACCCTGTTGAGACTCCCAGCAGCGTCGCCACTTACCCTGCTGAGACTCCCAGCAGCGTTGCTACCTACCCTGCTGAGACTCCCAGCTCCAGCTCCAGCAGCGTTGTCCCCGTTGTCACTCCCAGCTCCAGCAGCGTCGCCACCTACCCTGCTGTGACCCCCAGCTCCAGCGCTGCCTCCTCCAGCAGCGTTGCCCCCGTTGAGAGCCCCAGCAGCTACCCCGCTGTTGTGCCCTCTTCCTCCGCCCCCCGTCGTCGGCCCCTCCAGCTACCCTGCTTCGAGCGTGCCCGTCCCCTCCTCCAGCGTGGCTCCCGTCTCCTCGGCTACCTTCCCTGCTGAGACCTACCCTGCTGAGACTCCCAGCAGCGCCGTGACCACCCCGGCTGCTCCCTACCCCACCCAGACCTACCCCACCACCATGGCCACCGTCCCCGGTACCATCTCGGCCCCCGGCTTCCCCTCTGCCACCCCCAGCCCCAGCATCATCCCCACCGGTGCTGCTGGCCGCACCGTTGTCTCCTTCGGTGTCGTCGGTGCCGCCGTCGCTGCCTTCCTCCTGTAAGCATCTGGCCTTACGTTGAGAATCGTAGTATGCAACGCGGGGTGAATTTTCTTCACGGAAAAGAAGGGAAAAAGGGGGGTTACTTTTTAAATCTGTATGCGGGCAACTGAAAAGGCTGGTTTTCCCCCCTCTCAAATTACCCCCCTTATTACCCCCGCGTGTGGACGGACGGAATTACTGGTACGGTAGTTATATTTTATAAAAAACAACATATATACTACATATTATTTGTATTATATATCCCTCCCTTTTTTTTCCTTGTCTGGAAGTTGTATTTTTCTTCTTTTTTTTTACGAAATAAGAGATACAGATTTCCCGTCAGGTCATGATGATATGATGAATGATGGGGGAAAAAGAAGAAGAAGAGAATCCCCCCCTTTCTTTGCAATGATAATCGTATATATCCCCTGCGTTCTTGTCTTCTTCCTCTTGTTTTGTGCTTTTCTCTCGTGCGCTTCCCTGTGAATGCTCACCTAAGTTTGTGAATTCTCCTGCCAAATAGCAAGTCTTACTACACCACAAAAACAAACATGAAATCGAATGACATCCATCCCAACGTACCACCGTAAGCGCTCCGCTCCCACCCCTCGGGATCATGCATGCGGCCATGCAGGCGTTTAATCTCCCGCGCGTTTCGTGTATACTGCAAGTCCCATTGGCCGCCGTCAGATCGACGCTTATCCTCCGTACGACGTATTGGCAATACAACCCAATCCGCGTATACTTCGACGTCACATCGATATCACAACCATCCTCATCCGCCCTAACTCACCTCACAAACAAAAGCAACGGATCTCGTATCGTATCCTCATTCACGTATCGTTTCCTCATTCACGTATCCTTACCTCATTCATGAAGATCGCATCCTCCCCCTCTCGTATCGCATCCCTCTCGTAAAATCCCGCCCCCAATCCGGGATGGAATTCCAAATAATAGGTAGATCCCATACGAAAATCCCAACGTCGATCCCTAACACATGACACGCATTCCTCCTGTCAACACGGCGAACATGGAAACCGATCGCCGGATCCCCCGTATCTTGCTTGATAGACGTCCAGGACGCCGATGTAACCCTGAGCTGCCGGTTGATCGTATGTTAATTCTTGTCACTCAACCTCATCAGCAAAACAGTCATGTTCGAACACAATCCCGGCACATCTTATCTCACGATGAATCCAACTACGATATGTCAACCCATGGAAGCAAGTCTTTATAATAAACTATCTCGCCCCAGTTCTCTCCTCGTTCCCCTCGAACGGGACGCCATTAGAATTAACAATTACGAATATTGACTACCAGTCCCCATGACGAGTTTCCGCCAACAAATCCCACGCCCCTGATCCAAAAGACCACAGAGTCGTTTAGACTCAGGCATGAATAGCCTGCTGCACTTGCGGGTAGACACGAACCATCGCATCGTACAAATCCGCGTGATTCTGCATCAGCCTCGTCGGATCCCAAGCCGCCGCCACGAAAATCGTATCGATGCCGCTGCTCAGGGGCGTCGTGAAGATGTTGCAGATCTGCAGGCCGATGAGGAATGCGAATGCATCGACCACTGCGTGAAGAATTAGCACATATGAATACTCATTCTTGATATCTGGACTCACCAGGTGTATAAGACCCGTCGGCATTATAGGAGGGATTCGTGAATTCCTAGAAACACAAGTGTGAGTATCGCATTCTCTACAGCTTGTGCGGGCCAGCGAGAATACGTACGAGGTATAAATGCGCCAGCAAAGCGCATGCGAATCCGACGAAAGTCGCACCCATGGAGAAGACGGAGCCGAGGAGACATTCGTTGATCAAAGCATCGATACCGCGCTGCTTGATCATGTTCCAGGTGTCCTTCGCAGCCGCAAGGTAAGGCTTGCCGTACAATGCGATGTACGAGAAGGCATATCGATTCAGGAACTGGACGGCCCAGTCTAGGATGGAGATGACACAGCCGAGGATGAGATACATGATAGAACCAATTATGTTTCCCTCGGCCATTTCGTTCTTCTGGGCGATCGAGCAGATCTGGCGCAGGAAATTGATCAGGGCCACGACCAGGGATCCGAACGAAATGGAACCGAAAGAGTATGTGAGAGAGCGCTTCAATGCGCCCCTCGTGACGGCCTGTGGTCGCTCGGCAGAATTGAAGAAGTACCACGACCCGAAGACTCCTGAGATTGTAGTATGTGTCACGTTCTTGATGACTTCTGAGATCCACTAGATGAAACCAGCTCAGTCAGTAACGAACATTCATGGGACTCGGGCGGCATATGCTATGTTCGGGGAAACATGCTATCAAGATCTCATGGCCGTCCATGAACCACAGATAGGCGTGTCTGACAATGCCGCATAGAAAGCAGATAGAACTCACATAAGAAGCAAACGTGATGAAAACCAAAAGCCCAATGACTTTGCCATTGCTACAACCGCCCCCGGCAGTAGAACAAGCGGGATTACCACCAGCTGGGCTGTATTTCGCATACACGGCAACCAGTGTCACGGAGTAGTATGCAGCAAAGGCAGCTCCGATCATTCCAGCCAAGAAGCTGACCAAGAACACATGGCCGTAATGCCTGGACACATCTACAGCGGTCTTCAGCATAAGCGCACTGAATGGGATACGGGGGATCCAAGACTATAACACGTGAGCTCGTGGCAGCGCAAAGGCTGGGGAAGTAATACTGACGATAAACGCAAAGATCCAGAAACCAACAAATATAAGGAAGACGATGCCGCCTGAGTAGTAGTGGCGATATAGCATGTAAATCGCCGTGACTAGGCCGAAGACAATATTTAGGATCCCTGTGAACTGCTTAGCAACGCGCTTTCTCCCGTCTTATTCCGGAGTCATCACGTACCCGTGACCCAGATAAAAGAGCGTGGAAATGTTCTCGCGAGGAGGACGTAGCTATAGCTCAGGACGACCGCAACGAACAGGACGAAGGCAAACAGGATAATGGTGTTGGTGTTCAAACCAGCATGGGAATTCGAGTCGTAGATCCCATCGCCAAACTCGCCTTTGTCCGCAGCTATCAATCAATGGATTAGTGAGATAGCCACGGTCTATGTTTCGAAGTCGACTGAAGTATGGTACTAGGGAAGGATGGGTGCTGGCTTATATCTATCCGGACTCATAAAGTAAGCGTACCGTAGCCGTGAAGTGCAAGGCCCGAGATGGCAACGAAGCCAGCGCAAACAAGAAGGAACTAAACATCCTGTTGTCAGCTTGCATCTGCTGCGATGTGTTAATACGCGATGGGTTGATCATCATACGAGGATGGCAGCCCAGAGATCGTTGTATTTCGGTCTTTCTAGCTTGAATGCTTGGTCGAACATGGGCTTCTCCGCGTACTCTGACGTCCTGGCATCGTACTGTCGCGGCGGGGGTTGTCCGTATGGGTTGGCAGGCTCTGGGGGAGCATCGTAGTAACTGGCTGCTTCGCCGACCGGTTGTTGACCAGCCATGGAGGAATATTCTGAATTCAGTGAAGTGTAAGCGGTCATAAGTAGCTAGGTAGTATTAACTGGAACTATCGTAGACCATTGAAGAGTTATCGGTAAGAAGATTCTCTGGGTGTGTTGTGGATGTTTTGTTTTGTTTTGTTTTGCCTTGTTATTATGACGGTGACTCTGTTTTGGGTTGACGGCGGCAAGTGTGGAATGGAGGCAAGTCGCCGAAGCTGCCTGCGTGCCGCCAGGTTTAAGTACTAGAGAGGTCGCTTCTACCGCAGTGAAGCATGGACTGCCGGTGATGTGGCGCTGCAGGTACCAGTCGACGATCCGTACGGTGCCAAGTCGACCTTGCCGCCACTGCTTGGCTTGTACACGATACTTCAGGATGGCGGACAAACTGCAACATGACAAGGTCACTGAGTACGACCCATTGTCAGGACACGGCAGTCGGCAGTTAGAAAATACCTAAGGTAGGCAGAAAATAATAAGCCTGAGGAAAAGAAGCTGGGCGCCTGGCGAATAATACGACTCGCCGTGCCACGAACATGTTTCAAAGCGTGGGCCATCCTCCGCATGGTGGGACTACCTATTTCATTCTATTTACTCTATTGCATGATGCTGGTTGTCGATCTGGTGGGAATACCTACCTACCTCCTATGCCGAATATGGATGCGCAGCCTTCAGAGCTTCAGTCCACGCGAATGTTCCAAACCACAACCCACGCAGCGAGATATATGAGCGAAGAAGCAATGTATGGGCTGCCGTAGAAAGAGTACTGAATGCCATAATACCAGATGGCCGCCATCAAGGGCGCTCCGACGAGCGACCCCAGAGTTTTCACCATCATAACAATGGCAAGCACGTGGCTTTGTGGGTTACTCGCCTCGACTCCGGCCCCGCTGCTTCGGGTCGGCGCCCACATTGCCGGCGAATTTGCTAGCGACAGTGTGAAAATGGGGAGCGGCACGCCTAGGGCGTATATCAGGAGACTGGGGATTAGCTCCCAAATAACGCCGGAGACGCCAATAGCAAAGGCACCGAAGACGGATGAAACCAGGCAAAACCGGGCATAGCGGATGTTGGCCCGGTCGGAGAGAGACTGGGATCTGGTCGCAGCCTGGGCGGTGAGAATAATCGGAACCACAAATGTCAAGATGACAAAATTGACAATGGCTTTCGCCGAGAGAAGGTATCCTGCCGAGGCAAAAGTCCAATGGTATCGCTTCGATATATACTGGGCTAGGAGCTTCGTATCTGCGCTTGCCAGACTGGTGAGGAGCATCGATACAAGTAGCAAGGCGAGTTGCAGATTCCCCACGGCCGAGACGAGTGAATGTACGCGATCAGCTATAGAGGAAAGCAGACGCCGATGAGAGCCTTGGGCCTTCAAAGTAGGCGAAGAGATGAGCGGACGTCGCACCTCACTTGTATCGTCCACTAGGTTAGTATCATGGTCAGCAGGCAGTAACAGTATGACTGGCAACGCTAGGAGGAGGAAGACGATTCCCAGCCAGAACGGGAGTGTCAATCGTAAAGTCATAGCTCCTGCTGCTATTGCCGGACTTAAAAAGCCAACTACGGACGTCAAAGCTGTCATCCTACCAAAGTAGATAGCTCTAAGACGTGATAGGGCATCAGCTTAGGACACATCAACATCGTTTTGGCATGACGAACCGGGTTGTGCCATCCTCTGTGATTCTCGCGGCGAGTCCATATACGAGAGAATTGAATACCGTGTCGCCGCCCAGCACAGAGAGCGCAGCACCCGCGATTGCAGCTCGCGGCGGCAGAGAGTCTTCGAAATAGGCAATACCTAAGGCCCAGAAGAGCATGAAAAGCCGCGGTATAAGATTCAACAACAAGATTCTCTTGCGGCCATATCGCTCGGAGAGAAACGTGAGTGGCAACGTCATCACGAAATCTTGAACATGAGGTGAGCTTCGGCACTGTCAAACAAAGAGCGAGACGTGGTGGATTTTCCAGGTATAGAGGATGCCTCGTGTGATGATTCTCACTTACCACCAACAATCCATAGAGTCTCAACCCCGCCCATGATCCAAGCCAGGGCTTGCTGCACGCTATCTATCTTGCACAGCTCCTCGTCTGGATCGTGGTCGGTGTCATAATAGGCTCGGCAGAGACGTCTCTCTAGAAGCCGGTTCAGCGGGATATTCGATATGCCACTGGTAACATTCACCAGAAGCAGAAGTAGAAGTACAAGCCATACTCGAAAACGAGGACGTTTTCGGGAGTTGTTCAGCGTGAGTTCACCGGTGTCGACCTCTAAATCGCCGGGGCCTTCATGATGATCCATACCTCTCACAAGTCGCAGATAGAATGGTCCAGATACAAGAGAGACGAGAGTTCCGTGAAGTGTGGTGCAAGTCAGGAAAGGAACGTCTGTACGAAATAGGCAGATTTCGCGCGCGCAATGATGTGTTGCACGCTAACCCGGCACTGTCATACTCGCTATACAATGATGTTACTTTTAACTTCACGAGGATCAGGGGATAGATGCATTAATGAATCATCTGTCAATTATTAGGTAATCCGTACCTGGTGGGAGACACTGTGCTGGGACTATGGTTATATGCATATATATTACGTAATATACTGGCCTGTACGAGACTACTCGACCAGAACAAACAAGCGAATATCAGAAGATTTCAGTGAACGTACGATGATCGTGTAGAAAGGAAGGTGCACCATACTTTCTTCTTATCGTACATGCCGATACGTTAGGTAGCTAGTAGGAGTATCGCCGTTATGCAATGCTGCTTCCTCCGTATTCAGTACCCCTCTCGGTGACTGCCACTCGAACAATTCATTGCGTGCCTCTGAAACAGCCTACTCGTGCTCCTTGCGGGCAGCTTTGGAATCCAGGACCGTGCACTCGGATAAACGAATCAGAATTCCCAAAAACACCACCCAGGGTACCAGTAGTACCTTATATCTTCGCAGAAGATGACAGGAGAGAAGGTACGAGGAGTACTTGTACTGAACTTCCAAGCACAGAAATGGGCACTGCACGGACCTGGATTCGACCAAAGCCGCCCTTAAGGACATGGACATTAATACATTATGTAGCAGCGTGATTCTGCTGGGCCACTTCCAGTACAGGTAGAGTCACTTGCTTCTGCACCGCACCACCTGCATTCTCTCTGCACCGCACCACCTGCATTCTCTCTGCACCACCTCCATCCTAACTGGATCATCATCTGCATTCTCTCAGTATTACTGATCTTCAACATCGAACTCGAACTGTCTTCGCAAAGATCAAGCCATCGCCGGACCAAACTCTGAGCCAAGCAGCCAAGAGCGTCCGTAGTATAGAACCCGATCTATCTACGGACGCTGACCCGCGAGAGCTAGAGGACAAGACAGGAAGTTTCACCTTTCCTCCTTCGAAGCGCACAGAACGAGCCTGCCGAAGTCAGAATAAGACGAAAAGAAGATGAAGGCCGTGATGGCGCAGCCTTCCCCCACCGGCTTCCTGGGCCTTGTGCCATACGAGATCGCATTTGAGATTTTTTCTCTCCTCAGACCGAGCGACCTATTCAGATTGAAACGGACTAGCAAGGCATTTAACGCTTTCATCACCGAAAATGAAGCCCGGATCGTCAAGGCCGTGTCTAAATGGCGCTATCGATTTTTGATGTATTCCTTTCCAGCGCCGGTTCCCATCAAAAATGTCCCCTCCATCTACCTTGATGCCCTGCGACATCCGACGCATCGCAATCGCATGGAGCGGGTCCTGGCGAGACGTCAAGAAATCGGTCGTCCGGATTGCACCGAAGTCTGCTCGTGTGCATTGTGCAGCTTCAGATGGTTTCACCTCGCCGTTGCTGTCAACTTCGCCTATTGGCAGGATCGAATCAATGACGGAGTCATTCCGTTGGTTCCACGAGGACCCCTTGATGTTCGAGAGTGGAAAAAGCGCCTCACCGACGCTCACGCAATCATCGTGGATAAGGCCGTCAACAGTCCTCTCTGGTATGCGTGTATCCTAGAAGCTCACCTCAATTCCACTACCAGAGCAATATTACGTCTCCTACCAGCCAAGAACGTATTCACACCTTTGAATATGTATCTGACTCACGAAGACTTAGAGTCTGAGACAGATGCTTTTCTCGATCCGGAAGGGCCATTTACAAAATACGCAAGAACTTTCCCAGAGATGGCTAGAGGAAGGTACCCTGTACTTGATACCTTCATGCTAATCCCTGACTTCATTGACTGGAACCTACTTGGTTCTGGCAAGAATTGCTCCGCCGTCACTGAGACACATGATCGGAGTCTTGAGTGGCTCCTTGAAGAGACGAGGAAAGAACGCCGACTTGCTGCTGACGTACTACGACGCGCCGGAGATACCGCAACGACGGAAGATGAAACAGACAACTAAAGCAAGCTCAGCGCGAATCCGAGATACGATCGCAATTCTAAACTTGCTGAAGATGCAGCATCGCCACCCAAGAATCTGACGTCGGTGTATGATGTACTAGGAGCGTCTTATCCGTACGGTCGTCCGAAGTATCGCATTTTGATGCGACTCGCATACGGATTGTACTAATCATCGCCTGCCTGGCAGGGCTGTATTGAAAGAGACGAGTTTGAGTACATGCTACAGCCAAGAAGACATGCGGGGGATAAGGAGAACAATGGTTGATGTTTTATATGCGTGGCCTTGAAAGATGTATGCACGATAAGGGGACGTGTTTGTACTCGTACTGAAGTGGCACAAGTGCTCGAGTCTCAAGGCCCGACATCCTGCTTAGTAAGGTCATACAATGCAGGTTGGCGAAGTCCGAGAAAGCTGCCTACCTACATAGGTACCTATCTAAGGCTATTCAACCTAATCTACTAGGTGTTTCTATTTCTCTGATGTTTGCTAAACAGCGGAGGAGAAAGAGCGATTGGCTCCGGTCAATCCCTGGTGCCTGCCTCTTGTCTCAGCACACAAGTCTGCTAACATGTGAGATCGGTGAAGCTCCCCGCCGACTTCGTACCTAACTTAGTAAGAACAGTAGAAGAACAGACCCTCTCGCACCCCCCCCCCCCAACGAGTTCTCCTCACCAACTCTTGCTTTCATGTTGCTTTGAGTTTGGTTTTCAATGGAAAGTGCACAATGACTTTGTTGTTCACAGCTCTGTTGTTACGTCCATTGTCCCATTCTCTCGTGACATCCTTATAAAAAACCGCCGACCTCAATGCTCTGTCGTGATTCCCCTTGCGACACAGCACCCAGCTACCAGCTACCTCTAACAAAAACAAACCTCTCAATTCAAAACAAGATCCGCCAAGTTCTTGTCTAGAACATTTCGCATCCATACAATCACATCATCATCCATCCTCAATCCCGTCCCCAAATCACCATCCATCATGGCCTTTTCATGCGACACCCTCCACCACCCGCGCATCCTCTGCCTTCACGGCGGCGGTACCAACGCGCGCATCTTCCGCTCCCAATGCCGCAATCTCTCAAAGGCCCTAGGGCCCTGGTTCCGCCTCGTCTACGCCGAGGCGCCCTACCCCTCCAGCCCAGGCCCGGACGTCGTCTCCGTCTACGCCGGCGAAGGCCCCTTCAAGCGCTGGCTGCGCTGGCTCCCGTCCCACGAGCCCGTCGACCCGCACCAAGGCGTCAAAGACATCGACGCGGCCCTCAAATCCGCCATGGACGCCGACAATGCTGAGGGTGCCGACGGCCCCTGGGTCGGCCTCCTGGGCTTCAGCCAAGGCGCCAAGCTAGCCGTGAGCCTGCTCCTCCGACAACAGAACCGCGCGCGCCGTCGCGAAAACGGCGGCCCAGTCCCCGACATCGGCATCTTCGAAAACTGGAAGTTCGCCGTCGCCATGGCGGGTCGCGCGCCGATGGTGAATCTCGAGCCGGGCATCGTCTCGTCGCCCATGCTCAGCGAGCTCAACGAGATGGGCCTCATGGATGATCCCGACGAGCTGCAGCTCACGACCTTCGATCACATCCTCGAGTTGCCTTCCCTGCACGTCCACGGCTCCGAGGACCCCGGCATAGCGCTCCACCAGGAGCTCTTCACTCACTACATGCATCCCCAAGCGGGGCGGATCGTGGGTTGGCATGGTCCGCATCGAGTCATGTACAAGCCGGACGACGTCGAGCTCGTCACTGATGCCATAGTCATGGTTGCCGTCAATAGCGGTGCGATTTAGTATACGTAGCTCGCTAAAGTCCGGTCTGACAGATTTCCCCAGGGACGAGTAGATAAGAGTCCAGTCTTGCGTTTAACGATCCATTCACGGCCCAAAAATCAACAAATTGCTATCAACAGACCTGTTTTACATCGGTGTCGTTCCACACACATACATTCCCAAATTCCCGTCTGCTGCCTTCACCGCAGGACATCGCTACCAGTCCGCAGTCACATCACCATCGCCAGAAAAGGTCTAAACAACAAGTAGACGAATAAAGAGGGCCAAAATTATTCTCACAAACAAAAAAAAGTGTTTTTAGCACGATTAGAAAGAATCCAAAGATGCGCGTGCTCTTCCCGTGAATTCTTGCGTCCTGAATAAGCCCGGATGTGACTTTGTAATTCGTAAACAAAAATTTGAAAACCGCCTCTTCAACCAACTGCATCAAATCCCTTGTTTCCAAAAAAAGAAATCTCCAATCGAAGCAATCAATCATGAAGCTGGCTTCGATTCGGCTACCTACCCGGCAGTACTTAGGTACTTCGTACTTGCTGTTCCTACGAGTAGATCGACCTTAGCGCCGGCAGTCGACTTTAGATCTGGCGCTAGCATCGTACTCGTACCTGACTAAACTCAAACGAGCCTGTGCCCCGCTGCACTAGAGTTTGAGATTGGGCAGGTACATTAGGATGTATTTCGTACTCGTAGGTACTTTTTTATCGTACTCGTAAGGTGATGAATTTGGCATCACAGTGGGGACCTGATTGATATGGCCTGTTGACGTAAAGAGTCAAGTTGGATCTACTAAATGTGTAACTAAGGATCTTTATTCAGGTTCCGTGCCTCGAGTGAGGCCTGCGCTGCAACAGTCGAGAAGGGAGAAGCGGTCCCAAAGGGGAAGGACGTCAGTGGTGAAGGGATTGTAGTTGAATTTATCGGCTACTCTAGTGGGCTGGGTTTCCCCAGCTCACAGGCCATCATTGACCATATGAGCCGGCCGAGCCTTAATGGCCCGACGTTTCGCTTGACAAAGGAAAGCTGCATCTGTTGGAATCGTTCAACGCCTGTGTTCACTGTGTGTGTGTGTGTACGGACTAAACTGCAGGTGTACGCAATAGCGTACTTAATATAAATTAGTGTGACAAACAAGCCACAAACAACAAACGAGCGGGTGCCCTGGGGCTTCCTTCCAACAGCATCCGACTACCTATCTTACATGCCCTACCCGTCTGCTCCCGGGTCTTCTGAGCCCTCTTCCGTCTCAGCGCCTTTCCAGCTTCCAGCTTCCATGGTCTGTAAGACGGGGATTGGCTGTGCTTCCACCAGTCGGCCCAGATGTCCGTCCGTTGTTATCGGTTCGTTGTCGCTGTTTCAACGCCGTCAACTCGTTGACCCTGTCCCGATCAAAGTGCGGCGAGTGGCATGTGTACGACGTTTTGAAGAAAATAAACCAAGAGGAGTTTGACCTAGATCGTCAAAGGACCTCATCGAGCTCTCTTGTCCACGAGAACATCAGCGCGATAATACTGTTTGCACCTTTCGAAGTAGTCGATGACCAGAATCTCAGGTAGGAGTTCCCAACAGCGAGTAGGACGGCTGAGGCCAAAGGAGCCGGAATGAGAATTCAGTTGCTGTTCATTGTTGTGACTCCAAAGAGAAGAAGTAGGCCTCCCAGGGTTTCTCACGTCGAGCTGACCTAGCCTTGATGAAAATTTGTCCATGATCTCCAATGTACTCTCGACTTGTTACTGGTATTTTGGTCGAGATCCCCCTTTACCGTGAGTGCTGACGAGGTCTAAGGGTATCAACACGTTTCTCCTGGAAGTCAGCGACTGTTGATAGATCTTCAAAAGAATGCAACATGAGCTCATCATAACTTCGCAAAAGACTTGACTCACCACACCAAAGATGTGCGTGCAGAATTCCCGAAGACTTGCCTGACTTGCCAGACCAAGAAAGTTGGTGCTGGACCACGTTGTTGCTTTCCGGTCTTACGGCGAGGTACAATCTACCAGAAGCACACCGAGCTGCATATGTAGGTAGACCGTATATTCCAACCAGATGATCATGGTCAGGCAACCGCCCGGCTGGCTGGTGAACGTTTCGGACGTCCACGAGGACAGTCCTCATCGCGCGTGATGCAATGTATATATAGTTGGCGTGATTGTTGAAGAAGAGAAATCAGATCGAACTGGGGGCATCATCTTCTGAGACACTTTATGCTTCAAAAGATCGTGACGTAGGTCGCTTCCGCCTCATCCTTCACGCTTTCCCTCTTGTCAAGTGTACCTGACCGTTTCGGAGTATATCGTGAGTGTGCCTTCCAAGTACCATAAATCGAGGCGTTAATGTGCGAGCTTGGGCAGGAGCGAACAAAGATTGGGTGATACCAGCGCATGATATGGGTAATGACGATGCAGTCGTGCCTTCCTTTCAATAAATGATGAATCCATTCACCATCTCGACTGTCTCAACGCTTTTTTCACGGCTCTCATTCGTCGCGTAGTCACAGTCATTCCTTCCTGCCTGTTCAGATCGACATCACATCGGAAGTCGCTTACTCGATGTCTGTTCTTGACTCGAGTGCGCCTGCTCTGCTGCTTGTCCTCAAGGCTCATCTTATCGTGGTATGCCGGCTATCTCACTGTCAGAGATCAAAACTTGATGAACGATGTTGTTAGCGGAAGCAATGCTGGAATAGAATGCTTGATCTATAAGCCGTGAATGCTGATGGGATATCTTGCAAGGCGGGATTATACAGGAATACTGAATCAGGCACTCACGAGTTTTAGTAGTAATGCATGCCCTTATTTGCTGGTTGGTCTGGACGCACCTGCTCGTACGTGATCATCCATAGGGTCGTTGGAATATGAGTTCGCAGAAGGTGCTCAACTCGTCTAACCTCAAGACGTTTCTGCTGGCTACCTAAGGAAACCCCAGAAGTAACCACTCCGTCGCCTTCTCAAGAACCTAGAGGGAGGAAACTGCGACTGGGTCGGCCTCCAAGGTACCTACCTACGCTTCAGAACCGTGAACGTGCAAGTGGTCGGTGCCGACCCAAGACGAGCTACCGAAGTATTACCTGCACGGGGGAAGCTGCCCCCCCAAGCACACCGGTAGATGCTTTCCTTAGGTGGCTCTGGCAGTGATTTCCTGCTGTGGGTTGGTTCATGGAGGATGCGCGGCAGCTGCGAGCCTCAAACAGGTTTCCTCCTTCCACTGCTAACGTGGTCTGTGGTCCACTACCTTCCTAAACCTCTGTACCTCTCGGCCTCTCCTGCCCTGTCACCCGCCTCACTAACGAACGTTCTTACCGTAACTACCCATTCTGGTTCTATAGGGGACCTCAGACTGTTGGTGCCTCAGTCACTTAATGGATTAAAGACGCTAGTAATCCACTGTCTTCAACCATCGTAACTGTCCGTGCATTCCTTTCTTTTCCTCCACCCATCCTTCCTCCTCCACCTCCTCTTCTTCACCCATCAACCATTCCCTACTTCCTACCTTAACCTACGTTTACAGAGACTCTTTAACGCTACTTGTTATCCAGGTAGACTTACTCTTGCCCAGAAGTTGACCCGTCATCTCGTCTTCTGTCGCAAAATTCTCTAGTCGCATGTCTGTATGCGCAACTCTTCATACCCACCTCTCATATCACCACTACACATTGGTATAATTACCAGCCCTCCCATCGTCAGCATGCCAAAGCCAATCTGTCAATTATATCTGGTAGGCAGCTGCCGTAACGGCCAATTCTGCCAGTTTACTCATGACAAACCACCACCGACAACGACGCATGTCACGCATCGTCATGTCCAGAAGCCAATGCCTACAAAGGATCTCCCAGTCAACAAATTGTTTGCAAATCTCAATATTCTTTGCGACAATTTGAGGACCGTACCGGGATTTGGGGAAATCATGGCCAACCGGCCAGACTACCGGCCGGCCCCTGACCCAACATCGTGGACCTTGTCGGGCGTCCAAGGCCTCATGGACCGCCATGCCAGACTTCTTCGAGGAGAGGCATGGGACGGGATCAAGAATGTTCTTAAGAGGGACCTTCTGGCGCTGGGAAGATCCTATGGCCGTCCAGTACTGGATCTGGGCCACCAAAACACGACAACATTCTATGATTGTCGCATTAAGGAGATCACGATCAGCCGCGACGATGGGTTCCAGTTTGTGCTGGATGCCGAAGAAACCATCCAGGTGGGCCCTGTCGTTCGGGCTGGAACGCTCATATGCCTGATGCAATCGCAAATCGTACTGTTTGGTGTCGTCTATACGCACACGCGGGTGGTCTCGAAGCCAAGCAACGGCGCGGGAAAACAACTGTGTAGTCTGAAGATCCGGTTGGCCAGAAATACAGACTTCGAATTGGCGCACAGTAAGTTTACATCGATGCTCACAAGTAATTCTTGGGAACCCTTCATTGGGGTTTGCCCTGTGCACAGGTCATCAAGGAGTCGTGACTCGTGAGCCCTGCAGGTGCTCTCGACTCTCGAGGAATCCACATCGTGCATGGCTTTCGAGATGCTGACTTGGTGTTTTTCCCCAGTGATTCGAGCGTTCCGTTCCCGTGACATCTTTCATGCAAAGGCATTTAATCGATTTTCCTTGCAAGAGATGCGACCGATCCTGCGTGCATTACAGCGAACTTACAGAACGGGGGATATGCCGTTCGAGGACATCTTGGTCCCCGGACCGGTTGATCCCAATGAAGTCGCCCTTAAGGCTTACCTCTGGAACAAACCTCCTCATATTCGACTAAACCTGAAGTCGATTTCCAAAGCTGGAAATGATCTCTGGCTTTCGCCATACGATAACTTGTCTGCTAAGCATTTGTCGAAAATATCGACTCTGGGCTATGAGCAAGCCGTTGCGTGCCTGGCCGCGCTGTGCCAATCGTTCCATGTGATTGAAGGCCATCCTGGCACTGGTAAGGGTCATGTTACCGACGTGAGCAGACATCCACCCCCAATGGACTGCGTGACTGGGCTAATGCACATGTCATATTCAGGCAATCTTGAGAATTCTTGTCGATAACAAAGAAAAAAACGGGCTTCGGCCCCCTTCTTTGTGTTATGAACGATGATCGCTCACTCGACCGCTTTAAAGGCCGCCTGAGCACCCGCGGCTTGGCTAATGTTATGTGCATTGGCAAGGGGGGAGAGCTGTCCAACCTGACCAGGCCAAACAACCAGGAGTTGCTCGCCCTGGGGTTGAACCAGTCGCAATATAATGACGTGGGTCGCGAGCTCGTGTCGGCAATAAGCCAGACACGAGCTTGCGAGCCAGCACACCTCGAGGCGCATATCAAGACAACCCTGGAGCTAAAGGAGAAACTACGACAAATTATGGCAGATTGGAAGATGATTCATCGGCAGATCTCCCAGCGTGTCTTACAAAACTGTGATATTATCGCAGTGACGGCGACAGGTCTCACGGCCAATTTGGCTCTACTCAACCAAGTACGCCCCAAATTCCTGCTCTGTGAGGACGCAGGAGAAGTTCCGGAGGGTCACCTCCTGGCCTGTCTCCTGCCATCACTGAAGCAGGCGGTCCTGATTGGGGACCTGCACCAGTTGGGGCCACGTACTGACCATTTTGAATCGTCTATGACACGATCAAGCGGCATAGCCTTAGATAATGCGCGCGATGTGTCACTAATGGAGAGGTTGCTAACGGATCCCGAAGATGGCGGGGAATACCTGTTGTCTTCGACCTTGACTACGCAGTACCGAATGCATCCGCACCTATCGGCCGTGATACGTCAGATCAGCTCCAGCTACGCTGATCTTCAGGATGACCCCTCCACGCCGGATCTCCCTGAGGTGGCCGGCATGTGCCGACGACTGTTCTGGGTGGGCCACAACCAGGGTCAGCATCTCTACCAACACGTCAACGCCCTCGAAATAGACATGATTGATTTCTTGGTCAATCACCTCGCTCACCAAGGCGTATATGCGCATAAACAGATTGCTATATTGTCCCCTTATAATGCACAATTGTTAGCGCTCAAGACGCGGCTGGAAGGTTCCTTCGAGATCGTCATGGAAGATCAGGACCCTGACGGCCATGAGGGACAGACTGTGAAGATCGACCATGGCAATCAAAAAAGCGAGCATCAGGAATCACCCAAGAACTGCATAGTTTTGTCTACGGTCGATAACTTCCGGGGACAATCTGCCGACGTGGTGTTGATCTCGCTTGTTCGCAGTCCACCCAAGGATCAATGGGGATGGGAATTCATCAGTTCGCCCGACCGCATTAACACCATGCTCTCGCGCGCCAGGCATGGGATGTACATCTTTGGGCACACGGAACTTTTCTCCGCCCTTCCCATATGGTCGGACGTTGTCAATATGATGAAAAAGCAAGGCAACTTCGGCACTAAACTGCCCTTGCAGTGTCCTCGCCATCAGAACAAAGTCATCAAGGCAGGTCTATCCGATTTCAAGAGATTGGCACAAGGGAAAGGTTGTGATGCCCCCTGCGATCTCAAGCTTGCCTGTGG
Source organism: Xylaria sp. L1 SY-2022 (assembly GCA_023079495.1). Taxonomy (NCBI): domain Eukaryota; kingdom Fungi; phylum Ascomycota; class Sordariomycetes; order Xylariales; family Xylariaceae; genus Xylaria; species Xylaria sp. L1 SY-2022. The sequence goes on from JALIDW010000009.1 coordinate 1,306,960, forward strand.
ACATGCCTGTCCGGTTTCATGCCACTCGATGGAGCTACACGAGAAAGTCCAGTGTCGCAGACCCTGCCCGAGACCGAACAAGTTCTGCAAGCATCGTTGTCCCAAACTTTGCGGTGAACCGTGCGATCCCGCCTGCACCGTCCAGCTTAAAGGGGGTAGAAGAATGGCATGTAGGCATTTGAAGATGCACCCCAAGTGCGGTGAAGTTCATCAGCCCGAGACTTACGTCTGTCGAAAAGTCGTCCGGAAGATCATTCCGGGCTGTGGTCACGCGGTTGAAGTCGAGTGCGCAGTAGATGTCACCGTGGACTCGTTCAAGTGCAATGTCATGGACAGCCATTATCTTCCATGTGGTCATGTATGCATGGGGAAGTGTAGTGATTGTGGCGAGAGAATCGATGGCAAGATTCAATACGCTCAACACCCACCGTGTGTTGCGGAGTGTGGCCGGATTCATACGGAATGCGGACATCCTTGTGCAAACACTTGCCACCCCAAGACGTGTTGTGAGCCGTGCCAGGCCCCATGTGAGAAGGGAGGTGCTCGTGGTCGCTGTCGGAAGAAGTGCTCGGAGCCGTGTCAGTCGTGAGGCGGGGGTGAATTCGATAAGAGGTAAGAAGGTATAGTCAATTCTACTACGGATCTTGATGCTGACGAGAAAAATACATAGGCTCCCCTAAAGCCCGAATCCCGCTGAATCGGAATCGCATTTACTTGTAACGATGATGTGTCGAGAAATTGTCCGGTTTACTCTACTGAGTCAGGAAAAGAGGAGGAAGTGATGCTTTTCTAGCTGGTGCTTTCTTAAGAACTTGATACACTTGAGAAAGAGACGACGGTGTGAACGGACATTTGCTGGATACGGGGAGACGAAAGGTAAGCAGGACCACGCATTCTATTCATCAGCCGCAAACTAATTGCTTACGGTCAGGTTATGGATGTCAGCTGTGAAAAGAACATGTACAGTTTTCACCGCTGACGTCGTGAGGGATCTTTCCATATGTCATGGTCCTGGGAACGAAATTGTTAAGTTGCTATGGTGTGCTGGGATGTTGTTGCTTCAACGGGTCGTTCGCTCGCCTCACTTGTACATTGTGTACATGATCTGAATGAAGCAATTGTGTTTTATTTGCAGTCAATAAGATGCGGGACGACAGGGAAACGTACTGGCACAATTTGCGGAGTTTGAGTTTGCTTTCTTTCTTTCTTTTCCATTGCTGTACAAACTGAGAAAATACCAGGAAATTCATAATGATAAATGAAACAAAACCCTTGATGTCAATTGATAATGCCGTGATAGTACCGTATACACCAAGTAAAACATCACCTCAATCCAGTCAGTAATCCCGACAAGCAGCTTCAAACTTCGGCAGCACCTCTTCATACGCGACCTTCTCGCCACAGTCGTCGACGATGTAAGGGACTCGGGTGCTGATGGTGTAGCGGTGGGCGCCTGGAGGGATGTTATCTTCGGAGTCGGGGTTTTATTGCATCATACATAGATAATGGTGTTGAAGGCTTATTGTTTGTGTGGAATGAAAGGGGGGAACGGGGAACGGGGAGAGCTCGGATTCGCTATCCATGATGTCGCAATGCTTCGAGATCTTCGTTCATGTTAATACGAGGATAAACGGAATGAATACACCATACACAATCCTCTACGATGCCTTACGACTACACTGCTGAAAAATCGCGCATTCACGGAGTACAAAATGAGCCTAGGTACGAAATAGTAACATCGATTGCGATCGTCTCCACCCATATCCGACAGTCGACATATCGAATGTCGACTCAATTCCCATGTCGGACGTCGTCGACGTTCAACAGTCGACGGGTTAATCGATGTCCGATATTGTCGACTGTCGGGTACACCACTGGGTTGAGGGGATGGGGACTGGAAAGGGATGGAAAGGGCCCAATGTGATGGGCAGTGCCCAATAGGGGTATCGGACGGCGCCGACACCGTTTTTGAAGGCATCGCGAGTCTTATACGCCACCAGCGCTAGCCCAGGGCTAGCTATATATTCTAGCGCGCACAACGTATAGTAGACCTTTTTCCCTTCTTCTTCATCGCGAAAATAGACAGATTTTCAGCCCGAATAAGCGCACCTTTCGGTGCTGTTTCCCTTCACACCCAAGGGGGTACGGAAAGAGAGAAGATAGAAATGAGGAATGGAAGGAGGGACAGTATACAGATACACTTCCCATCCTGTTGACTACATACCGTCACGACGACGACGACGACGGGTTCGCAAATGAATACGCGCGCGCAGGAGGGGATGTTGTAGAAGAATTGCGCTAAGACTAGGACCCCAGGGCGAGGGGGAAGGGGCAGTGCATCGTGAGAACTTCAGAGAGAATATAGGTAAGGGGGTTGGAACGGAGGACTGTGAGAATGTTATGTCGAGGCAAATTAATTGAGGTTTATATGTAGAACGGATGCACCTAGCCGGCCGCCCGCATGCATGCAACGGATCGTGCCACCGACCCGGGTCTACGATCGGAGCGGAGATAGCCGCCCCGTCGGATCGCGGTTTGTGCAAGATGGCGGCAAGCTTTGCTCGTGTGACTTCGCTTCTCCGTCTCTTCGATGCCACGCCTAGACGATGTCATACTGCGTTTGAATCAGGCGCTTGTGTAAATCCAGGGGCGCTTAGAAGTCGTGTGAAGTGGATATACTCCTTGAACCCTTCCAATGGTAAACCCAATCAATAGACGAGAACGCTGGATTCACTTGAACCGGCATATTTGATCTCATTAGGTAGGAGTGGCTCATCATTTGTTGTCGTCGTTCCGCAAAGTACTGCCGAGCCCCTTTTCCTACCCTATCTATCTACTTGACTCCCCCCAATATTTCCCTTATGAAGACGATCTCCCTCAGTTATTAAGGAGACTGACGGTCGTTGAATCGGCGTCGTAGAAGATCTCTCTCTCTTTGTCTGTACCGTTGGTGTTCTGTCTGCCCTCACAAGCGCCTCCGCACTCAATACGAATCGCACCTTCCCGACGACACCTGCCTGGCACCTTCCTCCTCATACCTCCAGTTACCTAATGACCTCCCTCCCGCCGAGGCACCCGGTGCCAGCCTCGGCATTCTTGCGCAGCGTGTAAAAAAAAGAATATTGCAGTACCCGCCATCCGAACCCCGACACCTGGGCCCGATCATGTCGAACATGGAAACAGTAGGTAAGCCCAGGATCTTACCACTGCGCCAAATGACCGGTCTCGCAAGTGAAGAACTGCTATACATGCTCCCTTCTAATCTATAATTATATGGCTCTCTCGCTACACCCGCCAGTCAGCACAGACCTCGAAGAGCAAAAAAAGAAAAAAAAAAAAAGAGTTGCAGTACCCGCCATCCGAACCCCGACACCTGGGCCCGATCATGTCGGACATGGAACAGTGGTAAGCCTGGGATCTTACCACTGCGCCAAATGATCGGTCTCGCAGGTGAAGAACTGCTATGCATGATCCTTTCTTATCTATAATTATATGGCTCTCTCTACACGCACCCTCAAAACGAGCAGCGCGATCTAGATGAGTCATCCAGCCGCCGCCAGGTCGCGCACCCCTATGGGGTCTGTGCTTGCTGGCTGGCCAGACAGAGTGTATTGAAGATATTCCCGAACCCTACATGCATGTATTTCGGATCGCCTTTGGTGTTTTGCGCGCCCAGTCGTAAACGTTAACACACCACGTCGCCGCGGTGACAAAATCCTGGAATTTTCGCGCCACGCACCGGGAGACGATGGGATAAATAATGCGCCATTGTTGATTCTAAATATCTAAGCATCATCTGTTAGCATAGGCTATCACAGAGGGATTAATTCATTAGGCATGTCACCACCCCACGACCATGCGCCCAGGTAAAGGGGCTGGAGTAAGGAGTGGGGATCAATATTCGTACTTGCCCACAACGTGGGCAGTCAACGATACAAATTCTGGAGGGAACCCCATAGCGAATTGAACCCTGAGGCAATAAGATATTTGTTTTGGGAGTTTTGTCGCATTCGAGATAGACGGCCATAGGCTATAGCCTAAGATAACGGAGTTCGTAAGGATCGCGTGGCCGTAGTGGGTTGTACTGATCACGTGCACGGTGCACACGCCTGAATACCTAGCATCAAAATCAAAATCGTACCCCTGAGCTAACGAATTCGCACAGTCAATTTTCATCAGTGCCGTTTCGGTGGATGCCGCACGACGAAAAAATGTCTTGTGACGTTGGCAATGACGATCTTGGCCACGGAAAGGCGATATTAAAGTTCCCAGAGTCGTCCATTACGTCGTTATTCGATATTGATGGCTTGCATTGAAGAGCAAGGCCAGTATGATGAGGTCAAGACGTCGTGAGCTTCGGGAAGTTAGGTAGTTTGGCAGAATGTATAGATATAGACGCCGCAAGTATCTGGTTGAGATGGTAATCGCATATCAACGAGGATTATGTTTTGGAGTTGAGTGGACGTTGGAGATCTTGACTGAAATCCCGTGACCGTAACTGTTAAGGAGTCAGCACTCCCAGATTACATCATACCAGACAGCTCTTCCAGGAGACGTCTTACATTTGTAATCCGGCTTCTAATTCCTCCACAAAGGAAATCCCGCAGATCAACAAAATCCTTTTACGACATACAACCCCTGGTCAAGATGAGGTACATCTGAATTCATTCGGAATACATCTTCTTTGAAGCCGGGGTACCTGGTCAAAGTAAGTCGATGAAGTTTAAAGTGCCAACTGGGTAAAATAATGTCAAGTGACTGTTGGTAAGATCATATCAGTAAGAACAAGATTATGTCGGCCGGGGTGCGAATCTGTGTTGGTGAAGAAAGGGAGCAAAACAAGACAACTCCACAACCGAGCATCGTCGTGCAAGTACCTATACCATCGTGTTTGTTAAACACTGCCTTGTCTCAAACAAGGGAGGCGCTTAGTGTACACTAAGCAGTGTCACGGAACGGGAGCGTAGGCGACACCAGGACTTCACCGCGAATACCACCCCGTCGAAAGAGGTACGAGTTATTACAGAGAACCGATCGACCGCTCGCGATGTTCAACGGCGGAGATTGGATGCTACCAGTCTTCGCCACGGTTGCGTTCCTGATCGTCGCATACCTGGTCCGCGTCAACCGACAACTGAGCGGAACACCCGAAGCAGCGAGGCAGCTAGTCGGGGCTCGCTGGACGCCGACTCTTCTCAAGGAGACATACGAGAAGCTCCAGAAGCATCCGATCGATTACACAAATGAGATACCGCCGAGGCTGGATCGCCGGTATATAGTCACCGGAGGTTCCGGTAAGTCCTGGTTGTCTTTACTTCTTCCACATGAAGTCAGGTTCATATTGAGCCATGCGCAAGGGGAAAGCGAGTGATTGCCGAAGCACCAAGGTGCTTGATGATGCCCCTTTCTGTGTCTGAGGATGAAAGAGACCCTGGGTTCTGTAAAATTATAACAGAACAGACAACACAACACTCAATACCGCCATCTTTGTTGGGTTCTTCCTGTGATCATTCATGGACTGAATAATGCTGACATATTTTAGGCCTCGTCGGTGGCTATATTGTGTTGCAGCTTCTAGCACGCGGCACGCCGCCCAAGCACATTCGCATCATAGACATACGTCGGACAGAGCGCAACGATATGCAAACAAAAGAGGTCATGGCCGTAGACTTCGCTGAGACAGACATCACATCTCGCGATTCTGTAGACAGGGCATTCGCGCGCCCATGGCCAGAATCAGTAGCCAAGCTGCCACTTACTGTATTTCATAGTGCCGCGGTGATCCTGGCGTCGGATCGCTCAGCTCACTCGTACGGGTTTCCGGAGTCTGTGAATGTGAGGGGTACCGCCAACCTCATAACTGCCGCAAAAGCAGCCGGCGCCTCTGTTTTCAGCGCCACCTCCTCGGGGAGCATTGCCATTCGCCCCGTAGGCGTGTGGGCAGCTCCATGGGCGAAGGAGCCGAGAGACTTCTTTCAGGTACTCGACACACGAGACTTCAATCAGCCCCTTCGAAAGCGCGAGGGGTACTTTGGGAATTATCCTGCGAGCAAAGCTTGCGCTGAACGTTTGGTGTGTGACGCGGATCAGGAGGGCTTCAGAACAGGCACTATTCGACCCGCGAATGGTGTTTATGGAAACCCAACTGATAATACGGTTGGAGACCCTTTGAGTCGGGCGGTGATGCCAACGTGAGTTCTCTTCTTTCAATATCGAGTTGTTTATTGGTTAGTGATTGAGTGATTGGACACCACTGTATACGAAGATATTCATATCGGAGGTGCAGAAGCTGACTGCGCCTTTACCACCACAGCTGGGTCGATCATATCGTGCAAAGCTTCGTACACGGGGCCAATGTCGCAATAGCCCATCTGTACCACGAAGCGGCGCTCTTGGGGGCGTCGGCATCGTCGCAATCAGGGAGGCCATTCGTAATAACGGATCCCAACCCACCAATCTCATACGGGGACCTATACTTAGCGATTAGGGTGTTATCGAAGCATCCTTTCACAACACTATCTTTACCACCCGTTGTCATGCTGCTACTCTCCTACGTTGTCGAGATATACTCCGAACTGCCATTCCTACCTTTCCCCCTGTCGTCCATCGGTAAGATGTTGCCGCCGCCACAAGGTGACGTGCAGCACCTCAAGCCCGGTCTCTTTTCTATCACAACGCACTTGGTCGGATCCAATGCCGAAGCGAGCAAGCCGGTGAGCGAGGGTGGCTTGGGATATACGGGTGTAATGACAACACTCGAGGGCATTGTTAACGAGATCCTCGAGTGGAATCGCGAGCATGAGGGTCTTGGCGAGACGGAAGGAAGGATTAGAAAGGCGTATACGACGTCCATTACGCTTGCTGGGAAGATCCAGAAACTCGGAGTCGTTGGCCCTCCAGTAGCCAGCTAGGGCTTGTAACCCGATGGAAGCACAATTCAATACGAGTAAGAAGGAAGAAACGGCACTGGCTCGATCGAGGATGGTTCCACCGTGCACCCTGTCTTTGTGCCACGGTACACGAAATCAAATATCGGCCTGGTCTGCTGTGTGGGTGTTGGAACTTGTAGGGATGTACGAGTACTCGTACTTCGCAGATCGTGACTGAATGTGTCGCGATGATACGATAGGTGTGAGGTAGGATTTATCATGACTCTGTGCACTGGGTAGCATTACTACCTACTCGTACCTGCCATCAGGGCCCAGGGGTTCCGTATTCCGAACGGAAGACGTTATCATTAGCGTGAAGGTTTACCCTCTCCGATAACGGGAGTTGTGTTCGAGACTGGGAGTTAAAAGTGTGGGGGTTGGGGGGTTTGCACCTGCCGTCAGTCTGGTGCCGTGACAGCTGTGACTACCCCCATGGTCACGGTTTGCTTTGCTTCCGTGTGTCTTCGTATGTCGCAGCGCAGGTACGAGAGGACGAGAGGCCGGCGTGGACTTCCCAGCTTCGCTTGGACAGAGTTCAGGTCTTATCCTACAGCCAAGACCGAGGCTAAGCCCGTTCCGTGGTTAACATCCAGCTGCCTAACCGCACCGGGCTAGCGTAGTGGTTGGAGCCAAGGTACGCTAGTTTAGGCCAGGAACGCCCGTTGAGGTCATGAAATTGCGAATTACCACGCGGCGTCTGTGAAAAATGGGATCATGACTAGGAACACATGAGGCTAGACTGTATCGAGACAAGACGATGCATGCAAGTGCGCCGGGCTAAACCGCAACGAGCAGCGTTCCGGAACTTCTCACTCCACAACCCACAGCCGTCCCAGTTTCATCCCCCGTGCGATCGAATGGCTCTGGCACTTTCCGGCTTCGTGTTTAATCCTCATGGCGCTAAGAAGGCGAACCAGACAGGTTCTGGCCCGTAACGTGCGCTGGAACGGGTCGTTTATCGCTGCCCTCTTTTGGGGACGTCTCTCTTGTTCATCCTAAGCGACCTTCCCTGTCCCCCGTTCCCCAGCCAGAAATAATCACCCCCTTGTCTTTTCTTCTCGTCGCTGGCCTCTCTCATTGGCCCGTCGACCAACAGTCCGCTCGTTTATTGCTTCTTGCACACACGCTCTCTCTTTTTCTTCTGACCCAGCGTCTGTCTTCACGGAGTTGTCCTGCCATTCCTTCACGAGTACATAAGACGCGGCACTCGATATTGCTGATCGGCACCCGCAATCTCCTCACTTGATCTTTGTGAGGTTCTGCCAATTATAACTGCGCCGTCTCCCACGTAGTCAACCAACCAACCTTTTGAATAAGACCACCATCCAGAACTACCTAGCATTTATCGCGTGTCCTCAACTCATCTTAAAGCTCGCTCACTTCCCTCGAACGACGACGTTGACGTAGCCAGCCATTCTTGTTTCCACGGAGCCTAGAAGCCATCAATCGTCCTTAATTCCGGCATTCCTTCTACTGCGAACCACATTGCGCATACATCAAGCCGTCGCCATGGGTTTCATTGAGAAGCTACAATCGAAGCTGGAGCTGTACCGCCTTGAAAAGCGATACACCCTCAACCGCCATCGACGCGCCACCTTCGTCAGCAATGCTATGTACGTAGACGGTGAATACGTATACCAGACACCGAACGTGACGGGCTCCTCGACAAACAGCTCGTCTTCTTCGACGCCATCCTACAAGGAGAGAGGTCGCAGTATGGAAGCGCCTCCTGCCTCCGGATCCCCGGATCAAGCGGCGCAATCCGCATCCGCATCGCAATCCAAGCGACTACAGAGATTTTCCTCGATCGCAGGGTTTGGATCCCTGAGTTCCCGCCGCCGTTAGAGCCCGGGACGCGCCGCGATACAATAACGATGATGAGGCATGACGACATATCTTTATTTTGGAAAGCGACGGACTTGGCTCTCTGTATAAAAAAAACAAGCACGCCAACGACAAAAACGTCTTCGTATGGATACCCCTATAAGCTAGGCTGGAATCATATATATATATTTTCACCTGCTTTCTCCTGGGGAACCAGCACTTCTTACCCCTTATTATTGCTCAAGCCTGGAGCTGCCGCTTATTATAATCAACCCGCACCTAATTCACCCCCACGACGACAACTGTATCATTACGATCCATTGTTATCAACACACTTACGGATACCCATGTTAAGACATGACCATTGAAAGGAAACAAAACAAAAAAGAGAGAAGCCCGGGCATGGTAGCGCCGCACGCGGTTGCGGCGGTTCGTTGTATATATTACCGGCTGAATCTTAATGATCCACGAATCCTGATATTGACTGAATCTCCAGTTGCTTCCGTGAAGTGTTGAATGCTAACATGTGCTCTCGTCCAATAGCTTATCCATGCTTGTGTTCGCTCACCCCAATTCATCCTATCATCTCGCAGTTTAACACCAGATACAGGTCTTCACATGCTTGGTACTTTATCCTTCAAGGATTCAAAGTGCAAATGGTCTACATCTCACTCAGCTTCATCTATGCTTGTCAGACAGCCGAGTCTGCGTTATCAGATGATCTATGAATACGAAGGCGCACATGCGCCATTTGGAGAAGACGACCCGAGAACCTGGTCGATAGGGGTTCATGCTTATGGGAAAGCGCTTCACTTCAGATGATAGCAAACATCCATTCGACTGACATGAACGACGTCTCACCCCGCAAATGTGCTAACCCGCATCACATCACCAGAAGCCAGATCGTGAAACCTAGCGCATGAACTAACATCTCATTCTAACGTAGCAAACACAAGTGTCTCGGGAGATCCCTAGCTTGATTCATCAAGATCTAGCATCTTCTTTGATGATCTCCGAGGCTCGCAGGAGGAATGACCCCTGAAATAACTGTTTGCGCGTTGCGCTCCCCCCGCAAACACCACGCCATCTTCAGCGGAAAGGTGCAGATGCGGGGCGGAGTTCATGCGGACTCGATGGGTTCCCGGGTGGTGGCAGGACCGGTTTCGGTGATGCGGATAGAGAGGGGATATGAGGGGATTTTGATCTACGATGTCGTTCTCAGGGTTCATGACTGTGTTTATGGGCTGATGCGATTTTCACTGCTTGGGTGATTATGAACTCGAAATAGATATTGGTATGATTTCATCCCTAGCTCCCTATTTCTGTACCACGCCCCGTATTCTCCCCACATTCAATTCGGTTCGGGTCGACGCAAGATATCCCAGCGCATTGGGCCGGTCGTCCCAGCACTGGGTTATCCCACAAGCGACCATCTCATCGATTCCATCTCAACAAACTGATCAGATGACACGCACCCCTAGCGCCGTCTTCACAGAACCGCGATCGAGTCTAAGTCATGTCTCATGATAGCGCTCGTGGCGTTCCTCGGACTGTAACGCTGCTACGTTCGCTAGTCGCCGGGACCTCAGGACGGGTGTAGCGAAAACATTCATCCCTGGATTGCGTATCTCGTGACGCGAACCTCCGTCCGTGGTGATGGTCTGAGCTTTTTGTCGAATTTCCCCCGTATGGATCGGCCGGCAATCATGTTGATCACGGGGTCTACAGATGACAGTCTGTGTGATTCGTATAGAGGTTGAGGTCGAATTAGTATTATTCTAGGAATCTCGTAGGGAAGGCCAAGCTCATACGCAGTGAGACATGCAAACCTCGGCAGTTTCAGTAACTCCCAATTCCCATTGACAGAAATCTATAACCCCTTGACAAGGAACATCGTAGGACGTCTACCGTTTCCCCAGTCTATGTATGTATGGTCTGTGCAGTTCCGCTCATTGGGTAGGTATGTATTGAAGAATACCACCCCGCCATCCAATATGACCGCGATGTCCCATCTGTGATCGTGTTACGTGATAGGTCTCCCCAACCATCCCTTTCTACACGATCAAGCCATGCGGTCCACCGACCCTGCATTAGGCGCGATTAAACGAAAATCAACATTGACAGACGATGGCACCTTCCTACGGGTCCGGCCCATCGAGTTCATCCGCCGCAGCCGCAATCTTAGCCGTGACAACCTTGAGCTGTTCATCATCAGTAAAACTCCATCTTCCCACCTCGAAAAAAGAACTCACATGTTTATCCTCAAAGATATTAAAATGATGCCCATCCACATCCACCACCTCCTTAATCCAAGACGCCCCATGATACGCCTCCCATCCCAACAACCGAAAGTCACGCGCATAATCCACAAACTTCTTCCCTTCCTCCTGCACAGCCTCCTTCGCGCGCAGTAAAATCGTCGGCGGGATCTCGGCCTCGCGCCCCGTCCAGTCAGGCATGTCCCACTTATTGACCATCATGCGCGCGTGCGTCATGTTGATGCCGACTTTCTCGCGCAGCGGCATGGCGGCCATTTCCTCGGGCGTCTTGACGATGGGCGTCGCGTTGGGCGGCGGCATCGCGCGCACCTCGTTCATGCGGCCCACGTAGACGCTGTCGATGAAGATCATGCCGAGCACGGTGAATTTGGGCCGCGGCGAGTCGGCGGGCCGGTTGGCGAGTTGCCAGGCCATTTCTAGTGAGAGGAGACCGCCTAGGGACCAGCCTGTAGATATTCATTAGTCTTCTGTGCTATGGGACTGAGGATGTCTCAGACGGGTTTCCGTGATGGTGAAACCGTGTCTAGGAGAATTTACCGCCTAAGAGGATCTCCCCGCCGTTCGGCAGCACTTTCTCGAGCAGCTCGAGGTAGTGAGTCGCCATGCCGGGGATCCCGCTCTCCCAGTAACCGCCCTGGTGTAGCTTGGCGTTCTCGATGCCGTAGACAGTACGGCCGATGGGATAGAGGCAGTGGTAGCTGAAAGTAGTACCGCCGCCGTCATGCATGAGGAAGAGGGGGACGGGCTGCCGAGCCAGCCATGGCATAGGCGGGCCGTTGTAGATGAGGTTAGGGTTCTCCAGCACCATGGTGACTTGTGTCTGAGGTGTAAGCTTTAATGAGTGAGGATGTTTGAGGGAAATCTAGGAGTGTGACTAGGGTCGATAAGATGTTGGTGGAAGAAAAGACGGTTAGGTCCACACACGGTACACGCAGTTTGTTGCGGCTCCAACGCTGGATGGATGTGCCAATGTACCGATCACCTTTCACCGTTCATTCAACCACTGCTTAACGGAATGAGTTGTAATGGAAATGAAATTTTGCGCCAGGAAAGCCGGCGATGTAGGTGGGTCAATCCGAGTAGCCTGAGGACCGGGGAGTTGGGACGGACGAGGGAAGCCACGAGGAATAATGAGGGCAAGGATGCCCGTACGGAATAAAGAAGGTATCTTGTCACTTTTTGCTATTTTTATTTACGTGAGAACGTGATAAGCATCTGGACGGACACGGGGGACCAGCGAAACCCCTGGGATTAGGTGAGATCGAAGCCTTGTCCATCGTCACTTTGTATCGCATTGACTTGTGGTCTCAGGCGGGTTTGTACACGTAGACCGTTCACGTTGTTCTCCCGTGCTAGGGGGATCCAATCCCCTAAAGTAGCACCTTTAGGGGGAGATCCAAAGTCCGAAAAGACGACCACCAAGTAAACCCCGCAACGGTTCGAGGTCCCTCGTACTTCCCTAGTCGTGTTCAGATGGTAACTTCGACCTGCTGTTCTCCGGTCTTCATGCGCTGCGAATGCTGGAATTGTGCTGGAATCGTGCTAGAAGCCAACAGGTACCGATATACGTCACGAGTACTTGATGCGACTCTCGGTTGTACTTTGTTGTTTGAATCGGTGAACGCGGTGACCTGATGGCCTGGCGAAGTCTTGTTAGGAAGTCCGAGTTTACTAAGAGCCCCGATAAGATAAGATTAGATAGAGCGAATGGGTGCCTGAGACATGCTGAAGCCCGACTCAGGCAGTTCATCTTAAGGGATTCATACTCACAGTTGCCCTGAGGTCCTTCATCGTAGGCACGATCGGAATCGCCTGTCGATGTCTAATCCGTATCTGTACCGGTCGCCACCGAAGAAGACTCAAAGACCCCGAGAATGAACGATCACGGTATAAAATAATCCACCTAAACTACAACACTTACCACTTCTTCTAGTTGGACGACTGCTTCGTGTGATGAACGCCCTTGAGTCAAGAGGATGCTGGTCGAGTCACTCTCCCAGTTATTTTCCGAAATATTTACGAAAACAAGCCCTATTAGGAGAGACGGCCCATTCGAGGTGACTGTTTGATGACAAGATGGTATGGACTGGTTTTTGAGGACCGCAACCATACCACGGACTCGATGGTGCCCGGTTGATCGACCCCGCTCTTGGGAGAGCCACACTTTGACATGCTCACCAACACTTGACTTCACTTCCTCTGAAGAGCTACCGATCAAGGCCTTTGGCGGGACAGTACCTACTAATTAACGATGAAAAAAAAACTTATAAATATAAGTGAACGAGGCCGGGCTTCTTTCTATTTTATCATTTTGTTTTCTTTCTCACGAGGTTGAGCTCGTTTTTTTTTGCTCTGGTGATTGACCGCGCCGTCAGGATACATTCTTTGAATCCGGCTTTCTACTGCGATGACTTGGCATGAGTTTTGAGGTTGAGTTCGACTAACCCTACGCCTAGGCCCATCTATTGAATGTCAACATTGATAGGAGCTGGAATAATGGGATGTAATAGCGCCGACAGGACTCACGAATGTATTCTGACGCCGTTCACATCTCCATTGCGACTGCGTGCGTTTTTGCACGGATTACGGAGGGTTCAGGGCCCAAACACAAGTTTACTGGTGACCTTGACGAATTCTGTCGCCAACAAGAGTCATGAGTGTCCCATAACGCCGGTCATCATTAATAACGCGTGCGTTTATGAGCTGATGTCAAGGACTTCAGGTGTAAGTGTGAATCATGTTGTGATGTGGACAATTGACCCAGCTATAGGCGCATACAATGTGACTGAAGCGCAATACCATCGTGACAACGCTCAGGTCAGCTTGGCCACCTTGGTATAATCCGTAAGGATGTTATTACTCAACCGCCCATTGCGCTTCGAGATCATGTTCTGAGTTTCGCGGCATGGACTTCCTCAATTCGCGTCAGCTGGTCACGATACGTTTCAACATTATGCAGCACCACGTTCGGCTTATTCATGCCACGACTTTCTCAAGGGGCATCCCTACAGATAAATCCCGGTCAACTGCCTTGTTCCGACCCGGAATTTTCATTCGGAATTTGGTCGTGCGGATTCGGATATCGACCGAGAGGGCGTCCTGTCAATGGACTTCAATTGAACTTGCGCCGAATCCGTAACAGAAGAACTGAACAATTCGATGGAGCGCAAACGGAACCCGGTCCCGCCGTACCGGGTCCCTGACCAGCATACCCTTGCAAGAGAGCTTATCGGCGCCGATGGTTACCGTCCGTCGTTTTTGCGTTTCCACGGCGCCAAAAATAATCGGCCCTTTTTCGCTACGCGCTAACGCCTGCGACTCCATTCATGAAGCTATTCGGAATGACGATAATCATACAACAACCACAACATGGCTTGGTGGTCTAGCGGTATGATTCTCGCTTAGGGTTCACCCAAAGTTCACAAATTGCGAGAGGTCCCGGGTTCAATCCCCGGCCAAGCCCATTCAAGATCAACATCTGTTGATCCTGGTTTTTTTTCGTTCTCTACGGATTTCTCTTTTTTGCTCCTTTTATCAGCATGACTTCTCCCGACACCCGAATTCTACAGGTCAATTCTTATCTTTTGGACGGATTCATCGCTGTCTGTGAATCGATTCAGCGCGGTGTCTCAAAACTATCAGTGGCCGCATTGCATGATCTCCAGCCATGAACGTGTTGGTCGTAGGTCAATAGGTAACCCGCTTCCAGAAGACGGACAGACATTCGCGGGCTCTTATATGAGTTGCCGAATCTCATCATCCGCGCTGCCACGTGTGTTATACAAAGCACATCTCATCGATTACCATTACCATAGACGGACTCACAACCGCCTCTCACCATGTCGGAGCGGTCAAGCCTCTCTCATCATTTCGTCATGCTGATCATCATGCATGAGCTGTAATTGTATGTCTGGGTATCCATTTCCCTGCGATTCAAGTCCAGGAGTTGATTCATGATGTAATTGTTATGTATGTGTATGGAATACGGAACATACAGACTCTCTCTTCACGCAAACAAACCCCCGTTCCGAATACGAGAGGGAACATCGTTGTTTACATCTTATCAAGATGCGTTGTCTTGTTACCTTTTCGTAATCGTGTCCTACCGTCGCACAAGGGGCATCTCTCGCCTCAACGGTCTCATTGGATGTCTCGGACTGCAGGTGAACGCCATCATGGAAGTTTCGGTGTACACTCCAGCTGAGGCACGCTTCGGCCCGTGCCGGCCTGGCAATCTTTTTGACGGCCCATGACTCGTGGAGATTGGTCTCGCTACCCTCTTTGTACGCCTCCGGTACCTGAATCCAGGACACGTTTTCTGGCGAGTTGCAATTCATCCAATGGCAAGCTGCAACTCGCGTTGATAAGAGCCTCTTATACGGTTTTTTCATTGTGATAAGTCCACAAACAACTCTCCCTGAAGTCTTTGTCCAGTCGCCACGTCGAACATGGAATCTTTGAGACATGTCATTGCAGGGCCGTCAAGGTCCCTGTCAGACCGATTCAGACCGATTCACTTTCCTATTAGTATGCCGTACAAATCTGACGGGAATGACAAGAGTTAACCGGGAAGTCTTTCCCTACACCTCCCACGCCACTTCCCGCCAAATGAGCGTTTGTATGCTCCGTGTTCTTGTCAACTTCACCCCGGATAAGACGCTTCCGAATGGCGTGGGTTTCTTGAATACGAAAAGATCTCACCTTGTGTAAAATAAAATCCGAAAACGATTGCTCGAGGAGGTAAATGCTTTCAAACCAGGGAAAAAAAAACATCCCGCTCGCTTTTCCTCCCCTTCTTTCACTTGTGTCGTTGTCCAAATCTCCCTTAGAACGAAGGAACACGATAAACACCATCAGAAAACATGCAGATCTTCAATAGGATTCGATGGAGAAGCTCCGAGGACACACTCCCAGCTGGCAATGTTGCTGAAAACGCCGGGATTGAGGGTGAAGAGGGGATCACGTACCCGGAGGGCGGATCAGAAGCATGGCTCGTGGTAGTAGGTGCCTGGTGCGCCATGATTCCCTCCATGGGAATACTGAACACATTGGCCATCTTACAAGCCTGGCTCTCCGAGAATCAGCTAAAGGGTCAACCCGAGTCCACAGTCGGCTGGGTCTTCAGCACATATGCCTTCTTCCTTTACTTCACCGGTGCCCAGATCGGTGAGTAATCCCATCCCCGAATAGTAATCATGGGGAAGACCTCTTTCGCTCATATAAGCCGAATTACAGGCCCGATATTCGATACGTATCCTGTTCAATGGCTCGTGATCCCGGGTAGCATTGGTATCACTGCGTCTCTTATCTTTTTCAGTCTCTCGAAAGGTAGATATTGCTGACGACTCCCTTATGAAAGTTGAGATATAAGCTAACGTCTGCCAGAGTACTACCAGTATTTGCTCTCTTTTGGTGTGCTAGGTGGCATTTCCTCCTCACTTCTCTTCAACCCAAGCATAGCGGCCGTAGGCCACTGGTTCTACAGGAAGCGTGCTCTCGCTACCGGAGTAGCATGTACGGCCGGCGGCATAGGGGGTGTCGTATTCCCCCCTCATCATCCTGTACACAGCTCCTCGTCTCGGCTTCGAATGGGCTCTACGCATCGTCGCCCTAGTGTGCTTGGTGAATGGCATAGCAGCATGCTGCCTCCTTCGAAAGAGACTACCGCCGAACAAAAAGGCTGGAGCTTCTATCGACCTCAAGGCCTTGGCCGAGCCACCCTTCGCTACTACCGCCTTGGCCACCTTCCTGATCGAATTTGCTGTCTTCATCCCTTATACGTATATTTGCTCCTTCGCTGTACACGCGGGCTTGGACCGATCGACAGCATACCTCCTGAACGTCTTACTCAATGCCGGTGCTGTACCCGGTCGTGCGCTGCCGGGTTACATTGCCGACCGTTTTGGATCCTTTAATGTGATGTGCACGACAGCACTTGCATGTGTCGCAACTATTCTGGCTCTCTGGTATACCGCCGGCGAGAACAGAGCACAGGATATTGCATTCGCCCCTCTCTTCGGATTCTGGTCCGGCGCAGCCATCAGTCTCACGCCTGTCTGCATCGGTCAGGTCTGTCGGACTGAAGACTACGGAAAGCGAAGCGGCACCGCTTTCTTCCTCGCGAGTTTCGGCGTTCTCACTGGCGTACCCATTGCCGGCGCCATCTTACAGTTGAACGAGGGCTCGTACCATGGACTCATCATATTCGCCGGTGTTCTATATGTGGCGGCTATGGTTGCCTTTGTTGTGGCCAGGGGCGTTTCAACTGGATGGAAGCTCATCGTCCATTTCTAAGGTCCGACTCAATGCCCCTATCTGTCGATATATGGCGACTACAGACTACATACTACATTGAATGAGCTTACGATCGGTAGATCCCGCTTTGCTTGGCTAGCACTGATACGACGCACGATGGCTTGATGACAGCACTTTACCGGAAGACGAGATAATACATGTAATTACGATTCTCTACTACCTACCATAGATAGAGGTGTCATAGAAAGAGACGCTTCATTGCGTTGGTTCAATGTAGAGCTTGGATCAGATGATGGTGCTTTTCTCGATGCAGAGAACGGTTCTTTATGTGGTATCTTCTATTTCATCAATACTTGATATGTGATCATAGGACTCCAATGAATACCGATTGATACCATAAGCCCACACTGATTCTCCTTTCAGGAAATACTGACTCCTTCAACTAACTACAACATCCCATTACGCTCAAAAGGTCATGACTGCCAATTTGATTCATTCGCTCAAACACCCCTGTTCCGACTCCAACTCTGCAATGTAACGTAAACAAGAGACCATTAAGCCATTCAATATCCAAGCTTGACTGTAAGCGATCGATCGGAGCCCCCAATGAGTGCCTGACGGTCCGGACATGGCGTTTTGATGGTTGGATTTTCCGATCTAGGTTCCGGCCGGCGGTTGAACGGCGACCGGTCGCTCCGATCATCGCTATTCGGTCGCAATCCCATTGGCGCCCCATCGCCGTCTCATTGCCGTCCCGCTTCAATCTCATTGCTTCGATCAGTTCGGCGATCAGTCGCTATCCGGTCGCCGCCACATTCATGTGACCAGACCTGTACCCAACTACCAACCAAATCAACAATCGATTAACCAGTCAAATATCATCTGTCGTCGACTGTCTACCAAGTCAACAGTCAATTATCGAATACACCAATGCCTAAACAAGCTTGGCGTCGTCTTCTATGGTTGTGAATGTTCCTATTTTTTTTTCGTTTACAGTCCCCAGCCGAGAAGAAAACAATGACATCTGGGAATATTCGACAATCGACTGTCAACAGTCAACAGTCGACTTATACCTCCATGTCGAATGTCGACAGTCGGGTACAGGTCTGCATGTGACTCCGCTATTACACGAAGATAGGCAGGTCTGCACCAGCATAAAAACTGCCTCCTAGAAATAAATCAATTGGTTATCCGAGAGTCCGTTCCGGCTATGGACATCAAATCCTACCTAGCGATACCAACCCTTGCGATCCTAAGAACACATTCGCGGCATGCAGCTACGAATGATGGGGCAACCGACCGAACGGATGATCCATCGCCTCAACGACAAGTCCTGCGCACATAATGCTCATTATTGGCGATACACTTCCGAGCCGGTTTTGAGGTTGACTACACTGTTAGTGGTTCTTCGTCTCAGTCGCAACGGCGCAAATCAGCAACACCAAGCAATAAACCTCGAAATATTTGATTTCAGGCTCAACGACTTCGCATACAAGTTAATTGAGTTGAGGGGATAAAAACGATGTGTTTTTTTGGCTGAGAATCAGCGCGAGAGCAGACTTGGAGCCCCTGAATGTCAGAGTCGTCAAAGCAGGTCCGCGAGTTTCGAGATGGATCTGTGATTGAAACTGCAACATCTGCTACCATCTACCTACCTAATTAGTACCCTCACCCGGATGATTAATTGTGATTACCTCCGAACGGATGTAATGATTCAATGCCTCGGCGGTTGTTATTGATTGCTGTTGTTGCCCGGTCATTGTTGGAGCCTGAGGCAGTGGACGGTACATGCACGCGATATAAATATTCCGTACCGCCGCTTTACAAGTAGTACATTCATCAGCAAATATGCAAATGAATACTTTCGAAACAGTCTTTTCTACAAGTAAATAAGTACCTTGTTCAAGACAAGGTTGAAAAGTTGAAGCCGGCAGAACAAAGTCGACATACGAGTACACAAAGGGTCCTCGCGGAGGTCCCTAAGTACCTCCCGTCGGAACAATCGCCTTCATTGTCGACAAAGCCGACAGATGCACACAGGTGCCAGCTCTTCGGGTACCGATCGGCGCCAAGACGGCCCACATCTTTCTCAGGTCGCAAGAACGGTTGGGACTTGGAACCCCATTTCGACCCCGGATACACCCACCACCAGCGGGTAACGCGACCGTCCGGCTCAGCAACACACTCAATCTGCGCATTCGACGCGTTCCCCGGAAACCCGTAATTGACGAACTCGCATTTCTTATTCATTCCATTCTGTTCCATCCGCGCAGGAGTTTTCGATCCTTTGCATCAATTCTTTTGATTCGTTGTCGCCCTTGTTCCAGCGCCACTCACTTCTGCCCATCATGCCGCCGACCATGGCGGCCATAGAGGCGGGTCTCGTGAGCGCTACGCGCCACCTTTTCGCCGAGGACTCCGAGTCCGTGACTGTCAACGCAGTCCGGCGCTATACCGAAGAAAAGATGAACCTCGAACACGGGTTCTTTTCAAAGGAACGCTGGCAGGAGCGCAGTAAGACTACGATCATGAAGACTATGGTACGCCGACTACGTCGTTGAATCTCTCCCCTCTCTTTTTGTTGTGTGTCGCCCCAATTGACCAATTATGCGCAGAATGCACTCTGGGCCGATGAACCTGCATCGGATGAAGAGTCAGAAGAAGAGCCAGAGGAAAAGCAGAAGAATGGTGTGAAGCGATCATCATCTTCTGACGACGACGATGACGAAGAGTCACGTTCGGCCCCAGCTGTGAAGCGCCAGCGAAAGGGAAAGGCCGCTTCTGTTGGAAACGCCAAAAAGTCCAAGAAGACCGTAGAGTCTTCCGATTCAGATCTGAGTGAACTAAGCGAATCAGATAGTGAGGACGAAGTTGAGGCAAAGAAGAAGGCGCCGGTGAAGAAGGCGCCGGTGAAGAAAGCCCCTGTGAAGAAAGCCCCTGTGAAGAAAGCGCCGGTGAAGAAGGCGCCGACTAAGAAGGCCACCAAGCAGAAGCAGGAATCAGAGTCAGACTTGAGCGACTTAGACATGTCTGAAGATGAATCTGAACCTGAGTCCAAGGAGGACCCTACGCAGTCTTCGAAATCTTCAGCATCGCGAAAGTCTAAGGCTGATGAATCAGGATCGGAATCTGAATCTGAATCCGAGCTGAGCGCACCGAGCGACTCTGAAGAAGAGTCCAAACCCGCCAAGAAGAGTGGAGGCCCGTCTAAAAAGGCGGCAAACCAAAGCAACGCCACATCGTCGAAGAAGCGCAAGTCATCACCACTGCCAACTAAGAAGGCAAACGCCAAGCGCACAAAGATCGAATCAGATGACGAGAACGAGAATGAGACTGATGATGCAGATGGGAAGACGGAGGCTCCTGAATCTTCGAAGCAGGCTGATAAGCCGGAGATTTCTGAAGCTTCGAAGCAGACTGATAAGCCGGTGGAGAACGAAGACAAGGCGAACGACTCGGACTCGTCGCTGTCATCGCTATTGGACGAGACCCCTCCACCAAAGCGGAAGGGCAAGCAAGCAAAAGGAGAACCCAAGCCCAAGGCGTCTGGCTCCAAGGAAGTGAGCCCAGATGAAGCAGAAATCAAGAAACTGCAAGGACAACTCGTCAAGTGCGGAATTCGTAAGCTTTGGGCTGTTGAACTCAAGAAGTACGACTCTGACAACAAGGCGAAAATCCGTCACCTGAGAGATATGCTCCGCGATGTGGGCATGGATGGCCGCTTCTCCGAAGCCAAGGCTCGTCAGATTAAAGAACGACGGGAGTTGTTGGGCGAGTTAGAGTCCGTGAGTAAGATGAACGAGAGTTGGGGTCATGAATTCACTGGTGGACGTGCATCACGTAGCAAGGCGGCACGCAGACCGCTGAAGGAGCTATCCAGCGGAGATGACTCCGACGAAGATGATGAAGAAGGAGGGACGAAGACGAACGGCGACGATGACAAGGCTGGACCTACGTTATCTAATGCGCGCAAATCGAAGCGCATGGCCGATCTCGCGTTCTTAGGAAGTGACAGTGAGTCGGATTAAGGGGAGGTAATGCAGATGATCTGAACGGGTTGGTGGGGCCAAGACCTGGATTCTCTTGAGGAGATGTTTCGTTTGATATCACGTCGAGCTACCTATTTAATGGCATTCATGCGCTGAGCTATCAAGCCGAAGACGGCCACCGACCCCATGAACAGCACAGCATTGTAAAACTAAGACAATGACAGTTAGCTCTCTGTAGTGATGAAAAGGGGATAATGTTCGATGACACAATTGATACGTACAGCCCTTCGTGACACTTCTCTTTCTTCATCATCAGATCTGGCATCGATGAACAGCCGTCGGAGATTTGGGAAGTTGGCCTATTGTTGACTTGAATGAGCAAATAATTCCTATATAAAGCCCCTGGCTAGAAGGTTGGGAGAGCGCACCATCTTTGACGATGTTCTGCACTTTTACAAGTGAGCGAGTGTATCGGGCTTGTGCCTTCGTAGAGCTGGAGGCGGATAGGGTGACCCTCGACAGCTTGCCACAAGTGAGACTCAAAAATTCAACAAGATATGAATACGAGATCTCACTCCGTTCAACGGTAATGTTTTACACTGGTCGTACCTGGTCCTTTTAAGGGTGAGTTCATGAGGATGTCAAGAACTACCTCCGGGATAAGAGTTTCGGAGTTTGGGCCGTCACTTACGAATTACGGATTTACCTACGTCAAAGAATCCGTACTGTACGGTATTTCGGTACTTATGTATTACGTACCGGCCCTGATTTTCGCGCATCGAATCTCATTAACGGCGCATCGATTTCTATTCATATCTACGCATCGACTTCCATCTGCTCGTCGCAGATCATTGTACGAGTGCTATACGGTTTAGTTGCTACTGGTTTCAAATTAACGGCCTTCAAATGAAAGTTACAAGTTCAAACCCATATACACCTAGTAACACTTTGACCAATTTCGTTTATAACTACATAAGTATCACTGATATGCAAATTATTACTGGTTTCTCAACCTAACATTAATTTGCAAAGTACCCCCACACTTTCAAAAACTACGCATATCTTTTGAACAAAGCCAATGATTGCGGCCTCTCATAATGCTTCGACGGCCTCAATACGTGTTGCTGCTCTTTTAGAAGCCGTCGGCAGCTATGAAAGCTATTGCTGTCTCCCACAAGGCTCCGACCGGCCTCAATACCTGTTGCTGCCTCCCACAACACTCCGACCAACCCAGGAGCTGTTGCTGCCTCCCACAACGCTCCGACTGGCCCCAGAGGCTGTTGCTGCCTCCCACAACGCTCCGACCGGCCCCAGAGGCTGTTGCACCTCCCACAATGCTCCGACCGGCCCCAGAGGCTGTTGCTGCCTCCCACAACGCTCCGACCAGCCACAATGCCTGTTGCTGCCTCGAAGAGGCCGTCTTTGCTTTCCATACCCAGTCGCCGACTCCAATACCCGTCGCTGCCTTCCAGGGCCAGTCGCCGCCTCCAGTACCCGTCGCCGGCTCCAATACCCGTCGCCGCCTCTCAAAGGCCGTCGCTGCCTCCCAGGGGCCGTCGCTGCCTTCCACGGCCAGTCGCCGGCTCCAATACCCGTCGCCGCCTCTCAAAGGCCGTCGCTGCCTCCCGGGGGCCGTCGCTGCCTCCCTGCGGGCCGTCGCTGCCTCCCGGGGGCCGTCGCTACCTCCAGAAGCACGCGCCGCCTCCCGCGCGCTGCCTCCCTAGGGGGCCGTCGCTGCCTTCCAGGGGCCGGTCGCCGGCTCCAATACCCGTCGCCGCCTCTCAAAGGCCGTCGCTGCCTCCCGGGGGCCGTCGCTGCCTCCCACGGGCCGTCGCTACCTCCAGAAGCAGGCGCCGCCTCCCCGGCGCTGCCTCCCTAGGGGCCGTCGCTGCCTTCCAGGGCCAGTCGCCGGCTCCAATACCCGTCGCCGCCTCTCAAAGGCCGTCGCTACCTCCCTGGGGCCGTCGCTGCCTCCTAGGGGCCGTCGCTGCCTTCCAGGGCCAGTCGCCGGCTCCAATACCCGTCGCTGCCTCCAGAAGTAGTCGCCGGCTTCAATACCTGTCGCTGCTTCCCAGAAAAAAACACCGGGCCTAGACACTTGCCTCTTATGTCGATGTCTGTGCAACTGGTTCCGCCTCTTTTCTTCGAGATAAGAACAATGCCTGTTGATTCTCCCAGTCATTCTCTGCTAGCTCATGAAGCCAGCCCATCCCTCGTCTGTTAGCAAGAGCATTTCCTGAAATTGCCGCGACAACTCTATCAACTCTGTCATCCTCTGAAGCATTCCAGTCTAGGTATGCCATCATTTCCTCCACAGTCCAGTTCCTGCTGCCTTTATTACCATCTTTACAGCATCTGCCCATCTGCTTATAATCTAAGCACCAGGCATACTCTGTCTTGGTGAACTGTAGAGGCAGACTCATGGCTTTTCTGTACTCATGGTTATTGAGAGGTCTGCCTGATTCCTGTTCATCATACCAAGCTTGACGTTTGTCAACATACTGCTGGTAGATTACTTTGGGATCATCCCAAGTCAGTTCTTCCCTAGTGGTAGGAGCTGTTTGAGATTCTTCTTCATCTGAAAGGGAGTCAATGCTAACACCATCAGAGATAGATATGATCTCTGATGCAGATCTTTCCTGGCAATTAGCTATCCCATCAATAGTAGGGGTATGCTGTGATGCTTCATGGAGAGATGTGGAGTCAGTCTCATGTCTGGATGCCACCTGGGAAGCCGACGTTTCTGAACCTTGTACTCTTCTACTCCTAGTCCTAGGAGGGGGAGTTGCATAGCCTCTAACTCCTGAAACCAAGGTTCTGCAGCGGGATTTCGAAAAACAGGGCGCTGCTGCACAGCCGGCGTACTATCAGGCGTACTGGCGCCCTCATTGAGTATTCGTTCATGCCAACTAGGTACTCTTTGACTATCAGGGTGTCGGAAATATGGCAAAGTGGACGTCGCCGTTCGTTGCCCTGTGGGGAGTATCGTTGAGCGATTTCTTAACGTCTGCCGACTTGTTAGGAATCACGATAACTCAAGCCCAGGCAGTGCTTGGTAAATGAAGGTATGGTGTGTAGAAATTAACTAAGCTGAGGAAAAAAGAAAGAAGGAGAAGAAACGCTAGTTTACAGGCCGGGCGGGTCGAAATCTACTCAAGTGCGGCACGAGCGCCGGTGCGCGGGTCCGTGCCACGCTGCGCCCCGTCGCCAGGTGCCGAAAGTTTCGCCGGACCTACCCGGTAGCCACCGGGTAGGTGACCCGCCCCCTTTTGGTTTCCTCCGCTCCATCTCTTTACCCGCCTACCCGGTAGCTACCGGGTAGGGTCCCCCAGTCCCTCACGACCGCCGAGGCCGTGACAATCCCCCCGCTCCACAAAGACTCGTCCCGAGTCTTTCGAATGGGTCCTTTACCCGAACCGACGCCTCATTCTCTGGTGAACCGATTGTCGCGCCGGCCGGTCGTCGTCGTCGTGTTCAGGGTCGAATTCTTCCAGGGGCCGCCGCCTTCTTCCACTCTTCCAACCGCTTAAGTGGCCCCTGCCTCGTCGGGGTTTTCTTTGTGATAGTCGGATAATTTAATCGGCGCGTTCTTGAAGTTAGACGCCGGGTACCAGGTGTCGTCCGGGTCCCAGCCTTTCCATTGCACCATGTAGAATAATTTTCCGTTCTTGATTCTCGACGATATCACCTTTTCCACCTCGAATTCCTCGACGTCTTCGCTGAGATCGACGGGTTCTCCGGCCGGTCGCTCGTAGTCCCTGGCCAGGTAGCGGAGTGTTGGCGTATTTCCGCAGTCGGTCGGCGTGAAACCAGCGGGAACCCTTCCATGTCTCGGGCAATTCGAGCAGGAAAGTGTTCCGGTTTTCCGGTTTGTACCCCAGAATCCGGTAGGGCTTTCGCGTCATCGGGTAGTCCAGCTTGTCGCTGGGCCGGTCCGTCTGCTCGCCCTTTTTCCGGAGGATGTAGACGAAGTCGCCCATCCCAAAGTCTGGTTCCCGACGGGATTTGTTCGCCTGCGCCGTCATCTTTTCCCTGGGCGCGTGTCATCTCCTGCCGGGCCGTTTCCACGTAGTCGTGTATTTGTTGACCGAACTCTTGTGCCTTTTCCCTGGTTAATTGTTCGGTCACCGGCAACCGGGTAAGGTTCTTGGTTCTGGCCTCCCAATCGAAACTCATTCTCATTTTTCGACCCGTCAAAACCTCGTGTGGGCTGAGTCCGCCAAGGGAGGCGTGTGGTAGGGACGCCCGTGCGGCGTCCAGGGCCAGTAAGCGCCTTCGACCAGTCGTTCTGAAAATGATTTACGTAAGGGCGTAACCGCTGGTCTACGTACTGGTTCATGATTTCCACCTGCCCGACGGTTTCATGGTGTCCGGCCGACGCAAAACTCAATTTTCGTGCCGGTAAGCTTTCGAAACTTCGTCGGTAAAGGCGGAAACGAATTGTCCACCCCTGGTCACTCGTGATTGTTTCCGGCCAACCGTGAATTCTGAATGGCCCTTCGTAGTATAATCTTGCCGCCAGTTCAGCTGTGACGGTGTCTCGGCAGGGACTGGTCCAGGTTAATTTTGAAAGCCGGTCGATCACCACGAAAATCATATCGTACCCTGCAGAGTCCTCGGGAATTTCTTGAAATCCACCACCACATGTTGCTACGGGTGGTCCGGAACTGCTAACGGCTGCAGCTTTCCCGTGTCTTGTCTCGTGGCACTTTGCTGGCTCGACAGGGGCAATTTGCGACGTATCGGTCGACGTCGCCGTGTAATCCCTTCCACCAATATCGTGCGGCGACCAGCTGCCTTGTCTTGTTCTTCCCGGGGTGTGCTGTTGCAATCTAAGCAATGGGCCTCCTCAATCAACTTGGTTCGGAGCTGATTTTCATCGGGGACGATCAGTCGACCTTGATAAACGACCAGGTCTCCCAACCGAGAAAAATTTCCGTCCTCCAGCTCGCCGGCTTTTTTCGCGGTATTCCGCCAGCGCTACGGACTCCCGGTTGGCTTGCAGTAGTGCGTCCGTCAACGCCACTCCCGATACGTCAGGCGGTTCCATGTTTCCTAGTTCGCAAACGAGAATTGGGTCGGCGGCGCCCGCCGCTGGCTCTGTCACTCTGTACCTACCCGGTAGCCTACCGGGTAGGCCCGCAGAAATTTCCGATAACACCGGTTTGAACAGCACCACGGTACGCTGCTCATCTCTCTTCTGTTTCTGCGTCTTCAGTGTCCTCTTCCGGCCTCGATAAAATATCGGCCACTGTGTTTTTCGAACCAGTGACGGTACGTGATGACGAAATCAGTACTGGGATATTAATTCTGCCCAGCCCGCCTGCCTCAAATTCAAGACACGTTTCACCGTGAAATATTCCAGGGCTGAGTGGTCGGTTAAAATTGTGAATGGCTTCTGGCGTTGCAAACCGATCAATTCCGTCCGCCAGCAGAGTAAACCCTTGATGACAGCCAGCATTTCCTTGTCGTGAATCCCGTAATTTAATTCGGCACCGTGCAGTGTCTCGAATAAAATCCCACAGGGTGCCAGGGGTTCGTCCGGACTCGTTCGTTGCGATAGCACGCCGGCCGCCACGCCGTCTGACGCGTCGGTTTCCATCAGGGTTTCCTTGTCGAACGAAAAATGGTGTAGTACTGGCGCCGTCGTGAGCGCAGTTTTCAGGGCCTCAAATGCCTTCTGGCATGCGTCCGTCCACGTCAGATCGGCGCCGGTGCTCTGTCAGTTTGTTCAGAGGTTTCGCAATTTTTCCGTAGTCCTGGATGAACTTTCGGTAAAAATTACAGAACCCCCAAAAAGGATCGGACGCGTCGTAGCAGTGCCTTTCCGTTTTCCGCAGGGGTCTCCCAGGCTCCCACGATTTCTACCTTGTCCGGGTCGACGCTCACGCCGTCGGTGGAAATTATGAACCCCAGGAACTTCGTCCTCTGTACTGAAAATTCGCACTTCTTCAGGTCCCGCTTGCAGGCCCGCTTTCCGAAGCTGCCCGAGGACTTTCTTCACGTGTTCGGCGTGTTCTAACTCATTTTCAGAATAGATGAGTATGTCATCAATGTACGCCGTACAGAAATCGTCCAGAAAATCCCGTAGTGTGTCGTTGATAAATCTCTGAAACGTGGCCGGCCCATTCGTAAGGCCGAACGGCAAAACCTTGTATTGGTACGCGCCATACCTTGTCCGAAAGGCAGTCAGTTCTTTGGCGTCGTCCGCCATCCGGATCCGGTGAAACGCTTGACGGATATCGATTTTGGTGAAGATTTTAGCGCGTCCAATCCTTGCCAATGTCTCGTCGATTAATGGCAGGGGGTATCTGTCTTTTCTTGTCAGGGAATTTAATTTTCGGTAGTCGACGCACATGCGCAGGGAGCCGTCTCCTTTGCGTGCCAGGGAGCACAGTGAGCAGCCCAGGGGTGCATTCGTCGGCTCGATAAATCCCTTGGCGAGATTTTCGTGGATGTAGGTACGACATGCTTCAGCTTCTTCGAGCGACATTTTGTACAGTGCACTATATCCCAAAGATTCGGGTTTCCCATCGATTTCCACGTTGTGGTCGACGCCAGGGCGGTGTGGTGGCAGTTCGTCGGACGCCGCTTTGCTGAAAACGTCGAGGTAATCGTGATAGCATGAGGGAATCTTTTCCAGGCACGCGGCTAAGAGCTCGGCTTCGTCCGGCGCCGTCGTCGTCATCTTCGGTTCGGAAATCCTCGCGTCCAGCTCCCTGCAATGTTACGGCACCATGAAAATCGGTGTCCCCTCGTTCGACGATTTTCTGGAACGTGGAGACGTCCAGAGACGCTACGCGTACTGGCCTTTTCTTGTACCAGCCAATGGAATCTCGCGTCAGCGTGTACGGCCCCTGCGCGTCGCGCGGCCCCTCTTGTCGTGTTCCGCGTCCCTTACGTGGCGTGTCGGTGCCTGTCGAGGGCCGTCCAACCTCCCGTCCGTCCAACTGACGCTGCATTTTGCGTAAGTCTTCGCGGGTAGGGTCCGCTGGCCGAGGTACGGCCGACCTACCCGGTAGCTCCCCGGGTAGGTCCCATTGGAATCTGGGTTTTTTCTCGTCTCTTCTTCTGAGAATTCGAGGTCGGTACGCAGCCTGTGGCTTCTCCGGCCGCTCTATCTGCTCGTTGACGTCGATTTCTCTTCGTTGAACCCTTTCTTGTCGGAGGATTTCGTCTTCCCTGGCTTATCATTATTTCCCGCCGCTCTGCATCTTGTTGGAAATCGGGACGCTGTAGTAGGTTCCCAGCCTCGTCCATGGGTATCTCGCGTTGCCGGGATTCGGGACACCAGGGTAGGCGGGAAAATTAGCCGGTGTCGTTTACAGTCGACCCACAGGTCGTGGTGAGCGAGGAATTTCTTGCCCACTATGATGTCGTTCTGCATGTCGACTAAAATAAAGGGTGCGTTCGATATTGTTCTCCCATGTACGCGGAAGTGCGCGAACAAAGCCTGCTCAATCGTTTGCCGGCTTTGGCCATCGTAACCCGCGACGGGAATTGGGTTGAACCCTTTTGTCAGCGGCGTGTCGAGGTATTTCTCACGCGTTTCGCGAATTTCTTGTCAATAATTAAGTACGCGTCTGCTCCAGTGTCAATCAAGGCTTTGGGTGGTCATCGTAAGTCCATTATTAGCTAGAGTACAGTTAAGTAATAACGGACTACCGCCCAACAAACCCAACAAAAAGTCGAAGGGTAAGTTGGTACATTTCTGAATCCCCAAAGGTCTTGTGACCGGCTCTGGCCCCGGGAAAGGAGTCTACTCGCTCCCCGGGCCTCGTCTTTTTCCCCGTCTCCGGGTCGGCCTCGCAGAACCCATTAATTCTCGCCGCCTTGGCTTGTTCGTAATCCCCTCTGGCCGGGCACTCGGCCGAACGGTGGCCGTGCTGGTGGCATGTAAAGCAGAGGCCTCTGGAAAGCATGAGCTTGGCCTGTCCGAGATTTGGTTTCTGGTAAAATGGGCGACCGTCGGCAGCACGTCCCATGGTTGGGGTATCGTCGCCTGGTTGCTGGTTACCCGCCGGGTAGGTGCGTCGAGCGGTGGAATAACCAGGGTCGAGTAGCCGGATAGGCGCGACGGTTATCTGCGTTTCCGCCGGGGATCTGGTTCGTCTGTCGAATGGGAACGACCGAGGCCTGCTGCCTGAGTTTTCCGGCTTGGGCGTGCACGAAATTCTTGTGCTGCTGGAAGTCCAGTTCCCTGGATCATACTGCAAAATTCGGTAAACCGGACGGCGTCGTTCTTTGCCTCTCGGACGAACGATTCGTTCAGGCGACGCGGCAGTTTATCGAGCAGATCTCGTTTGTAATCGGCTTTGGCTTACGCGAGCTTGGCTTGCCCAGCGTACGAATTCCAGGCGGAATTCCGCGAATTTATCCGAGTTCTTCATCTGTAGATCGCGGTACGTGACCCCGGCGACCTCGTACTCGTTAGGGTCGTGGTATTGGCTGTGCAAGTGTTCAAGCACCTCGTCGGCCGTTGAAAGTAGTGGTGGACCGTTCTCACTGTCGACAAATGGGAGGAGTCCCTCACTGACCTGGCCACCAGTTCGGCCGACAATGTACGAAATCTTGTCTTGTTCTGTGTCGAAATGGTCGGCGTTCTTCGTCAGTTTCGCCTTCAGCAGAAGGAACCACTGCTTGAATTTCACTTCGGGTTTTCCGTCTGCCGGTTTCTCCTTCGTGAAAACGGGAGGATTGTCGGCTTTCGAAGACCGCTTCGTTCCTCCCTCGGTTCTGTCGGTGGCGCTGCTGCGTGGGGTGTCCTCACGGGTTACAGAAGCCCGTTCGAGGTCCCGATTCTTTCTGACCAGAAACGCCATGTCTTCTCGCAGGGTATGAATTGTGTCGTCCATTTCTTGGAGGAGATCGTCGGTTTCCGCGGCCGGGATCACGTTGGTTCTCGTCAGTTCTGCCTGTTTCAGTTCGTCAATTTGTTTGCCCGAAACAGCGACGGCTTCTCTGGCTTCAGGGGCTTCGGCAGCCTCGCGGCAGGCTATCTCGTTTAGATCCAGGGGCAGTACGAGTAGCTGCAGTGGAAACGAGAAAGCGGGCGCGAACCTCCTCGAACATGAGCTGGGGAAATTCGTTCACCATCTCGACGAACTTCTCGACGTCGACAGGGGTGGGTGCCCTCGAGGCGCATACCCTTCCGGCCCCTGTTTCGTGAGGGCGGCGACAGGTAGGGTCGGTGTCTGTTTTGCGTCGCGGTTCGCAAGGTGTAGGCCGTCCAGGCGCTTCGAAATGTCGAGGAGAATCGAGTCCCTCGGTCATAGAGTGGGCGAGCGGGAGCGGGACGCCGGCAGGGACACATAATTTCTCGAAGTGCCTCGGGATTCTGGCTGGGTTTTCCGGCCGACTTCGCGTCGTTCTTTGCCATCTGCTGGCGTAGGGGGGTAAGGGCTCCGTCCTTGTCCGTTCCGTCGCGTAGTAGGGCAAGGAGGGCGTCGGTTTCAATCAACTGAAGCGTCTTTGGCTTCAGGGAGTCGTAGAGGCGGCTCGCGTAGTGGGCGCCATCTCGTCGGAAATCTAGCTGTCGTGTAGCTGTTCTGCGACGAATCAATCAATCAATCTATCTGTCGTTCTTTTAGAGAAGTAGGGCTTCTCTGGATCGGGAATGAGCTTAGTTAATGTTAGGAATCACGATAACTCAAGCCCTGGCAGTGCTGGTAAATGAAGGTATGGTGTGTAGAAATTAACTAAGCTGAGGAAAAAAGAAAGAAGGAGAAGAAACGCTAGTTTACAGGCCGGGCGGGTCGAAATCTACCTAAGTGCGGCACGAGCGCCGGTGCGCGGGTCCGTGCCACGCTGCGCCCCGTCGCCAGGTGCCGAAAGTTTCGCCGGACCTACCCGGTAGCCACCGGGTAGGTGACCCGCCCCTTTTGGTTTCCTCCGCTCCATCTCTTTACCCGCCTACCCGGTAGCTACCGGGTAGGTCCCCAGTCCCTCACGACCGCCGAGGCCGTGACACGACTGTTATTGAGATTCCGCTGCACCTCGAAGTCTCCGACCATTAACAAGGGGTCAACTCTAGCCATGTCAACTTCAAGCCACCAGTGATGCGAGAAGTCGCCGACCTTCAGCTCCATGTCTCTGCCAACTCGAACTATACGGCGTTCATTGCAGTTTTCTGATGACATTCGTCTATATAACGAATGACGACATGGTATTCCCATTCGCCGTTCAAAGCAGCCACTGCATTCCGACAAGGCTTTCTGCTCACGATGTGCGACAACTGCAGCCTGATACTGCGAATAAGCCTTTTCCAGTGCAAACCAACTGATCTTCAGTTTGATTGCGCGATCTGCGAACATGCTGGCATTGCAGATGACAGGGAACCGTTGAATCTGATGCTGGCGTTGTTTGATGAACCTATCTTTCTTCATTTCTGTCAGAGAAACTGTTGCCTTATACAGGGTGTAGACCTGTGCAATGTGGGTTAGAGAGATAGGACTTCAACTCCGCGTGTCCACTCTCAACTCTAGAGGTGCTGTGGACTCCAAAGTTACAGATAGCCTTGTACATAACACCAGGCCCACTGTCGCCGATGCTGCCAATAGGTGTTTCCGAGGTATGTTATAATTTGAGGCTGGTCGGCGAATTCAGTACAGATGTCGTCCCAATAAAACGACGCCTCGGTCTCGGTTTTACAGTGTGCCAGATGGCCCCAAAGGGTCAAAATACCGTTAATATCGTGGGCGACCTCAGCTAACCCTAGATCTTGTCTGCGTTGACGACGAGCAACGTTGTTGCGGATGTCGGCCGATGTAGGGATGGAAAGTGTTCTCAATGCATGTAGTCGTTCTTCGCTGATGCGGGAAGAGTTGTCGTTGTAATTGCTCGGTGCCGTCAACTGATTCACCTTCAGCGCACGTATCCGAGACGGTATACTGGCCTTGCCACCGACACTTCACCCCAGCCCGTACGTTACTCATGATATGCCATAGACAAAGCTGAAGCTGCACAAATGGCCATACTGTCAATATAGCATTACGTGTTGCTTCAGCCTTGTCTGTTACAACGACCATGAGTACTTCGACGTCTGTTACTATGCGTAGCAACTCTAACTGGCGTAATATCCACACCAATGTTGATTCCGTTTCGTCGCATACTATTGCAAATGCAATATTGAAGTTTGTGTTTAGGCATGTGGTTCCCGTGATCTCAATAAAAGGTGTGTTGAAAGTATTCACCTACACAAAATATGAGTTAATGCATATATTATGCGTATGGAAGAAGATAGCATTACCTTGTATGTTGCGTCCAACAAAATGACCTCCGGAGCCTGCTTCCACATTTGCTGACACCAGTCAAATGACCATATAACACGCACCACTCTGCCTTCACTATAGTCGACCTGGTGCCAGACACCATTTTCTTCGAAGGTGCGAAGAATTTGCCCGCAGTCTGTATACAAGCCGCGTTCGTCTCTTTTCTTCCGAATGATGTAGTTATTAATATCATTCTCCGTTAATGCGGTTTCCGCATCTGCACTTTTCACAGCCTTATAAACTTCTCTTCGGCTCGAGAGATTGTTCAATCCATTCTCGATTATATCTCGTACTTGCGGTGTTAATTGCTGTTGTCGGTGCGCCGACGTTGTAAATAGAGGCGGGTGGCTATGTTGTGACGACTTCACCGAGAATACCCACGCAGTTGTATTTTTATAGCGCTTCGCAATTGCCTCAAATGGGCACGGGGGATAAGCTGACATCGACGACTTCTTTGTTTTAGCTTGTGATTTCTGGCCGCTGTGGCCACAACCGCAACGTAGCACGTATCGTGTGTACTCGCCATCTCTTTTGCAAGAGGCGTTCCCTGCAGTTAAATTGTAGCCTTGGGCAAGCGCGTACGACTTCCATGCGTCAAATCCTTCCTTGAATGTCTGGAATTCTGCGTCGGTGGGGGCTAGCAACGACATCGTGGTGGTCGAATAACAGGTGTGAAAATTCGGTGTAGTTAGTCGTGTTGATGTTCCAACAAAACACTGTTCGTGTCGGATTTTCAATTCTTTAAGGTAGGTGTGTAATCCGTAGCTTCGGTGCGTCGCTCGCAGTCTACTGATTGGGGAGGTGATTCTAATTAGGGCTAGAGCGATGCGCCGATAATGAAGATAGATGCGCAGAAATCAGGGCCGATTACGTACAGAGTTGCGGGCATGGAACATTCAGGGTCCCGCTTCAGCCTTATCTGTGGCTGCTGAAGGTGGGGAGCGTGGCGACATCGATAAGAACCCAACCGTCAGGTTTATCGGTATCGGTACATACCGGAGTACGCAGGCACGTCACTCGATGCGATCGACAGCTGTAAAGAGCCGCCAAGACACAATCTCCGAACGCTGGGAAGGTCCACGTTGTCCAGTGAGGGCCGTACAATGAAGCCGGGCGGCATGAGCACCGTCCTCTCACCTTTAGCTCATTATCTCGACTACACCCATACCTTTCTGTGAGATTCGCTTCCCGTTTCCACTTTACGATATCCCCGCCATACCTACCTAATTACAACCAGCTTCACGACACAATCAACTAATCAACGAGCCTTTACGATCGGGATTCGGATGTCCTCACGTTAAGCCCTCTGAAAGGGCCCCCTGATTCTCTCGAAGCCCGCCGCTCCACATCTGATCTGACTCAACCACCCCTTTCTGCTCTTTCTGCTCTTATTGCCGAGTTGCGTGCTCTCTCTCATATCATATACACATCGCGATAATCCTTCACCATGGCGGTCAATCGTATTAGAGGCGCCTTTGCGCCGCCACGGAAAGGTGAGACGTTCGAACTACGAGCTGGACTTGTATCTCAGTACGCCTGGGAGCGGAAGGAGAGCATTCAGAAGACTATCATGGCGATGACTCTGGGCAAGGACGTCTCCCAGCTGTTTCCCGACGTCTTGAAGAACATTGCGACAGGCGACCTGGACCAGAAGAAGCTCGTTTATCTATATCTGATGTGAGTTCTTCTTGCCCTCGCAAAAGATAACGCGCTTGCGTGTGCGTGCTCCGTTGCGTTTGACGCTGACGGGAGGGACAGGAACTACGCAAAGTCACATCCCGATTTATGTATTCTTGCCGTCAATACGTTCGTGCAGGACTCCGAAGATCCAAATCCACTCATACGAGCACTCGCTATCCGAACAATGGGCTGTATTAGAGTGGATAAGATGGTAGATTACATGGAGGAACCGCTGCGCAAAACATTACGAGACGAATCGCCGTATGTGCGAAAGACGGCGGCGATCTGCGTGGCCAAGCTCTTTGATCTGAACCCGAGCATGTGCATCGAGAACGGTTTCCTCGAGACATTGCAGGAACTTATTGGGGACTCCAATCCGATGGTTGTCGCAAACTCAGTGCAGGCCTTGGCCGAGATCGCCGAAACAGCCCCCGAAACGAGGGCATTGGTTATAACGCCTCAGACACTGAAGAAGCTCCTGATGGCGTTGAACGAGTGCACGGAATGGGGACGCGTCACCATCCTGACAACGCTTGCCAACTACCCTCCCCGCGAAGTCAAGGAATCCGAACATATCTGCGAAAGAGTGGCACCCCAGTTCCAACATGTTAACCCGAGTGTCGTTCTCGCCGCCGTCAAGGTTGTTTTCAGTCATATGAAGCTCATCAATCCTGACCTTGTGCGGCAGTATCTGAAGAAGATGGCTCCTCCTTTAGGTAAGATGAACCCGCCTAGTTGGCTAAATCACAGTACTGACGGGAGCAGTCACACTCGTTGCTTCGGCTCCTGAAGTCCAATACGTTGCCCTTCGAAACATCGATCTCCTTTTGCAAGCGAATCCTGATATTCTCAGCAAAGAACTCCGTGTGTTCTTCTGCAAATACAACGACCCGCCTTATGTTAAGCTTGAGAAGCTCGAGATTATGGTTAGGATAGCGAACGAGAAGAACTACGAACAGTTACTGGCTGAGTTGAAGGAGTACGCCTTGGAAGTTGACGTGGATTTCGTCCGTAGGGCAGTGAAGGCCATTGGTCAAGTCGCCATCAAGATCGAGAGTTCGGCTCCCAAGTGCGTCGATGCCCTGCTCGATCTTATTGCCACCAAGGTCAACTACGTGGTTCAGGAGGTTGTCGTAGTCATCAAGGATATCTTGCGCAAGTATCCAGGCTATGAGGGTGTCATCCCAACTCTCTGCGAGCAGATCGACGAGCTCGATGAACCAGATGCGCGCGGAGCTTTGATATGGATTGTTGGTGAATTCGGAGAGAAGATCAGCAATGCTACTGAACTCATGGATCACTTTGTCGAGGGTTTCATGGAGGAGTTCACCCAGACCCAGTTGCAGATCTTGACAGCAGTTGTCAAGCTATTTTTGAAGAAGCCGAGCAACAACCAACAGATGGTGCAGACGGTATTGCACTCAGCAACTTCCCAGAACGACAACCCTGATATTCGAGATCGTGCGTACAGTTACTGGCGTCTCCTGTCTGGAGACTTGGATGTTGCAAAGGTAAGGAAATGTATATTTACATCAAATTGGGGACCGAAACTAACACCATTTTAGAGTATCATCCTGTCCAAGAAGCCAGCTATTTCTACTACCATGACAAGTTTGCCTCCAGCTTTGCTTGAGCAACTCCTTGCCGAGTTGTCTACTCTAGCTTCAGTATACCACAAGCCCCCGGAGTCGTTCGTCGGAAAGGGTCGCTTCGGTGCCGATGAGATTCAACGCGCAGCCATTCAGGAACAGCGGCAAAATGCTGCCGAAAACCCTATTGCCGCCTCGGTCGCAGCTGGTCAGAACGGCACAACAGCGCAGAGCAACATCGAGAACCTGCTGGATATCGACTTCGATGGCGCTGCACCGGCTTCCCAGGACCAGAACTCGGCGAATGCAACGTCTGACGGTCTAACCAGCCCCATCAGCCCTACCGGCCCGTCCAGCAGTATGGCTGACATGATGGGCTTGTTCGACGCCCCAGCGCCGGCGTCAAACCGGAATAGTGGTTTGATGGCTGGCAGCTCTAATGATATAATGAATGGATTTGCTGGATTGGATCTGGGGGGATCGAGCCAGCCTCCCCCAGCTTCGATGCAGCTTGGCGACCAGGGCCAGAAGAAGAACGCAAACGAGGATCTTCTGGGTCTGTTCTAGTCAATGTACGAATTTAATTCCCGAGAGCGGACGATAATGCGGTGTCACGAATCAGGCTACTCAGACGGGGTGGTCTTATGGATCTGAGACAGGCAGGATGACGGACAGAGTCATTGGCACGAACATGAGGGGCAATTCCTCTCACATGCGGGGACAGAATAGGAAAAAAAACATTGTCCTTTTTGGAATGAATATGAAGTGCTCATCATGTAGCTTTGCTGATAAGAAGCTCAATCGAAGGAAGGCTACCTGCCTTCATTCTGACTCTACTATAAATACAACAAGTATTTGGAAATTGTAGTTTGGAGCAAAGCCGTTGTTCCAACTTTTGTCTGTTTTTCCTTGTGATGCACCCGTAAATAAATAGCAAAGACGCGCGCAAGAATTGCGACATGCGTTTATTGTTTTTGTTTTCCCCGTGTAAAAAGCAATCCCCTGAAAACCTCATCCTTGAGATTTTCTCCCTTTGCGCTCGCTATGCGATCATTATCTCTTCCAGCTCATCGGCAAGCCGGGTATACAGCTTCTTTCTCCTCCCTGTCTCTTTTCCTCGCACACAACCACAAACCAAACAATTCGCAAAGAAAATCAAGCACTCAATCGAAAAAGAATCAAGCACTCAAATCGAGAAAATCAAGCACTAACACCATCCACCTTCCCGCCCACAGTCCCGTCCAGCGGCGGCGTGACGGCAGCAGCGGCGCCGGCGCCGGCGCGCGCCCGCTCGCGCTCCCATTCTTCGGGCGTCTGGCACTTGGCGCTCCAGGCGTGGATGGCGGCGATCTCGTCCTTGAGGGCGGCGTTGACGGCGCGGTGGCGCTTGAGGCTGGTTTGGCCGGCGAAGAGGGGGGAGACGATGAGGGAGGTGAAGGATTGGCCGCAGCCGCCTGGGGTTTGGTCGTTAGTATTGTGTATTTGGTGTGGGGGTTTGAGAGGGAGATAATGGAAGGGAGTTGGAAGGGAATGGTGAAGGGAAAGGAGAAGGGAATGGTGGAAGGAGAAGGTGAAGGAAAAGGGAAGGGGGGAAGGAAAAGGTGAATATACCGGACATATCAGTGACCTCGACATGGACGGCCTGCAGACGCTCGGTGAGCGCCGTCTTGAGCGAGGCCTCGGTTATGGAAGTTGTAGCAGCCATTCTTGCTTCTGTTTATTCCTTCCTAAGGAAGAATTCGTCGTTTCTTTTTTTGCTTTTTTTTAAGAACGGACGGAAACCAGGTTTGGGTTCGGATCTGCTTTCCTTGGCTTGCAGTTGATTGTGCTGTGCGATGTCGCAATCACAGTGGGATGGATGGAGGGATGGTAGGGGAGAATGAATGCCCCGCGGTGATGAGTGATGTAAGCTTAGTAATTACGTTTTGCTATTATCGATTTGGTTTTATCGAGATCTGAGGGACGCTAACGGACGGACTTCCGGGTTATTAACGGTGGTTTTTATACGTGGGAGCGTTGCATCTTGCTCTTTATTTGCCTGCATTGTTGAACCGTACGAATGGATGAATTAATATGGTGGTCAAGTGATGTCTGCGTCATTCATGTGATTTCCACGTACCTGGTCGTACGCACACCCGTGTCATAGGATCGACTCGGTACGGTACGGATCTGTGAAGGTGAGAGGTGAAAGTGGGGTCCGCGGTGGCTGAAACTCGCTCGCGATAACGGCGTCTGGTTGGCCAGTTAACTCTTCCGTATAACAAGTAAAGATAACCTTCCACCTAAACCCGCGATGTTCACAACAACTCCTCTCCGGAGATCCATACCGTCGCTCTTCAACAAACTCCCTCCCGTGACTCGATCTCTTTCTTCTTCGCATTCCGCGACGCGCCGTTTATTAGGATTTCAATCGGCACCGCGAGGTTACAGAAACGTTGTCACGATGGCTGCTTGTGTTCCGGCTTTCAACGATGCCGTCGTGCAGGCTATGAGGAAGTTGTAAGTGTGCTTTTTTGATTAAAGATTTCGTTTTGGTTTACTATGTTTTCGAATCCATTCTATGGTTACATGGTATTTTATGAGTTGGTTATTTATTTACTGACATGCTGAATCAAGGTACCCCGAGGAGCTAGCAGATAAGGCATGGGACAACACGGGCTGTAAGCAATGTGTCCTCTCATGTCACGTTGATGAGACTTGAAAATTGACTGTTATTCAGTACTCCTGGACCAGGCTCCTTCATTCCCGGCGAAAGAAGGGGCTCAGCCAACAGTGCTTCTCACCAACGATTTGACCAAGGGTGTTGTAGACGAGGCGATTGAAAAGGGGGCTAATGTCATTGTCTGCTACCGTAAGGGAACTAATCCTCATGATCTTCCGTCTAAGCGGTATTAACAAGAACAACATAGACCCTGTCATCTTCAGACCGCTGAAGTCCTTGACCACCAAGGACCCAATGCAGACCTCACTCCTCAGGTTGGTCGCAGCTGGCATTTCAGTATACTGCCCCCATACGGCCGTAGATGCCGCAGTCGGAGGCCTGAATGATTGGCTATGTGACATCTTGATCGCTGGCGATAAGGAAGTCAAAAGAACAGTTCCCGAGCCCATTACTCGGCCGCTGCCCGAGAGCCTCAAGGGTCAGAATGTCGGCTACGGTCGTGTATTCGAACTGAGCGAGACTATCACACTCCAGACTCTTCTGAAGCGCCTCTCGGCCGGTATTGGTGGCCAACAGTACCTGATGGTTGCCCTGCCCCCGGCCTTGAAGGATCTTACCAAGACCCAGCAGATCACCAAGATTGCCGTCTGTGCTGGCTCCGGTGCTGATGTTCTGAAGAACGCCGACGCACAGGTCATAGTGACTGGTGAGATGGCCCACCACTATGCGCTCCACCACACGCAGAAGGGCCAGATCGTCGTTACCTGTTTCCACAGTAACTCCGAGCGCAAGTTCCTGGAGGAGCGGCTTAAGCCAAAGCTGGAGGCGCTGCTTAATGAGACTGGTTACGAGAATGCGCTTGTACTGACGAGTAACTCGGATCGGGACCCATTCGATATCATCGACGTGTCGAACCTTTGATCGGAGGATACAGTACATCATTTCCAGACAGATGCTGTGCTTACCCATAGCTAGTTAGTCACGGTATAATGGAGGTGTTAATCCAATTTTTCTTATGACTGAGGCCTGATGGCGTAAAGTCCCAGCTGTAGCAGCAGAATGCGAACATAAATACTGTCACCAGCTCTGTACGAGAATATAGCGCTGGTTTGCGGTATCAGTTGTCTGGGCGACTTAAAAAAAGTTGGATTTCATCGGCGCAGA
Source organism: Xylaria sp. L1 SY-2022 (assembly GCA_023079495.1). NCBI lineage: Eukaryota > Fungi > Ascomycota > Sordariomycetes > Xylariales > Xylariaceae > Xylaria > Xylaria sp. L1 SY-2022. The sequence goes on from JALIDW010000009.1 coordinate 1,346,601, forward strand.
ATCGCCTCACGCGCCGGCTTTGGTGGCGTGAAGCTCTCGCCATTTGCCTTTGCTCGGTTGGCCGAGGATGGCCGCGTCGCCGTCTTCTATGCATTCATCAATGTCGCTGCCTCCAAAGCCCTGCTCTTTCCAAACGAGAAGCAACTGTCTGGGGAGTTTCCAAGCTTCTTTCGCATCATCCACTCGGCCTTCGGCGACAAGGGCACGCAACTTATCGGGCATATCGAGGACTTCGATGGCTAGTTGTCGTGTCCGGCGTCTTCTCTGGCGAGCTTCTTCCTCGGCTTTCCTTGCCTCAGTGGGCTCGGGTACCGATTTCCGCAGCGTGTCTCGTATTTCGGAGGCTTGGTTGTAAATCTTTGCGATTGCGGGATCCAATGTAGAGGCCATGGGATTTAAAGGGTCCATATTCGTGCGCATCTGACCCACGTGTTAGCATCACCAGTAGAGAAGATGGCTATCCTCCATGTCAAGATCAGAAGCCCGGGAAATATGACTGACCTTCCGTATCGTCTCCGTGGCCGCGATCAATTTACTGTAATTATCGTAGACCAAAGCCTTCTTCTCGGCGTCCAGAGCCCTCGTTTCACCCAGCACGCGGGCGTATAGGCGCAACAGGTCCTGCATCCCGTTCTCCTCCAACGCCTTTTTCACGAATGCGTCTGCATCGAAGTTCTCCTTGTCCATCTCGCTCGGGGGCACTTCCGAGTGCTCATGAAACCCGGCATCGCTCAGAGCGTCTGTGATTTCAACCTGGGGCGGCGTGGCAGTGCCAGCAGCGGGAGACTTCCGTATGTTATAGTACTCGCGCAAAGCAGCGCGATTCCGTCTTGGGTTGGGATTCGGTGCAGATAATGAGCTGGGCGGGTTGGGAGATATCGGCGATCTTGCGCTGTCCATGCTGGGACGTGTAGATGAAATGGGCGTTATTAGGGAATTGGGCCGTCTTGGCTCCCGAGGGCTGGCGATAGTAGACATTGTGAGTATTACGAGTCAGAAGTATGAAAGTGAAGCAGAACAGAAAAGACTGGCGGGTGGAAGGAGGTGCACTGGAAGTGAACAGGTAATCAATTCAAGAAGCAGGAAGGATGATGTTAATGACGAAGACGGTAAGTTGCCATCCTGCATGTAAGTCTGGTCGGTAAGGAATAAACGTTAACACTCAACGTATTCTGTAAAGGCAAGGTAACGGTGTTACGTGTTACGGAACATACGCGTACGGTATGTGACTCCGTGCTACCAGTTACCGATTGAATACGGATTACCCAGTAAACCGTAACCAGTACAGTTTATGACGTATGCAATAATACGGAACGCTTTCACTAACCCAACCGCGTTGTGCTCCACAATCATTGATCGTCACACAAGCCACTGTGGCGCTAGCTCAGACGCGACTGTTACGTAATGGCAAAGACTCTTCCTGTCCAAATAAGCTCGCATCTCGACGACAGACCTTTCATGTTTTCACTCTTTGTCATTTCACTCCAGGCGGTTGACCGTGACTCCTAACGGGCTGCCATCACGCCTTCGTACATCTAGTCCACCTACGTACAATGGACGTGACGGCGCAGATTCGTTCCGGTATTCGCAGTCAGGGGCTGCCTCCCCCGTCCATAGCATGGATACAAACTGCTATGCCCAATCGAACCCCGTTACCCCCTCTCCAAGCCCTTGTCGCTACTGTGAAGACGCGTTTCTTGGCCACTGACCTGACGAATCCTGCTCTCTTTGACTCGCCACCGCCTGTTTTTGCACCAGACTGCTGCAATCCGGAAGTCAGAGAAATCAAGCTTAATTGTGATATATTAGTACAGGTGCTCGATATTGATAACTTGTCCAAGGGTAAGTGGCAACAGGTCGAGGAGCTCGAGGCAATTGCAAGAGGAGAGCAGACAAGAGGCCGTGAAATCATACGGCTTGCAACTAGTAACGAGGAGGATGAACGCGTCGTTGACGGGTCCGCTACGCAATCGTCCACTGGTGGTCCGAACCGCTCTGCTGCCACTGCCAATGCCGTCACCAAAAATACCACCCATCGGCTTGTGTTGCAAGATTGTAAGGGGCAGAAGTTGTACGGATTCGAGTTGAAGCGTATCGACAGAATTGGCATTGGGTCCCTCAATATAGGCGAGAAGATTCTCCTCAAAAGAGGCGCTCTTATCGCTCGAGGTTCCCTTCTTCTTGAGCCTACAACATGCATTATCTTGGGCGGCAAAGTTGAAGCGTGGCAGAAAATTTGGATAGAATCCCGACTCTCTAGGCTACGAGAAGCCGTGGGGGCCGACAGTAGTGATACGCGATGAGATCAATCTTGTCGGACAGTATACACTGCGTCTCTTAAGATCCAACTCCTCAACACTACAGGTCGTCCTCAAGTCGCGCAAGGCGATGTACAGTACGAATCCATTGGGCTACGATCTCATCATCAACCGTGGTTCGTCTCGGATGAGTGTCCGCTCATCATTTTGAGAGAGTCTGCGAGCAAGATAATGATAACGGTCTCGGATCGTCCTAGTTATCGAAACCAGATTGGTGGCAATGAAATTACAACGTGTTAGTGAGGCTCTAACAGCGTCTTCCTGGTCAGTTTTGCCTATGACATGTCCTGATCCCTGCTCTAACCTGGCCTCATTGTCTGCTAGGTACGGAACACTTCAGTCAAGTTGCTGATGGGATTTGCCTCCAAGCGCTCATCCGGGAAGCGTGATGATGAGCCAATTGGCATTTTCCGCCAAGCCGGTTAGGTCTCTATACCGCCAGGTCGCCAGATCTTCAACTACCCATCTGCCGTCAACTATGTAACCTGTGTGGTCTTCCATCTTTAGGCAAGCATTTGAATGCCTATGCAGGTTTCACGAATTCGCTTTCTCTGCCTGCCAAATGCAAATTCTTTTGAGAGGAAGGCCAGGAACAGTGTCACAGTTCCTGTTCGCTATTTATTGCCGACAAGGACAATCATCTCCTAGCTGTCACTATCTCGGTGTTATCTTGAAGCAAGCTACTATATCATTCCATTTCGAATCATGAGTGCGAGACTCGATAGCATGTTTGGCCCCAGAATCTAGTTGATCGCGTCAGCCAGATTGGCCGAGCGAAATAAAACTGGAAACCCGAAGATGAGACTGTCGACCACATACCACAGATCAATGAGCATCATATGCCGGAAGGGAATATGAACCGGAATTTCGATTTACCGTTTCGTCTCATAAGAATCAAGGTGCCCCAAAGGCAATCCAGCACTTGCAAGGTCTCAAAGCTCCGCGAACATCTTTTTAACAAAATTCAGACACCGGTCCTGGAACAAGTGAATCTCGCGGACGCCCCTTTGCTGCGACTCGAAGATTCTTTTGCTTCGCAGTGGTTCTTGTGAGTTGTCAGGCTCAAGTTTGGTTTGCAAATATACAGCTGGACTTCTATGAATTGACTCTGGTGAATTCAAGGGCGTTGTGCTTTTCTCATTCGACGGACCTGATAGCAGCCGCCCCCACCGAATCCGCTGCGAGACTACCTATTCACTATACATCAGCCCGCATACTCCTCTTTCCACTTTTCTCGGGGTCCAGAGTTGATAGGCGATGTCGTTGGCAACGAGAAGGATACGCTACTCGGGGTAGCAAGGACTTCAAGTACGTCATGCCGTAACATGGCAACCAATTGAAGCTCGCAGCACCTGCATTTCTGTTATGCGTCCGTGAACACCATGGCATAGCCACCACCTAAGTTGGGGACAAAACAACCGGAGGCTAGGTAGAATCCTTCTCGCCACACTTCGGTAGGTAGCGACAACCAGCTATGTACGAGTTTGAAAAGTAGGCTAACACCCCACAACAGTTGCCAATATACGGATATTCCGTACGGAAATAATGCATTGACCTCCTAATGTGATTGAAGAAACAAGAGATGGTGAAAAAGACAAAGACAACCTCCACCTTGCCCTGGCAAACCGTACATCTGGCCAATAGAAATCCTAGCGCTGATCACTGCCCTGGCAACAGTCATGAATGCCTGGCTCGGTTTGAACAGGCAAATCCCGACAACCGCGAGTACCTAATCCGTACATACCTACTACAACCTCCCTGGGTCTTAGGTACTCGTATGTACCGGTAGTCTGTCAGAGTCGAGACACACCGACGCTGCGGTGGGTCAACACCTGAGGCAATTCACATGATGAGGCTCTGCTTCGGCGCTCGCAGCAACTCGCAGTCACCATTCGCCAATCATGTGGCGACCCATCATTATCTGTTCCTAGGTACGCGAAGGAGTGCGCATTACTGCATACTATTGTTTCATGAAGCCTGCGCTCCAGTTGTTTGTTGACGTCGTCAAAACTTCGAGCAGCAGGCCTAGTGTACGCAGGCCTGAACCCTTTGCATCAATTTCGCAGGAGTGCGGACACTTACCTGCTCCGTAGTGGGAATGGGTCTTATGCCTACCTAAGGGGACCTGCATCCGCACTTACTCCATCGCCCCCACGGCCAAGATTTTTTATCAACCCAGCGGGCCTTGTTACGATGTGTACGAGTAGGTACCTGCACCTACCATTCCGTCCACACGGAGTTTTCCTATGTTGCATTAGGTACTTGTCCAGCAAGGCCTCGCCATCAATACGTTTCAAAACTTGTCAACCGATAACCGAAAACGTCCACTTCTGTCCTTGCCTAGAACTGGGGCGCCACCAGAACCCTCTCTTCTCAGGCTTGTTGGTGTAAAGTAGGTGATCTGTCATATCCCGGCACCGTTGCGCTGCCCGTCTACCTAGTATTTACCTATAGCAGTTAGTACCAGGTATGTAATCCGTTCGATTGAACTAATACTGCATCTCCCACATATTGTTACACAATATTGGTTAAGCGCAGCAGCTTACCGGTACCTACCCCTGTTTTGTGATTTACATGCTTATTTTCGTTTGCCATTGTTGAGGCTTGCTGTTTTATTCTTTTTTTTTTTTTTAATTCATCTTCTCTACGGGATACAGATACCTATACGCATACGTACATAGGTACGAGTACATACATGATGACCTCCTGACCTGTCTCATGATAAGTGCGCTTGCGCTTACGCTCGCAGAGGTCCACCACGGCAAGGCTAGTGCAGCGAGTTAAATGAGGCCGGGTTGAGCGAGTTACGGATTACGGATTACTAGGAGGTAGGTAGATGGGAGTTCAGATACGTATCTACGGATCAGTGTCAACATATCCCGTTATACAGAGCCTTGGCAAGCCAGCATGGCCTTGAGAATCGGTTCAACATACCTTGGTCATCGGCCTTCTAATAGACGTTCACAACTACCTATTCCCTGCCCCACCTTCCCTCCTCACCCTGCAAAAGACCCTCGAGCTCGACCTAGTCTGCTAATGAAACTCAGCAGTCATCAGACCAGCGCCGATATGTGCCTTATTCAACTCAAAGAAAGGCATCTGGGCAAGGCAGACCAATCCTTGCCTTGTCTAGGTACAGCGTCGGTTCGCGTACCACTACGGATTATGGACAGAGGCCCAGACTCGTATACCTATTACCCAACCAACTATGGAATGGATACACACAGGCGTCCTATTGTGCCCTTCAACGTCCAATAGGCATGACTCACTGATCTGGGGTTCGATATCGGTCGTCAGGTTTCAGGTTCAGGGACTTGTACCTGGGCAAGAAGTCTTCCCTTGATTGTGACTATTGTACCGAAGCCACAGATGAAAGGTCAACTTCAAATTTGGTCGCCTTACGTACTTGACGGGGGGTGGTGAAGTAGTGGTATTGAAGTGGCATGGGCAGTCGTGCTTAAATAAACGTCCACCCGCCCGATGCTAGAGTTCTTGTTTCACACTCAACGCTTGTCAACCCGCTCTAACTACACAAGTCTCTTGACATCCTTTATTCAGTCGGTTACTTGACTGTCGATGCTGCCCGGCAGAAGCCATCACGTTCTGGACTCTCCATCTCGGCGAACTTGTTACTCATCACGTCCTTTGCCGTCGCTTGTGCCACAGAGCTTCATGCTGTTGAGGTTGAAGCGCTGCCATAGCAATCAGATTCTCTTACACATTCTTCTCTGGGCGTATCAAAGCTACCATATCCAAGTCAAAATGGCTAGTAACTCGGCTTCATCAACTGTCTTGTACCATGCTGGTCACTCATCTATACAGTATGTATCTCACATATTACTCAATCATGGTAGAATGCTGATGAGATTGTTTTAGCAATGCGTCCAACAGTACACCAGCTGAGCAAGCTGCTATGCGAGAATATCGAATCCGGAGTGCCATGGAGGCATGTGACGAGCATACGACTTACCGCTTAATCCACGGCATTTCCCCAGATAATCACGCGCAGAGACTCCAGGCTCGGGTCGACGCACTCTCGGCTCAATTGTCCACCTCTGGTACTAGCGGTGCGCACAAAGGCGGTGATGGCTCGTAAGGAGCGCCGCCTCTTATGCATGCGTGATTACCGGCAGCTCTGATGACAGCATGTACGTAGATAAGTCGCCGGGCAGCTAGGCTACCTACCCTGGAGATATTCAATTCTCGATCCAAGTGTCACTGAATTTGCTAACCAAACAGCAGCATCACGGATAGAGACAAACGATAATTAATATGGCTGCTCCTTTGAAAAGGCACCTACCTACTTTGACGACGCTGACGGGACTCTGAAGACATATCTTGGATTTGATTAGTTGCATATGGGCGGCATGGCGGGGTTACGACGATGGCTGGATGAATCATTACACTCGTTTCTTTTTCTTTTCTTCTTGTTTGCGGCCGGCCCAGATTCTGGATGTATTACTACTCACCTACTTGACTACCTACTACTTACAATGTAATAATGCGCGTTGGACTGCCAAGCTCGGCATGGATATCATTCTGCACTTCAACGCCTTTCGTTTCACCAGACACGTCTCTCTTGCGGTGAGCAGAACCTGGGGGAGATCAAAGAATGTTCTGCCGTGTATCTGGAACCGTCTTACGATGTACCGACATGCATAGTAGCAGTGTAACGAGAAGTACCGTGCTCATTCCATTCGGCCCAGCCCTACGGAGAATATTACAAGGTGACAGGTTGTTGACCTCGCACGATGTCCCAGTTACTATCACAAATTCATCCGAATAAGCGGTAACATTCCGCGTTCCACGACCGCTCTCCCGGACTCGACTCCCAGTCAGACAAACAATCAAAACTACATACATGGGTCTCAATCAAAAAAAAAGATTGCTGAAAAATTCTTCATGCTCATGTACGATAGAGGAGTTGACTGTTTCGAGAAAGACCAAAAACTAATGGGCCAATTGGGCAATGATGAAGACAAACGGAACGTCCCGTTGCCTGGACAGCAGCGCCCGGTCCATTCCGACTGTGCAAACACTTCGGAACCTACCCCTACCTATCTGCGATTCGGATCAACATTACCTTCCCTCACGTCTACACGAGTGCACGACTTTTCGGTAAAAAGATGCTACAGTTTTGCCTATCGTAGACAAGTGGCAGGAGGCACTGCTAGTATGCAAGTAGGTAGTAGTAGGCAGTCCCGCTTGTTAGTTGTTGACGGGAGATGAACATGCTAGGTAGAACTATACCTTGTCCTTAGCTGAAGGTCTTTGACGGATCATCAACCGGAGACCCTGGGCTAGATATTGCGAAACTACAAGTAAAATTCCTATCTAGGAAACACGGGGCACGCACTACCCAGGAAGGGCCAGGATACCCACCTTCACCCCTGCCTCCCTCTTATGTCCGTACATCCGTAATCGTTAGGTACCTAACCTGCCTATACACTATCGTACGAATACGGCATCCTGGAGACGAGATGCGAGGAGGCAGGAGGCACGCAAGTGGTGGTCTTATCGCCTATCTCCTATAACCTCGCCGTTCTCTCTCCTTTTTTCAGTAGATATCTCTCATATACTTTCATTCACTCTACCTATATTTACGCATCTTTGTTGCCTTCCAGTGAGGTTGTTGGCGCCCAGTGCATGGGTAGATTCTAGAATCACGGAGTGGGTATGTACTTTACACACTCTCGACTACCTACGAGTATTCATGTGAAGGCAACGGCGCCTGTACGGGGATTGCCTATTTAACAAACAAGGACGCGGCTGCCTATACGATTAGCAACCCTGGAAGATCTCTCCCCCCCCCCCCACCGCGGGCCGTAATGGTACCTTCGGTAGATACGAGTACCTAATGTACTCGTATGTACTCGTAGATACATACATGCCTAAGTCCAGCAGGTCCAGCTCCAGTAGGTAGCTGAGATGGACCGTGGCGAGCGACGCTCGATGTCAGATGAGAACCCACGGCTATTCCGGATTCAACCTAGCAGGAAGCACGGAAATTAACCATCGGCACAGGCAACTGGCCATCCTAGCAGCGACGTCGCTGGTCGGAGGAGTTTATTCCGTAGGCTGGAGACAACTACTTATTACATGTAAAAAGGCTACAAGTAAAAGACGCACTGCCTATCGCTCTCGCCACGACTCCATGCGTCAGATCGGGTACGGCTAAAGCACCCTACAATGGCTGTGTTGAATTAGCCGTTGGCCGAACTGCTGATCAGGACTTTTTCCGTCCAGGATGCAATTTAATATCTCATCGCCGTTTACCACTCATATCATATGCCGTGCCACAGGCCCAGAATCGCGCATCCGCCTGCACCGGCTGGGGGCGAGCTACTGTAGGAACCCGTACGGAATAGGTATTGATTCACGTCACTAACCGCGCATTCACATTGCTGCTCATCTCGTAATCCCTCGATTGTCTATACCGTACTCCACTATGTAATCCGTAAACGGGGTCAGTTGACTGTTTAGTACGAGTAGTGTTTGTGGGTTTGTTCCGCCACGGGCTGGCCGGACGACCTTCGCTCGTGCACGTACATCGGAAGTCCCTGCCTTCCGGATTTTCATATTGGGCCGTTTGCGGGAAAAGTAGAGAGGAAGTCAGGGTGGAAGCTACCGTCAGTGGATTGTATTTCGTACGGAAAGAAAACGGGACGATCCATAACGCTATGCGATGGATTTAATCGCGCGGCTCTTTCCAATTCCAAATTCCCCCAAGTATCGGATTAATCCGTATGCCGTAATCCGTACTTGCCGAGGGACCAGGCTATGTACTTAACGGAGTATAGCAAGTAATGCGTGCACTAGCCACAGTATGTCATCATACAAGGTACAGTGTGAAGGTGAAGCAAAGTTGGAACCCTTCGTAGCCCTTCCTCGCTCTTCCTCCGATAAGCCCAGCGCTCGCACCACCACCTGCACTCTTCCCTCTCTTCTCAAACGGGCTGCTGACGGCCCCGGGCTTTTCCTATACACATTGCCATCGCCGACCAGGACAGCATGTATATTCCATAAACCCCGATTTCTTCTATTCTCGTTATCAGTCTATACTCTTTTAATTTACAAGATTATACGCTATTGACACGGCTATCTTCTTGGGTAATGATGATGATCCTCAGATCTTTCTCAGAACATGTTCGTGCCTCGAGCGTCATACGAGGACACATGCTGGCCCAGCGAGACTGATCGTCGCCGTGCACCACACATTACGTAGCTGGACAGTCTACGCATTCTACCGAGGCATGTGCATTCTTCAATGAGATGTTTGCGTGGCGAGAGCCTATTATCTTACCGCATATGCACCCGTCACTGTCGAAACGCTCGAGCTCATCCAGACCGTGGGAACTTCCGTGTGCCAGTCTGGGCCCTCCTCGTGAGCGTCCCAGGACTATCCATCAAGACCATGACCATGTCGCCTCCGTCCTTTTGCTCTTGGCTTGTCTGATTGTATGGACATAAGTGCAAACTCTGGTGTCGTTTGTCCGGCACCTTCACTGCCAGCCGTTTGTCTATGATAGGTGCCGGCAGCGTTGTGGTGGCGTTTGTACAGCAAGCTGTGTAATGCCTCCTCCTGTCTCAGGAGCCTACTGCGCCATTTTGTGATCTGCGAGAGGTTGGTCGGTAACGGGAATGAAAATGGATGATGTTGTTTGACAATCCTTCCAGGTCGGCAACATCAGAACGGCAGCGTGCATTATGTCTGGTAGTGTACCTGCCTACGAGTTGTACGGATCACCTATACTCTCGGAAACCAATAATCAGTATCTCCGCTGATGCTACGTCTGAGCCGCAGATACTTACTCGTACATACCTCGGCTTCTGCCGCGTACATCCCCTTCGGCTTTCCTATCTGGTCCAGCAGACTTCATCCATTTAACCGTGGGCCCTAATGAGGAACAGGAGAGCAAAATCTCCTGCCACCTTATACGATGTACCTTGCATACATGGTATCATTGAAGGCTACTTGCCTCTCAACTGAAGCGTTCCATCGACGACTCATCCTTGCACTACGGTGCGACCTGGGACTTCTGTTTGAGAGTAATACGGTACAATAGATAGGCGGAGTACAGCTGACGCGGGAGGACCACGTGGCTACCCCAGCCCAAACCAGTCTCGCCCGTTGTCTGGATGATGTGTCCCTGAGCACCAGGGCCGACGGAGGTATTTCATTGGACGATAGAGCTGTGTTGCACAGCACGACCCAGCCGTACCGAGGATGGACGCCATCCCAGACACGTCCTCGAACAACGGTGCCATGGATCAGGGCCTTCGATTCCCGTCAGCATCGAATAGTCTGCCCGGCTGTGCCTCCTCCAAACGGACCTCGGCCAATTGTTCCAAATGGCGCATATTGTCTACCAGAGTCTGAACTGCCGCATCCCGTGAAACTGGGTCCCAAGTCGAGTACGATACTACAGTAGGACCAAGTCCAAGGTACGAGATTGAGAGGCTACTCCCAGTAAGCCGCAGTCAACACTCCCTGCCATACTCAATCGAATGATGGTTGTCGACCTATTACTGGAGGATCAGGTACCCGTCGTCAGCCAGTTCCCCTTTGCGGCGTCTTAGAATAGCACCGATTCGTGCCGGTTTCATGGAACACTGCCACAAAGCATTACGCACGCCTGTTATATCGTCGCCTACACTTGCCGCCCATTTAGAAGGAGAGAAAGACGCCCACGCGCACCCCGTATTCACGCAGGTAATAGTATCTGCTGGCAATCAATATTATTCCACATATCAACGTGGGCGCAGGTTACATGCATAGCTCAGGTCCGACAGTTCTGGCAAAAACACAGCCCGATTGGGCCCTTGGCATCGGCTGTATATTGCCACCGCACGTGGCGGTCAGGGAAGATCAGCACATCATATGTCGACACGCATGAGATTAATTCAACGTGATTACAGTACCGCTAATCAATCCACTTCCCCACGGCGGGAAGCATTAATAGCGGCGATCTATACGATACGTTGTCTCGTCTTTAGGGCTGAGGAATTTTCTACGTAGATACGAGAAAGAGCACATTAATGACCGACTCTCAAATCACTTATGACTGATCAAGTTTGCAGGTTTCTCCTCGGGCTCCAGTTTGCCACGCGACGCCGTCCGTCAAGGCCTTCGACTAGGTCTACCTACAAGTATTAGTCGGGGTTGTTTAGTCGCACAATCTTGCCAGCAGGCTTTTGCGATCGTTCTCTACGATATTACAAAGGCGCATACCAGACGCCTCTCATACCTTATGTTCTCCTTTATTGGACTATTAATAGAGAATGGCCGGAATTATGGCAGATCAAGTAAGTATTTAGCCCATTAATCAGGGGTTGCTCAAGTGGCTCTCTACTACGATACGTAATTACACCAGGTAGGCTAGTCAGATGGCCTGAGTCTTGTCCCGATACCAAATACATACTTGTCTTTACCAGGCTCTACACCGCGTTGTTCCAGAAACGATCTACGCCCCCCTCTGCCGTGCTAGTGGAGGGAGAACAGATTATTTTCGGGTCTTACGGACCGGGATACGGGATCCGCCGGTAGCGGTTGCGGTTGCGGGAACTCCGTTGGCGATGGAGACCGAGCGAGTGGTCGGGCGACGACCGGAACTAACGAGGTTCTGCGTCAAGGCCTCTGAAGCAGTGTTAGCTCTGTTGGCGGCAGTAATTGAGCGGGTGGTTGGGCGACGGCCTGGGCGACCAAATCTCCGAATCAGCGCTTCAGAACTAGTGTTCGCTTCTGCGGTGGTGACTGCGCGAGTCACCGGGCGACGGCCTGGGCGACCAAGATTCTGATTCAAGGCTTCAGAAGCGGGAGTAGCTTCTGCGGCAGCCGGACGGGCGACAGGGCGCTTGGTCGGCGTTGACATAGCCGCGCCCGTAGCGGCAGAGTAGTGAGACCTGGCAGCTTTCTTTTTAACAGGTGCTGCGGGGGTCTTAGGAGTAGACGATTCTATGGCGTTGACAGGAGTGACAATCGTGGTACTGCCGGTGGCAGTCGCCGGGGTCACGGTGGGCGCTGCCGGGACAGCTGTGCGTGGCTGGACGGGAGTGCCAGTAGTGGCGACGGCGCGGATACGATTCGCGTTGAGGGGTCGCCCGCGGACGGCCTTAAACGGCGAGATAACGCGACGGACGCCAGAGACGGCGTTAGAAGTGCCCGATTTCGTGCGCGTCCGGATGGGGGAACGATCCGCTGCGCGGCCATGGGCAGCGGGGTTGCTAGCAGCGCGAGCCCGCATGGGCGGCGGAACAGGGGCCTCGTGGCCACGAGAAGCAGGGTTACTTTTGCCACGGCGGGCCTTGGGAGGGGACTTTGCCCGACGGCCGCCAGCGGCGGTATTGCGGTTGGCCCGTGCGGCATGGGCCCGAGTAGAGGCTCTCAGAAGAGGTCCTTGACCGCCTGAGGATTTTTTCACTTTACCGGCTTTGCGGCGGGTCTGAGTGGGAGAAGCCTCTCGTCCGCGACCACGAGTCGCGGGGAGGCTTCTCACACGGTGAGCCTTGGGAGGTGAACTAGCCCGGCGATCGCTAGCGGTATTGCGTGTATCCGATACTGCACGGGCCTTGGTGGAAGACGCCGCTCCTCCGCGGTTGGCTCTCAGGGGTGATAGAGGTCCTGAAACCCCAGAACCGGTGTTCTTCTTATCGGCCTTTGCACCGGCCAGGGTGGTAGAAGCCCCTGAGAGGCGTCTTCGGAGACGGCTCTTCCAAAACGAATTGATGGACGGCCGACTGCCAGAGGCGGCACCCGATTCAGTACGGGTCTTGGTAGAGGAGCGTGCCGCAGTGCGGCCTCGAGAAACAGAGCTGCGTTTTTTCGCATCATCTCGGTCCTGATTGGACGACGTCGCATCGGCCTTGCGACCGCGAGTACGCGCGCTAGAGATGGGAGGCGAGATTGCATTCGCAGCGCTACGAGTGACTCTGCGGCGTTGAGGGGAAGTAGCAGCGGCTTCTTCGCGCGCTATAGCGCGACCCGTAGCGGTCTCAACAGAAAAGGCAATGGCGGAGCCTAGGGGAACGGAAGAACCGTTCGTGCCCGGAGCCGACTCCGGATTCGGAGTCGGGGTTCGTACATCGAGCGAACTCTCTTTCTTGACTTTTGGAAGACCCGGCTCCGGAGTAGGAGTCGACACGAATAAAGAGTCCTCCTCTTCTTTCTTGACTTTTATAATTCTTCTCGGAGTAGGCGGCGATTGTACGAATAGGGATTCCCTCTCCCATTTGCGTTGAGCCCGCTCCGGCTTAGGAGGCGTTCGCATATACAGCCGCTCCTCGGCTACCTCGTCATAAGGTGGTGATATGTAGGTTGGGGAACGGCTTGGGTGGGGCGCGGCCGGGACTGGGGGTGGTGAGGGGGGCTGCGGTCGATGCGGCAGCGGCGTCGTCGTTGTTGTCATTAGTGACGTTGATGTTGTCATTAGAGCCGTCGTTGTTTTCATAAGCGCCGGACAAAACCTCCTCGATAGAAGGAAGGCGGAGTGCGCTTGGAGTACCAGCTGGCTCGGGGAACGGGCTCTGCACGAAACGAAACTCCTCGTCGTCGCGAGGAGGGGTGCTGCAGTGACTCTGGTGCCGCTCCGGAGCCGGGATTGCAGCGACCATGGGACTCGAGTGGTTGGCGCAGGGGAATAGTTGTCCGTCACCAGTGTTCGTGGGGGTGGAGGACAAGGTATCGTGGACATCCACACTGGCCGTACCAATGTGGTCGCCGGTAGTCGGGGTGCAAGGCTCGATGTTTGGGATTGCGGGTCCCATGTCGAGGGGGCGCTGGGCGCCGTCGCCGTTGTTAGGCGTGGGTGAGTCGGACATTGTCGAATGGATCTGTGATGGGCGATTCGTTAGGATGTTGTGGTGTGGGATGGGGAAGGGAGGTGTTATGGAGGACGGGTGATGTCGTGAAGATGAACACTTACCTTCGCGATTATCGCGACAGCGAGGTGTAAGCTAAAGCCAAGCAATTCGGAGCGAGTAGAGCACGTTCAATTTGTCGGTACTGAGGCGTTCAGGTTAGTCGGGATCGCAAGGTAGAGGAAGGTCGAGGTGAAGGAGGGTGAAGGGCGGAGATGGGAAGAGGCGTGAAGATGTGAAGAAGGATGCGAAGGGACGCGCCGATGCGAAGAAGTGTGTCGATGAGAAGAAGAGTGAATGCAAAGAACTATGAAGACAATACAGGTCGTCGACCAAGTCTTGCTTGGTTCCTCGTGGTGCGTCGGGTGCGGGTGCGGGTGCGTCTTACCTAGGCGTATTCAGGTTCCGAAGAATGTTGTGAAGGAGAGGAAAGAAAGGAAACATTTGGTCCTCCCAAAGATTCCTTCTATAGCCGAGGGGATACGCATACGGCAGAATCCGAATGCATTGCTCCAGCACGGGCCCTTTGACAATACATTTGGCCGTGTCGTCGCCCTCCGGGGCAGGTACGCGAGGTACGCCTGCCTGAGGTTGTCCGGGACGACAGGGCAGGTACGTAAATACACATTCGCGTTCCTGCCCCAGTGTATTCAGTCTATTGTGGAAAGCACGCGAAAGGCCGGGTTTTGACCGAGGAAGGGACCTGAGGATGGGGTTTGGGACTTCCCCTTTTTTGTGGTAATGGTGATATTTCCTTCTATTTTGTGCCTTGACGATACTACCAGTTTCTGCCTTGCGATAATACTTCAACTTTCTGCCTTAACGATAACAGTGATTGGTTCACGTCTCGCGTTGTGTTGATTTATGAGTAAACACGGAAAAAACGGGAGGAAGGCACGACTCCCTTTTCTTCCCGTGACTAGGTACCTATCTAACTGATTGCGCGGGACATGGGAGGAATAGGATGGTGAGTACAGCTTCATGATGGGAACAAGGCTAGATGAATGAACCCCTTTTTTGGCCGTGGTTAAGGAGATCACGTAGATGTGAACATGATCTTTTATTCAACACACATCGCACTCCTATGTGCACTCCTCCGAAAGGGGACCTCTCAACTTTCTGGCATCACTAGAACATATCATCCACAAGTATAAACCATAAACATTAATGAAGTGCTTTTCTTCCATAAGACTAAAGAGGCAATATGTAATTACACTCTCTTCCCAAAATTCTCAAGCCCAACCAGATTCGCCTCCAAAAAAAGTTCCATAGCCAGCACTGTATATGACCAGAGAGCGATCGTATCTTCCAGCGTAACTCAACACCATGATCCCTTTACTACATCGAGCCGTGATAATCGTTACTATGTCGGATTACTTCGGCACATTTCCCTCCACGCCCGCAACAGCCGCCAAGTTCACCTGGCTCAACCTATCCGTCGGCAGACCACTCATGCCCAATCCAACCAGCAAGCCCGTGCACTCCAGGACGTCCTGGGGCTGCAAGACATGCCACTTCGCCAGCGTCGGCTTGTTCTTCGCGCCGACAGAGACAGTAAAGACGTGATCGTCGGCCAGCTGATCGCCACTAAGCGCATTGAGGGATCGGAACATGTCTTCATCGGTAAAGTCGTCTCCATAGCAGGCGACGAAATCGAGCTTGCCTTTGGTTTTGGACTCGTCGGCGGTGTAGAGGTGGACGAGTTGCTTTGCGATCTCGCCCTTGTTGAGCTGTGTCGGTCGTACTTCAAGATTGGCCTTACCACTCATGATCTCGACGTCCCATTTCTGCGCGACTGTCGATCTGAGCTCGTTGAGAGCTGCGAGGGATGTGTGCACGCCGAGCTCAGGGTCAGCTTGGCGGTAATGCCAGGTTAATGCACAGCGCTTGCGTTCGACGAAAGCTCCTGTAGATTGTAAGTATGAACCCGATCATCAAATAGGGGCATGAGATAAAACAAACCTGGAGTACGATTCGTATGTTTTTCAAAGATCTCCATAACTTCTTCGCGCCAAGATAAGTCGAGTTTCTCCGCCAGATTCTCCCACTCCGTCATCTCCGGATACCGAATGAAGCTGCCGTGCTCGGCACTGAAGCCAAGCTCCTTAATGTGGCCTAGATGCTTCTGGAGGAATTCCTGATCTCTACCAGAAATAATCCAGACCGCGTTGTGGTGATCTTCAGCTAGTGCCTTGAGAGTCTGGATGACTTGCTCCGATGGGATGGCCGCTTGCGGGTCTCTAACTATGGGCGTAAGCGTTCCATCGTAATCGAACAAGAACAGACGCTTGCGCGCCTCTCGGTAGCGTTGCAGTAGGATACCGCCATCGAGTACCGGCGTCACAATCTCATTCCGGTGCGCAGTCAAAGTGGCGATCATTCTTCGCAGAAATTTCGTGATCCAGCTCTGTACGGATTGTGTTGTGACGTGAGCGTATAGGTTCGAGCGCATGATTTCGCGTTTCTCGGGCGACATGATCAGCGCATTATTTATTTCCTTCGCGACACTCGTAAGATCCCATGGGTTGATGTGGATTGCGTCTCGGAGACTTCCTGCCGTTCCGCTGAATTCGGAAAGGATCAAGGGTCCGTGGTTGTCGCGCTGACATACGACATACTCGAGACTGGTAGTATTCATGCCGTCTCGCACAGACGTAATCAATCCGATATCAGCGGCTCTGAGGAGCGCAAAGTACTCGTCCGGTGCCAAGTACTGTGGGTAGTGCTGAACCGGAGCGAAGCCCAGACTGCCAAACGTGCCGTTGATTCTCATGACCAGTTCATTGACCCTGCTGGCGACCTTGTTCTCCGCATTCTCCTTGCCTTCCTTCATATTTGTCGGCGAAGTGACTTGGATCAGGACCACCTTTTCTCTCCACTCCGGGTATATCTCGAGGAATCGTTCGAATGCCATGAGCTTTTGAGTCACTCCGCGGACGCTATCCAGCCGGTCTCGACCCACGATGATCTTCTTGTCTTTGTACATCTCCTTCAGTGCGGCGTATTTCTCGGAAGCCTCCTTCGAGTATGCGAGTTTTTCTACCCGTTGAGTGTCGATGCCGATCGGGTACACTCCAACATCAACGCGAGCTCCGAAGGCGTCGATACCGGTCGCATCCGATGGGAAATCCAAAATACGGGTGCAGCAGCTGGTGAAGTGGCGCGAGTAGCTGTAGGACTGAAATCCAATCAAGTTAGATCCCATGAGACCCTCCAATACCTCTTTGCGACGCGGTAGACATCGCAAAAATTCACTACTAGGGAACGGGCAATGCAGGAAGAACGAGATATACATGTTCGGCATTCGCTGGCGCAGCATGCTGGGGAGCAGCATGAGATAGTAGTCGTGGATGACAACGATATCGCCCGGCTTGTATATTTCGACGATCTTGTTCGCGAACTGGAGGTTAGCTCGGTAGTAGTTAGTCCATTCTATGCGTTCTGCCCGGCCGTCGCTCGGTTCCTGTTGCTTATAGTGGAACAGAGGATACAACGACTGCTCAGCATAGCGTCTCCATCGTCCTTGGTCGCTCAGGGTAATGCCTTCTTCATCCAGCTCGTTACCATCGCACAACCAGACAGGGAGAACGCTTAGACGCTTATCCTGTGCGATTATGCGCTCCAGGTTCTTCTGATGTTCGCGCGGGATCCATAGATCATCGATGTGCGGCGGAGTCGGCGGCGGGTCGCCATCTACAGGGATGGGCGCTGATAGATGGTTCGATTCAGGGACAGCCGATGAATCCTTGGGCACTATGGGAGACGCCGCACTTTCAGTAGAGGACTCTATCTCGCCTGTCCATGCGACAACTGAATGGTTCCAGGGGGTGTCATTAGACGAGAGGTAGCCAAATGCATCGAACAAAGCTGATAGACCATGCCGATTTCCAAGTTCCTAGATCATCGCGTCAGTTCTCAGGTTGCATGAAGAATCGCCTGGCTTGAGACATACCCATTCGCCGTTTGTGTGGTACTTGATAGAGTAGGGAGCTGTGAACGTGACTGATATGACGCTACCAGTGAGTCCCAGCTCAGGCGACGCAGATGCGATGTCGGTCAGCGACTCTCTGCGGCTCTCGCCAGCCAGACCCGGCTGCTCGGTACGAGGCATGGCGCCCTTGACTAGCCCGGATCCGTCGGGTACCTCAGCTGCTATGTCGCCGGCTTCGGCAGAATGATCGCGTCTGCTCGTGTCCAGCGTGAAATAGCACACACTTTCAGCGTCGTTGGAGAACTGCGAAGCTGGAGTTTGATAAGTAGCTTGGTGGATGTCGGGAGTGACGGGAATGGCGATATTAGCGAGTCTTCTGTGAGGCAGAAGATCTGGCGAGCTGTTTGCGGAGCGGCCCTCGGTAAAGTTCAAGGGAGGAAGGGACAACGGAGAGAGGGGGATACGACGAGAGTCCGTCCCAGCTTCCTCGCGCGGATCTGATTCTGCCATGATTGCTTTGTTTAGTTGCTGAGTCAACCGACAAATACGAATAAGAGCAACTCTATTCTCTTCACAACTCAATAGTCAGAAAAAGAAAACAAAAAAAAATAACAGAACAGATGCAGAAGTATGAAATGGAATGGTGGAAACGGAATTGAAGGTAGAGTGAATTAAAGCGGCTATGCTTCAGAACAGTGAACGCAGTCGCGTCCCTGACTTGGTGTTGATCATTTTTTTATGAAAACAAGGTGAGCGCTCAGTGAAGCGGTTGAAGGGGAGGGAAAGGCGCGACGTCGTCAGAAGAAATCGCGAAAATCAGTAATGTATGTATCCGCAAGGTGTGAAAATCAAGGGGGTTAAGAGGCAGTGATTGTTTATTACGGGTGGGATGCACCACGCCAGGCACTACCTATTGCATTCCGCACCTAATAAGTGAGCTAGGTACACGTCTAAATACCTCGGGCTGTGTGGAAAGACGTAATTAGTGATCAAGTAGGACGGCCGCCGTGCTCTTCTTTTAGTGTATTATGATGTGTGTATGCGTGAAGGGCTCTACACTAGAGCCCGTTCTGACATACTTCGACGTCCATGGTGATATCATCCCCTCCAGTCACGCCTAGTTAGCTTCACAGCTGAAGGCGCCTCTGAACTGCCGTCTTGCTCAACTTTGTCACATGCATTCGACAGCCTGGCCAGCAGCATGCATCGCTGCCATTGTCCACTAGGGTTGAGTGTCCCGGGGCGCTGGCCGAGCTACGGCGTTTGCATTTAGATCGTAACTCTCGTTAGCATGGACACTTGTCTTGTTCCGTATTCACGATGGCCAATGAGGGGAAACAAAGTCGCGCTTCGAAAACGTGTCTGAACATACCAGAGCTGATGACGTAGTATTAAGCGGAGGGAGTGCCGGTATGATCACCGTCTATTAAGCATGCGCGTATGGAATAAAGATATGTGAGGGAGGTATTCTGGGATTCAAGTTGTTCTTTGTGTTGAGGACTGGATATAAGTACATACTTATACCCATGTAGGCCCGGATTAGCAGGTACTATGTAGACGACTGACCTGAATCAGTTGGGATTTTCAGCGGTCGAGACTGGAAATCTGTGCCATGTCATCGTGTCCACTTGCTACTGGAAAGGGATTAGGTGAATATACCAGTGGAAGACCATATGATTCACGACTGGGTAGACGGGTCTTTAGCTAGCGCCGAAAACAAGGCGAAGACGAACGATGGGCCAGTTCTCCACACCCGCAAGCTTGCAAGCTTCAGCTCTAATATTTCGTACTTGAGCTGGAGCTTCACGAAGGTGGCGATCCCGTACCAGCTAGTACATCCCTGGCATAGGAACCCCTAAATTATCTCGATTCGAGGCATACGGCTATCTAGTCCCAGGGAACCCAAGACGACAAGGCCCCGGACGGATCGGATGCATAGTCATTTCGCGGGGTTGAGAAACGGCTAGTACGCGCATTGACTGCTTGTCGAACCCCTTTTATTACACAGTGTGACGTTGCTCGTCGTCTGGACGTGGTACAAGTTGGTCACGGGTTCTATTGGACGCGCGGAGTGATCGATGACTCTTGCCAAAGACATTCGAAAGGTGATGCCGTCGCACAGCCCATCTTCGCGGGCTGCACCGGCGCCCATGTTCATCGCCCGAGATTATTAACGACGCTCCCTACCATGACAGCCACTTCCCTATCCCACTCTCCACTTCCCTCGCGGTCACCCTTTGCTCCACGCGCTTTCGTTGGTGCTACGGTGCTGGGTGGTTGACTACCTCGGATAACGCATTCGCGAATGGCATCCCCCACTGCATTTCGATTCGTCTTCAATGTCCGAGCCGATACACCACCTCGGTTCACAATCTCCTGCACTCTGGTTGCGAGGCTTCCCGCTGTAGATCTCCAGAAGTATGAAGCGAGAGAACCGGTCTCAAGATAGGAGAGGAGGGGTTGCAAGAGATTCGCCTTCTCGGCCATCTGTTTCTGCGCCGGTAGAAGCGGGTGTGACGGTGCCTTTGTCGCTTCGAGTATTATTTCAAGAGATATGACGTTCTGGCATCGCGCCGAGACCTCGGCCAAGGTCCGATCGAGAGACGGGAGTGTCGCAAGTGATCTGGCGAGCGAGGCGATCGAGCTTTGTAGCGCATTCCGTATATACACTTCGAGAGCTTGCACAAGCAACTGTGGCGTCCACTTTTCGGGTTTCACGCCGATTGTCGGTGATATCAGATAAAGTGTGGTGGCTGCTGATACTATCTTTGCCTTGGCTTCCTCACTTTGCGCAAACGTCGTCGTGCCGGAGGCGGAACCAATGGAGAATTCGCGGACGATTTGCTCGGAAGTAGTCTTTATGGAACGCTCAATTGGCCCGATGATATGGTCCTGTAGGCTTTTAATGGCATCGATGCTCTCTAAGCCATGCCCTTCTTCCCCAGGTCCCCTTTTCTCTGTGATTTCCCTCAAGGAGAGGATTGTGTAGGCACATCGCACGAGAGCTCTGTGATCCTCCTTCTTATTGACACCGGTTCCGCTGGATATCTCGCCATGCTGAACCTCGAGTTGCCGACCTAGCTGGAGGCATCGACCAACAGATCTACCGAGTTTCAAGGTTTCCCATAGCCTTGAGGCAACAAGGCGCACCTTGTCGGCTTCTGCATGTTTCTGGATGACCTCTTTCTCGAGCTGCTTATAGCTCTCGTTCAAGCTCTTGACCTGGTTGTCGATCTCATGTATTATCCTATTACTAGCATCCGTCTGTTCCTTGGTATGAGTGAGTAAAGGGACGGCGGAACGAGTCGTGAGCTGGTGGATATGCGAGTCGATCTCTTGAGCATCGAATAGGACTTTGGAGAGCGGCGTTGAGAGATCGAGGGGAGTGTCGCTCGGATTGTTGGTCGCAAGAACGAGGGTATTAGCAAATGATGAAGGCTTGAAGTTGGGATCGAGAAAAGCGTCGTAATCTACGTAGGACGCTTCATCTCCCTGTTCGTTGGACGACATGGTGAATAATCTGGACGGTGACCGCCGACTGAACCGTGTTATGTACTTCCCTGGGCTCGTCGGGACATGTCCAGAATCCCATCCAACGAAGCGCTCAAGCCACTTAACACAGCCACATTATAGGGTTCATGAGCCACGTCATGCAGCTACAGTATTTTGCCAAGATGCATAACCTCGCTTCTCAAATCGCGACTTGCGATCTCACCTCAGTCAGTGAGTTACTAGTGAGAGACTGTGGTGAAACTGGTCTATAATATTTAGGAGCACCCTCGACAAAACAAGATGTAGTATATAGATAGGCTACCTCAAGACTTTATGACTTGACAAAAATTGGATAAGATTCCCTTGTTTGAGATGTACCTTGTTGGAAACCAATAGGAAATCCTGGCCTTGGTTGCTGCTTGACTCGTTTGATTGCAAAGGCGACGGATCTCGGCCAAGGACACCGCGAACGCTTGCGAGAATAGTGAGCTTGATTATCTCACGGAAACCCTTCATGACCGAAGCTCAAAGGTTCTTTACTCGTAGATATATCTGGTATTTACATCATCGACCATAAAGGTCCCTACAAGTACTTGTAAAGCGTCCGAGCAGTCGCAGTGTCGCTAATCAATAGCAGAACAAATCCATCTTGGATATCGAGGTTTAAGGGTATTCATATAAAGAGCAATATTGTAGAAGAGAGACTTATTTGATTGGCGAGTGTCGGAGTATCGCTTGCTTTCAAACATCAAACCATCCATCAATGTTGTCATCATGGTCATGAATTCTTATTCAAAGACTGATAACCTGAAGCAGCCGACTTCAATATACG
This sequence comes from Xylaria sp. L1 SY-2022, assembly GCA_023079495.1. Lineage (NCBI taxonomy): Eukaryota > Fungi > Ascomycota > Sordariomycetes > Xylariales > Xylariaceae > Xylaria > Xylaria sp. L1 SY-2022. The sequence continues at coordinate 1,369,030 of JALIDW010000009.1, forward strand.
ACCTACTGCCGGATTGTTGCGCCTATAGCGTTGAAATATTTACACTTGTTCTGTATCTCGTCACTGACCACTTCCATCATAGTAGCGCCTCCGGTTCCAAACAGCAGGCGATTCTGCGTGCTGGGGCTCCATGTCTCCCAATATGACGAACCGGTGAGCCGGTACGTGTTTGGGTCGAACGAACGGATGAAGCTTATCCAGTACGCCTGGATCACCGGTACGACTGCTGCGTTCGTGCCACCGGAGAAGTAGCTTGCTGGTGCGTTGGGCACGTAGTTGGGACCGAAGATGGCGTTCAGTTCGACTGTATGTGGCACACCCAAGCCCTGTGCCACCTGGTCTGGGTCCTCCACGTTGAATCGGTAGTTGTATGTCTGCGGCATGTTGAAGTTGGCCATGGCTGACGAAATATACATCCCTGGGCATGTATATCGCATGTCTCCATACGCGTCCGAGGCCTGCCGCCAGTAACAGCCTGTGTTCGGACAGTTTGTCTCGTTCGGGTTTGGGTACAGAGAGTTGATCTGGCCTATCTGCTCAAGTGTGAGAAACGGAAATTGCGATTTCCAGAACGTGTTACTGGCTCCTAACGTCGACGTGTCTCGAGGTGCGAAGATGGTGCCCTCGTTCGTATCATCGCCTACGATCAGGGGTATCTTGACAAACTGTCCATTTGCGAATGCATCATATGTCAAGCTTCGGATCAGATTCCCATCAATAACAGGGTTCCATGTGTATAAGGGGCCCGTGGCTGCACCGGGATATATGTTGCCCTTATTTATGGCTTGCAGTTCTGCCGCTGTTTTGGACCGCAGGCATGCGAGCGAATTCGAACCGGCGCACCCGGCTGCGATAACAAAGTTGTCATATAGATATTGCGACTGATCGATTGTGAGAACCGTGGCGAACGAGACAGACTCAGCGGCAGCCGCATGGAAAAGACCCATGTCCGCTCCGCTGTATGCAGCCATCTGGAGGCTGATACTCGCCGCGCCTGCTGAATCCCCGCCGAGTACGACGTGGCCTGGATCGCCACCGAAGTAAGAGATATAGTTGTGTATCCACTCTAGGGCCTTTCTTTGGTCCATGAGTCCGTTGTTCGGCGTGATAGCATCTCCGTTCGTGATGAATCCGTACGGCCCGACCCGGTAGTTGAAAGTCACAACGACGATATTGTATCCGCTCGCTTTCACCAAGCCTCCTCCATTATAATTTGCATTGCTAAGCGAATTGAATCCTCCTCCTTGTATAAAGAAGTATACAGGCAACATTGTGCCGTCTGTTGCGTTGCTTGGCGCATACACATCGAGAAACAGGCAGTCTTCTGAAGTTGTGTTGTCCGATGGGCTACCACCTGTTGGCAGACAGAGCTTCCCATGCTACGAAGCAATGTTGTTAGCTAGTCCTCCGCATTCACATCGTCGTTCCAACCCCTGGTGCCACTCACGATATTGCCTGGCAGTTGCAGGCTATCAGCACATGAGGGATCCTGCGGTGGTGCGAATCGCAGATTGCCAACTGGGGCTTCTGCGTAGCGAATGCCTAGCCATTCTGTGATCCCATCACTCTTGACGACGCCAGAGTACGTATTGCAGTTTGTGTCCAGGGTTGCGCTTTCGGCTGAGGAGAGACGCGCAAACTGCCAGAGAATTGCGAGCGCGAACCATCGCGCAATCCGGCTCGTCATAATAGCAAAGCAAGAACCAGCTCAAGGGGGATATTCGTCAGGCTCGTGAGATCTTGCGCCTTCATCTCAACGTCATGCTGCTACGTCCAATCTTCATATAGTGACAGCATTATCATGCATTCAGCAACAGTCCGAGCGCGGGTGAAACAATATTCACAGAACAAAACGGTGAAACAACTTTCAAGAACAATGGACTCCAATGGTTGTTTGTTTTCTTTTCTTTTCCTCCTGTCCATCGTGCACCCATTTCCACTTCGCGCCACTGCCCTCCTGCCCTCACGCCCATAGTGCATGCCAATCTCAATCCCAAGCCTTGCTCGCATGGTGTGGCATCCTGGCACAACATTACTTTCCAGTTACATGTCGTATTCAGTCCCCTCCACGTGTTGACGGGAAGTTTATCTTCAACGGGGCACGACCTTATTTCTTCAGAAGGCCTGTGCAACGCCCTTACACGATGTCCATCGCATGCCGGCGCTCTACACGAGTTGGATTTCTGCATCGCATCTGTCTTGCATAGTACATACTGTGGTTGGTCAATTCTTGAGCAACAGAAGGCTGGGCTGAGTTCTGATTCGGAGAACCTGTGGAGAATCCTGGTAAGTCCAATGTGCTACAAAGAAGCATTGGCAGGGGAACTTGTCTGGCTGGCTCGGCTGGCTGGTTCCCAGACTGTATCCGTTGTCGGGGTAAGTTACTACGTTGCATTGATCTAGACATCGTCAACAGCCCAGCGCCCGTTTTCGACCCCAAATCTCAACGGCGAGCCCACCGTCATATGACAGTTTGGGCACGTCCAGAACAATATTTATTGAATGAAATCAAATTAACGGTCAGGCAGGCTACGGCGTATTAGTCCAGTCCAAACGATGTTATTCGCAGTGGCTGGTCGCAACGTCCCAGCACGATGATCTGCCTCCCCAGGCGATGTACGAACCAACCTAAAGTCGTTGCCAATGTCGTATCTTGACTTCTACGACACAGCCTATCATATTCTACACAGATCTCCATGCAGGACATTGGCTTACTGAATCCCTGCCTGACTTGCCTGGGCCAATGATTACCATCACACGAGTGGTTGCGTCCCATGTAACCAAGTCCAGACCGCCAAGCCTGCGTCTGCCGCGTTCAGAAGCAACCCAATGCCGCGCTTGGGCTTGGCTGTACCACATCTTGTAATGTGCCTATCGTTGCCACAGCCGCCAATCCGCGATTTCTTGTCGACTTATTGAATAATAAGTCTGTATCACCTGACCCCCTTTTGTTCTGGTGGCGGTCATCAAGGAGACCTTATCACGAGCCATCATCAATCATTGATACCGCCTTCACAGCAGGCCGTAATGGGTGCAGTGTAGCCTACTTCCCGTGATGTGCTACTAGTCTGGCTTCAAAAGAATGGGACCTGGCTTGATCAGACCCTATGAAGGTATCGTGTCCATCTATTGTTGTTTGCGACTCATGTCGTGATCGTATCACGACGACAATCACAGAGCGGACATCGGACACATACGCCGGTGCAGATACAATCATCGCCATCAACGGAGAACGACTTCTGATTTTGTCGTCGTACTAGAATTGGTTACAGCAGATGCCACCTCACCTCAACGACGAGCTCACGCACCAAGATCCCCTGTCTACTATCAGGGGGTATGCGGAGCATCACGATAATTCAATCTTAGGCCTCAGCAAATCCGACAGATGGGCAAGCAGAGAAAGCACGAAAACTGACAGTCAATGTTACTCCCTATTGCACAGTTACTGGATGGAATTCAGTGTCATTAATCACATCAGCATGGGCAGAAAAGCTGCATCATGTACAAGCGACGAAGTATGTACTTCCACAAAGAGACATATGCCAGCGTATGATGAATCTCCCGTCGACGACAATGTACGAGCACTCTCATAAACCCCTTCCGAGCCTGCAGTTGAAAGCTACCATTTAGCTAGATCCATGACCAGGCAAGTCATCTCATACATCTTAGCCATACACCGCATCGGCATTGAGCTTCGAATGGCAGTAAATGACCGAATTGCCAATACCATAGCCATCGCCCCAGTCGCAATCCCAGTTATTGAAGGTGTTCGACTCGCAATAGCCGCGCTGGAGGCCATTGACGTCCTCGAGGACGTAAGTGGACTTGGACGGGTTTCGCTTGTAGACCTCTACACGATTGTCAGGGAATCCGTTCTCAAAAGAAAGAGAGCTAAAATGCGACGACTTACTCCAGTGACCCATCTTATTCTCCCACTCGATGCCGCGCAGATTGCTGATGGTGCCATCGACCTTCACGCGCAGGGTCGTGACTTCGGCGATCTCGACCTGGCGGCACGAAGGGGGCTTCGTGAAGAATTGCCAGCCGGACACTATCACACGCGAAATCAGCATCCCATCCAACTTAAATTCAAGTTAAACAGAGTTATCGCATTGCGACGATCCTCGGCATCGCGATGCAAAAGGGAGGTCGCGCAAAACTCACAAGTGCCGCCATCATTACGATCGACCTCGAACGAGTAAATCATGAAATCCGAGACGACACCCGTGGCGAAAAGGCCAACGAGTGCAAGAAGTGAGGCCTTCATCGTTGCGCGCGTTGTTTGCCAAGGTTTGCGTTCGTTTTGGTGTGTATCCCGCGGTGGTTGTTCGTGGTTTCGCGAACACAGATTCCGGGGATCAAACGACTGCGTTAGTTACAGTTGCCGTCTCTCCCTCGAAAAGCAAGGTAAGCGAGTTTTACAGACGCGGTCATTGGTCCATGGCAACGTGTTTCTGGAAGGAAGGTGCGATCGCAATGTATTCTGTAGGCAACGACGCGACAGGAGAAGGAACGACTGTCCGTGCGCAAGATCGGGTCGCGGTTTACGTTTCTGGAGTTGGCCTCAGGTGTGAATCAGGTATCTGCCTCGGACATATATGATGGTCCGTCTGTGTTGTGAGGGCATTGTGCAGAAGATCACATGTGTTGTCCCTTTTTCACCACTCTGTCGTGCTGTAGCAAGCCATGCCAACAATGTCAGGGAGACGAGACCTCCAATCGGCGTGATCGCATTGAACGCTGGATTTCCAATAAAATGAAGGAGGCAGGTAGGCAGTTCAGGACAATAGACGGATCGACAATGATACGATGTAAGCACGTTACCACGGCGATAGGGACCATCATCGACAAACGAAGATGGTGTGCGCGTTCCTTCACGTATTCTGGATACCAAATATCTTTTGAATCTTGAATGGGCAGGATTATAACCGACTCTCGAAGCAGTTGATATCCTGTCCTTTATCCAAGCCGGTATATAGAAGCGACGGCTTATTCTTATTCTCAGACAGTCTCTAAGGGGTTAGTAACAGGACAGTTCTCACAATGAAATCTCACAAGCAACTTCGCGAAACAAAGTGACAGACAACTTCGTCGTCTTCATTAGGTATTGGCGATTGTAGTCTGACCAACTCTATATCGAGTGTCTTTGCGCAGCCTAACAGTCATACGTACAAAGTAGGCCCCTAATAGCTAATTACCTATGTATTTACTCTTCAGGGCCGTCCATTCCCGGGCCCGGGCCTCCTTGACGACCCATCTGGCGAGCTTTCAACATTTCATCGCAGAGCAGTAGATTCGACGCAATGCTCGATGAAGAAGCGATGCAGTTGCGCAACACTCTGAAGGAGTCGTAGACACCCTCAAGCGTAGGGTCCATGGGTCCACCCATGACTAGATCTAGACCGACGATATTTCCCTCGGCGTACTCGTCCTGAAGAGAAGCAACTGCGGCAATGGTCAGTATAATGCGCTCATCAGGGTCACTGTGGTATGATTAAAACTTACGAGAGTCTTGGATGTCGTGGCCAGCGTTCGCCGCCAACGTCTTGGGGATGATCAGGAGAGCATCGGCGAAAGCATCAACACCCCACTTGGCCTTACCCTTGACTGCCTTTCTGAAGGTGTCACTCTTCAAGTGAGCGGCGCAAGCAACCTGGAACGCACCACCGCCAGGAACAACAGACTTGTCCACAATCATGTTGTAGACACTGCGGAGACCGTCTCTGACAGCGTCTGTAATCTGGGTGATGGTGTGTGCGTTGGGGCCCTTGATCATGAGGGTGACAGACTTGGGGTCCTTCACCTCCTCAATGAAGGTGAACTTTTCCTCTCCAAGCTGCTGCTCGTATACAAGACCAGCCCAACCGAGGATATCAGGAGATAGATCCTCTACACTGTTCTGCGCCACACCTCCGCAAACAAGCTGGAGACGCTCCATGTTTCTCCGCTTAGCCCGGCGGAGGGCAAAAATGCCGTTCTTCGCCAAAACATCCAGGGACAGAGGGTCAATACCCTTCTGGTTCACAATAACGAAGCCCTTCTTGGGGTCATTGCCGCAGACCTCCTTCTTGAGCTCAACGATCTTCTTCAACTTGGCATCGACGAAACGGCGCTCACTCTCAACCAACTTATCACGCTGCTCTGCGCTAGAGTAGAAAAAGCCGGAGTTGATCTCGGACTTCTCGTACTCCAGACTGACGTTCAGGGTGAGGATGTAGGCGTTTTCAAGTCGCTTCGGCATATCGGGATGTCTGGCACCGTGGTCCAGGGCTAAACCGCGGATGAGTTGTGTGTCGGAGGCCGTCCGGTGTTGCATCTTCATGATCTCGACCATGTGTAGATCGGGCTTCGCGGGGGCCTGGTAGATCGCTAGGACAGCATCGACGATATCGGGAGTGAGCTTCTTAGCGAGAGTGGCGTTCAATTTCGTGGATAGTGATGTCCGGGCGACAGAGAGAAGAAGCTCTCGGTCGACTTCTTTGGGGAGCTTAAAGGTATCGAGGAACTGGGCCGCGTCGTCAGCAATTGTGCCACGTACACTTACTCGTCCAAGAAATGCGCACCTTCAGAGCTTCGTTCTTCGCAATCTCGAAACCATCTGTTATGATGCGGGGGTGCAGACCCTCGGTGATATGTCTATCGGCTTGCTTCAACAACTCTCCAACCAACAGGACGACGGAGGTCGTGCCGTCGCCGCAGATGTCATCTTGCGCAGTCGCGGCACGGGCGATCATGACGGCGGTCGGGTTCTGAATTTGCATTTCACGGAGCAAGACATTGCCATCCTTGGTGAGTTTGATCTGAGTGACGCGTTAGTGTGTCGGGAGTTCATCATGAGGCGACGAAGAGGCTCGAACCTGTCCAGCACCGTCGACCAGCCTTGCGCAGATTGTTAGCCCAGCCAGCCAGTGAATAAAGGGGTCGATGGGCGAGTTTCATCCGTAGCAAACCCGATGACATGAAACCCATACGTACATCTTGATGGTACCCAAGGGACCCAAGTTCGACTTGAGCACATCTTGTAGACCCTCACCGGCGTTGATGTTCACCCGGAGAGCTTCACCCCGCCGCTACCAGAGAGCATTAGCAGAGAACAGGGGGGTTGACACGGTGTTTACAGCTTGGGAGACGAACCCGGGACTCGGCTTTGGGGTTGAGAAGCTGCGCAGCAGACATGGTATTAGAATTAACGCAGATGCAGCTTCAGAGAACTCCTATTGACGATGTTCTTGCCGGAAGAGTAGTAGAGGACTGGAGTGGTTGTTCGGTTGATGGTGGGATGGAATGTGTAATGACGGGAACGCTTTGGGGACTGGAAGAGCTGCTAAGAGAAAGAGTGGGTCGCTCTTTTTTTTCTTGGTTATCCAGCGGGCGATACTTCCTTGGTGGGGTACTTTCCTGCGTTGGCACCCCCTATAGCTGGGGTCGGCAATGTACCTCCGTTAGGCAGTGTCGTTGGGAAATACAGAAGGTAACCACGCTGTTACTACGGGGTACAAGGCCACGGTGATGAACACAATGACACAACCAGTTGGCCGAGAGGGGCTCAAGAGATATGTACGTATCACAGAATATGTCACAATAGAATATGTTTTTAAGACGGAACATTGGTTAATCGATTCTCATCCATTGCTCAACACGTTCGGAACATCTTGACTTTCATTCCTTCCACTTTACCGATTTCGCCCTTTCCATCAACTACCTAAGAGTAACTCGACCATTCTGCTGGATATGGCTCGTAAACCCTCTCGTTTTCGTTTATACCAGATGCTATCCGCATGCTTGAAGCATTCAGGTCTTTTACTGCCGAACGGAGTTGTCGACTCATCGGCGCACTAAACAGAAGACGTGAACATCAATGATGAGATCATCTGCTTCGTTGCGAAATCATGTAGTCCAGGTTAAGCATCGCAAGAGTCCATGGGGCATGCCACGTACCTTTTTATCAAACATGACGACTGGGCAGATCGGAGGCATTCGAGCAAGCAGGTCTCTCACCCGCCTGTTTTCACGATCAGCACGAGGCCCTGAGTCGGTCGTGATATCCGAAACGGCCTGTTTCTTTTGCGCCGGCCGCTGTGAGAACATGGCGTATATTCATTGCTCTTCGAAAAGACTCTTCAGATCTTCCTTCCATTGTATTTGCAGGTGCCCGATAAGCTCGTTCTTGTTCCTATACGAATGTTGATTCTCCATTCTGCTTCTGCGCGCAGTCTCGTATATGCTGGCTCGAGATACCTGGGCAGTTTCCCATCAAACAGATCGACCACCACACGCTCATCATCGTCGTAGACTACACAATCGCGAGTCAGTGAGTACTCTGTACTGCGAGTGGATGTGGTCTCTCGGTCAATCATAAACACGGGAAGCTCCGAGACACGATCCACTGTTCAGGTCGAAACACCAGAGAAGTGCCTTTGTTGCCTGGAAACCATATGGGATACGTACTCGTTAAATCCGTGGGTTCATCCACTGTCAATATACCGAGAAGAAATGCTTTTATCCCCTCGAAGCTCTTGTCTCTTATCTGTTTCACGAAAACCTCGCTGCACCTTTAGCCCCGATACTTGTCTTCGATGAGTTCGAGTATGTTCATGATGATGGTCGCTCGGTATAGCAAGCTATCATTACTGTCCTTGTCGAACCATACAGCCCAGAGATTCATGATAGGTATAAGTATCTTGTTCTGGCTCGGAATGGGTGAATGGATAGCGAAAGCAGTGCGATTCAAGTCCAACATACAGAAATAATGGAGTTGTTTTCATTCTTACAACCATCGTTGAATTGTCCGGGCGAATGTTCTCCATATTACTGTATATGAAAGATGATAGATCTATTCCGATCAACAAGTCGTCAACCTGGTAGTTTCGTAGGCCGGTCCAGAGTTGGGACCGGCGTCCGGACTGGTACAGTCAGTCTACGGCCGTACGGATTACTGTTAAGCTTGAATAATTACGGATTACAGTAAAAAAATATGAGAGTCTCTTGAATAACCGATAGACTTCCTAAAAAACAACTTTTCCTCAATGACAAACTTTCGATTGCGGATGATGCCCATTGATAAAAAAGAAATTGCTTTGGTCTCCGAATCGGGGAATCGAACCCCGGGCTTGACGGTGAGAGCGTCAAATGTTAGCCACTACACCAATTCGGAGTATGGAATAACTGTCACTTGGCATCCAGGCATGCGATTATATACCTTCTAGATGCATGTCCCCGTTAGATGGATACACCTGAGCTGGGCGTCCGAGGCTGCCGCGGATCAGACCGTGGGTGGGTCCGCAAGCGCGCCCTCCGTCCCAACTAGCCTCAACCACGATGATGCCATCGCGAAGAATGATGTTGCTCCACAGTCTCCTCATTTACGCCGCTGGTGTCCAGTTTGGAGGCGTTCTAGGTGTCGTAGGTAGTCCTCTAGAAGGTCCTGCCGATGTGAAGCAGGTCGCTATCATTGGTTAGTCACCCTCCATGTTCAAGTCACCAGCGCCATCTTCACGAGATGGTCGCGGGTCAATCATGATCCTAGTGCGGTCTTGACTCAGGAGAGTTTTTTCTAATCAGGGGAGAATAGGGGCCGGAGCTGCTGGCTCATCCGCCGCTTATCACCTCCGGAAGTTTGCCGATGAAGCTGGGGTTGCCGTCAATGTGACGTTGTTCGAGAGGACCGGCCGAGTCGGCGGTCGCACTCTCACCGTCAACGTCTATGACGATCCCGCTGAGCCCGTCGAAGTCGGCGCGTCTATTTTTGTGGATGTTAATTACATCCTCTCTAATGCCACGCGCGACTTCAACCTCACGTCGAAAGATGCCGGTTCCGATGAGGATGGATTGCTAGGTATCTGGGACGGCGAGTCTTTCGTTTTCACGCAAGACTCTGCCTCCTGGAACTGGGTCAACCTCATTCGTCTGGTCTGGAAGTATGGCACCGCGCCGTACTATACCCGGAAGCTCGTGCAAAGTACCGTCACTACGTTCCTCAAGCTCTACGAGGAGCCTTACTTTCCGTTCCGATCGTTATCCGCTAGGGCCTTTCATCTGGGCCTTGTTAAGATCACTGCGGTGACCGGACGGCAGTTCCTAGCTGCCAATAATGTGAGTTGATACGCCTACAAGGGCTGTAACCTCGACGATGAAAATTTGGCTGAACATTTACACAGCTCGCTGGCCAATTTTCCCGAGACATTGTGCAAGCCAGTACGCGCGTTAACTATGCATCAAACCTGGACTTTATCCATGGACTGGGTGCCATGGTCGCAATGGCTCCCGAAGGTGCCAAAGCTATCAAAGGCGGCAACTGGCAAATCTTCTCCAACATGGTGGAGGCTTCTAAGGCGAATCTACTCTTGAACACGCAGGTCATCGATGTCGGACTCAAAGGTGATAAGAGATACAGGATTTCGGCAGCTAAGGAGAAAGACGGCGAGGACACTTACGAAGCGCACTCGCTCTCCGTTGATTTCGATGATGTTATCATTGCGACGCCCTTCCAGTTTGCTAACATCTCTATGGACGAGATCGCTCTCGAACAACCCATTGATCCGATCCCGTACGCGACACTGCACGTCACACTGTTCGCGTCACCTCTCAAGTTCAGTCCTGACTTCTTTAAAATGCCGCCCGCATCTAACGTTCCGATTTCCGTTCTCACGACACTGGGCGCCAACGAAACTGCACTACCCGGCCAGCCCGGCGCGGGTAAAGCAGGTTTCTTCTCGGCGACGTTGTTGCGCGTTGTCACGAATCCGAAAACGCAAGGACGTGAATATGTGTACAAGATCTTTTCACCCAAGGCTGTCACACCAGATTTTCTATCCGACCTACTCGGTGTCGAGGTTCCGGACTCGTTCACGCGGGACAGCTCTGTAGAGAATGATGACCAGGATGATGACCCTGTCGACCCTGTCTCATGGTTCCACGCCACTGTATTCCACCCTTATCCGCAATTGTCACCACGCGCTACATTCCAGGACCCTGTCTTGAGGGACGGAATCTACTACACGTCCGGTATCGAGAGTTTCATATCGACTATGGAGACCAGCGCATTGATGGGTATGAATGTTGCGCGGCTCATAGTTGATGATTATGCCGGTATTCCGCGCATGACGGACGACGAAGTGGAAGATCAATACACGGTGCCTGAAGTCGAAGAGGATAAGGAGGTGCAGATGAGAAAATCTGTCGACAAGTATCATCTTTCTATGCAGGTGCCTAACGAGCTATGAGTTGGTGGTATGACAAGTTCTATCTGAGCAGCAGGCGATGCCTTTCCTGTACGGATTTCATGATGATGATGAGGCCATGTCAGGGCGTTCGGGGGCGATTCTTTCAAAAATTGTGGTTCTATGATAACCTAGGTTCATTATTCAATGTACTCTAGGCATCCAGTTTTCCATTGAACTTTATGAACTCTTCATGATTCGTAACGTGAGACGCATAGGAGCAGTGAAACAAGATGCGGTGACAGGCCGTTGAAGACTTCCGGGCCGACGTCGATTGAGTTCCAGAATAGGTAGGTGCACACGGGTCAGTGGTCTCCGTAGTCGTACAAGTTAATCCCCGTATTTGGCCCGACTTCCGTCCCGCACCGTACCTACGGCACGGAATAGTGGACCGTTACAAGATCCCGTGTCCGGATCATCCCACTCCAACTTTACCTTGTACTACAGACTATTAGCATTGTGAAAGGATTATTACGGTTTATCAGCCCTTTGATGATCGGTCCGGCTGCAGAACGGGTATTAATGGGTTTCATTTGGAGGATATGTGCATGTACATACTACGGGCCAGGGCATCCCGTGCGATAATGCGGACACGGCATCCAGTGGGGGTCCCGTTCTATCTTAGCGCGATAAGGCAGGACCCACGGGTACGGTACCTGCCTAGGGAAGTCGATCCTACATCACAACGCATTGTGTAACCAGTGAAACGTTGAACCATCCATTCTCGCATTCACTCTTCTCACACTCGCTCTCTTCTTCCCTCAGCAACATTCTTGCCTAATCTCACAGCGTCCGTCTCTTGCCAATGTGAACCTTTCATTCATCCCATCTCAAGATTCACCTGTTTTGTTGAACACACCTCAACAATGGCGCCACCTACTAATCCTCGCACGTCTCGAGTGTTGCTGTCCTCAACGGAGCCCGACATCCGACTCGAAGACTACCTCGACGACAAACTCCAACTCACCATGGACTTCAATGACATCGACATCCTGATAGCAAACGTCGAGAACCAACGCAGCCAGCTAGAGACACAACTCGACAACGCCGTCCAAGAGCTCGAAAAGGCGCGCACGTCCTCCCAGGACCGCCAATCTACCCTCTCCGACTCCATTGCCGACTTCACCGCCCTCCAGGCGCGCATCGATGCGCGCTTCAGCGTCCTCCTCAACTCGTCCGCGCCCGACGAAGCCCTCGAGCGCCTGCAGAAGCCCATGAAGCAGCTGCATCAGGTCGAGCTCGCGTACAAGTACGTCGCGCTGCTCCAGGACGTCGAGGCTATGCGCCTCGAGGCGCTGTCTCATATACCCGGTAATCCCAAGGAGGCCGTGAAGCCGTACATGCAGTTGCGGAAACTAGAGGCGCGACTCAAAACGCTTCGGGACGATGCGGATGGCGCTGCGACGCACCTTGTCGAACATGTGGAGCGGGTGGTCGCGCATCTCTGGAATGATATGGAGCGCATGCTGTCGCAGGAACTGGAGGATATACTGAAGAAGCGTGATTGGCCCCAGGGCGTTGACTCTGAAAGCGAGATGGATCCCGAGTGGCGCGAGTGCGTCGCGAAGCTCCTCGACCTGCAGGTCTCCGTTGAGATGCCCTCCTTCGAGGGCCCCGAGAGCAGCCAGAGCGTTATTACGTTACTTCCATACAAGGTCATGGCGAAGCCGTTTATGCAATGGTTCCGGTACCAGTTCATGGGCGACAATGCGACGAGCACATTACAGTCGTTTGGTACATTCTGCATTCCGCAGTTCAAGGCGCTCATGCAGAAATGGGGCCTTTTCTTCCGCGACAACCTCTTTACGGTTCAACGTTCGCGATTCATGGATTTAGACGTGGGCGAAACCTCGGTCTACCTCGATCCGGCGTGTTCTCTGGTCATGGCGATGCTACCGGTGATGAGAGAGAAAATAGCCCTAGTGATGCAAGAGGCCCTTGCAAACCCGCAGGCCCTCAGCACCGTCATAGCCCACTTACTGGATCTCGACCACACGATCCGATCGAACGAGTATCTTGGCAGGAGTCACGAGGGCTGGACAGGTCTAGCCGACGAGGTCCTAGAGAAACATTTCAACACCTGGCTCCAAGCCGAGAAGGATTTCGCGCTCGCCCGCTTCCACGCGATCCTGGACGCGCCGGATGCGCGCAAGATCGACCTCCAGCACAGCTGGAGCGGACGGGGAAAGATGAAGCCTACGTTCGGCGCTGTGCGCATCATGGACCTATTGAAGTCCGTGACGGCGCAATACCAAGGGGTGCACGCGTTCTCGCACAAGATGCGCTTCGTCATCGATATCCAGATTGAGATTCTCGACGAGCTCCACACGTTTCTGAAGAACTCGGTGGACACGTATTCATCCTCGATCCCCGGTCTGGGCGCACCGTTGCGAGGTATCGCGACAGACTCGATGCTCACGTCAACGGAGTTTCTGGAGGATCTATGCAAGGTCCTCTGTACTGCCGATTATGTCATAACGACACTGACGGACTGGAGTAGCGAAGAGGTAAAATCTCAACCCGATGCACCCAATTCACCCTCAGACCCCTAACTAACACATGCGTAGTTCTTCGTCTCGCTATATAGCAATCTCCAATCCCGAGCCCAGGTCGAACCCGTCGATGATGTGTTCAACTTCGTTTCCCCTACCAAGGGCATCGACGAGGACGCAGGCTTCCTATTCGACGAGACCATTGCAGCATACACCTCCGTGCGCCAAAGCTCAGAGGAATACCTCGAAAACTCCCTAATCACATGCCACGACAAGGTCTTCCGACCATACCGAATGGTGCGGCAATGGATGATCCACAGCAACGACATCGACGGTGCGTATTCCACCCTTCCCATCCCTCCCTCTACTAACTAACAAAACCAGCCGACCGCGCCACAATCTCCATAACCCCCGAACTCGACGAACCCCTAAAGGTACCTCCCCTTCCCACACCCCCTTGCAACCAAATCTAACAAATCCCAGATCCTCCGCCGCAACCTCGACTACACCTCCCACGTCCTCAACAAACCCACCTTCCGCCGCATCACCGGCCGCGTCCTCTCAAGCCTGCAGCGAGACATCCTCAACAACATCGTCTTCCCGGGAACCTTCACCGAGCTAGGCGCCCTACAACTCGCACACGACATGGAGGTCCTACGCGCCTTACTCAATGAATTCCTTCCGGGCTCACTCACAACCGTGCAACAATGCGCCAAACTCCTCTCTTTACCGAGGGAGGGTGGCGAGAAGACCATATACGCTGTCGGGGAGGCGATCCTCTATGGAGATGATGCTGAGGCGGAGGATATGCTGGATTCCCTGGACCTTCCGTTGGTGGGGGTGGAGATGGCGAGGCAGGTTCTGCAGGGGCGGATTGATAAATTTTTGACTGAGTAGATATATGACTCTTGCGACCCGGCCCGTTGAATCGAGTGCTGCGGGGATTCGTGTTCCAGTTATGATCGATTCGGTCTTTATGGGTATCACGAGACGACTCTTATATTGTTAGATCTAGGACCCTGAGTCCGAACGCCGCATGAAGATATCGCAGTTGGTTAGCATACAGACAAGATAGACACACTATAGTTAAACTTTTTAATATGTAGCTTTTGCATTCATGCATAATCATTCAGTGTGATCATGCTCTCTATGTATGTTGAATCTCTCCTGTACGGAAACCACGAATAATAGGGGGCTCGAAGGCCATCTTTTCCCATACGCCAACGCCCGTAGATGTATCCGTAACAAAACCCAGCAATGTCCCACCCAACCCTGTATCTAGCCTTTCATGATTAACTCATCGCCCGCATCGTCGCCTCGACCACGGCAAACGTTCCGGCGCTGACAGGCATGGCACGCAACAGCGTGGGGGCAACGCCCTTCCAGAAGCCGCGCATGCCCTCCACGCGCCACGTCTGCGCGAAGCAATCCCGCATGCTCTTGTACTGCTGCGTCTTGCCGAAGCCATCGGTCTGCATCTTGCTCTTGATGACGTCAAGCGGGTAACTTCCTATCCAGAGGGCCTCGCCGGCAAGACCGCCGTACAGCGCAACCTTGTAGGCGGGGATCTCATTGCGTGCAAGGCCGTTGCGCGCGGCATCCGCGTTCATCATCCACTCGAAAGCGAGGAACCACATACCGTAGGCTTGGGCCTCACGGAGAATGGTGACGGCCTCGCCGCGGTACAGACCCTGGATACCACCGCCCTGCTTGCAGAGCTTACGCACGCAGTCTAGAGGTCCATCGTACAGGCGCGCGGTGCCGTGGGGCTGTGTTTGAAGTCGGATACGTACGTGCTCGATGGGACCCGAGATGACCGAGTTGGCGACACCGGCGAAGGCACCAGCGGCGTAGTACTGGCCGTAGCTTAGGCCTTTAGGGGCAGCGCTGAGAGAGCTCGCGGCATTCGCAGTCTCGAAATATCGCTTCGCATATCCGAAGGCGCCGAATTGTATGGAGACGCAGGCACCAATTCCGAGGAGAGGTGTCAGGGTGCCTTTGTAGAAGGCAAGGGGGCCTTCTTTCTTGTAGATTGTGGTGGCAGCGTTGAGGGCGGAGCTGTATTGTGTGGTTGTCTGCAGACGGACTTTCACTATATCGAAGGGTTGACCTGGAGGGTTTGTGTTAGCGATATCTTTTCGTCTTACAGTCTTGAATTATGGAACAGCAACATCTTGTCCAAGATGACACAGAATATATGGACTCTTCGAGTTACTCAGAGAGACTGTTGTGAAGCCCACGTGAAACCCGCGCAACTGTCCGTCGCACAAAGTGACGCTTCCCGCTGAAGAAAGCGTCTGACAACTTTGCGGCGTACTCGTTGTCGACTTCATCTATAGCAAACAAATAGGAAGACTAACCGATCAAGACCTGCGCAACTCCTCCAACGGCACCTGCGAACAGATCCTTCGCCGTGTCAAGCGAGCTCGCCTTGGCGTCGACATCCTGGGCCACGTCCGCCATTATTCCGAGTCGTTTTCACTTGAACCGAGTTGCTCGAAGTTATTTTCGTGATGTTCACTATTCGTCGAGCTTGTTGTTCCTCGTAACCAGACAGAGGTAGTACCTATTATGGTAGGTAGTAGGTAGCAGTGGGAGTCCGAGGGTTCTTGTCAGAAGACAAAAGATTAGACGGTAGCAGCTGATATTATGTATGCCGGCAGAATCCACGCCGATATAGGAACAGATAGTCAAGGTGAAGAAAAGAAAGATAAGACGGCGAACAAGTCAACAACAGGGTCTTGTTCGTTTTACATAAATGTGCCTATCAGGTCTCGTCGTTCAAGGTCCCTATACACACGACCCATACTGCATTCGGTAAGGTAGGTATACCCCAGGCTTCGAGTCCGATAGATAAGGTGGTCCGTAGTGCGTGTCACCAAGAATCCTGGTGCCATTGAGGGTTGGAGGTCTAGTGGAGGGAGAAGGGAACGGCGAGCGTTGCTGTGTGAGAAAGTGGTGAGAATGGCAAGATGGATGAGAATTCGCCGAGAGGGAATTACTACAGAACACACGAGCTTACTACGGGATAGGTACTATGGCAGGTCGGCGGTCGCTGTTTCCGCGAGCGTAAGGTTGAAGTCTGACGCCTGGACTCTGGACTCTGGACTCTGGACTAGGTATTCTAGGGTCGGCGCAAGCAGCAGCAGCGGGCAGCAGCAGCTTCCCGTAGGCGACTGGAGCCCCTGGCGTGCGAGGCTAGTGCAGGCTTTACTAGTGGGCAAATTGTGCGCTACAGCGTGCACGCACTAACCGCTTACCGCAGTATTTCATGGCCCGCCGTCTCTCGGCCGCCCTTCCCGCCTCCCAACGGCGTGGGAAGGATAAGAATAGCTCTCGGAACTGCGGCAGGTCGAATTCTTGTCTCGAGAGAATGGTGACATCAAGAGACCGGGCATCCATTGTGACCTCTCGACAAGGAAATTGGTGTTGAAAACATCGCCGATTCACGAATTCCGCAAAAATCCAGCTTAGAGAGAAACCCGATTTCTCAGCCGACAATGTCTCAAAGATGCTGCCATTCGGCGACATGATCACCAATCAATTCTCCCGATTTCGTAATCACAGTCGATTATGTCGTGCTCGGTGTCATGACTCCGAAGAGAGGAGCGAGCTAAGATGCGCAGATCCACAAGTCTGAGTTGCATTCGCTGGCGCTTAGTAAAATAAAAAAGGCGCAAAAAAAATCAAAAAGATGGCGGTAGCCGGAATCGAACCGGCGTCGACGCGGAATCACTTTGTGCTTGACCACAACGCGGCATACTAACCACTATACGATACCACCTTGGATGTTAAGTTCGCTCTCTATGCAAGTACTTGTGCCACCAGCCCTCGGAGCTGGGTCGGTCGTTCATGGCAACGCAGCCTTTTGCGAGACATTCGTATGTCGTTCCAAGGAATATTATCCCCTCTTACGACGAACTTGATTTGATGCGAAGTGGTGAGGGGCAATGCGAGTGAAATCGCATCGACAACGGTGCAAGTCCAATGGCTGCGCGCGCATATAAATACACCTCGGAGATTCTATACCTGGCTAAGTACTTGCAATACAGTCTATCATTTCTCATTAGATTCGATAACAAAAGGATTTGATTCAAACGCCGACCTTCAACAATCTGGGATGTAGGTGGGTTGACACCCTGCCTCAAACGGCCAGAGGCCTCTCGCCGGTCATTCCTGGATGACCAAACATGCGGGCGAAGGCATCGAGATCCGCGACTTTCAGAAATGTTCATTATAATCTGAAATAAGCAAAATGGGTATATGATCCAATCTCAACATGTTAACTCGAGGTGTTAAAAAAGGAAAAAGCCGCTTCGAAAGGAGCACAAGGTACGAGCCGTTCCCGGAAGGCTGCCTGCAGCTCTAACCGTCGTGTACGGAACGGCTCTTTTTTATTTGCGACTACGCAAATATGGGGATAGGAAAAAGCTTGCCACTGCACAACCGGCAGCAACTATTCGGTTGTCCATGATGAGGGAGCTCAGCCCACCACCGGCATAATCGTCGTCAAACGACTTCTGTTGCTGGATTTGAGTCTTCTCCTGCCCGTGTTCGCTGCCGCTGGTCGTGAGCTCCCGCTCGATAGGGGGCATCTCCTGATTGTCCTTGGTGTCGCTACAACAGTCGGCAAGGTTGGCAATCTCCTGATTGTCAGCCTTTTGGGGCTCCTTGAACCATTCAAGATCCACAATTAGCATCCAGTCCGGGCGATAGTTTTGCCTTCTCTCTTGGGTCGACTCATTACCAAAGTCCATAGAGAGTGGTGTTTGTGGCTTTGGCGCCGGCTGGTCCGCATATACCTCAAAGATGTCGATTGAGGCAATTATGCCGTCTTCCGCGAGGTTAACTGGTCCTATGTCTAGATCGACAGCGATCTGTAAATTTGTATAAACGTGAAGATCTTCATCAATCTGACCTGGATTGACCGAGAGGAGCTGATCGAAACGTGCAGTCTTAGGGCCTAACGTATCCATTTCGCCTCGTGAAAGTACATCCTTTAGCTGGGTCTTCGTCAAGAAGGTGTTGTCCATTTGCCCAGTTCTTTGGAGAAACTTCCGCATGGCTGCGTTTGGGTTTGTGCCCGCGTCCGCAGCATCGTATAGAATTGGAACAAATATAGTCCATGGGCGTCCTGAATAACCCAGAACTACGGCAAAAGCGTGCAGAGTTGAATCATCGTCTTTCGCCGATTGCTGTTTTGGGTCAAAACTCTCACTGGAGGTGAAAAATAATACCGCTCGAGGCCCGTGGAGTTCCAGCGAGAAAGCTATGGTGTATTCGGAGGGATTATAGGTAGCATCGCGTAGAAAGTACAACTCGTCCAGCATGAATCGATCTCTGTCCCTTGGTCGAGTCTTGTTGGGCACCCTTGCGAGTTGAAACATGCCCGTGAAAGGGGCGTTGGTTTCAGGTTGGGCTTCTTTAACGATCAACAACTTGGTTTGGGCTTTTCGCCAGTTTTCTGGAGAGATGAAAACCAGGGGTCCACATCGAGCATGAAATGAATCCCCCCAGCCTTTCACAGGTATCCCGATATACGCTCGCCGTACGTTACGAGTGGTGCAGGATGTCAAAATAAACTCCTGGGTCCCGTTTGTGAGTACCGGATACTCAATCCACACAGCACCATTATAGTACCGCACAGAGGGCGGTTCAATGTTTTGGTTTACTTTGAGAATCTCATGGCCGGTGAGAAAATCTTTTGGTGACTCCGCAAAAAGGCCTCGCATTTGAGGTATCTGTGGCATGACAAAGCTGTCCAGATCGTCGAATACTTCAGGTGCGCCCCAGGCAAAAAGGGACTGGTCATCCGACACCTGCATAATTTCTTGCTGCAATCGCAAGAAGGCCTTCTCGCCCTCTCCATATATCATGGGGATGTTGACACCAAATATTCCCATAAGCGAGTACGACATATCTTCGATAATGGTCGTTCTTCGCTTCGCCGCCCATGACATCCTCTTTGCCACAGAAACGTATTGAAAATCGCCAGTCAACAGAACGGACTTGTCAATACCAGTGATCTCGTGTATCTCATGTGCCAGCTCTGATTTCGAACCCAAAAACGTCCAATTGGAGGAATAGAACCGAACATCTGCAGGTGCGATGAGTTCTTGTAGCGTCCAGCCTCTGGTAAACCACCGACTGGACTCAAGCTCGGCGCAGTCTGTCACATCGGACAGGTAAGCATAGCAAACTTTCGAGAGTTGATACCATCTGAACATAGAGTTGATGGCTTCCGATAATTCGTTGAAGTTTGTTTTGTCTATACAGCAGCTTTATCGCATCTACTCAGCTAATTATCCACATACAAGTTGAGTTGAACACTTACGTATCAACCCAGGCCCATTTCAGGCCATCTTTGGCAGCTTGTTCGCAGCAGAACTTGATTTTCTGGTAGCCTTTCTTCTTCGTTGGGTCGCCCTTAGTTAGGTCTTGAAAGATGCATTCATCTGCCTCCCAGGTATGGGATAGGATGGCGTAGTCTTCTGGGCAGTCTCCAAGGAACTGATGAAGCTCGAGGGTTGAAGTGTCAAGTAAGCGCATAATTGGTAACTCGGTAGGTGGACGGCAATAGGAGAGCAAGAGTAACAGTAATGGGTTCCAAATTAATCATGAACGGTCCTCACGAGAACGACAACAACGTCAGATCAGTTTATCAATCAAGAGAGCGAACGCCGTCAATAAGAGGCACAGCCATAAGCGCTCAGATACTTTACTACACTTCCATAGACAGACTTCACCGTCGCATTGATGCCCAATAGGAGATGCAACATGCAAGTACGAGTATTTCCATGATTCTGTGCTGCCTCAGTAGGTACTACTCGTACATATTTCGTATGCTACCGTGACATTTAGCCGCCCGTATGGTCCGTCAAGGCTCTGAATAGCTAGACTAGGGGCCATATGCATCGTGGCCGGCAGCGGCTGGGCGCCGGGGACGGACGCTATCGCTAGCAAACGAGGTAAGCACATAGCGTGAAACATGAAGGGCAGCCAAAAGGGCTGTGACTGTCAGCAGCGAGGTTCAAGACGTGGCCAAGAGGAAGAGGAAGCGCTGTGCAGGTACGGGCGCCATATCTGCGGATTACCGTTCGATGCCAAACAACGGGGCGAGGGTGGGCAGCATAATCATGTCGTCCCGTTTGCCGCCGAATTCTTGTGTACTTATGTAGTGTACTGGACGTACCAGTACCTCTATGCATGTTGGTGAGTTACCTTCCGTGGCAAGCTGCCGATCATCGGTTGAGAAACGGGGGCGGGCAGTACTCGTAGATACGTCCAAGTACGAAGTACAAGAGAGGTACTCTGATGCTCGCATTCACCATGGTTTCTTCTCATGATAACGAAGACCGTGAATAGGAGGTAACTACCTAATCGGCTACCCGCATTGCGGATTACATATCACGAATTACTGTTGTCAGCTGAAGTTAGGTACTGCAGATAGATAAATACCTAATACAGATAGCAAGTTGAGTTGGTTCGCCAACTAAGCGTGAAGAGTTTCAACAAACATCCAAGTGTAAAAAGTCGGACAATTAAGGACAGACACAGCCCCTGCAATCCGTGATGTAATGATCTTTTAATACCTTCCGTAAGTCACTTAGTTATGGAATACTATAGCCAGCTGAAGAAGACGAGGACGAATTGAAACGTGTTCACGGGTCACCGCTCCGAGAAGGATTTTCCAGTTGGATGGATCGTGAAGTTCCTATGACCAGGTACGAGTTGCTAATCCGTACCTAATAGTCTATAGGCCTATAGCCAGGTATAGGCCCTCTGGACCGTTCTTCTGGTACTTCGTACCTGCAAGACCACCCCAGGCTTACCAACAGGCCCCCAACAGCAGTCCATCGCACGTGCGCTTGAAACAACAACGCAATAGGTATTCAGCCTTGAAGCTTGAGTTGGAGTTTAACAACGCGCCTGCCAACGACCTTCCATGTTTATGCTGTGAGGTGTACGGAACAGGCAAGTAGTTCCAACATCACTGACTGCGTGACGCGTCCAACAACCTCTGGGGTAACTCCGCTCTCCAGGTAGCTTCTCTACAACGTGGACAATTTCCTCCTTCCACAAAGGACCTCTGAAAGTACTCTTGGCCTTAAGAGTGCTCGTATACACTTAGTAGATACCTAGATGGCAGTCGATGCCGCAGGAACCTGAACGCCACTTATTACTAGTCACGCAGAATCAGTCACGCCCACATGATAGGCGCAAGTCTGAGGAAATATCGCGCGCAACTTATTTGGAGCCACCGCCGCCATGAAAATCTCCACGGCAAACTTGATAATGAGCCTGCGAAGTTCGTGCGGCATCGCATCGTGGAACTTTTGGTAACTCGATGAGCCGACTAGTAACTACCGCATATCTATCCGTACAAGCATGTAGTACTCGTAAGTATAAAGGCCTAGATCTGGGCTAAACCAGAAGATGCCAAGAGCATGTCTTCAACTGTCAAAAGCAAAAAGCACGCGTTCCTTCGCCTCGAAAATTTGCCTGGCGATCCACACGGCAATGCCCCAAACTCCTACCTACCTAACTTATCCTAGCCTTTGCCGTAGAAAGCAGGCCAACGGAGACATTCACGTTGCTCTCGTCTCGTCTCGTCTCGCCTGCGCAGTGCCCCGTAACCCCAAGATTCAGTAGTTACACGACGTGCGCCCCTTCTGTGTATCATAGGATGGGCATTCCTGTGCAATGCCAATCATGATGTGACTCGACGAATCACTGGATGATATTATATCCCGTACGCTATCGTAGGGATCCATCCAGGGCTGCCGTCAAGCCAGGTCGATTCCGTACATACGTACGAATAATAGTACTCAGGCAGACGAATCCATCCCGATATTCAGGGGGTTTTTCTTTCCCTCGAGAAGTGCACCGATGATAGTACATTCCACTTACGGAAATTCATCCCTTGGCGAGTATACTTCGTACATTTTGTACTTGGCCTCGAGGGAAATTCATCACGAGTTGTTTTCGAGACAATTCGCTCGAACGCGTGAGTCAGGGTCTTATCCGAACTGCAACTAGTCGATAGCATGTGACTATTCCGTACCTAGATTAGCACTCGAGATCAAAGGAGGGTAGCGCAGCACTTTTCAACGGACTCGGCGCGAGCTCGGGGACAGCTTCTGGGGGGAATATCACAAAGGGTTGCTGCGTTAGGTAGAGACCTGCCCTTTGTATGAACCAAGTAGTATCCGATACGAGATACCTACTTGGAGAGGGGGTCGACGATCGCGCCTCCCAGCCCTATCGTATCCTTCAATATAGGTCCTGTGCGTCATAAGTCGCAGACAGCTGCTTCATTTAAGAGAGCACTGTCTCCGTCTCGGGTCGTCCTCATTCTTCTTCCCCTCCCCACTCCCCCAAGTCCCTCATAGAGACCGAAGTTTCCCATTGAGTCTGGTAAAGTCGCGCTGCGCAACGAACAGCCAACATGACTCTCTTAGACCTCGGGCAGGTCTGCAAACTGCTCGGCTCGCTAGCAATCGGCTATTTCCTCACGACGACCTTCCTCCAATGGCACCGCCTGCGTCATATCCCTGGCCCTACTCTCGCGTCGTTCTCGTACCTCTGGCTCGGTTATTTGGCATGGAATGGAAAGCAATACGACGTCTATGAGACCATGGGAGAGAAGTATGGACCATTGGTGCGGGTCGGCCCGAACGAACTCATCATCGACGACCCCGATACGATCCGTCGTATCACGAACGCGAAGAGCTTGTATCCGCGATCCAGCTGGTACGATGGCACTCGATTCCACCCGGAACAGGATGCCATGTTCACCCTGACGGACACTGCCAAGCACGACAAGATCAAGGCGAAGACGGCCTTTGGTTATTCCGGCCGTGAAACCCCTGGACTCGAAGCCGCCATCAACCAGCAGATCCAAAACCTCATCGATCTGATCCGGCGCAAGTATGTCCACAAACAGGGGACCACGTCCAACCTGGCGCCTCTCGATCTGGCCAAGGCGATCCCCCTGTTCACGCTGGACATCATCTCCCGTGTCGCTCTCGGCAAGGAGTTCGGTTGTCTCGCGGCTGACCGTGACATCCACCAATTCTACCACATCGTAGAGCAGTACATGCCAATGTTGAATGTCCTGGGCGACGTGCCCTGGGTGCGCAGAATCGTCTTTTCCAGGCTGGGCATCAGACTAGCCGGCCCGAAGACCACCGACCGGGAGGGACTGGGCGTGATGATGAGGTAAGACCCACACCGTCTTACGCCCCTACTTTAGAGCATGACACGCTGACCTAGCTGCATCTAGGATAACCAACGAAGAGGTTCGCAAAAGCTATGGAGATGATGTCGACGCCGAATCCGCAAATGGTATGCTGGTAAGTAATGAAAAGCATCGACCTATAAAAGTTGTAATTATGGTATAGCAAGCTGACGTGTGTTTTGATAGGCTTCATTCCGTCGCCATGGACTCACAGAAGACGAGTGCCAGACGGAGGCCTTCTTCATGTTCGTGGCTGGCTCGGAGACAACCGCCAGTGCGCTGAGAATGATCGTGCTCTACATCATTTCGTCTCCGCCCGCATACGCAAAACTGAAAGCTGAAATGAAGGATGCCATTGACAGCGGAAGAGCCTCGACTCCCATCACGGCTGCCGAGGCGAAAGAACTGCCATATCTACAGGTACGTCACTTCCCCCCTTCTTGATTCCGCTCGCCTTTTTCGGGGACCGTGACAAAACTGCATGGCTTGGTTTAAAAAAGCGCAGAGTCTTCACCCGAGCGTCAACATGGCTCGCAGACTAGGAATTCTGACTGGTAGTAGGCTGCCATATACGAAGGTATTCGCATTCGCGCAACTGTCACGGCGTCTTTCTCAAAGCAGGTGCCGGCCGGAGGTGACACGATCCACGGCCACTTCGTCCCTGCCGGTACAAGTGTTGGCCCGAACCTGGCATCCATGATGAAATCTAAGGCCCTCTTCGGCGAAGATGCCGATATGTTCCGACCCGAGCGATTCGTCGATGCCGAACCGGCCAAGCGCATTGAGATGCAGCGCAACGTCGATCTGGTCTTCGGTTACGGTCGCTGGATGTGCGCTGGCAAGGTCATTGCTTGGCTTGAGCTCAACAAGACGGTCTTCGAGGTGAGTCTATGTATCCCGTTTTTGGCATCGACAAAATCTCTCTCGGCCCCATCAACTTCAACTGACATATTTTTGATTACATAGTTGCTCCGTGCGTTCGATTTTCAGATTTATAATCCCCGTATTTCGATGACGTCTCGAAGTCACGGAACATGGGTGGACAAGAACATCCTCGTCGTCCCCACGGAGGCGGACCCGGCGCTCCGGTAAAGAGTTCTCAGGGGTTACATTATGTAACTAACGGGTGAAAAGTTATCATTTGCAGGTGCTTATGGTGGATATAGTGTATTTGATGTGTGGAATATGCGGATATCAAAAGTATTACGGTTGGGGGGTTAAGGAGATCACTGAAGGGGAAAAAAATCAAAAGCGGCAGTCTCACCTTTACAACTATTTATCATTGTGAAGAAATTCAGCTTCTGCAGCGAAAGTTTTCAGGAAAGAGAATGAAGAGCAATCTATATGATATATGATATATGATATAAAAGATCCTACGAGAAAGACGAAAGCAGAGCGTGCATTCTCTCGTTGACAGGAACACATCTCAGGAGTACACGCAACCCATCCAAAACTTCACATCATGAGCAAACTTGCCAGCCAGCTTCACAATGAGCCTGATCCAAATCTAGCATGTCCTCACACAACTCCTAACGATTGCCAAACCCATCCTGCAACCTCATCCTTCATTTGAAGTTGGCAGACAAGAATTCGCCAGTCTCATCCAAATTGTTGATGTCAACCGAGAGACTCAACTCCTTGACCTCATCAAGCTCCTTATCCACAGCAGCAATCTCGCCCTTAATCAGGTTCCATGCGACCGCACACAAAGGCAATCTCATAGGAATCGCCGTGTCCTTCGCACGAGCGACGACATGGTACATAGCACCAGCGACTTTCGAAGCCGGCGTCCACTGTTCCTGCTTCTCCGTATCAAACACAAAGCTCTCAATGATTCTCGCAGGGGTATCCGCTGCAGCATACGCCGGATGAGGCGCAAACATATCATTGCTCGTGGTCGCGAAGTTCGTCTTCGTGCTGCCTGGTTCGATGATGCAGAAATGGATATTCCACTCCGGTCTGACCTCCTTGCTCAGACTTTCCGTGAGTCCCTCAACACCGAACTTGGCCGCGTGATAAAACGCGTTGCCGGGGAAACTCATAAAGCCGGCTAGAGAGGTCACGTTGAGAACCACGCCCCCTTGCTGTCCGGTCTTGGGGTTCTCGTCGCGGAAGACGCGCATGGCGTGCAGGGACAGGCGAACCGTGCCCCAGAAATCGGTCTCCATGATCTTGCGGGCCTTGGTCTGGCCCTCGGGTTGAAGCGCTGATTCTGAATCGCCCATGAGGGCGTAGCCGGCATTGTTAACCAGCACATCGATACGGCCGAATTTTGCCAGGGCGGCCTCGACGGCTGCGTCGATGTCCTTCTCGGATGTTACGTCGAGGTCGAGAAAATGAACCCGGTCTGACTGCTTGAGGAGGCCATTGAGTCTGGATGAGTTTCGTGCGGTGGCTACTAGTCTATGAGAAGGGTGAGCCGCAATGATCTCAGCCAAACTCAAGCCAATTCCTGAAGAGGATCCAGTGACTATTCAAAGTCTTCATGTTAGCTGTGACATTCTGGCCTGAAAAAGTTGAAAGTCATACTGAACCAGACGGCATCCTCAGGTAAGTTGTAAAACTGGGCGGGGGCCATAGTGCGAAGTACGTTGATTTAAGAATTGTTTGTGTGTTCCTTGTGAAACCGAGACTCAGGGGATGAACTAGGATCTGGCTTGTTGCTGGCGTATCACGACATTCTTCAACACTCATTCTTCAACGGCAACTGCAATTTATATGAAGCAAGTTGTGGCAGCTTCAACACAGAGCTGTCCCCGTCCAGATCTTTCTTGCGAGACAACATCTTATGTCCGTATCACCCGTTAATTACAACGAAAATGGAGGAACCTGCATCTGCAGCCATCCTCATTTACGATGGACATAAGGCTTTGCGCCGACATGACCACAGGTCACTTCCACACTTTTTGCTCAGATGGGTGTGATTAACGGCTGAAACAATTGTACCAGCCAAATTCGGTCAGCTTTCTTCAGCGCCGGCGATTACTTGTGGACTTAACACGGTCAATATGAGAGGTATTATCATCGCAACATGGGATCGATCCTGAACATATCGACAATGCCATTCGATTCAATCACTCATCTTCGCAAGTCAAACACATACAGTACCCATGCAAGACGGACCCGTGAGACCCCCGCATAGAGAACAGATGAGTGCCGGCATGTTCAGGACCCCTATCCCCGTAATTCACATCCCGGCTCTTACCCCGGAGACTACTCGTAAAACAAATTTACCCTGGCCCGCTGCAGAGTAATCAGAGATGCCCCGGCGGTTACGGCGATTAGCGTTTCTCCGGCTGATTCTTGCATGAATCCATCATCTTAGGAGTGATCCTAAGCCATCCGTGAACCCATTCTCGTAAAGCAACGACATCTGCTTGAATGGTTACTGCGTTGTTTGCTTGAGTGGCGCGCAACCTTTCTGAATGTGTTTCTTGCCCGGCGACGGCGAGAACATGTCGTTTCATCGCATAATGCATAGTCGAATTTGCCCAAGCTCGATCTCAGGAGAAGACGAAGCGCAAGCAAAATCTCGATCATGATTCCATGACGGAAATAGTAGGTATGTCAAGTGGTGATGCAGTGACGCTTGCAGACTCGCAAAGTCTTAACCTCCGGCATCAAATGCCATACCGACTTGGGGTATTTCTCATAAGCCAGTCTCACCCTGTCTTAGACATGCCTACTGTCGCCGTGACATCCCCTTTGACTGAGGATGCCCATACCCAGAAGAAAAAGGGGTAACAACACGTTCAGATTCGACTTCATCAATTAAAGGACGAGAAATGAAGTAATTCATCTACTCACAAAGACACAATCGCAACACGCACAGAACATATTCAATCACAACGTCTCTGGATTGTACACACTACATTACCCAATCTACCTACACAAAACACCCCTATTTCTGCCCAGTCACCACACCCGAAGTCCAATCCTTCAACCGTTTCGTCGCATCCCCAAAAGCCTGCAACTGGCCCTCAATAAACCAGAAATTATGCGCCTCCTGCGGCGCCACGACCATCTGCAGCTGCACATTCGGACTGCGGCGCCGCACAATGTCGCCGAACACGATGTCCTGCGACTTGAACACCTCGTGCTCGCCCGTCGAGATGTACAGGTTCTGAATCGCCCCGTCGAGCCCGTCGAGCCAGGCCTCGTCCACGTCCAGCGCGAACGCCCAGCCTTTGCCCTGGCGTCGCTCCGCGTCGAAGTTCGTGCCTGTGAGCAAGTCCGCGACGCCGATCGTCGAGATGGGCGCGGAGAGCATGTCGATGCCGTCGTTGGATTGGAAGGAGACGCCGTCGATGCGGGACGTCACCCAGGGCGATACGGTGAAGGCGCCGAGTAAAGGACGGGATAGCTCAACCGGTTCGACGTCCGGGTGGGGGTGCAGGATGTGGCCCAGGAGTTGGACGGTCATGTTGGCGCCGCTGGAGTCGCCGCCGATGATGATGTTCTCCGGCTTGAAGCCAGACTTTAAGAGGTGTTTTAGAGCGACGGCCGCCTGCTGGAGCTGGGTCGGGTAGCGGGCCGGCGCGAGGGTGTACTGGAGCACGGCGACGGCGATCTCGACATTCGGGTTGGCGAGCACGAAGGACTGCACGCACAGGTCGAGATGGCCCGGACTCAGGGGGCCCTTGTAACCGCCTCCGTGGAACATCAGGACGACCTTCTCGGCGGTGGCCGGGTTGCCGAGCCACATGAGAGACGACTTGGGGCTCAGCGTCTCGATTCTCTCCTTCAGTCTGTCGGCGATGGCGCCGTTGGGACCATTCGGGGCCTTGTTTTGCACGTCCTTGATCCATTGGTGGTACGTCTCCAACGTGCCGGGGAGGATAGCCTGGAACTGCTCCGGGCTTAGGTCATAGAATAGGACACGGAAAACACCGCATAGGGCGAATGGGCCGAGGGGGAGACCACGGCTCCATGCCTTGATGAGAGTGCGCGAGACGGAGAGGAGGACTTTGGCGGGTGCTTTAGATGAACTTCGTTAGAAGTATTCAGCGAAACATGCCGAATCCTGGAAAACATACCGAGACACAAGGCCCATGCCAGAAGGCTGGCCGTCTCGCCAGCAGACAATGACGGACGCGGGGGTATCACCTATCGTATCGTTAGAATGCGAATGACATCGGAAGCTGGGATTTCTTGTTGCGACTGACCATCTTGTCTTGATACTATAGGAAGTCAACTACCGACGATTTCAAATCAAAGGTAGGAAAAAAGAAACAGCAAAAAGACTCAAAGAAACACGAGACCGACCTATCCGCAGCGCTGTCAGTTATATACGTGATCCTCCAGCTGGAACCAGTAAACAGGAAACGGGATCATGTGGCCGAGGCGAGATGGCTAAGAATAAACCAATTGTGTGTCATCGCGACATCATAGCATGTGTAGCTTCCTCTGGTAGTGTAGGTCCTGACTAGCTAGCTTCATCCTCCGCAGGCGTTAACATAAGGCCGATGATGACCTAGGTAGTATGTGTGGATTTTGGGCTGTATTATCAACCCGAGATGATTAACGAATGGACGAGAGAAATATGCCTATGTTGGTGTTTAGCTGTCAGTGCAGGGCTTGTTGTGTCTTTAGAAGCACATATTTGGATCGCAACACATGAAGGCCTGTTGGAACTTGGTCATTCACCCCTGACCTGCA
Organism: Xylaria sp. L1 SY-2022; assembly: GCA_023079495.1. Classification (NCBI taxonomy): domain Eukaryota; kingdom Fungi; phylum Ascomycota; class Sordariomycetes; order Xylariales; family Xylariaceae; genus Xylaria; species Xylaria sp. L1 SY-2022. Next base: position 1,398,639 of record JALIDW010000009.1, read on the forward strand.
ATGAAAGCTGAAAATACCTGCGCTCTATGAGGCGACCGAGAGTTCAGCTTGAATTAAATGGGCACAGCTTCTCAGTGATGAAAGGAGCTGGCATAGCTCTCCGGATAGCTTCCCTAGCTCCGAGGTAAACTACTATATTCTGTACTTACATGCAACATGCGAGCTGCAACGAGCCGCCCGCCAGTTCAGGGGCATTATTGGGATATCTCCCGCCGGAACGTCGGTTTCACATTATCTAGGTTCATTCTGATCGGCGATCAGATAAACTCTCTTCGCGAGTTTCCCCAGGGTTGAATTTCGAAGGGGGCAGCGAAGTGATTACTAGATACTCCGTGCAATGAGGTCCCGATTCATGACGGGGAAATATATCGCCGCACACCACGGAGGTAGGTAGTTAAAGTACGGAATTGCTAACAGCGGTTGTGACGAGGTGTGGTGGGGTTGATGTCCTGAATGTCAAGATCAGGGAGAGATGCTAGCTATGGTCAACTAGCCAGTCATTCTTACGAGAAATGACTGAGGATCGGATTACTGATTCCGACGAGAGGTGTCAGCATAATGGATTACATGTATGATGTGATTGCCGAGAATAGATGCAGATGCTTGATTTGCATTGCGTGTCTGGAATAGGAGAAGAAAGGGGGTGACCGAGAATCGATTGCAAAGCGAAGGTGATGTTCCAGATGCTATGAATATCTTCCCGTGTCCGTATCAGACCTGGATAACCTCCTCCTAGTTACGATGATATGCGGACTACCCGGCGTATAGTTATTAAGCACACTCCGGAATACCGCCTACAAAACTCCGAGAATGCAGGGAACCCCTTTGTTGAGATTCCACCCCTCTAGGTACGGATACGGGAGTTATCGCCGTGTCAGTACGGAAGTGTCAGTAGTTTCTTCCAGTTGATCGGCATGATTCCGTACTGCTGGTCTGTTGAAGGGTTGCCCTACGTCACAATCTCAATTGACCCGAGTCTCAATACTTGTTGAATTCTGTACACGTCGGTAGACGATGCTATGCATCGAAATTATGAAGATATACGCATTGAAGCGCACACGAATCCAAGGTATCGCATGCGGTTGACGATTCAATCTCAGTCTGTTTGTAATTTGATATTGCCACGAACTCCCTACTATGTCCCATGAGATGCCTTGGCTAGGTACGGAGCACATCTCTCCTCCCTGGCTTGACCCTATCGTTTGCGCTCACAACTTCCAATAATCACAACGACTTATACATCTTTCAACATAAATCAATTCAACTCCGCTTTGTTCCCTAAGCCCCTGACTCTGCTCATTCATACCAATTAACTACAGAACTCAACTAATAACAGACGCCGTCCACTCCCGCATCCTCCTCGTCGCACCCCCCCAACAACCCCCCTCAGACCCTCCACCAAAATAAAATCATGCGCTTCATCCGCAACAACATCCAAACAAAGATTGACCTCGGGACTCCTGCGTCTCACAATATCAGCAAACCGAACAATCTGGTCCCGGAATATTTCATTCTGCCCAGCCGTCACGTATAGCTCCCGAATAACAAGCCCCAACCCATCGAGCCACGATTCATCCGCATCTAATGGCATCGCCCACCCTTTTCCCTGCTGTTTCTCTCCCTCGAATCGTGGGTCGGCTAGTGTCGCGGTTATGACGGGACCGTGGATACTCATGCAAAGCATGTCGATTCCCTTATTCTGTCGGAACGACGCGTCGTCCGTGTGCGCAGTAAGCCACGGTGATACGGTGAATGCGCCAAGGAGTGGTCGAGATAGCGCTATCGGCGCGATGTCCGGATGCGGGTGCAGCAGATGGCTGAGGAGTTGTACGGTCAAATTACCACCGGCCGAATCGCCCCCAACGATTATATTCTCGGGCCGGATCCCTGATTTCAGGAGATGTGCCAGTCCGCTCGCAGCCTGTGTTAGTTGAGTTGGATACGGCGCCGGTAGCAGTGTATACTGCAAGAGAGCGACCGCGACCTCGATATCCGGCTTCGCGCGGATGTAAGCGTGCAGACACCATTCCAGATGTCCGGGTGCCAATGGGCCTTTATATCCGCCGCCGTGGAGGAAATACACGAGCTTACTGGCCGTCTTTGGATTCCCCAGCCACATAATGCAGGAAGATGGACTGAGTCTCTCGATCTTCTCCTCCAATTTAAGACTTGCAGTGTCCTTGTTTTGAGCCGCGTCTTTGATCCATTGCCGATACGTCTCCACGGTCCCCGGGACCAGGGCCTGTATATACTCTGGTTTCAGACGCAGCACGGCTCGGTAGAAGCCGCATGAGACGTAGGGGCGTAGCGGGAGGTTGCGACGCCATGCTGTGAATATGACACGAGCGATGCTGACTATCACGAGGATGGGCACTTTTGTTGTTAGTAGCAGAGTCGCGTACTCGATGCAGATCTCAACTTACTATAGAACACCACCCAGGCTGTCAGTTCGACCTTTTCGGTCAGCGACAACGGGCGCGCTGGGTTCTCCTATTCCGGTCAGCTTTCACCGATATACGTCCTGTAAGTGTACGATCATTACTTACCATTTTGTGTTGAGTTATCTCTCCTCCTATCAAAACCTGACGATCTCGAAATTGCGACTCAAGTTTCGAACCAGGATCTGAGTAGCTCAACGTCAACAAAAGAAACGAGTCCAGATATCCCCAATACGCCACCAACTCTTATATCTTCACCGTCGCACGAGATAGGGCAAGGTAAGATGTTGTTGGCCTCACAGAGACCGAATGCGGGCGTTGCTAACTTCAGCTCAGGAACTAAGAAGCGCCGAGAATCCAACTTGGGACAAGATGCACGATGACCCTGGCGAAGTGGGTTTTGCGAGTTGATTTGAGAAAGGGTAAGGGTTTGGGATTTCGACGACAAGAGTCCAAATGGTCGTTTAACACAGCCGAGTGGCGATGTTTCATCTTCTGTCCGTAGGGCAGTTTTATCTGTCCGTAGGGCGATGTTAGGGTCGGGACCCCGAGGAAACTTGACAGCATCATTCCGTCATAGGACCAAACCGAGGGTCTCAACTGGATCGATAGACCACACATCTGACGCAACGGATTAGGAGAGGCAGGAAGCAGGCATAGTCCCTACACAATTTGTCCCAAGGACAGCTACTACCGGTCCCTCCAGGGTTAATTGTGCCTGCCTAAATGACCCCGAGGCACTACGCTCTGGAGACTTGATGCCTCGAAGGGAGTGAAGAACGATCAGGGTCATTGTTTTACATATTCCCATCGCTATGCGCGTTGGTCGACGTTTACATATTCCACCCCCTGGATCCGGGGTTACATCGTCGTCCGCCTCAACGTCGCAGGTGTAGATCGGCGAAGAACTAACTCCATCGTAGAAGCCGTCGTCACACTCCGCCTTGTCTATATCACACAATGGAACTCGGTTCAACACCACCGGATGAAACTCGTCATACGGAATATGCATCGAGGACATGAACATCGAGACTTCAAAGTCGACCATCATATCACCATTGAAAAGCCATGGTCGTTCACCGTTGGCAACTCTGAGCGCTGACAATTCATGTGTACCTGCTCAGCTCGTTTCTCTATTTCCAATGTAGGAATATGTCCGTTGGGATTCGTCGCTGAGTCCCAAGAGAGTATTTACATACGACGTCTTCTTGTCGCCGTCGCATCATCATGAGTTTCAAACGTATATCAACCGAGGTTTCTCAATGCGCATACGTTGGCATGAAAGCCCCCAATCAATAGCGTCAAGATTCTCAATCCAAGCACAAAACGCAGATCTTAACTATGTCGTGATCGACATCATCCACGTGGGCGATACAACCGAGAGCGATCCCAACTCCAACCACTCTTATCATATCCCCCTAATATTCAGGACTCATCTCTGCGCCTCTGGGGTAAATATCCGATGTCATACGGCCCGAACAAAACCAACCTCATACTTAAGTTCTCATTCTCTCACAAGCGGCCCCGATAGTAAGCAATTACATTCACATGTCAGATCAAAACCAAAGCGATCTCCCCGGTCAGATGCGTCCCCGCCAAGCCCATCATCAATCAAGTCTCCCGAAGAAGAAATGTATATTCTTTTCTTCTGGCCGACTTTCCGTTCTTAGTGCTCACGAGGCTTTAGGAATTGTGAGTGGTGAGTTTGATAGGCAGAGTTGTATATCATCTGGTGTTCAACCCGTCACTATCGCAGTGATGCTTCACTACGAATCCTCATCTGTAGATTGTTGTCAACCAGGAACGAACCCAAGCACGTGGGCTCGATTCCCTCCCTCCACTACCAACGAGCTGGACCCATCAGTGACCCAAATAAGCCACGTCGATTTGCAAGCCCTACGCTGACACAATATGACGGGATAATATCTAGTTGAGTTGGCAAAGCACGAGGGCGGCACAGACAAGGCTATGAGTCACCGGTCCTGAATCAAACAGATGATGCGAACAAGGCGCTCATATGAGCGTGATGTTGTCACGGCAGTAAGTATTCCATATGTATGTATACTGCGATCGAGTCTCGCCAGGTTGTAACCAACACGAAGCCGGACGCCACACAATACAATTCATTCCCATTGTGACTCAATACTCAGCATGTATTCCGGATACCATATTTCTACCGTATCTACAAGCTCATCCTCGCCGTGGTCGATATACCAGGACCGACCTGACTTTGTTCCGTGTTCCTTCTAGTCTCTCTAATCCCGTACATGCCCATGCGTGTCTCTAAATCATACGCGTCGTTCCCGATTTCTTTATGTACAAATCTACGCAAGCGAGTCTTCGGAGTTCTCTGTCTATACTCCGTCGTGTCGTGTTCATGCGCCAAAGGAGGCCTTTGGTCGTCTAAAGGGGTGTGCCTCGGTATTCAAGACCCAGTCGTCTAGACTGATAACATTGGGTTCCGAGTATCTGAAATGAAAGGGTCAGTGTGAGAGAACATAGAGAGCGGAGAAGGGTCACTTACAGGAGGTAGAAATACTTCAGGGTCTCGGCAGTCCAGAAACTCTCCATCTCATTCAATTGCTTGATGTTCGTAGTCAACACACTCTCAATTGCACTGTTACCGACTTCCGTCGATGTATAGCGTACGATGGACTCAAACATGTTCCAACCCTTCTCTTGCCATTTCCTGTCTCCGGTTATTCTGTACATGTACCAGACGGACTCAATGGCTTCGGGTCTACAATGAATGTTAGCCTTACTCGACAGAATATCAATATAAGCCAACCATTGACGTACCTCAGAATGTATGCCTTCGAGTTGACATCCACGAGTCCCATGGGGAGATTGTCATCTGCCATCTTTTTGGCTACATACTCCTCATGTGACATGGGCCGCAGAGGATCATCCTCATCCTCATCCTCTTCCACTACGGGAATCTGGGCGTGCTTTGACTTGGTGTAGCCGGGCGCAGGGTCGGAGGCTTCCAATTCGTCGTCTTCTGAGCTCGAGGACCCAGTCTCCTTATTCAAAGGAGGGTATCGCTTCGATTCACCGTCCTCCAGATCTTCAAGCCCCGAATCGAGAGCTCTCTTTTGCACGCTGACATCATCTCCATCTGCATTCGAGTCCTTCAGTATTTCTTCCAGAAGAGGCGACTTCTTGGCGGCCATTAGTTCTTTCTGTATTTTCTTGGCTCTTTCCTTCTGGGCGTAATACTCCTCGAGTCGTTGGGTCCGACTCTCAAAGGAGGGATCCAAGGCTTGCGCATATCGGGTCATGTTCCAGTGGCAATCCTGGGCATCGTGACAGGGCAATACATGGGCACCCTCAGGCATAATGCCCGTGGGCGTGACTTCGTATGCCCAGACGCACCCCTCGGTCAGCTTTTTCCCGATTTCCACATCAGCCGGAATCTCGAAGATTTTTCCACCCATGCCAAACATGCCACCAATGAAGCAGGTGAGATGCGTGACTTCGTACTGCTTGTTAGCATCAGTCTCTGGCTCCCCACGAGTGGTAAGCTTCGCAGAAAACAGGGCATCGCGGTCATCCGGGACCATGGGCCTGTACAGCAACCACTTCTTGACGGCCTCACTGACCCTCAGGTGCAATTCCTTGTACTTCGGCTCCAGACCGCCAAGAAGCAGCCACTGCTTCGGGAAATACTCATAAGTAGAATCTTGAGATCCACCCATACTGTACTGCTCAGTTCCCCAACTGCCTGATGTCAATCCCTGTGAGACACACTCTGGCAGGCTACCGTCTCTAGAACGAGTGTCGCCCTCTGCCGCGCGGGCAGCCTCCAGCTCATTCTGGGCAGTGCGATTGCATCCACTTGCGTCGACAAACTCAGGGAATATGCCGGGAACTGAAGTGCCACTCTCCTGCCATTCGTAGAAGCCATCTGTAATGCGTGCGACTGCATCGTAGTACTTGTTCTCCTTCGTGATCTGTGCAAGACGAGTGAACTCCATGGCAAGTGAACCAAGCTCAGCAATGCTGGCGCGGGTGCTGGCCCTCTTAGGCTGCGATGCAAACTGAGGCTTCCAGTTGTAGTAAAGCACGGGCATGCGATTCGGCGTGTCGAATACGCCCATCAGGATCTCGGCCAATTCAACGGCTTTTTCAATGAGAATATCATACCCACCGGTTTTACCGCGGCTCACATCATAGGCAGCTATCAATCCGCCAAGGTATCGAATCGTAGTTTCAAAGACAGGAATCTCGGATCGCTTACCAATGGTGAAGTCGATTTTTTCTACCTCCACGAGAGCCTCTTCGAATTCGTCCTTCATGCCCATAATCCACAGCGTATCGAGCGAGTCAACTAGCGTGGCAGCCCAACCGCAGAACGGGTCGCGAGAACTTTTCGTGACGGGGCTCAACTCGTCATGGCCCCTGGCATATGCCCAGTAGCCCGACCAGCTACGTTCCATTTCAGCTTTAACCATTTGTTGACGGGCCTCACGAGTCTCGCGGCTCTCAGATGACTCCTTCTCGAATGCATATTGGATAGTCGGTATTCTCTTGGGCGTTCCGTTGGGAAGGGCGATGATCTCTGACTCGGGTACCGGAAAGTGTTCGGGGACTTGGTGCCAATGGCCGTCTTCAAGATCCGATTCTGTGAGTTCACTGGCCGCACCCTTGGCTCCGTGGCCAGTCTTTCTACCCGGTATGTGAAGTTCGTCATCATGCTTCGCACCAGCTCGTTGGGCGCCCGTTAGGTCTGGGACCTTGTTGGGATATTTATCTTTGCTCGTAACATCTAGGATTTCCCGGGGAAGATCATCATCTTTAGTAGAGAAGTCGGCTTTGTCGGCACCATCGTTGTAAGTAGGCGGTAGTCTAGACCTGAAGGAGGTTGCGGTATGAGGAAACGATGCAGAGACTGTCTCCCATTGCTCACTGTTCTGGACTACGCGGTACAGAAGAAACACGACGACGGCAGCAAAAAAGACGTAGTATCGAGATCTTCGTAGTCGGAACATAGTGATGAAGCAGCGCCGGTCGAAAGAAGTCGGCGATCAGCTAGCAGAGAAGAAGGTAGTCGTCCAAGTATGCGATCTTGCTTCGCACGCTCGTGGTAAGAGGAGGGGTTAGTTCAGCGGGACACTATCAGCTCGTGATGAGATCTCTCATCTTTCCGCGGGGCAAAACGGGCGTGGTTATGGCCAAGATACAACTAATTGAAACTCAAGGCAGCACATGAGTTCAGGGCGAATGTGACGATGCAAACACCTCACGATGGTGATTCACACAGGCAGCCACCAGAGAGAACAAGTCAGACAGCTCGGTCTTGGGCAGTAGCTACTCGGCAAGGCCACAGATCGGTCGCTTTGGCCAGAGACAGTGCAGCCGGAAGTGGGGATTTGGAGGGACAGGAAGGATAGGAGCGATTGAGTGCACCCGGCGTCGTCCTCGAGGCGGCAAAAGTGGCAACTGTGGTGGAATGACGGATGGGTGCAATACGAGTAGGGATCGCAGAGGACACAGATCAAACTACACACCTAGTGTCGGGAATGTCATTCTCTTGGCTCTTGGCATTGGAAGATAGAGAGAGGATCTGGATGCGAACTGGCGTAAACAGGACATCCTGGATTCTAACGCAAAAATGGCTTAATTAGTGGGTGAGTGAGTCTTGGCAGGCTTCGCTGCTGCTGATCTGTAGTCTATCTTGTGGGTATGTAGACAATAGGAGGACGGGCGCCTTTCGCTAGGTTAAGCGGGCAACCAGTATCTATTGTTAGTAGGTGAGTTACTATTATGGAGATACAGAAGATGGACGACACGATGTTATTACTGAGGAGAGTTGATTACTGTAATATTCGAAGAATGTTGAAGGAATGATAAAGGGTTATCTTTTTGTAAGCCGTTGATGCTGCGAGCCGGATTTACATTGTGGTATGCAAATATGCGGCATAAGATACAAGCTGTGTCTGTTTTGAGACTAATCTCTTTATCAACATAGACACTATGTAGGTAAGCAAAATAGTAAAATAGAGCAGATGCATATACGGAATGTCCGTCAGAATACGGACTTTTCTGGATACTTTTACGTAACCCGCGCCGTACCGTACGAAGAGCGGAGCAGCAACAGGGTGAATTCGTATTCCGGACCCCTAGCAACACAGTGGGAAGTTACCTCGGCTTTAACTGCGCGACTATCGCCGCTGTTCTGTTCGAGGACAAGTCGACTCCTATCCGGTCGAATCACATCTGCCAACACTTGTGTCCCAGAACACTACGATACGTGGATTAGGTATCTTCATGACATGAATCTGGTTCGTATCGTTCGAAGCATCTAAGACAGCATGAACTGAGTCCCACGCAGTCCACTCGGGCGAGAGCCGTTCTGGTATCGTGAACTGATGCATCCTGTCATGGTGCGCTCGGCCCATATTCAGGTCGGTACATCGCGACGACAGGTGGTGCTATTGTAGCCAAGACCGGAAATATCAGGCCAGATGCATGGATGTTTGGCAACCCCGAGAGCATCAGATCAAGTGGCCGAATTCATACTGTCAAGGATCCCGGGAATGCCTTGAGACCAGCTGGACGAAAAGGTCGCGTACGAGTAAATAGGAGTTCGGTTGGGTGATAGGTCGAGTCACCTTTTTGTACGGGGTACGAGTACACACAGGGGTCTGAAGCGGCATTGTCGTGTCTGGCAACTGGGGGATGGTATTCGTGCGTATTATATTTCGTGAGATGGCAGAAGTTGTAAGCTGAGTACGATATGTATGGAGTGCTGAATGGAATAACTCGTTGCTAAATAGGAGCCTATAGTTAGGGTAAGGCTGACCATGCCGAGAGAGTGAGACTTCACGTGTCAACAGTCAGAGTGCCTGCCTAGTATCATGTAGGTCGTCGTCCAACTCATTAAGCTCCGTAGATCTTGCGATCTATATCCCGCGGGTAAGAAGTAGGCCCTATGCTTGGGCCTAGCTCCCGAGCATCTCCAACGGATATCCGTACACAAATCCAGGTAAATTAGGTGTACTCGAATCTATCACTAATCTCCGGCAGCAGAGCAACTTGATCTCAGGCTGTGTCCGGTCCTGTTAAGATCAGGGTCCAAGACAGTTGCAGATCTCTGCTGCGGGGTGCATAATAGATCGAGATGGTGACTGTGGTCTTCTCGAGTCTGGAGTCGATTGTGTACATGAGATTCCGTACATGTACGGAATATGTGCCCTTGACCATTATTAAGAGGCTGCACAAGTAAAGCTCTTGCGATTCGTCGTCGCTGTATGCTCGCCTGGCATCATCGGTCTTGAGCAAAGAGACGGGGTATGACAGTTTCACATGATGGGAATACGGATTACGGAATGGAATGTCAGCTGTGCTGGCCGATTGGGTTCCGTATTCCATACCGGTTCCTCTTTGAGACTAGCGCGCATTGTGCATTTGGCACCTTGCCGACAACGGATAGCCCATCCACCTGGATAGTGCGCTAGTGCAGTGTACCTGCCTAGCTGTGGATACTTAAGTATCGCCGAGGTCACCTGGTACGATATTATGGTCAGAACACCTCGTGATAGGCGGGGTCTAGTGTGCCCCTATGCTCTATAAATTCACTGTAGCTCAGATAAAGCATCATGCATCTACCTATGAAGTACTTATACGAAAGCGGCCAAAATCCCGGTCCCTGGGCGCTGGGCAGAAAGGACAAAGCCCAACCACGACTCTTCAACGACGCTGCATTACGTAATTACTGCCTGCCTGCATACGACGATGCTCCCATACGAGTGGTAATTGGTAGGTAGGCACGAGTACATACTGATTACTCGGCGATTCATGATTGATTGGGCCTCTTCTTGCTTTCCAAACTTTCGCAAGTTCTGGAGGAAGCCAGACCTCCATGCCTCCACAATAATAAGGCTAGATATGAGTCTAGAACTGGAAGTTTTCATAGTGTATGGCGTGACGGCAAATCAACTTGTAACTCCCAAAGGAGGCTGGTTGTTTACCGTCGAATGCAGTGTAATGTTGTGCTAACTTTCGACTCCGCATCAATCAACGGCGGCTCACTTTACTCGAGCGCACGCACCTTAGCTTAGTGACGAGCGACACTCACGAAGGACACGCCCACTAAGCGAGTCGCTAATGCGCACTAACGGCGGCCTAGTGCACGCTAGCTTTGGACCCAGCGTCCACTAGATCGGGGCTTACGAGATCCACTTCCCCATGATCGCGCATCCGGTCGCGACTCCGACCCCCGCACGAGGTTAGGCAATCTGTTTGCGAGTTTAGGCAACAGTGCGCGAGCTACTCCAACTCGCTATGATTGGTGGAGGACTCCTAATGTCTCCACACCTCTCGTGTATAAATAGCTCTCTTGTCTCCCTCCATAGCTCCTAGCTTTTCCTTCCTTCTTAATCAACCAAGTCTCGTCTCAACACTACAACGCTTTAGCCTACAAAGCATACAAATCATATGCTCTCAGTAGGCTCGAGCTTTAAGAGACCGAGTCAGACGCACAAAAAGCTTTTTGCTGCAGCCCACACGGCAATACCCCCTACACTACACAAACCCCATTTGTCTTTCAATCCAAAGCTCGCGTCAACAGACGTGCCACCCTCCACTCGCAAGCTCGCGACAACCTCACGCCACCTTTTTATTCTTCTCTTCGCTTGCGCCATGTCTGAGCCCCCGTTCAGAACATCCCGAGCACTCCGTTCACTCGGAGCACTCTGTCCACGCTGAGCAAGCGCGAACCTTCGTCCCAACCACAGTCCCCTCGAGGACCGTGTTAGGTCGTTTGAAGGTCGCATACACTCAGCTGTTGGATAAGGTGGACCAGTTCTTTCATGTCGTCACGATCGATGACGACGCGGCTGCCATCAAGATAGCCTCTGCGTTCCCTCAGCACGACGGTTCTATGATGCCCACACTACTCCCGATCGCAAGGGAAAAAGTGTGCCGGTCATGAACTCGCCTTCCCAACACTGGCAACCCACCGGATGACTCTCCCGCTCGGAACAATTCACCACGCCACGGCGTACTCTCCTCCCCAACCTACGCAACCCCAAACGCATGCGCACACGGGAGTTCGACCCATCGAGTGGCCCTCCCGCACCGTCATCCCGCCTCAGTCGTATATGCGCAATCCCGCTAACATCACTAACGACAAACGCCCTGCTCGATGAGCCGCTCAACCTTCAGCCGTCGCCATGTTCCAGCCCACGTCGTTACGGAACAGGAGCGCCGCATTAGGACGACTTTCCCCGGCGCAGCTGTTCGAGGCCCAGCGCGTCCACGTACGGTAAGTGCGAGGCCAAGAACAAGGTTGTTTTCCCGTCGTCCCTCCGGCTGATCTACGCCCAAAGACTGCGTATCCCGCCCAGCGTCCCGCGAGATCCAGGTCCCGCTCGATGCAAGCTCTCGTTCCCTATGAGCTTTGGGCCCCTCCGTGTCGCAAGTGAGCTTGACGGCGACTTCTACCAGGTCCCGTCAGTTCATTTGCAACACCCCTTCCCAAAGCACGCGGCCGACATGCTCGGTCTATCATCCAGCGTGTTGCGTGACCATTACCGTCGAACGCTCCGGTTACCACTTTCGCTCGGTCTTCTCCCCGTCCACGGCGAATCCTACGTCAACTTCCTCTGGCGCCTTCGTGAGGCATTCTACCAACTGCCTTACGACCATCAATACACCCGCCAGACCCGTGACATCGTCATCGACAAGATCCGTGCTTACACTCCGTCCATCCCTGGCTTCACCTTCGCAACTCGCTTTGACTTGGCCAACGGTCAGATCATCGAGGAGGCAACTTCTATCGCCAAATCACTGACCCAGGCTGCGATCGAGCCCAAGATCTACGGCTCGCCTGAAGTCACCGTCCCGCTCCAAGCGATCCTCGGCACCGTTTCTACGACTATCGCGTCTCGGCTGCCACACCTACCCGTCCCTGGAGTTGGAACTCGTTGCTCCCGTGAACCCATTGTCGACAACTCCCGCTGCTCTTCGCCCTGTCATTTCCAACCCCATTACAGATGATCGCGAGGTCAGCCGAGTCACCGAGTTGCCAGATGAGGATGGATATGCTGTTCGTTCTGAGGATAACGTATGCTTCAACCGCGGCAAGAAGGGCCATTGGGCTAAGGACTGTCGCAAGCCCGCACGTTTCCCCTAGCGAATCCAAGCGCTCCCGCCGGCACGGACGTCACCATCAAGGGAAAGATGTTCACTCACGGACTCGCCGACCGCTTCCCGAACGATACAAGGCCTTCCGTGGTAAGACTCCTCTTCGCCACTCCGTAATCGCAAGGTTCACTTCATTGAACCAAACGAGTGGGAAGGAAGCAATTCTGCTGATTCACCCTCTGCCCTGGACCGCTTTGAGGACGACGATGCCATCGTCGACCAGGAACTGGCCGAACTTTTCGATTCCCCTGAGGCCAACGTTTAGGAAGGCCCGGTCCATCTGGTCGAAATGGACCCGGGCCGTGCTCGACCACCCTGCAGAAAGCGAACAAACACCAAGCTCGTGACGGATACTTTGATCGTCACAACCTCTTTCCGGCTATCCTCTCTGCAGACCAACGCCCGTTTATCGTCTTCTTGGATTACGGTTGTACCAGCTGCTATGTCTCTCGTCTCTCGCTCAACGTCTCCAGCCATACCCTTCGCCGCGTCCCGCGCCACGCAGCGAGTCGGCGGTCGTGGTCCTCCCATTACCCACGACTCGTCGCGTCATCGCTAGATTCCTCGACTCCTCTTCTAACGCTACAACCGAATGGTCAGTCGCAGCAGGAGTCGTTCCCGACTGGCACTTTCCCTGAGACCTCACCCTCAGCAAAGCAAAGTTCCATGAATGGTCTCGTGTCTTTCTTTCTCGTCCCGAATCTATTCGCCTTGACGGTTTCGCTCGCCAGCCTGTTATCCAACCTCTCGCCCGCGAGACCGCCGCTTCGTCGTCCGAGACAGCCCTACGTCTCTACTCGCCGAAGCACCACCTCGCGTCGAATCGCACAAGGACACCCCCGGACACTCCACGGATTCGCGACTGCCTCGCCAAATACGTTCGAGAGTTCCCCGAGATCTTTGACCCTCTGAAACGGAAGCCCACGGTTCAAATGAGGACGAAGCATTACATCGACACAAGTCGACGCAACGCCAGCCAAGCTTACCTCCTCGCCGCTACAGCCCTTCCCAGGAAATCGCCCTTCGGGAATTCACCAAGCGCCCATTACCGCATCCACATTCGCAGCGTAAAGGCCCTCGGCGGCACCGGCTCTTCTGACTCCAAAGAAAGCGCCCGGCACCTCCATTATCCCAACCCGCGCCGAGGCCGAAAAGTTAGGTAGTGCTATATGGCGGATCTGCCGTGACTATCGTGAGCTGAACAAGCGCACAAAAAGACACGCACATCCCCCTGCCTAACGCAACTGGATCGGATTCAGAAGGCCGCCGGTCACCGTTACTATGTTTTCCTGACTTCAAGGACGGATTCTCAGCACATCCCCACGAACGAGGCCGATATCGAGAAGACTGCTTTCATCACACCGTTCGGACTCTTTGAATGGCTCGTCATGCCCTTTGGTCTCTGCAATGCGCCCGCCACTTTCCAGGCACTCATCGAAGAGATCACCGAGCCCTTCATCGAATTGCTAGCCGGTCTTCTGATGACATCGCCATTCGTGAGATACACTCGAGGAACCCTGACCAGCGTTGTCGATTGTTGTTCGCCCGTCTTCGTGATCTACGGTATGGTTATCAATTCGAAGAAATCCCAGATGTTCGTCATCGAGCGCATCTTCCTCGGATTTCACGTCTCGATTAATCCCGTATCCGCGCCGACCCTCGCCAAAGTATCAGCAGCACGTGCTCGCCCCTGCTCCCAAGCACCACCACGGAGATTCGAGCCTTCACCAACGCTGCTGGATACTTCCGTCACCCTGATTCCTAACTTCTCTTTCGATCGCCGCCCCCTCATCGCTCTTACCGGCGGCGCAAAGAATGAATCAGTTGAGTTATCGCAGGACGCCCGCAATGCCCTGGCAAAATATTCGAGACGCCATCACCACCACGCCCATCGTCAAACCGTTTGATCGGGAGATTACCTTCTGTTCTCGACACCGACTCAAGTCAACAACACGTCGGTGCTTGTCTCTCGCAGCCTCACTTCCACTGGGTAGCAAGTCCGCTCTCCATCCAGTGGCCTACTTCTCGAAGAAGTTGAACGACACGCAGTCTCGCTTACTCTGCCCAAGAACGCGAACTGCTCGCCATCACGTTAGCCGTTCAACATCGGGAGACACCTGGATCGAGGGTGGTGAAGCTTATCGTACGGACAGACCACCAGCCACCGACTACACTCAAGCACCAAGATGGATCAGCCGGCACGCATTGTCAGATTCCTCGATGCTATCGAACATTACAGCATCAACATCGCTGCACCGCGCCAGTAAGCGCTAATGTCTTGGCTGACTGGTTGTCCCGTCCCTGAGTAAGCTCACCCGGCTGATGATGAAGCCCCCGTTGATGACACCGACGCCGATGCCGATGCCGAACCCTTTGTACAGCGTCCACAAGATTTGAATCGTCTCGACTTACAAGCCTATCTCTCGAGTATCTACGATTCAAGTCTGCGCTACCCGTTCACATCGACATTTCTCTTGTTCAACGACACTTCTTACTTCACGACGATCGCCTCTACAAGATTGCTCACAACTCTCGCAATCCCTGGTGATCCTCCGCATGTTACTGGTCTTGCTGCACAAGAATCGCGCTACTCGTTGTCCCTCGAAGATGATGAGCTTCACGCACGCCGCTAAGACCTTCCATGAGGATCAAGGCCATGCCACCGTCGGAGTCACGTCGAGAGAAATATCGAAACGCTACTCGCATCCCGAGACAGTACTCGCCTCGCAGCAAGTCGTCGCCGAGTGTCCACAATGTCAACCGACGAAGCGTACCCTCCGAGATTCTACCCGACCTTACTCCCGTCGCCGCTCCCACGCCACTCACTCGCTGCGCTATCGACCACACGTCGATAAACTGGATTCAATATTCTCGTCGCCGTCGAATACGCTACCTCACGGTTGAAGCCGCACCTGTCCCCCGACACTGGCTTTTTAAGCCACGAAACCACTCATCAACCTGATCGGTCAGGTCTTCTGTTTTCCCCGTGAGTTCATTAACGATAACGGCGGTGCGTTCACCAGCGATGAAGCACGCGCGTGCACAAGTCGAATGGTTCTATTGTCATGCCCGTCACACCCCTTCGCCCACGAGGAAACGGTAAAGTTGAGAAAGCCTAATCAGGACATCAAACGCATCATCCTTCTAAGCTCGCTACGCAAGAAAATCCTAACTACGCTGCGCTATTAAAATCAGCTGTTCGAATTCACAATCGAACACCACGGCCTAACGGATACAAAGCAGCTACTTTTTGATGTTCGGTACTCAACCACCGCAGTCACCTCAAGAGACCAACAACTACGTTCGTGATGCGACTGAGGGGGAGGAAGCGGAATTTGAGCGCAACCTAGCTCAAAATCACGAAGCTCCTCTCGCTCGCCAGCAATTCAACAAAGATCGAGTCATCGCAAGATCAGATCCGCGCTTACCTTCAAGAAAAGAAAGGTCTGATCCGAACGTACGAGCACTCGTGATCGGGTCCTCCGAGTACGACAACAGCAAGAACAAATCCGAACCCTACTATGACGGCCCATGGAGTATCGCGAGTTGTCATTCCGGCAATACCTATCGCCTTCGCAGCCCTCTGCGGTATTGCGACCGAACAACAAGACAACTGTTCGAATCTCTTCCCAGCTCTTCAATCACGATGGTCACCCGGTTCATAGCCTCTCAGACGCAAGCTAAAGCACAACGCTCGAGAACGACAGTACAACGGTTGAGAGAATTAAACTGGTCTGAAAGAATCGAGTCTCCGCGCGCATTCTTGCTTTTTTAACTATACTGCTACTGTCACTGTTATTTTCCTACGTATTTCTTTATCAGTATGGATTGATGAAGACGATTGATGACAATCGTCTGTAGAGGAGGGAGTGGTTGCAGCATCCGGTCGCGACTCCGACCCCCCGCACGAGGTTAGAGCAACTGTTTGCGAGCTTTAGGCAACAGCTGCGCGAGCTACTCCAACTCGCTATGATGGGTGGAGGACTCCTAATGTCTCCACACCTCTGTGTATAAATAGCCCTCTTGTCTCCCTCCATAGTTCCTAGTTTTCCTTCCTTCTTAATCAACCAAGTCTCGTCTCAACACTACAACGCTTTAGTCTACAGCATGCAGTCATATGCTCTTGTAGGCTTGAAGCTTAGTAGGACCGAGTCAGACGCACATGACTAGCGCCAAGATAGTCATGCCCCACTCTTCCGGCCGGGTCGGTTGTACCTACCGTGTGGGAAGGACTTGCGAACACGAAAAGGTAACGATTACACATCTCCAACACACCTTACCCACTTCGACGGGCGAGCCAGTAGGCGACAAGCTTCTGTGACAGCAAAGTTGCCTGAGGACTTGCCAGCTATCGTACCTGCTACCTACACATTACTATCTTCCACGTCGAGCTCTGTGACCAGAAGGGTGTGTGGGGACGTCCTCGGTGCCTCAGCGTTGATGCCAGACTGACCAGTCCTGCCGTCGGATTACATTAGAGTTATCTGCAATGCAGCGTCAGCCAAACTGCCTGCGATATCCTCACCAGTCGTCTGGGAGGGTCAGGGGGTTGTCGTGTTGCGCCACATCATATTCGCTGCCAGAGTCGCTGCCAGTGATGCGGCAGAACAGCTCTCCTTGATCCTGACCCGGCCACGTGTGGCCAGGCTTACGAGTAGATCTACCTGCCTGTCCTATGCAGCTAGGTACTACGAGATAGGTACGCAGGATGTTCTCCTTGGTGCACCGGCCTACGAAGTAATCACCTGGGCTGGCCTGGCTGGGCCATTCAATAATCCTTCTTATCCTTGTCCCTTAAACTGCCGGCCTGACTCGGCGCCATCACATACGGCCACGTCAGACTGCTCAGACAGCGCATGTTGTCTCTCCAATCCAGAGAACACCCCCCCGGACACCTCCGTCTGACCCTATTGGGCCTCTCGCTCTGGTCGCTCTTTGTTCCAACGCGGCTTGTCACATCAACCCGATCACCGATCTGTGCAACTTCGATCAACCCCTGCCCCCTTCCCCCACGACAGCTCAGGGCCTTATGGAATAACGGTGCGATATAGCGGACGTGCCTATCCCTTAAAGTGGCTCCGTCCCTGCTGCTCATGCTACCCATCCTTGAATCATGGCCTTTGCGCGATCCCAATTTGTTAGTTCTAAAGATACTAGACTCGACCGAATCCACTCCGAAGTGACCGTGATCCCGGTGTACGGAATACCTATATACCTGTCTACAAGTAGCACCACCTTATAAGGCGACCCTTTAAGACCCTCGGTAGAATTGAGAAGCTTACTTTACAGACAACCAAACCAACCTTTGTGCTCTCGAACCAAGCTTGCTTAAACTACAAAACTCTCTAGTGTTGAGAATCTTCCATATTACCTACTACAACTTCCGGTCCAGCACCCCAAGCATACTACCTATCCGCCATGCACGCACTATCCAAGTCCCCTTCGTCGCGCCCCAAGGGCATCCTCAAGAAGCCTAGCGGCATTGACTTACACATGCGACCCAGAAGCCTGTCGTCATCATCGAAGAAAAGTGCTGCCTTTGACGACGTTGCCCGCGATATTGTGACCGGCGCCGAGGTTCCGCAGAGCCCATTACACTCCTCCGAGTACCGTGCCTACCACAAGGAGTACCGCCAGGAAGCCGGTCGGGCCCTTCTCCTTGCCAAGATCGATGGCATGTACGACGATGTCATCCGCCGACTCGAAGTGCGGGTCGAATCGTAGAATCTCGACCACACACTCTCTTTCCTTTCACGGTCATATTTGGAGATTGGGCACACAATTTAGATCAAGGATGACCACACGGCGTTACGCGGGGGGACGTTGAGCATTTGTACAACAGCGCGGCAAAGCGGCCATTTTCTTTCAAACTATACCCCAGGCTGCGGACGATTGATGCCGAATATTTCAGCCTTTTGCAATACCGTTCACGACAACAACAGTCGACTTGTATTTTGGAGGCTTCTATACTATTGGATACGACGGCACTGTTCTTTTGTCTGATAAAGCAGCCCTCACGCGAATAGGGCCAGGACACGTGCCGTTTGGGATGGGAAACAAACTGGATCATAGGGATTGGGTACGATACCACTGCGTTGTCTTATTCGAATAATGTTGCAGGCACGCATGCATGCACGCTGGCGAATAGGACTGGGACGGAGTGCGGATTTTTGGTTGGAAGAACAGTATTTGTTTCAACAGAAGCAAAACTGACAAAAGGGAAAAAAAAGAAACGGATTCGGGGGGAACGTGTAAGCTAAGGTGGATTGGTTGGTCTGGTCCCCCAAATTGCCTTACACGCCATTTGAGATATCACCACCTTCGGTTTTAGTGTGTTGTTGTTGTTGTACAGAGTCTTCCCCCAATATATTTCTCCCGTCCAATCTACTACGCTGCACTCTCTGTCATCTGCCCTGTTTTCTCAGCCCCTCTTGGCCTCAACATCGGTACACAGGGCGGTGTATCACCATACTTCTCCTCGATATCCTGTGCCACGAAGCCAGAGTGGTCGAGGATGTCCATGCCACGACCACCGCCGTCGAGATAGCAGGTGTAGTTGAGGTCGTCGGCCAGCTTCGTGGCCCAATCCACGAGTGCCGAGGCATAGCCTTTGTGGCGCGACGTTGACTTTGTCATCAAGAATTCGATGTCTATACGGATCACACCATGCCGGGTTACGTATCAGCTCTGCAGGTCCCGCAAGTCGCATCGCACAGCGGCCGAAAGGAATGGGAATCGAGAACGGGAAGCACAACGTGCTATGAGAGGAGGGGGGTGAGGGGTAGAATCGGTGAAGAGCACTTACACACGTGCCCCTCCTTGCCGACGGTCAGATGATGCGCCTTCGCCAAGGGCTCGAAGAAAGCCGCGAGCTTGTCCTCGCTGACGTCAGGCAAGTCCTCGGCAGCGCTCCAGCGTTGCTTCCAGGAGCTGCCCACGACTGTCTGGCCCGGTTTCACAATGTGGACGATGGCATACGAGACTGGCCGGCCTATTGTATCGTTCGTGATTCAGATTCAGCTTGGATCTTTGACTTGGCTGCAGGTTTTGTTGGCTCGCTACCACGATTCTCGACAACATCAGGTTCGCCGCAGTCGCGCGCTCAGACGGAACCCGGGAAATGGGTATCGTGAGGCGACGTCTATCCGACGAAACTGAACTCTTGTCGAAGTAACGTGGATCCCTAGCGATTATGCCACTGTTGTTTTTGCTAGAGTTGGTGAATTGCACGTACCGTTGGCATTGCGCATCACCGGCACCTTACTCTGAACGCGGCTTTGCGACTTGTTGCCGAGGAAGTTCTGAAAGCTTCGCTCCAACCACTTGCGCCCGCCGTCCGTGTGCGGGAACGTCGACTCAGCCGGTCCGCTGAACGCCTCCCAGAAGATGTTGACGAGCTCCGGAATATCGTCCTCCTTCGCCAGGTCCACGTTACTTGCGGCTTTGTTCGCTTCTGTGGCCATTGTGTGACTGAACCACGAGCTATCAATCTATCAAACTGAGTTGTTGAGTCCCCTTCGTTTTCAATCACCTTGTAATGATGCGACAATACTGTCCAAGATGGAAAACCGTTGATGGCACAAGTTCCAAGCAGACAAGCTTCATCGACACTCACATGCCATTCTCTGGCGATGGATTGCATCATTGACATGTGAATTTCTTATTACGTATGAGTTCCGTCGGATTTACGTTATGCGACGTTGAATGACATCTTTCCAGAGACGGACCGGAGTCTCTACTCTACGGATCAGCCCTCAATGGTCACAAACCTTGATTTCCCAGGTGAAGTTCTCTGGTGTCAGTGCGCGTCATGGACTTGAGAACATCAAAAAAGGGATTCTTGAGATCCAGGTACGATCTGTGTGGGTGTGCGACGGGACTCGGCATCGGAGCGCATCGGATGGGCAATGTGGTATTCCGAAGCCAACATCACCCGAGGGGACGCGTTTCGTGTAGAATCATGAATCCACCAATGTCTTCTCATGCCGTCTTCCGCACAGACATCTGGAACTGACAACTTGCAGAAATGTCGTGCGAAACTCCCGTACCCTCACGGCGCTAGGATTTAGTGAGCGGCTTGAAGTCGGACGTGTGAATTTTCGCGCTACTGATGGTCCACCACAAACTCGACACACATAATCCCTCAAAACGAGTCGCCTTTCAACAATTCAATTACCCGCCCGGTTAGCTCAATCGGTAGAGCGTGAGACTCTTAATCTCAAGGTTGCGGGTTCGACCCCCGCATCGGGCTCAATTCCCGATGCCTCACTGAGTACAGTGGGCTCCTCGTTTTTTTTCGACTTTTTACCAATTTTCACAACTCTATAATTATTCCGTATTTTTTTACTCGGATGACTTGATCATTCCTGTCAAGCATGTCTCAGACAGTCTTGGCGCGAGGGGGACGCAGCCCTAGCCGTTATGAAGTCGAGTCTTTTTTTTGTTTTTCTTTTGTTCTTTTAATAAGATGCTGACGGCGTGCCGACATAGGAGGTGCTCTGCATGAATGCCATTGTTCAATTGGCACTTGATTTCTGAAAACGGATCACAGGCTCATGTCTGAAGAAGGTCCAGGCCCGTCTTGCGAATTGCGTGCACTGCATTACGGATTACTTGCCCTATAGGTCGCGAATTATACCTGCGCCCCTGGGAAAAAGACCGGTCAAGCAAGGCCTTTGGCTCGGTGTTAAAATCTGACAGGTTTGACGCTATTGGTGAGATTGGCCAGCAGCTGTCAAACCCTACGGAGTGCCTACGCCTGATGATTGCTCCAAGGATGTGATTGCGCATGCCGGACGCCCATGATTTGACATCTTTTGGCAGATGCGGCATCTTCTGGTGCATATCGTTATTCCAGCCCGTCGCATGTGACTTGCACTTGGATGGTTCGTCGGTTGAGTTGCAGCGAAAAAGCTTTGAGGCTTTGAGCTGAAGTCGACGAGCTGGGCGCACCCTTGCCGACTCTCTTCCTAACTGCGGGCCGTCAATGCTAAGCCAGACCGAAACGGACCGCTTTTAGGGCATCCGGGCATCCGAGCATCCGTGTCTTGTCCCGCTCTTGTCTCTGCTTCGCAGATCTGCCTGAGCTTCGCTGGTGAGCCGAGGCATGAATGGGGCTGTTCATGCGCCTTGATGCCTTATCCTCATAGGTGGATGTTTACGCATTTCGATTTGTTGGTGGTGAACAACGCCACGAAGGCTGTTGCCAGCAGTAGTCCCGCATGGCATGTAAGAGCTAAGGTCGAGGTTTGCTGCGTTAAGTGAATGATGCTGCAACGCATTGTTTACTCATTATCGAAAATGGGAAGCACACTAATTAGTCCGGCTTGTGAAAAGTCCAGCTCTCGTCGCATGAAAAAAATGTACGGGATCGTGAAGTACACATTGTGTGTAAAATGAAATGTGCATTCGAAAATGGCACGGTAGACGGATTACTACTCTGTCCATAATCCTTGGACGACTTGGAACCAAAGGAATTATTTCCGTCCCTGAACCTCTGATGAAGTTTGAGCGGTCTGAACCGCAACTCATTCGAGGAACGAAATACGGACAGATTCCGAATCATGTCTTTTCTTATACGCCAGGACGGAAATACAGACGGGATCTCCATCATCGCGCACTTTTCGGTACTTGCGTTGCCTCTGCTGCACCCTATGATAAATCCCTCCCCCCAAAACCCACAACAGTTGATACTCTAGTGCACACTAGGATCTCAGCTTCAACGAAGAAATAATAATGCCCCAGCTTAGGTGTAACCGTGTACACATCTCTTTTACTAAGAATAGGGGTGGGCATAAGATTCATCACGTTTTTTTTTCTAATGGTCTAGTCACTCTCTCTGGCTGCACCTGAATACTTTACTGTACGCATTACCTGTCCCCTCTTCCCTTTAATTTGTGTGTGAATGCCCTGACACTCCTTCCTAGTCATTGGAATGTTGTGAGTCGGAAGGGGGGTCTCAAGTCGTGATTCACCTCCCGCGTGCTCAGGATAAGCAAGTCCTAGGCATGACATGACAGACAGGGCGTAGTCAAGTGCAGGATTTCTAGATCCGACATACACCTCAATCCCACGGTTTTCCAATGGACGGACTCAAGAGCGGACACCTGGCCATTGGGGTCGGGGCCGTGCTCCTCGCGGCCGTCTGGGTCGTCCAGCGGCTCTTCTTCACGGTCCGGTATCCGTCGAACTTACCCCGGATCGGCGGCAAGACGAGCTTCAGTTTGAGGACGCGATGGAGATATCACACCGATGCGCGAGAACTTTACAAGGAAGCTTATGAAAATGTGCGTTTTTGAGAAGGGGAAAAGGGGTTGTTGTGTGACCTTTGTATGTGTGTGTGTGTTGGATTCTGGCTCACGAGATGATACTAGTATTCGAAAAAGGGGAAGACCGTGCTCGTTCCCGGCCTCGGATTCCGCGACGACGTCATCCTGCCCCCAAGCGCGTTGCGCTGGCTGCAGCGCCAGCCGGAGCGCCTCGTGAGCGCCGGCGCCTCGCAGTTGGAGGTCATCCAGCCGTTTTATGGGCTTGGGCATGACAAGTTTGTGCAGGATCCGTGGACGGGACTGCTGATCAAGACGGATCTGAATGCGGTGCTGGAGAGTGTTTGCGCCGCGATGAATGATGAGTTGGGTGTTGCGATTGATGCGCATTTCGGGACGGATACGGAGGGGTGGAAGGATGTTCGTCTCATGCCTACGATTCGCTTGATTGTTGCGCAGGCTGCGACGCGCTTTACGTTGGGCGCGTCGCCTGTTGGACGGGAATTATGTGAGTTTTATTCGTTTATCTCACTTGAGAGTCGGGAAACTCATGAATGAATCGCAGGTCATAACGCGGAGTATCTGAAGGCGTGTCTCGATATCGCAGACGCACTCGTCGTAAACGCTGGATTAGGCGGCGCATGTCCGCAAATTCTGCGACCATTCGTAGGACGTCTGGGCGGAATCATGGCGAAGCGACAAATCAAAGCGCTCGAAAAGTACTTTGAACCCGTGTATCGCGAGCGCCTTCGACTCCTAGACGAGGAGACCGCAAACCCCGGAATGGAGATGCCCGAGGACCACCTGCAAATCATGTTGCGCTACGGCCTGAAAGAACGACCGGACGAAGTCATGAATCTGCAGGACATGACGAAGCGACTCTGCATCGCGAACTTCGGCTCCATGCATCAGACCAGTATCCAAGTCGTCAACATGCTGCTCAACATCGTCGACTCCGACCCGGAATACAACACCATCTCCATTCTGCGCGACGAAGTCACGCGCATCCTAGGCACGGAAAAGGACGCTGGTTGGAACAAGACCAAAGTCGCCGCCATGACGCGCGCCGACAGCGTTGCGCGCGAGACAATCCGGCTGCACTCTTTCTCGACGCGCAGCGTGCAGCGCAAGATCATGGACGACGGCCTCATAACCGAAGACGGGATCGCGCTGCCGAAGGGAGCATTCGTGTCGTTCATGGCGTACTGGACACAGACGGACGGGGACACGTTCGAGGACCCGTTCAAGTACGATCCGTTCCGGTTCTCGCGGGCGCGCGAGGCCGAGGCGGATGAGCAGGGGAAGCCTGGGCTCGCGAGTCTGAGTTTTGTGTCGACGGGCGCGAAGAATCTGGCGTTTAGTCATGGCAAACATGCGTGTCCCGGCCGTTTCCTGGTTGATTTCGAGCTGAAGATGATCATTGCGTATGTGCTGATGAATTACGATATCGAGTTCCCGCCCGAGTATGAGGGGAGACGACCGCAGAATTTCTGGATGGCGGATGCGTGTGTGCCGCCGGAGGATGTGCGGGTGAGGGTGAGGCGGAAAGAACGGGTTTGAGATGCGAGTGTACGCTTTTCTTTCTCGCACTATCTTCTCTGGGCTCTACGTCTTTGATAGATGCTCGTCGTTCATAGTTACGGCCTCAACGGGCCAAAATGGTAAATACTCTTTCATGTCAACGTTTTCGTATCTAAGTCATGCAACTGAGGCGATATTCTATGCAGGCGCGTGCATGTCTCTGCCGCTGTAACAGACCTGTCACACAATCGCCAAGGAGAAGGCCTGCAAGCCTGCCGGTTTGAGATCGTAGTATCCCGAGGTAAGGACTCATAATCGGGGGGATTTACGCGAGGGCCTTTTTTGTTACTTACGCACATTCATGAAGCCACGAATGGCAACGGTTTGGTTTGCTGACGGCATAACCACTGTGTGTATGTAGGCAGGCAATTAGCCAAGATCCATTAACAGCAGACGGGGCCAGTCTTTACGCGGACGAGGACGGCGTTCCTATTGCTTCAGTTCTGACTGTATGTTGCGAGTAATATGTATTACCTGCACGAAGTCGAATAACATACAGGTTCGGACACGGTCTAGAAAGACACAACTCGAACACCACTACAGACACGAGATGTCTTTCTTTTCGTATCTGCTACCAACATGTACAGAATACTTCGTATGCTCAGTCGTTCTGCGAGTGGTTGAGAGCTTAATTAACATGTGAGGAGGGGGTCTGGCCTAGAACGCCGGGACGAACAGTTGGTCGTCGAAGAATGGTCCAGATTTTCATATACGTCTCATGCTTGGCGAGGAAGAATAGGAATGGATGCGTGTGTCAGCGCCGGTGAGTAACGTCTCCAACAACACCGTGTACGAGTACATTATGCGTCCGACATAAGTGTACGAAGTAATAGGTGATAGAGATGGAATGAGTGGTGTTCTTTTTTTTTTTTCCTGAAAAGAAATCGGATGGTTCTTGGCGAACAGCCCATGCTTGTCGTCGACGTGGGATGGTCACGGCTCGAACGGCTCAACGGGCCGAGGTCGGAATGGGGTTGACATTACGGATTACGATTGTGTATTTGCCGGATTACTGTCTTGGATGTATGTAACGAAGAGGATGACAGTTACAGATCAGAGATTCTTCCATAGGTTCTCTGGTGGTATTCGTTGAATCCTGAGATACTACAACAGGATCAGATTTGAACGTTTTGGAGTGAACTGTTGATACGGTTTTGGACATAACGGTTTATATTCATTTAACGCAGTATGCATTTCTTATGTTATGTATTAAATGATATTATTTATCTAACAGATTAAATGCGCGTCAATGACAGCAAAATCGGATTCGAGTCACTCAACACGCTCATTCCAATTCCATACTCTGTGGTATATCAAACAACCTGGCAAAAGCCTTTGAACATCAGTGCAATCCTCTTCCTAATTACCCATTACCCAATTTTTGGTATCAGTAGTTTCGTCTTCCCAGGCCTCTCTCTTATAAAAATGAATGTCCCGCAACTCAGCTCCTTGGGCTCCTCTGCTTCTCAAACCGACTCCCATCAAGTCGATGCTCACTCTCGTGCTGACGAGTGAGATCAACATGCTCAATGAACAGCAAACAGATCACGAAAGCAACGACAGAGATGGCGAGGTAGAAGGAGTAAAGTCCGGTGAATCCGTACTTGTATGCCTCCATCACGTTGTCCTTGAACTCTCCAGGCGGCAGCGTGTGTAGAACGGCAATGTAGCTCTCCGCCTGCTTCGCGATCTCAACAGGGAGTCCGAGCCAGCGTAGCTTGAGCGCCATGACATTTTGAAACGTCGTGCCGCCAATGCCGACACCGAGCGCCATGCCGAACTGCCGCACGAATGCGTACATGGCGGCTGCTTCGGACTCGTCGCCTCGCTTGCACATGGCTTGTGAGGCGAAGTTCTGCGCGTTCAGGATCACGCCCTGTCCGGAGCCGATGATGAGGTAGGTTATTACCCAGACACCGGCGCTGTCGTTATGCGGCCAGATGATGAAGATGCCGGCGCCGATGCTCGCAATGAACCAACCTACCCAGACGCACCAGCGGTAGTTGTTGTAACGTGTCACGAGACGGCCGCAGATGATACCGGCAGACGTCACGGTCAGAGTTGCGGGTAAGAGCGTCACACCCGTGTCAAGCGGGGAGAGACCCTTGACCGAAAGGAAGTAGAATGGACCACTATCATCCTGTTAGAATTGCTCATGGAAAGGATTTCCGGTGAAGAAACTTACTAATACAACAGGCCGTACATCTGCGAGGAGAAAAGGATGGTCAGCTTCAAACAACATCTTCTCAGGGGTAAAAGTGAGTGTTGGACTTACAACTAATCCTTGAATCAAGCCTCCGATATAGGTGACCACCGAGGAAGTGTTGTGGTAGAGGCTCTGTCTCAAGAAAGGCCGTTTTGCGAACCATCTCTCGTACGCCAGCGTGACGAGTAACCCCATGAAACCCAGGATCAAAGGAACCAGAGTCTGGTAGTCGCTCCAGTCATACTGTTTACGGATCAGCTTTCACGTTCTTCTACATGTCAACGTTGTACGCACCTGTGAACCGCCCCAGGACACAGCGATGAGGAACGAAGTTGCGGATGCTGTGAAAATGCACGACCCAACCCAGTCGATTCGGCCCAATTTCTCGTGGACGGTGGCCTCCTTAGCCTTCAAGGTCAAGAGATAGGGCACCGCAATGATACCGAAAGCGAGGATGGGAAACATGAGGTAGAAGATCCAGCGCCAGGTAGTGCCATGAACAACCGCACCTCCAATGATGGGTCCGATTGCCAATCCAAGTGCCCAGAAACCGAGACTGAACAGCCATGTTAGTCTGCGTATTCCACTCGAAAACCCGGGAGAAGTTACTCACGTCACTCCATACCACTTCGGACGGTACCGTAACGGCACAATGTCCGTTTGGACAACCAGGCCCAAACTGTGAATTCCACCGCCACCAATTCCTTGGATCGAACGACCTACCAGCAACGTTCCAATGTTGTGCGAAACAGCGCAGAGAATGGTGCCGATGGCGAATGCAATGAGGGCAAAAGTCAAGCAAATTGGACGACCGAATACATTACTAACAGCGCATATGACGGGCATTGTCACCGCATTGACGAGCAGATACGAGGTACCGATCCAGAAGGCCTGTGTGGCTGTTCCCCCTAGATCGCGGACTATTGTCTATTTCGAATTCTCATCAGTATATTCTCATCACGCGGACTCACAAAACAGGAGGCACGTACACTTAATGGTGTTATAACGATTGTGGCGTCGAGGGCGACGACTAAGCTAATGATAGCGAGCGTGTAAATGATGGCCTTTTCATGTTTCGATGGTTGCCATTCGACTTCAGGGAGACGTTGGGCTTCACTGTCGCTGTCCGTTGTCACTTCGACCGTTTTGGGCTCATCTGGCCCCTTGGCACCTTCGGCGGAATTATTCTTATAGTCTGATACGGAGGTAGATGTCGATGGCACGGCTGAGGCCTCCGAATCTGACATTGGGCCAGATGATGAGGGAGGTGAATCAGGTATTCGGTAAACCGTCGGCATTGCAGTAGCAGTGGACTCGAGTTCTGAATCAGAACCCTCAGAACCCTCAGAAGCGGTTGTCGTCGATATGGGCTCCATTATTGATCCAGATGAAGTGTCGTCCAATACTTGTTCCGCAGCAGAAACAAAGGCTTCTGACATATGGCCAGAAGCAGGGAAAGAGGAAGAAGCAGCGGCCGACATGGTAACGACAGTCTCGTTGGCGATCCAACGATGATACAAGAAACCGATGAGCGAGTGTGTGGGAAAGACAACAATCACAAACGAGCCCCGTGCTTTACGTCTTCCCAGGCGGCTGAACTACTCCTCGATGAAAGAAAGGTCATAGAAAGTCATCTTCACTGCCGCCCTGGGCAGGACCATGTTATATGCCACTTCTCTCTCTCCGTTGCTATGGTCCTGTCTTGTCATACTCGATCCAACGAACCTCGTATCAGCGTCGATATGTAAGGGCGACAGGGTTGGCATCACTTGCGTCCCAGACAGATTCACGAAGTCTATCCTGCCTTTCAACCCGCATTGTCCCGAAAACTCAATGTGAAGCCATATTATCCAACTGCTACCTGGGGTCCACGGTTAATGATCCCACAACGCTTACGCGCTTACACTCTCCTTGGCGCCGGCGCGAGGGATTCCCAGTTTCACCGCCTCCAGGGGGGACTGTTTTCTCCAGATTCAGGATGAGACGCGATACACTGTACTCGGATGCGCCAGTCCACACAGTCGGAGATAACTCTCCTTCAGCCTATTCTGGGCGTAAACACTGTGCTATCCTCGATTCTCCTTACACATCTCTAGCCTACCCGCGCAGTCCATCCATGTCTAGTCTCGAGTCCTTCGAGGCGATGGTATGACTTCAAGGTGCTCTGCTGCAGAGAGCATCAATGGAAGGCCCCTGTGCTACGTCGGGATGCGTGAACCAGCCTGGACACCACCTGCCGAATGGCTATGCAAGGCTGTAGGGTTCATCCCGCTCACGATATGAGAGAATGCAGCTTCTGGTAATTGTCATATTCCATAGAAACGGGACTGCCGTTGGCCCCCAGATGGAGAGAGATCACGCGCTACACGATTAAAATCATACACTGAGTGATGAGCGTGGAGTAGGAGTGCTATAGCATTCGGTATATGAAATGTTGGTGATGAAGAGGACCAACAATGCGCATACTAAATGTGAGTATATCTCCTGCAAGTCGAGTTATTATATCTCACAGGCGCTTGGCGCCAACACCCCATAACATCACAACTGGCGATACGCCCTCCAAAAGATCTACACGCGCACCCGGGCAGCGATCACAGCAAACTCACATGTGAAACGTCTGCCGCCTTCTCAATGAGTAATGGTTCGTGAACAAAATCCTTGACTCCCTCTCATAAAAGGAAGGTGACATCGTGTCCCCCGATATCCGTTGATCTTTTCCCTCTCGGTCCCTTACAACCGCTACTCTCTCATAACAATTCTGTCTGCGAGTATACAGACGCGAGAATCGCTGAGTCACGACAAAAGTGCATTCGTTACTAAGGCTTCGATCTGAGTACAAGAAGTATTAGGCTTCGACGGAAACAAGGGTCTTGACTAACGACCGCCGCCCTTGTTCAGAATCCTAGGGGTTTTCTAAGGGTATGACTCAGGGTTAGAGTTGATGAGGTCGGACGCGGTGAGCGAGCGGGCGGCGAGAGCCTGCTGATGGAGATATAAGTAAGCGTCGCGGTTGGTCAGATTGTTGTTGTATAGGGCTGGCGACGAGAGTGTCGATCGTTTCGGGATGGCTTCTTTTGGGAGGGGGGGTGTGAGATGGGTAATGTTATTGGGGGTTGTGTGATCGAGGCTGTTGACGGGGGGAGTCTTATATGGCTGGGACCGCGCTCCCATATGCCGAGATACCACGGGTTCTCCAGCTCTTATGAGCTCTTAATTCTTAACGAGAGTGTCATGGCCATCGAAGTCGATGCCTATCACAAGGGCCTTGTCTTGAGTGTGACGACCTGATTATACTAGCACTGATATTGACGACAGGCACAAATACCAAGGTAACCCGTTCTCGTAGTCAACAACTACCAAATCACAATGTCACCCAAAGCGCCCCGGTGACCCGGTCGAATGGCAAGGGAACAACCTCACACCCAATCCACCACTCATATTACCAATTCAGAAACGCCTTCAAGAAAGATTGGCTGCAAAGAACCGTACACCAAACAACTCAACCTTGCGCCTGTCCGACAATCCTCCAATTCCCAACCATTGCTCTGTCGCACGAGGCAAAGGTGAGCTGTCAGATGAACAGTTACACGGGAACCAAGGGATGCGAAAACCTGGTTCCCGGAATCCTTGCGCCAAGTCGCGTGATCGGCTTCCTTCTGGAAGCTGTGGGAAGAGTGCCATTGACATGTGAAACGCGGTGAGAGTTGTATTCCGCGCCTCGGTCGCGGTGAGAGCTGGACAAGCGGTTTGGTTGGATTCTATATAAGCTGAATAGAGGATCACATTTATATTCCTACCGTTGAGTGAGCCCATCCTTCCTGCGTTTTCGTTTAGAAGCAAGAGTGGCTCATCGTGGACCGTCCTTAGGGACGCCTATCTCGCCCGGGTAAGAATTCGATGGGGAATTGATGGATGTTTTCTAAGGTTTTTGGCAATTGGCTTAAAACAGTCACAAGTTAGGATCATCCATTCTGACCTTTGGCCGGCGAGAAAGTCTTGTCAATTGGTTTTCTAGCTATCGAGGTGTCGATGGATTGACATCGTACTAAGCTATCGTAAGCCCGAACCCCTATTCGGCGGGGCAACAGCTCTGATATCATGCGGTTTGATACGCATTCCTCGCAGAGATCGCGATACCTAAGCCAGACTCTTATCGACAAGAAGTAGCAAAGTCTGCGCCTGTGCTATCAACATCATACCACTCTGGTAGATGTGATGCGCTACTTCTCCGCTACTTTCTCCGCCGGAGTGACCTCTGTCTTGATCTCGGTTATGCATATTATGCTATTTATACCCTGCAAAGGGTCCTCCTGAGGTTCGCGTGTCTCCGCCGTGATCTCAGTGACTTGGCCCCAAATTGACTCATTTGACGACACCAAGCCATTGCCACCATCACCTCTCGGCCGTTGATAAATTTGGCCCGAAGTTGGCCGCTTCGACGATCTGCGCGACTCCAGTGGTTCCGAACCGGCATTACGACACCACGGAAGCAGAGCCAGGACCCGCTCGAGACTCGCATCTGCAAAGATCTTTGGGATGGCGGGTACGCAGAACACGAGGAAGAGACAGGTCATCTCGGCCAGGTTCCATAGATACAGGCCTGCTTCCGTATACAGGACGTCGCGGGATTCATAAAATATGACCGTTTGGCGGAGTCGGAATGCGGAAGATAGGCAACCCCTAGATGGACTCAAGTGTTAGTACCGAGAAGCACCCCCTGATAGTCCTCTTAAAACTTACAGTAGCCCAATCATGAAAACCAGAGAAATTCCAACCTTGCTCTTCGTCGACATGTGGAGAGACCAGATGGCCTTCTGCGGAAGGATGAAGATCAGGACATTCGTGATCAGATTCATGACGGCTGACGATAAGAAGAGTGCCTTGATATTGATGCAAGAGCCTCCTATGATCGTGACGTCCCAGATTTTCTGGTACGGTTGGCAGGACAAGTTCTCCACGACAATCCACGCGGTGTGGAAGAGGATGTGTATAGTCAACAGAGTGCTGGTGGTCCAGAAGAAACATGTCCGAACCCCTCGTGGCACAAAGATTCGGATGATCTCGAGAAGGACGCACGACTTGAGCACTAAGAACGTTGCGGCGCACAAGTTCGCACCGATGTGCACAATCTGTTCGAGAAGGCATCCGCCAGTCAGTCAGGTTGTTCCATTTGTTCTTTTCTCTATCGCATACGCACATATAGTACTGAGCTAAGGTCTCGTACTCGAACATCCCACTGATGCACGAAGAGACCGCAGACTCGCATGGCCCAGGCGCTGCAATAGATTGAGCAGATGAATAGACCCTGGTCAAGCATTAGGATTCTCTGTACATTGTTCTTGGATACGATGATAGGAGTGTGGTCTTACGAAAGCCACGACGATCATGTCTACCACAATCGCAAACCGTCAGTATATATTCCATCAAGCCAGCTCGATTCCGTCCCATCACTTACAGTCTTCAGTATATACTCGCTTCACGCAGAATATTTTGGCGTAGGCTCTGAGTACGAGGACCGTGGCAGTGACAACCAGACATATGGCGTTCGTGTACACGCCGATATGGTTCGCATTGGGCGGATGGTCGAAGTTCGGAACCACGCCGGGAGGCGGACGGAGGGCCGGTCCATTGAGGATGGATTCGATCTCGGCAGGTGAAAGGTCGGACATTTCTGTAGATCCGTTAATAAAGATTGAGAAGTCGCCAACCTCGACGCCGGTAAACCACCTATGTACTCACTCACTCCTGCCTGTTGAAGGAACTCAGAACGGAGCTTCCCTTGCCGTGAGGGAAAGACGTAGGAAGTCGGGGAAGGAATTCCCCAGAACCGTGGGGCACCGGTTTGCGCATGGACGCACTGATGATTTCATCCGATGCGATGGTCTCGTATCCCACCATTACGTAGGTTTTGCTGTTCTGATCGTTCCTGCCTCGAACACCGCGACCCACCTTCCTGAGCCGTAAAGCAAAAACGTCACTGACTGGTCGCTTCCGTCACTGCGATGCTTGCTTGCTGTTCTTCTCCGGCAAACAACCAACGGAGCTGTTCTTCTAACTTCCACGCCATCATCACACTCCACCGACCTTCACCATGACACAGACACCTCAGCACTTGCATCCGCGCCCTTTCCACGGCTGGTGATACGAGGCCATACCATCGGGATTGTTGGTTGCAGTTGCTGTACGACGTTCCGGTCGCGTCGAGAACCATCAGCCAACGCGACATTCCCATCATCGAGGGTGTTTTTCTCGACGGGTTCGTGATGCAGCTCCGGCCCAACTAGGATCGGATATTCTTGAGACTCGAGAAAAGGAGGTCGCACCGTGGCAAGTACGATATCGCGTCTGGTTCCTCCTCCACGTACTATACGGTCCATCACAACGATTCATTCATGCTGACCCGTTGGGATCCATCATATATATGGATACTGGTCAACACTTCCATCACCCATTCCACGTCAATCGCAATGGAGTTGGTCAACTCATATCATGTTTTTTTGAGTGGGAATCATACACAAGCTTCGAAACCTCAACCGAGCCCCGAGATGCTACACCGTTTCCCCGAATACATGATCTATCGTCTATGCACACAGCCATCCAACATCGACGCATTCGGCCCAGAGCATGTATCGGGTGCATCATTTCCGTTCGCACGAAACATAAATCCTCATCTCTTTTTCCCATCGCATCTCTTCATTACTGACGTCTCAAAATCCTTCATTAAGTCACTTTCATCCCTGTCTTCCCAAAACATGCTCTCGCCCAAAGAACCAGAATGGGCAAGAAAGGCGTTGCTATCGTGATAGCGCGATGGCCACAGAAGAGGAAAAAAAGGGGATGCGAAAGTCACAAGACCGCGAAAGAACCAATCCCAATTCATCCCTGCTAACTCCGTTCCCAGAACGTTTTTGGTATGAGACCCAGGTGCTCTCTCTCTCTCTCTCGTGCGCGCGTGCGTACTGGCAGTCAATGCCATACTTATACACAACCATCACCACATGCGGATTCAATTCGAGGAACCATACGTGGCTACGTCTGAGGGGGGTGAAGGGGGGTAGCTTCACGAACCTCGCCCAGAGCCTGATCCACTAGTCAGTTAGCTGCGCAAGGACCCGAATACTAAGAATCATTACGAGCAATCCGATGGTAACGATGATCAATAAGGCAAAGGCGAACCAGCCCATAACCATGGCGCTTGTACCGACGCCGGATTTGATACTTCCGTTGCCAAAGTTTTGCGCGATGATAGCGGCCGCTACGGACGCCGTGTGTTGCCACAGCACGGAGACCAAGACGAAGATGGATGAGATGAAGATGATGGCGAGGGCGATCTGCGATACGGGTCGACTGGGGAAAGGTTTTATCTCGCGCTCAGAACCCTCGCTGTCCTCCTCCTCGTGCCATCCGGGAAACGTGGCGAGCAACAAAAAGCAAATAAAGGCGAAGATGATGGCGATGATGAGCAGATACGGGAACACGACCATGTCCTTGAACTGGCTCGCGATCCAGACGAGATTCAGCGGATCCTGATCGATCGAGAGCTCATTGGCGAGCGCCGTCGCATTGTTGTTGCATGACCAGGAACCGCCATCGGTGTTGATGCAGATACCGAAAAAGCCTACACGGACTTGGACGTGGGCGCCTCCGACGATGTTGGCGATCACACCGGTGATGTTATAGTCGACTTGGGCGGTGCTGGGCGTCGGGATGTAATGCTTGTAGTACATGGAAAGGAGGAAGATGTCGGGGATATTAGGAGAGGACGAGGAGCATCCGGCCAGCAGTAGGGCTGTTGATTCATCCGTAAGCGAATGCACGATGATGGAATGGGACCCGGCATGCGTTACTTACACAGCAAAATAATCGCGACGGCAATCAAGATCATCAAGACATGGTGATAGCCAAGGAACGGGATGAACCCTAACTACGGTTAGTGGGCTACGCGGCAAGGTTGGCTCTATTGTCAGTTATACGCACGATACCATCCGAGTTGAAACCGTGCCGTCTCCATTTCTCCGGAGCGTGGTGCGTCCCAGAGATCAAAGTATATTTACCCACCTCCGTCCTCCCGGGGAGCGACGGTGTGGTTGGCCGGGCGCGCAACAGCCCAAGAATGCGGTAAAGACGGTGAGAGTCTGCGGCACCGAGATCGTGGAATGCGGTCTACGCGGGAGATCTCGAACTTTGTCGGATTCCGGTCAGAGGAGAGTAGCCGAGTACACGATAGCGGAGCGGTACGTGGCTGAGGTGAAGACACGGGAGGTATGCAGATGACGGTACGGTGAAACTTAGGAACGTGCCAGGAGCCTTTCCAGTCAAAATAGATTGACCGGTCAAGCTAATTGGAATGAAGAGAGAGACTGTTGGGATGTGGAGACCTGGATTGTCAACAATCCTGCTTTCACTCGTGGCCCTTCTCTAGTTTGCATAAGCCTCGCAAACGACAGGCTGATTGTCTTTAGAGGCGAAGTGGGAGGGAGAAAAAGAGAGGGAGTGAGGGCCCGTCCCGTTTTGGATGGACCAACTGGATGATGCAACCCAGCCCTAGAGACCCAAGTAAATAAAAGGTGTGGCTGGGCCCGGTTGCTGGAGCGATGATCTTGCTAACCAGATCTGTCACTCCAGGGGTAAACAAGTCTCCGTTCCAGGCTAGTGCGAAACAGCGGCCTCGCTGTGATTGGGCTTGGTGTCCGATTAAGCCACTGGGTCAGACCGCTGACCACGACCCATCGCATCGGGCAATAGTCGTCTGAGAGCTTGGCGGGGCTGTTCAGCCCCAGTTTAGCAGCGCACCAGCCTAAAGGGGCAAGGGCGTGACTGTTGTTAGGCGACCCCCTGCATTGTCGCCGACCAATCAATGGGCCGAGGTACCTACCTTAGCGCTGGGATTGTGGTTGGTGGAAAGCGTACATACGCCGCACTAGACGGTAAAGTGTGTGACAACAGCTGTGTTCGTGTTCGGAGAGCCACGCTATGCTGGAAATGGGGTAGCGTAGGAACACGTTTGGGTACGCGACGGAAGATAGCGTGTCTGCTAAGGCAGGAACAAATACGGATTACGGACAACTGCCTGTTTACTACTTCCTACGCTACGGCTTACAGGTTACGGTTGCCTGCGTACGATACCTACGCATTACGGCTTACGTACCCTCGTCTTTGCCACCGCAAACCTCCCTTCATGCGAAAGATTCCTACGGAATATCCAAGCTCCGTCTCGGAACAGCAACGCTCCACATTTGCGGACACACGGAATATCGGCAGCGCTGTCGAAGCGTTATGAGATTGCCTTGATGAAGCAATCTTCTACGTATGGATGACTTCGTCTACAAGTACGAGTAGTAACTCTTTCGTCAGGCCACCCAGACGGGTAGAAGTGTTGTGCGTATCGACCATTCCTCCTCGG
The DNA here is from genome assembly GCA_023079495.1 of Xylaria sp. L1 SY-2022. Lineage (NCBI taxonomy): Eukaryota > Fungi > Ascomycota > Sordariomycetes > Xylariales > Xylariaceae > Xylaria > Xylaria sp. L1 SY-2022. The sequence continues at coordinate 1,434,681 of JALIDW010000009.1, forward strand.
CGACGAGAATTGCCACATGGATTCATGACATACGACGACGGCGATGCTTAAGGTCTTTTGCGTGTTCGCACAATGCTAAAAAGACAGGGCGGGTTACCTGCATCAACGACGAAAACCATCTCTTTCGTCTTACCTTGTACGCTGCGGATTATCTGCACGTCATGAACATTGCTCTACTCCTGGACACGGTCTATTCATTATGTTGAGTCCTATTCTAACTCTGAACAAGGGATTCTAACATTACTCTCCCGTGTCTTTACCTTGCCACAACCTTAGTTACGCGGTTCAATGTTGCTCTAATCGATGACCTTCGGTTGTTATTTGCTTCTCGCAAACCGTCCTACCATCCAGCTTCCACTTGGCTACTACGAGGATGAAACCACCGACCAGGAGTGACAGTCCACTCCAGAGTCCGAGGCCCAGATATCCACCGCGTAACAGGATAAGGCCGCTGATAGGCGTCCCGACGAGAGCACTGTTACAACTTGTCAACCAAAACTTGATCTTATAGACACGAATGGGTTCTCAGCGACATCTTACGTTCCCGAAACCGCGCCTATCGCCAGTCCCACGGCCGTCCCTTCCTTCTCGGGTTCTACAAACTTGCGAGTGCAGATAGCCTGAAGACCAATGACTGCCTGTTTCTGATTATCAGCCCGGATTTACTGACAGTATTAATTGAACAGTCACCGCAGCAACAGCCAAGACTCACACCCGATGTAAATCCGTACGCGATGGACCAGGCCGTTATTCCTGCCAGACTGTCTGCTTTCGTCCAGGTGGACGCAACTACCCCTGAAACCAGCATCGCGAGAATACAGATGTTGAAATGCCCGTATCTGTCAGCGAAATAACCCGGGATGACTCGGCCGAAGAAGGACGAGGCATTGACAGCGGATATGAGGTAAAAGGCAGTCGAGGAATGTATGCCTTTCTCAACTGCGTATGTTGAGATGTAGAAGAACGGCGTGAAGAGACCGAAGTATGCGATTGCCAATCCCAGGCAAAACAGGAAGAAGGAGAGATCTATGAACGTGGCCTTGATTGTCTTCCATGCTTGTACCATACTAACAAGAAACGGCTCGTCGTTCTGGTTGCCTCTGACCCCTTGCTCTGTTGTATCCTGAGGCTCTAGAGGAGCTGTACTAGCTGTCGGTTCTCCCGCATCAACCACAGCTAGGCAGGCAAACCCCAGCAAACCTGTCATGGTGGCGCCGACATATATCTGGGTCAGGGTAAAACTAATACCATTATGATGGAGAAGTTGATCCAACATGATCGGCCATATGATACCGCCAATAGAAGACCCCCCAACGACGATCCCCATGGCGAGCCCGACATGGTGGGGCACGCGGCGCATTGGGACAGACAGAGCAGGCGTGAAAATGAGAGTCATGCCCAATCCGAGAAATACGGACTGGGCCAGGATAAAATGCCAGAATTTCCTGCAAATGGATGACGAAAACACCGCCACCAATTGGACGACAGTCCCCGCCCACACCAACTTCTACGGATATTTGTCAGTCGCAGGGTTATTGTCCGGTGGTTCTCCTACTCACCCAGGGGCCCATTTTGTCGATGAAGGGGCCAACTATTGGCGATCCGAAAAAGGAAAGAAAGATTGCGATAGATCCTATCCATGATATGTTCGAACTCGAGGTGGTTTTCAGAAGGGTGGTTGTGAAGTACTCTTGATAGAACCCGAAAGCGTTAAGGAAGCCGGCCGTGCAAAACATGGCAGAGGATGCGCCAGCGACCGCGAGCCATGACCGGAAACTATAGACCTTGTTGTCAGTTGATGATATCGTGGTTGGAAACAGGGGGGCACTGACCTGTTGAAGTTTGGTGGTGGTTCGGTTGGAGATGCCATGATCCATGCATGTAAGTGGGTAGGAGATAGGTATGCTAGTTGAAGCGAAGAAGGATTGATTTTATTTACTTCTGGAACTCTGTTGGCAAAACAAAGAAAGAGACGAAAAAAAATTGAAACAATGAAAGGAAATTCACTTTTATGAAATAATAGAAGTTGCGACTTACCGTTGCTGCTCATAATAGGTTGCTTTGTCCAAGCTCACCAGCTCCGCGGAGCATCCGCGGAGCGCCGCGGAGGTTGGTGACAGTTGACAGCTGCCGGATACAATGTATTGTCAGCTTTGTCGAAGCTGAGTTGTAGTCAAAACCAGCTGCCGGCGCAGATGGCGCCGTAGCTTACAGTACAAATAGCACAGAATACATCGGATGAAAATAGCTCGTTTAGAGCATGACCCCATTACAAAGTTATGCGATTGCAAAGTACTGAATTGTGTAATATTCATGTATTTAAGAAGTAATGCTTTGATATTTATGCATGTAGTGGAGTCTATAAAAGGGTTGAGCCACAGATGATATAATCGGTGGGTATACTGTTGCGGCTGGTGAGACATGTGGCATAGTCTGTCAAACAGGAAACTACGATGCAGCATGCAAATTGATTGGCGGCAGGTGCGACTTTTGAATGTGGGTCCGGATGTGCTGAAAAGTGGGTATGGCAAGGGTCTCGGTATTGCGCTAGCAGAGGTACTTCGATAGTTCCCGCACTGTAGTCGAGGACGCTAACGAGCTTGGCAGCAGTCCGCCAGCTGCTTTTGACGACAATGCATTGTCTCCACTGAATCTCGACGGGTACCTGCAGCTGTCACGCATCCGTTCAGGTGAGCACGTCCGTCATCGTGGTTCGTGCGCTCGAGGCATGTGATAACGAGAGAACGACACCCCCCCCAATGCATTGCGCTCGAGACCAAGATGAATTTCCCACGCAGAGCAGAGCAGACGCAACTCTTCTCTTCTCACAAACATCCATCGCAGCACGCGCACACTTCTGTTTACCCCAAGTTGACCGCGCGTCCTTCAGATCGATACTCATCAAGTCCGAAGCTGTCTACGAGGATCCTTTCCTGATACAAGTGTTTTTTGCGATCTCGCTCTTTGCGAATTTATTCACCAACTCATTCGTTTGATTCTAATATCATTCGTAACTGACGATGCCCAAGGGTACTAAACGTAAGGAGCCGCCGGCTTCCCACGATGCGCCGGACGAGGGCGCGCGACGCGGCCGTCGCCAAGGTCAAACGGCCTGCCTGAATTGCCGAACAACCAAGCGTAAATGCGACCAAGGTGTACCATGCCATTCATGCGCTTCGCGCAACATCGAGTGTGTCCAGCACCCGAATGACAAACCCCCGGAGGCGGCGAACAGGTATGCATCTCGTATCCATCTCCAGATCATCTCATGGAAGTCGCATTAACAAAACCTCAAGGGCTGTTGACGCCCTCCTCGAAGAATTCCGTGCCAGACTGGAACGTCTGGAGGGCGCTCTTCCCAGACTTAATCGTCTGGAAGAAGCCCTTCCTAGACTTCAGCGTCTGGAGCACCAAGTCTTTGACGAGGACGAGGACGAGGACCAAGTAAGTCCTCCGCGGGCGCAGAGCCAGCATCGATCCAGTGTCGCGCCGACAGCCACTACGATGACGAGTCGAGTCAAACCCCTCGTGCCCTCCCGTGCACGCAACAACCATCAACCCGATGTCGAGCCCCCGCCAATCAACTATGTGCGCCGCATCGCGCCGAGACCGACGCAAGAGGAGATAGAGCGCGCAATGCAGAACAGCGCCCCTACTTATCATGTATCTGAAATCGCGGCGAATGCTTGGCAATTCATAGAGCGCCCCAGCCATCTTATCACAGACCCGGTCTTCATCATGAACCGCGAACATGCCTTGCAGCTTCTCGACGATTTCTATGATAACCCTTATCACCAGCTGCCGATCCTAGACAAAGGTGAATTCCGCTCCACTGTTCACACGTTTTATACCGACTTAGAACGAGGCGAACCACCATCCCAGTCGGTTGCGGCATTGATTCTGAGCATCGCTGCTACAAGCGCCTCTTTCTGCAACCAGAGCACAAAGGCCGGCAGCCTCTTCGAATCCGTAGACTTGGCCACGGAGGCTTGCATGGCCTGGACGCAGTCCGCTGAGTATGTCTTGGAGTATTGTATGCGCGCGAAGATCGCGAACATGGAGACCTGTCAAGCAAGAACGATCCTGGCATATGTGATGTCAAACGTAGAGGGATGTTCAGCCCGTTTCCGACATCTACATAGCTGCTCTGTGGCGGCAGCCAGGGATTTGGGTCTCCATCTCCTTGACACCCCATCAGCACAAGCTGCTAGACAAAGCGATTCGATGCAGACTGAACTCAAGCGCCGCCTTTGGTGGCACTTGGCTGCGACCGATTGGCTTCTGGGATTTGTTGGAGGCCCGCTCGATGGTACCTGTAAGTGACTTTCATCCTTGCCCCGACAGAGAATCGCATATTCGACTCATTATTCCTTCCCCCTATCAGCCATGATTTGCCGCCTAGCCTTGATGCGCGAGCTAACACATCTGTCTACAGACACCGTGAATCCCCATCACTTTATCGTGAACCGGCCCCGCAACATCACGGAGTCGGACAACACCGAGATGGAAATCATGGCCCGCCGCTTCCCGACGAATGTTTCGTGTTTTCTTGAGCGCATTCATCTCGCCGAGATCTGCCGCGACATCATCGATGCGCGCGACGTCCACACGCTTGATGCAGATGTCCGCGACTTCAAGACCGTCGCCGGTCTCGACAAACTTTTTGCAAAGGCGCTGGCCAAGCTACCAGCATTTCTCCAGGAAGGTGCCCGCAACCATCGGGATGCTCCTGACAACATCCACGAGCAGCGAGATCTGATTGTGCTTGGCTATCACATTCGCCGGGCCAAATTGCATAGGCCCTTTTTGTTCTTTGACACGGCCAACGACGAATATGAACCTTCGAGACGACAATGTGTGGATTCGGCGCAGAGCGCCCTAACGTTGGCCGTCGGTATGCTCCAGGGCACTCGGGGTCGTAGCCGAGATGAGGCTGGCGGCAAGCCCTTGGCCACCCGCGTCGGCCTGGTTGTCAGCAGCACGTTTATGGCGTGCGCCATCCTGGCCATCAATGCCAAGATGGTCGGCAGCCAGGCCGACGTGGACGAGGCCGCCAACGCGGAAATCGCCGAGAGCCATGCCAGCATCTCCCGCGCCTGCGATGCTTTGTCGGAAGCCGGCCAGGAGTCGCCTTTTGCCGCGAACTTGTTGCAGAATTTGGTAAGTTGATCCCCTTTATACAGTCCTTTTGTGGTTGACGGCGATGCGGTTTGCGCACCCGTGATCTTCTTATCGTGAATTAAGCTAACACGCATCAAAGGTCCGAGCCTTGAACGAGCATAAGGCTCGCCAGACCGGCGGACAGCAGGGCGATATCGATGCTGTCGAGGACGCCGCCGGCGACGGCGGTGGCATCAACGACCTCTTGTCGTTAGATTTTGATATCATGGACAGTTCCAATATTTGGAACGAGATTTTTATTGGTATGCCGACTAGCGATGCCTACAATGACTTATTCGCCGACCTTGATTTTGCCTGTGGGCCTACCCAGGCATAATTTCGGTCGACAAATAAGTCTCCTTGTAAACCGAGGCATCCGTGCCTCGGTATTGGCGGTTATTGAAATGCATTGGCGGCGAAAGGCGTACTGGTGGGGAAGGAGGATTGGTGATGATGGGTGTGTGGGCGTTTTAGGGGGGCGTATTGGCGGTCGATATGTATGTGTTGGTGAATTGGGGTTGACATGGTGCGCGGTTTAAGGACACTACTTTTTCGACGTCAGAAACCGAAGTCCTTGTTGACAAGGCACATTGATGCACGGAGAAGTGCTTCTGGAGATTTTCGGCGTGGCTTTGTTGCGATAGGAGCCGCTCCATCCTTCATAGGTACCTAGTATCTCTGATGGGTAGGTAGCATCGGCTCGACTGGGACGGGGATTGGCGTTTGCTGTGCTTACATGGGGCGCCGATGATTTGCTCGATCTCACCCGATGATCTTGCATCCTCATTAAGCGCCGCCTATGATAAGCAAGCGAACCCGAGTATCCCGCAAAGTCGTGAAGTCTAGAAAATGGAGAAAATTGACCACGACCTGCATGGTATTTTCGGTGATAGGCTAACTCATAGCTCTTGAGTCCGGCCCTTTTAAGCGTGCGAGTCGTTCTATAATAAGCTGTCACTTACACGTAATAGGCATGCTCGGTAGTAGTAATACGGTAGACCAACGAGCAGGTAACAGGTAACTCCCTCAGTCTGACCATCCCGCAGGAGTTCCCTTTTTGTCACACGAGTCGTACACAAAGGGAACAACGAGTTCTCCCCCGCTTCGCTTTGCCCCTCAACTTGGAGGTTGACGTAGGTGGACGTTTCTAGTAATCCGGCCCCTGTCCGATGCGACTATAAGTAGGCAGCTATGTCTCTTCCCAACTTTTGTTGATGAACTCATTGAAGGGAGCTACAACAACACTTCTTCTTACAAGTCGGTCTTGAAATCGCTCAACATGGCCGCCATCACCCACCACGAAGTGATCTACGTTCACCCGGGCGGCGACAAGCAAATCCACTACCTAGCCGCCGGCCCCATCCAGGGTCCTTTGATCATCTTCCTCCATGGCTGGCCCGGCACGGGTATAACCTGGAAGCCCCAACTCGATGCCTTTGCGGCCGTCGGCTTCCGCGCTGTCGCACCCGACATGCCTGGCTACGGCTCGTCGACAGCGCGTCACGTATCGGAGGATTACTGCCAGGAATCCCTCGTAGAGGGCATGATGGCGCTCTTGGAGGACACGCGCCGCGACGCTGCGATCTGGGTGGGTCATGATTGGGGCGCGGGCGTGGCGAACTCGGTCGCGACGCAGCATCCTGAGGCCGTCAAGGCATTGATAACCCTCACTGTACCCTTCCGCAGTATCGAGTTAGGCTGGGAGGGTATCCTGCCCTTTGTCAATCGCGAGCTGTATCCCAAGGACAAGTACGAATACGGCCAGTGGGATTACTGGCGGCAGTACGAGGAGAAGTTCGAGACAGCCGTGGCGTGGTTCGAGAAGGACATCGTCGGCTTCTGCACGGGGACACAGCAGCCGTCCAGGCCGCTACAGGACCGCTTCTGTCGCATAACGGCGACAGTCCGTAAAGATGGCGGCTGGAGCGGCATGGAGAAGCCGATGTCCGCTGAGGTGATGGGCCCGCCGATGCTTGAAAAAGAGGCGTTTGATTCCTTCGTAAAGGATATGCAGAAGACAGGCTTCTGGTCGGCGTGTGCGTATTATCGCCATAATGAGCGGAATGCGGAGTACAATGGGAAGGCGAAGAGCGGTGGACGACTTACTCAGCCGGTGCTGTTCGTGCATGCGGAGCGGGATATCGTGTGTGATACCAAGGAGTCACGGTTGGCGGAGACGGCGAGACGGGTTTGTGCGAATTTGACGGAGGTTACGGTGGAGGCCGGGCATTTCTTGCATAATGAGAAGCCTGCCGAGGTGAATGCGGCGATGTTCAGGTTCATTGTTGAGGAGGTGCCTGGGGAGTGGCCTGGGTTTTGGAATTCGGGGTATACGAAGAAGAAGACGGTTGTGGAGATGTTGTGATGAGCGAGTGCAGGAAGCGTTTGAATATTGAAAATATGAGTTCATTGCTATAGTGACGAAGCTGTCTTGGCCATGATGACGACGGCGAGATCTGTGAACGCCGACGGGGTTCAGCTGGCGCGTAGGGCGGAATGAGGTTGGGGTGTCCGAGGAAGCCTTCGTGTTATCGTGAATTGTCTACGAGTAGTCGTTATGCAGCTCCGGCCGAATTAATTGGTATCACAAGTGGCTTCTTGGCGAGTCCTGCTATCGCAGATAAAAAAGTACTGTGCCGTAGTCGACACAAAGCCGCGAGTGAGTGGTGCTTCGGAGAACCAGGTTCCAAGCATGCACTTCGGTTGGTTTAATCGGTCAACCGTTTACCACGAATCGGCGTCCGATCGGGCAGGGCATCGGTGGCTGACTGACGAGATCTTTGGCAATAAACCGCGATCCGCTATATCTCGTTTCCGGCGATCGTTGAAGCCATACAGCAATTCCCTTCGTATGATTAGTGAGGAGGGACGCATACGAGAGGATCTTCAACGGGAAGAATAACGGGTACGAGGCACGGGCATTGGCGAGCTGCGCTGCGGTCCGTCCTGTCGGTCCTGACCCGTGGACGGGCTGCTCGCTTGTCAGCGCTGCATTGCATCGTGTCGACGCCAGCGATGATCTTCAGTCCCAAAGCTGCCTGTTGCATATGTTATCGACAATTTTTCGTACGCCCCTGACATAGTACTACGGGTTCAGGGTGTACACTGCCCATCCCTTCGAATAACCACAGGAGCGCAGATCTTTGGACACCGTGTTCCGATACCGCGAGCGTACACCGGCTACGTAGCACTCGAGCGCCTTTCTTCTGTGTATCTCGGAAACGAATAAGCTTGATTCTTGTTTTGGGATGTCAACAACAAGCTTGTCGGGTACGCACTTTAGGGCCTACCCGTGTCACCACCCTGCTTCCTGCCTGATTCTTGACCAAGAGAGTATATTCAAATGAGTATCTAGTTACACCGGAATGAAAGGGCAAATGGAGTTGCTGAAGGAGAATCAAAATGGCCTTTACCGGAACGCTGGCATATATGATCCAGAAAAAGCTCGGAAGGCATGCACATACAATCTAATATGGGATTATAGTACAAGGGAGGCTGGCTGCTCCCTGCCAGAGAATATGTCAGGACGCCACGGAACTGACATCGATGTCTGTTATGCAGAGTTGGCATCGTGTTTGTATGTCGTCACTCAGATACGATGCGACTTTAATCATCGAAGTATGTGAGCACCAATGGGTCGTAGGAGTCGTTGCCGTATGCACTCCCTCCGTACTCCAGATAGCCGGTGAGATACGGTTCGGGGATCTCTCGTAGAATGGAAACGGCATCGCCGAATACCCAAGCAGTTTGCATGCCTAGCACCACGTCAGTCCAGCAAATCCTCGTGCGTGGGGAAGAGTTCGGCAAGACTTACCCATTATCATATGATGGAGAATATGGCAGTGCATCAACCAGGCACCGACGTTGTCATTGGTTATCCTGATGCGCCATGCCCTCCATCCAGCCGTTACATCGTTGCTGCCTTGCTCCGCGTACCGGTAAAGCATCGTAGTATCGCGTCTAGCCGGCGTGTAGTCTTTGAACTTCTCCTCATTGGCCACAGCGTCATATGTCCCATTGCCGGCTCCCAGGTCCCAGTAGTGCTCTCCATGGGCGTGCATGGGATGATATTGGAAGGCTCCTGAGGGACCGGAGTTGCTAAGCCATACGATATCTAGTACCTCTCCAACCTCAGCTGGAAAAGCCTTCATGGCTGGATCCCAGCCCTCATGTTTCACGGCATAGTCGTAATCGGGAGTTTTTCCAGTGAGGTATGCGTCGATGAGGTAGGGTTTGTATTGCAACTCCGCCACTTCTTCATCAGTCCACGTCAAGTCATTATTTCTAAAGATATTAGCTTGTCAGGTAATATAGAGTGGTGTGAGTACACTTACACCCAGATCAATGACCCATTGACAGTGGTTCCCACATAGCTGCCATTGATAACTTTCTCTTTGACCGTGATGTAAACTGTCCGAGTCACTTCCGAGAGCGTAGGAAATGGAGTCTGAGGATTCAGGGCTTCCAATTCATACTCAAGCCAATCCGTCAAGCTGCCATCGGGGGGGAGGGAAACCGGAGATTGCGGGGGGTTTTGCTTGGGTAGTTCGGGAATCCACGGACCCTTATTGTCTAACTGATCAATAACCTTGAGAGACGCTTTCTGAGATAATTTAAGTGTCGCCGTAGATCGTTTCTTCTTGGCAGCTGTGCCAGACATGGTTCGGTTGTATTGCAGAAGCGCGTAGCCCTCAAGGCCTGGCGACCGTCCACGTGTTTCGTATCGAATCCAATATTGGTCTTTACCATCTGCATCAAGCTCATCCTCAGATTTTGTCGTGATGAGTACATCAAAGCGCTGACCACTCCCCAGTTGAATGTGGTCGACTTGAGCCGGTTTAGTATAGTAACCATCTACGCTGATAACCGTCAGGTTGGTGTGATCTTCGATGCCCAGCTGTACAAAAGATACAGTAGTACCACCGATGAAGCGGAATCGATAAGTTGTGCTCGGCTCTACGGTAATGAGGTATGGTTTGCAGGAGTCATCGGCGGCGTCGTCGAAGGAAGCAGTACCGGATCGATCATTGAAGACAAGGGAATCGGGCTCCCCGGGCCATATAAAGGGCGTACTAAGGAGTTCGCTCTCGATCACGTCATCGGTCTTCTCGTAGAAGTCACCTATCAAAACTGGCACATCCGCGTCCCATTCATAAGGTGGAGTATCTGCATCTTGGACGAAAAGGGCGCCGTGGGCCGTCATAGCTTGGAACCCAACGTGAGAATGGTAGAAATATGTGCCAGCATCACCAATCTCCGGATGAATCTCGTAGTCAAAGTATTCCCCAGGGGCGATAGGCCATTGGGCTACTTGAGGGGTTCCATCAGAGAACGGCGCTGTCCGCATAGTAAGTCCATGCCAGTGCTGTATACCCAGACTTGTTAGGCGAGCGACTAGAGACAGGGAGGTGGGGATACGTACAATGGTGAAGTTGAGGTTGTCAAGCTTATTATACACCCTGACCCATGTAGTTTGGCCTTCTTTCAAGTAGAGAGGTGGTCCAGGAAACGTGCCGTTGAGAACAACTGACCTCCGTGTCTGGCAGTTTACCGTTATGTCTTCCTCGCTCGCGTAGATGGCGTATTCCGGCTGCCACGAGTCATCATGAATTGCCACATAGTCGGCCAGACATGTCCGCAAGAGCTTGACATGGAACAGTAGCAATAACAAGTAGAAGGGCTTAGCCATCGCGTGACAACCTGTCATGTTGCAATGCTATCGTGACAAGCCGCAAAGACTTCATGATCTACCGGGGACTGGCAAGATGATAAAATTTATAGCTTTGACAGAGAAAAGGACCAAAGCCCGGGACAGGGTGGCCATAGCTGGTTCTCGGGGATATACGCGCATTCGCGATTTCGGCATACTTTGTGGGTATCCGTACGAGTACCTTAGCTGCACATATCTGAGTGTGCATCTGGGTGCCTGCATGTCGAGAAACGACCGTGGTCCATATCTGGGACACCCCAAATTCGGGACCACGATGAATTTTGACCGGGATAGACAAGATCGACAAGTGAGACCGATTGCTTCATTAACTGATAACCTATGTTTTCTCTTAGCTTTCATACGTGTGGCATGAAACCTGTCAAGCATGAAAACTCGATATGGGAAGAAGAGGTCGAAGGATAGATGGATCGCCATGTACTGCTGAAAGAAAGTAAACAGTGGCTGTGAAGCATGGGGGATAAGACAAAAAACTTCAAACCGCATCCACAGAACGCAAGTCGAATGCACGAGAAACTAACCTAAGGGGCTAATACATAGAGTACGGGTCTGACTTGGGACAGTTTAGAAAAGAAGGGGTTGCACCGCGTAAAGCCGCGGGCATCAAGCCGGACAAACATAGTAAGGGCTTGTCTGGCAAGACTGAGGAAGTCTGATATGGCGATGAATGGTGCCACTGAACGCATCCTCTCATTGTTACTCAGCGACAGCAAACCACGGTAGCGACAGCACTAGCATGTAAGACCCAAGAGTCGGACAATGGGCAACCAAACCGAGTGAGACCGCAAGTGAGAGACTCTCCGGTTGCTGCCGATGGGACAAAGTCAGAGGATACGAGAAGAAGAAGACTGGATGCCGAGCCCAACCTTGAAGGGCGGGTCACAATCGGCGTTGGCGAATGGAATTCTCGTCCCCATCTGGCGCCCGAGTCACACATTCGAGGAGCTAACCAAGGTAACACGGGATGTGAAACCGCTTCTGTGACGACCAGAGAGTCGGCTCGTGAGGAATCATGGGTTAGGCAGGGACGCGGTTAGTCGCCCAAAGATCAGATCGACAAGTGACGAGGCCAGTGACGACGAAACGCAGCTAACGATTCTCACTGCCACTCGCAATAATATGATATTGCGATGTTCTTAGATTTGACCGGGAATGGCGCCGTTGAATACACACCCGTTCCCGGGGGTGTTGCATGGGAGTGAGAAACAGAAACACATGGAAAGGTGGAAGCACAACACGCTGTGGCACGACGACAGAATGGCTCGAGACAGTGTGTGCCGAGCGGAATGGAAGAAGAAGCCCAAAAGATATCGTGCACTGCCACACGGTCAGGTCAAGCCATAAACATGACGTAGTATTTCGTACGGGATATCTGTGTCAAGCCACAAGACATGCAGTAGACGCGCAAGCACTGTTTCTTGACTTCAACCACCACGCCTCTTCCTGAAACCCGAACAAGCAGCAGCACAGGATATGCTCGCTTTCCAGAGTCCCCACGCCTTGCACCTTGCGAGTTTGCACACACTATTTGTCTCCTTCTAATCTACTTGCAGTATCACTTTGTTTACGTTCACGACCATCGTATCCTACTGATTCGGTTTCCGGTAGCCGTGGAACAAGTGAATCTAAATAAAGCACCGAAACCGATCTACCTATCCAGCATCCAAACTGAGAAACAAATGTGACAGCGAATTGGAATGAAGCGAGCAGGCATGGAGCGGTTGACAAGGCAGTCTACACGCTGCAAGCTTGTCTCAGTAGCGAGGTTACAGGCTCATCACCTACATGTTCCCGGAGGACGCGCACCACAGTGTCTCTCGTCTCGTCTCTTTATCCCTGCACCCAGGAGTGGCTTTACTCATCGGAACTTACAAGCTCCGTCTCGCCGCGCCTGGCCGATTCGCCGCTGTTCAAAATGTATAAGAACATCTGCGACCCCCTGAGACAGCCGGCTGCTATGACGGGCTCGATGACGGGCCATGACTACTCGTACCCGTGGAAACCCTGCCGTGACACGTCTGTGCTATCGTGTCATGATTGCCATCTTCTTCAACGAAGTTGCATCATCGCACGAACATAGCACCGCGGATACGAGCCACATCCCCCTTTTCTGTGCAAGATACAAACCGGTTGCAACTCATCCAATGCCCTCAACGCTTGGAGATGTGTAGCAACTCTTTGCATGCTCACGCTATCATGCATTTTCGTGTTGCCTGGCACGAACGGAAGAGTCACCACAACAATCTGTCTGATACCTAAGCGTTACTCGTTTCCATGCAGCGCACCGATCCCGAGTCCAAAGCCTGCCGCATTCACTGGCAAAGATGGAGGCGATGTGCGTTGTTTGAGAAGGCGTCGATATTAAAGTACTATAGTCTCATCTCGCTCTGCCAACTTTGATCCCGTCGCCTGGATCTCGCCCTGAGCCTTACAGGGAAGCATCCTTTTCATCCACGATATGGATCTTGATGCTCAGATTGGTCGGGTCAGTAGCCAGTCCGAAAGCATCCAAGGCCTTTTCCAACTCGAATGTGTGCGTAACCAGCTTCTTCAGATCTAAAATGTTACCCTTCATACACTGGATCGCTGCGGGCCATGTGTCGCGATACCGGCTGCTGAACTTGATATCGATCTATTTATCTCGTGTTAGTTTTCGACGCCTGTAATGTGTTTGAGGATGAGTACTTGCCTCGGCCAAGCACAAGTGCATGAATGGGACGTTGTTCATCTTAGGTCGGCCAATGCCGATGACCACTACAGGAGGCAAACTGTTAGCGACCACTCTCACATTCAGTAGGGAAGTAGTAACATGTCTCGGGTAAACGCCATCATCGCGAAAATATTCCTGAAGAGGGAACATTTCACGAGACAGCGCGTTCTACCCGTTACAAGTTTGGGCCATGACGTACTGATAGTACCGCCTCGTCGAACGGTGAAGGCTGCTGTGCAGACACTGCTCTCGACACCAGTGCACTCAATGACTGAAGCAGGCTGCGAGTATTCGTCGTCACCGTACAGTTTCCGAATCTCTTTCGCGTTCTCCTCGGGGGTGAGAGTTGTGTTGAACTGATAGGTTTCGGCGTGGGGAACAAACTCCTCTGGAATCCTCGTCAGTACCGTTTACGGCCATGGTAAAACCGGACAGCTATGGCAGCAGCAGCTTTGCGGACAGGTATGTCTCTCTATCTTTGACTGCCAGAAATAGGAATTCAAACTCAACAGTTTGACTTACTGGCAAACTTCAGGCGTCCTGCGTCAACATCGGTGATGACCAAGGGGTGTGCTCCGGACGCACGTGCCGCAGCGAGGGCGATCAGGCCAATGGGACCAGCACCGCAGATGAGAGCAGGACGTCCAAGACGAATGTTTGCTCCATTGAGGGCATGCAAAATGACACCGAGAGGCTCAAGTAGGGCGCCTTCAGAATATGTCAAGTTGTCTGGAATCCTGCGGGTTGGTCAGCATTCACCCTCTCTCGCCCTTGAACGCAACGCTTCGAGGTTAGCCTACTTGTAAAGATACTTCGCCGGGTGGCACTTGAATCTCTGGATTGTTCCATCGTCGGGCCAAATACCCGAGAATTTGGAGTCCTCGCAGAGATTGTATTGACCTTCCATGCAGAGCCAGCATTTCTCGCAGCCAACACCGGGCTCAATGCCTACTCTGTCGCCTGAGAGAGAGAGAGATATTGTCAGTAACTCATCAAGCGAGAGACGAAAAACAAGGGAGCCCGGATCACCGAGCCCGGAGGATGTTTCAACGGAATGAAGTCCGATAAATCGACATACCCGGCTTGAGATTTGTCACGCCCTCTCCGCACTTGAGAACGACACCGGCGGCTTCATGGCCCAAGATACAGTCACTTCTGACCTCGAGAGCTCCTAACCGGCCTGACTTCCACAGGTGTACGTCTGATCTGTAGCGAACGTGTCAACGCCAGGCACATTCTTCCCTTTTTTCGGTACCCGAGAGCGTCTCTCGAGTCTCATCATTGTGGTGAGCTTACCCGCAAATGCCGGTGCACTTGACCTGTAGAAGAACCTCGCCAGCCGCAGGCTCGTTGATGGGGTTGTCCACCATCGTAATCTGGTGGTCCGCAGACACCTGCAGAGCAGGGTTCTTGAATTGAGTTGCGTCCATGATGCAATGTTTGGTGTCTCGCGATATGTCTGGATGTTTGGGCGAAGTGATCGGTCACAACAGTTGTTTACAGGTAGTAAGTGGACTTCATCAAGATAAATATTCGCGGGCCAAGATGATACATATACTAATTTCGACACTCGATGCTAGTCCAGGTCTTGCATAATGACAGCTCGTGTCTCCCCCCGCCGAGATTGGAAGCCGTTACTATTAGGCCCGTCGACTAAGGGATACACTAGGCTTGTAAGTCCCTTCCCTCTGCTAGCTTTGAGCGGCGATATGGCAGTGCCCGAGAATATCTAACCCTATGAAGTAGATTTGGCAGGGTTGTGTACCTATACACATGAGCTGCGAGTATCTCACGGGTTTCTCCATGAAGACGCAGGTAGGTAGGTATCGTTAACAACTGGTATCAACAACGCTCGGCAACACACCGCAATCCATACGAGTGAGTACCTGCCTCCAACTGTCGGGGATCGATCCGAAGTACTTACGAGTAGGTAATCCGTATGATAGATCTCACTACATATGTAGGTACGTAAAGCCAAGTCTAGATCACCAACTTACACGTAGGTATTTCGTACACCTTCATGGTTTCCGTATGTGTCCTGGTCATCACCCTGCCAGCAGTCTGACCTAGGTACCCGAATAGGAATACAGTTGGTTAGTCTGCGTAGACCAGTAGAGCTCTTCTCGAGATGGTGCAGATTCGCCAGACGCCTATAAGAAGGTAAGTTTACCTTCCCTTCCAGATGAACAGCTGGTTGTGCCATAGGTATTACGACTACGGAATAAAACCCCACGGCCTACAACACGGCCGCTCAGAGGTTCCTCTGACACTGCAGTGCGACATTGTCAAAAGAAATGGAGTCCAAGTCTTGCCGAGCGTCACATCTTGGTTCCAAGATATCTTGGTCACTACCTAATTGGCGACGGCATTCTTACCCCAACAACTTGATGGCCGTCGTCCAGGACTGTTCAACACCTCCAAAGTTCGAGATTAGGATTAGTAACTGCAAGACAACTCGGCGAGCAATTTTCCGAATCTTGCCCAGACTTGGCGATAGCCTGCATTACCAGGCTAATATGGTTGCCCGAATCTGTCCAATCGTGGTTTTCCCATGGTGAACTCATGGTGGGGGAAACGAGCTTAACAGCAAGCGGTGCGGAATCCGTCCACTCACTATGGATTCAGCTCCACGGAGATCTTGCCTGTTCGATTCTAACGCTCGAGATCAACGTCATGGTTTGCGAGGCAAGGCATACTAAGATCCGCTAGGATTTAACTAGACACACTGTGTCTGGGGTAACTTCGAGTGTGAGATAAAAAGACGACAAGAGTTGAACTGCGCCTCCTCTTCACATATCTCAACGGCGTCCGATACTCACCAGCATCAGTGTGAGTTTGCCATAAGCATCCCATACGCAAGTCTCATGCAGTTGATCTCGGTTAACTCAGACTTGGTACTATCCTATTCTTCACCCTTTCCTTCCATTGTCTGGTACTAGGTATTCGCTACTCTATCACCTTCTATCGTTGGTAGATATTGCTTTCTAGGTACGGAATAAATCCGTGTTTCGTGGCAAAGTTTTACATACCTACCTACCAGGTTAGGTTAACCGACTTTCACCTCCATGGCGATGGCTAGGTACGATAAATATTCCGTTGTGGGCGTCCGTATGTATGTATCTGAAAGCGGGCCAATGAAACCCCCGCAACTACTAACGCCTACCTAACGTGTCCGGTGGCCTCTTCATCTTCAGGTG
This sequence comes from Xylaria sp. L1 SY-2022, assembly GCA_023079495.1. Taxonomy (NCBI): domain Eukaryota; kingdom Fungi; phylum Ascomycota; class Sordariomycetes; order Xylariales; family Xylariaceae; genus Xylaria; species Xylaria sp. L1 SY-2022. Next base: position 1,451,476 of record JALIDW010000009.1, read on the forward strand.
CCTATCCGAGTCGAGATCACATGTGAGGAAGTTCGCGATCTCGGTGGCTTCTAGTGAGCTGCCTATCGCGGATGCTTCTGCATTCGAGGGAGGTTGAGGTTGATTGACATCCGGACATCATGCGCATGCTGTGATGATTCTCCTCTATGGTCCCTCACCAGAGGGCAGTCCGTATGCCCGTACTGTGAGCGCTCCACTCCTCATGCGCAACACAGCACCGCCCTGCCAAGTTTCAACACGACAGCGATTCATTCAGCTCATCGCGCCCGCGCGCTCCATACCGTCCCGGCCGTAGTCTACTCTGTAGTGTAGATCCGCCGAGCACGGTCCGGCACCTTCAATGATTGACCCCGAACCTGTCCTACCTACTCGTGCCGCCGGCAAGGCACTATGGGCCTGGCTCCACCAGTCTATTGTGGACTACGGCGCGCTGCTCTCTTGCGGCGAGCTGGCTGTTTGTCGTTGGTGCTGCGCCAATACAGGTAGTGCTCAAACGGGAAAGAAATGGATCCGTACATATTCCGTATCGCGAGCTGAATTCCGACTGGGAGGCTGGTTGAACTCCTGGTCATCAATTGCGAGTTACTCGGATTCTGCAAAATTTCGCTCAGGATTAGGTACGGAATACCTACCTCAGGTATTACCGCATCGGGTCGGATATCTACAGAATCTTTACCAATGATCACGTCGCCGCTATTGATACGGAATAAGATACGGAAGAGTTCCGTAAATATTTTGTACCTGGTCAAAACCATTTCGTATGAGGCCGACTCCTTGGATTGCCTGTTTAGGATGTGTCGAAGAAAGCAGCATGCTTGTCTAATCAGGCTGCGGACGTTAATCACGAAGTTGCGGAGAATGGTTCAGTCACTGAACCATGCAAGCAAGCAAACCGTACCGAGCCATACATCTTGACTCCTCAGGAAGTTTATCAACCTCAGTCACAAGGAGCCGACCGTCGCACGTGAATCGGCGGGTAACCAAACACTCAGCCGTGTGTGAGACCAGGATTCTCAAGGCGACGAGCTTGAGAAGAACGCGATGAGCAAAACATCTTAGTCTTGAGAATGTCTATTCTCTTCACGCATGTTGAAAAGCAACTGCTTACCGGTACTAGACGGTTATGACTACAGGAACAGGCATGAAACTCACCTGAGTACGCATCACGGAAGCGAATACACACGAGCACGCGGAATCAAGCAACATGTCGCGACTCACGGGGCGATGTATTATGCATCTTCACCCACGGAATACAGGTCTTTGACAGTTGAGGGTTGCCAGTTCGCGACGGCATGACAAGGCACTCGACGGTGAACACTGCTGGAACACGGGTTCGTGGTTCATTCACGGATTCATTCTAGTCTGCTAAGCAGACTCAAGCGGATCAGTCTATTCCTGGCCCCATCGCCTCACGAGACGATAACAACCAGCGCGTAGACTTGGCAACCGCGAGTACAGTACATGTCACGGAAAAGACTTCAAGGTATGTCATGGAAAAGACTTCAAGGTAACCCCGACGTTCAAGCAAGCGATTCACAACCTCATGACCCCTGACGATGTAGCAATGTGATTTTCTTATTTTTTTTTAATTCATGTCTTAACAATAAGCTCTTTATCATCCAGCAAGCCGACTCGAATATCGATGTGGTAGGTCCCACCCATCATCCCCAGATTCAGATTCCTCAACTCCCCATGCAACCTCCATGCATAAATCCACACAAAGCCTCGGGAAAGTAGACAGCGCGCGTTAATTCATTGATTGCCATAGCGACGGCGCAGTGCAATGCGATAACATAACATAATAAACATGCCAGAGCATACGCCAAACAACGTTCTCAATGAGCAATAGTTCGTGATGATAAAACCCCACAGTCTCGCAATGAATGCCATCAAGGTGAAAAAAATCCAGCAGCAAAATCATGTCCGACGCCTACTTCTTGTACGAGTTCGACACGAGGTTGGGAAACATCGTCGCGGCGCGGAGTAAGCCGCGCAAGGCTTGTGGCAGCGAGCCCTCTTGCAGCGTACGGATGTACTCGTCGATGACAGCGATGTTATCGATGTCTTGAGCTTTCGTGCGAGTGAGCCAGTACTCGAAGGGGCCTCCTGGTGCGCAGTGTGTTAGTATTAGTCTGTCCTCCCCCCTTTTCATCGGGAGTGGGACGAGTTGAAGAGTAGGAAGGCCGGGAGGGGATGAAAGGGAACGAGTTTGTGAATGTAATGTAGGAGATTATTGATGGTAAACGTGGGTAGAATACGATGGACTTACTATTGCGTGCCAATGCATCGCCCAACTCGCTGCATCGCTCCGCGGGGGAGTGCTCGGTGTGCAGATCGAGGAAGTGATTGATCATCTTCGAAATATCCTTAAGAGGCCACTTGCACTAGAATTCGAACATTAGCCACTACTCCGCTTCATAAAAACACATTCCCAAGTCCCTTTCAGACTCCCAGAACCGTGAAACCCAGATAGCAGGTCCACCGTAGCATCCAGGAGGAAAGGGGGGCGGTAGAAAAGAAGGAGGAGATATGCATGCGGAGATCACTTACAGGCGCACTAGGCACACGGTTCGGTCCGGCTTCAAGGTACTTCCTCGACCTACAGAGGCGACAGTCCCAGTAGCCGAGACGCTGGAGGGTGTGTGTAGGGGCGCCGACAGGGGTGGAATCGTCGGTCATCAAGCTGACCTCCGCATCGGCATCTGCATCCGCATCAGGCTCGCCATCATCATTCTCGATGGCATGTCCACCATCGAGCTCGGCATCGCTTTTGTTGGTGCGCGCCCGCTTGTGCTTACTAGTGGTGGTGGTCCCCGCGTTGGCGCCGGCACGGTAGCCGCCCACGCCGGAGGTCGTGGCGCGATAGGTGCCGGTCGCGTAGGGCGCGATGCCGAGGCGCGCCTGCGCATCGAGCGTCTGGATGCGGTGGCGGCAGTGCCGGATGTTGTGGCCGCAGTCCAGGATGCGGATCTGCAGCGTGCGGATCTCCTGGGGGCTGAGGTCCGGCTGCGTGTTGAGCTGGAGCTGGCAGAAGTCCAGGTCGTAGCGGTAGGCGAGGAGGTCCTGGTTCATCTGGCTGCGCGTGATGGCGTTGAGGTCGCTGTCTTCGTAGTTCAAGCTCGAGACGCCTCCGCCTCCGGCGACCTGGGGCGATGACATCGAGTCATTATTCGATGCGCTGCCGCCATAGCCGTTGTTGCCCATCATCATGTTACCCGCCTCATCCTGTTTACGACGGTTAGCAGGTGAGATTCGATATGGGATGGAAGGACCAAGCGTGCGGCGCGCCATCGTGGATGAGAATGGAGATTCATCCGGCGACGCACGAGAAGTTACACTTACCGGAATCAGGCGGGACAAGTTGGGAACGAGACGCGCGAGATAATTGCTTCTGTTTGCCCCATTGAGAGACATGACAACTCACGTTAAGTCGAAGGACAGACGGTTGATGGGATTTCTTCGTCGAAATGGAGGGTAGAGACTGAAGAAAAAAAGAAAAGACAGATGAACACGCGGGGAGGAGAAGACCAGGAAGAAACGGAAGTGTGAGTGAAGAGGTGTTGCTCGCGAGATTTCGGTGGTCTTTGTCCGGGTCTCGTACTGTTGAAAGGGGGACGGAAAGAAAGGGGTGTGAAGAGGACGAGAAAGAGAGAGGAAAAAGAAAAAGAATAAGAAAACACTTATGTAAAACCGGAGAGGAAAAAAGAAAGAAAGATGAGGGATCCGGCGAATGGGTCGACGGGAGCTGGCCACGAATTGATTGGTAGCGAAAGGAAAACTGTCGACGAGAGGAAGTTGCAATTTCGTGGGAATGGCTAGAGGTCGCAGTGGGAGCGACGCGACATGGGATGTCGATGATGAGGCTGACTGTCGCGTGCTTGCTTTATTGCTTTCGTGATCTTCTTTCTTCTTTTTCTTGTGTTTTTCCTGGGTCTGATATTCATGGGGTCTTCTCTTTCTCTGATTTTGTCTGGATTGTTCTCTCCCTGACTCTCTCTTTCTTTGTTTTTTTCTTCTTCTTTTTTTTTTTTTTCTCTCTTTTTTTTTTTTTCCCCTTCTGCCTTTTCGGCGCTATGCCTAGTCTGGTAAAGGTCTGTGCTTCTTACACACAAGTTCACAAATTTGATTGGCTAAAGTATATTATCGACTAAACCAATTCGGACTAGCGTGCTAGCATACAAATCCCTGTTTTTTTTTTTTTCTTTCAACTGACGTGAATTCCTGTTCTCTCACATTCAGGCTGATTCATACCGATTGTCGTCCGCTCTTGTCTTGTTAACGATCACCAAACTTGCATGATGGAAGTCACGATCGAATTGTCTGAGCTGACTCTTTTTTTTGAATTATCAAAACGGAAGGTACGAGCTACAAGACCAGCTCTGCCCCACCACGTGCTGTCAAAGCCAAGTGGCTCTGCATTGGTACAATGCAACCCCGGGCGAGGCAGGTCTTTTCGACATGTCGCTACTGCCTGGAGACTTGAAACACATGGAAGTTTACATAAACATCTACGGAACATCCGCCGTCATTATGGTAGATACATATTTATTCTAAGTATTTTCAAGTATATCTACGTAGCTATACCAAGAGCCTGTTCCAGCTGGAAAAAAGAAGAAGAAGAAAAAAGGAAAGAAAAAACAAGATGAAAAAAGAAAAGGGAAAGGGAAAGGGAACGGGGAAGGACAAAAAGGGGGCGGGATGGTGAAGCCCTTCCGATATACGCAGCACCAGCAACGCACGCCCGAGCACAAATATAAATAGCAGAAAGACGCGAAACAACTCTTCTTCTTCGTCCTGCTCGCTTCTTGGTTCTTGTCACATATCATATTTTTTCTTTCTCCTCTCTCTCTTTCTCTTTCTCTTCTCTTCTGCATACATACAATACTCAGTACATCGATACATTCGGGGTCTTGGTCTACAAATGTACACCCTATCTATTAAGAAAAAAAAAACAGCCCATCTGGCAATGAAAGCATCGTCGCCAGATTTGCACTCGGGATTGCGAGCGCACACAACAAATGGCCAGCTACACGAGCTGCCAAACAAGATCCCAGATATTAAAGCAACAACATGCAAATGATTGAGGCGACCTGCACCCGAACTCCGAGCAAGTCCCCTTCCCAGTCAACGCCCCGGCTATGCAGCAATCAAGTCTACTACCCGGCTCTTCAATGCAGGCGAAATCAACGCGGTTGACGCGAGTCAGTCAATACCTGTGAATGCACAATTGTAGCCCGGAAAACAAAATCAAACGCCCAACAACTCAGCAAACACCAGCGGCGACCAATCCTTCCATGGCGCGCTCAACCGCACGTCCGCCCATTCCGGGGATCGTGCGCAACTCCATGATCGACTCGACGCGGGAGCCCTCCTCGTCCAACTGCGCATCGAGAAACTGCACGAGGTCGCGAGCCTTCTTGGGACCCAACCCCTGAAGCTCCATGATCATGGAAATGTCTCGGGAGTTGACAATGTCCAGCAGGGTCTGCGAGACAGCCTCTTGATCGATCACCGGTTCCTCCATCTTCATCGTCTTGGACTTGGGCAGTGCCTTGCATGGCTTCATCTTGCTAACATAAGCATCATTCTCATCATTATCGTCATCATCGGAGCTGATGTAGGCATCATCATCCATCTCAGCAAACAGGAGGGACTTCTTGCTCATCGGTTGCTCGGCCCAACTCGCGCGCTGTGCAGCAATCAGCGCCTTGAGCTTCTCCATCTTGTTCAGAATCTTCGCCTGGCCGGGGAAGTATTCCAAGGCCATCTCGTACATCTTCATCGCGCTTGTGTACTCTTTGCGCTCCTTGTGTTGTCGTGCCATCAGAAGAAAGCGCAATCCCTCCGTGCGCGCCTCGTCCTGCCGACCATCTTCAATCCGACGTTCGAGCGCTTCGAGACGTCTCTTGACTTCATCGTTGAGCTCGGGCTGTGCCGCAGCAGACTGCGTTCGGGCTGCCAGAATCTCGCTGACCTTCTTCTCTACCATGGCCTCAATTTCGTCCGCCGACATTGTCACTCGGTGGGACTTAGTAGATTGAGGCGTTTGAGGCGAGCGAGGCGACTGAGGCCGTTGGGTCGGCTGAGTCAACTGAGACGGTTGAGACAGTTGAGTCAGCTTTGGCAACTGAGTAGGCTGAGATGGTTGCGGCAGCTGCGAAAATTGGGTCGGCTGGGGCGGTTTTAGTTGTCGAGCAACAGGCGACGGCCGGCTAAGCTCAGGCTTTGTGATTTTGGAAGGCTTGACCAGGATGTTTTCCTGGTCTGAATAGCGCTTCAGGTATGCCGGCTGTGGTGCCCTCTTAACCGCCGTGTTCGCAGGTCGAGAAACAGGGGGTGGCTTCCCCTTGTCACTGTAAACGGTAAACGTCTTCACCGGACGCTCCGTGGGCTTGAGACCAACGAGCCCACCGGAGGCGTTGCTGCCGTCCTTGAGGGGCCGCAAGGGCTGGCGAGGACCAGTTAAACCGGAAACGTTTCCGACCGGACGGGGCAGTGGCGCTTTAATAATGACCTCGTTCTGGACCTCGCGCACTTCAATGCGCTTCGCGCGAGAGCTGACATTTAGACTGCTTAGGGTATCCAGATGATAACTGCGAAGAGGTGAGAGATTGAGAATCATGATGGTGATTCCATTGTTCTGCCCAAGCGAGAGAATACGCGTCATCTTCGACTCTCGGAAGGGGATGCGCTTCTCTCCTCGACCGATGGCATCAATGCACTGGCTGAGCACAAACAAACTCTTGTTAATAGCTGCTGATTCGACAAGACGTTCCTTTCCGTTATCTGTACGGCGGTTATCTTCCGAACCAGCTAAGTCAATTGCGGACGCAGTGCTCTCGCGGACCATGTTTCCAGTGGTCTGCGTCACCTTGACACGCAGAATCGCGTGACTTCTGCTGCTGTGGGCATTGAGCTTCGTAGCAGCAGTGACACGGTTGTTGTTCGCTTCAATATATAGGTCCTCGAAATCCTGGAGTTCCTGGCAGGGCCGCTCAGACAAGCCGGCGACGACTGTCTTACCATTGGCCTCGGCGCGCAGAGGCAATCCTGAGGGTGTGCGCTTCTCGACTGGTTCGAGCAGATCGAATACCTTGTCGTTGTAGATCTCGTAGTAAGATAGCGCAACCTCGACTGTGGTCTCGCCTTCGGAGTCGTCCTCCACCATCTTTGCCCGTCGGAATACACCACTCAGCAATCTCGGGATGACACCACGCTCGGCCAGTTTCATTCCACCGCGCATCGTGTGCGTCTTGCCTGTGCCCGTTACTCCATACGCAAATATCGTTACATCAAGACCTTGAAAAAGAGACTTGAGATAGGGTTGGACTGTTGCAGCGCAGAAGCGCATAGATCGTCAGTACACATAAATCACTAAATGGGACTAGGGACGTGGTCCACCTCACACGAGTGAGAGGCGGATATCACATGCATGCATACTTTCGGCTGTGAAGAGCTGTTCCTGCGTAGTGGATTGGTCGTAGACATTGTTGAACGTGAACGAGAACTCCTCGCTCAGGTTGCGCGGATTCGGGATCTTGACGATGTTCGTCTTTCCATCGTCGCTCGTCGCCGGGCGGATAATGGTATCCTTATCCAGCTCCTTTTCGAGGAGTGGACGGATTCGCGCAACAACCCTAACCGACATCCTCACAGCATCCAACCCGATTGACCGAAATATCGCACGCCGACGAGGCAGAAGAGGAAAAAATATAAAGAATGAGGGAAAAAAAAATTAGTATATAGGGCTTGCGTATCAATATATGGGTACGAGTAGGGATGCAGCGAGGCGATCGACCGGAGTTGAGTCAATGGTGATGTGCAGAATACGTAGCTCTGCGTCGAAGAAGTGGATAAGATAAAGAAGTAAGAAAGAGAGTCCAAGCAAGCACAAATTGAAATCGCGGTTTTTGGGGCTGAGTGGGGAGCACGCGTTGTTGTTAAGGGGCAACACGCATGCATGCCTTGCACACCGCTATAATAGGTACAATGCACGTTTTAAGTATAGGTCTATAGTGAGGGCTCACTATATGCAAGAGAAAAACCTTTAATTTTCGGGCTGGCCACCCCTGGTTAATTTGACATATGTAGAAAAACATGCGAAGAACAATTTCCTCGGCAAATAGCGAGAAGAAGTCGCCTTTTTGAGGAGGGTAGCGAGGTCTCAGATGTCTGCTGTGGTGGACTTGCATGTTCACAGCTTCACATTTGTTAACGATTATCGGCTGCCCACAGCCGCGCGTCAGCTGGGAGAACACAGTTCTGCCAAGCAATGCATGCAGCTGCATGCACTGTACGGAATACATTTGCCTGCTTGGGCCAAACTGCCAAAACCTGGAGGCTGGAGAAACCTTAGGTAAGCCAATTAAAGATGGGCTAGTGTCTCGGCTAGCCGATGCGGGCTAGCGCGTTATGCGGCTACGTCCGCAACAGCCGACGGGCGGTTGTGTCCAACCGAAGAATCACGGGGAAAGAACTCTGATTTTTGATTGCAGCAAGAGAAGCAGCCTGGGCGTCCGCGGCATCCTCGCGAAAAACAACATTTCCACATTCAATGACGAAAAGTGTTAGCGACGAAGATGACAGGCGAGTCGGCACGCTTGCCGATCAACGCCCAGCCAGGAGATGGCTGAATAGGGTGATGAGGCGTGTGATAGGACTCCTCGTTGGTCGAGCATGAAACATCAGCTCGTTCCAGCTATAGAGCCCTATCTTCAACGGCGCCAGCTCACTTCTGCCATCACGACTGTCCAATCCGTGGTGGTTTTGATACCTTTCGCGAGCTGCCTTTCCCCTCTCATTTACCCCTCGTGTTCCGATTTGTTTCCAACCCACCTTCTGCCTGTTGTGGTTCAGTCCCAGGCGATCGGAACACCGGATGTCTGGCAGCCATTAGCTGTCGTGCCACCTGGACTTGCATTCACCCGTTCCTTAATATGGATCTTACCGGCGCTCTCTCAATGAAGGTAGGGTAATTATGACGGATCCAATCGTGCTACGGCTCGGGATCGGTGGTTATGCTTCCCATTGGCACCAAGCCAGCTGCCGACGAACCGTACGGAGCACGTACATGCATACAAATATCGACAGGGTGGACAATCTAGAAACGTGGGGGAATCAAGGCCGGCAAAATTCCCCATTCGATCTATGGCTTTATACGGATCTGCGACTATTTACAAACAGCTGGTTCATCCAGCGTCAACAAGAATATACAACGAATGAAGAGAATGCCCCGTCTAGGTGCATGAGAATATCTACGGAAACGACACGGGTATACCCGCTCTCATGCCAGCAATTCAAACTTCGTCATCTATCTAGAACCATCATACTCGTACATACGAGTAGTTGATCTCTTCTTCAAGACCAGCCACCGGCGGTGACCTTGAGGACAGTGGGGTTGGCTCCGTTAACAGTGCCTGCCACGTTTTCGCCCTGGGGACTGACATCATCGTACGAAAAAGCATAGCCGTCGGTGGCTTCCTCGTAGTTGTGCACGATACGGGAATAATGGTTCGTGGGGTCGGTGGTATAGTACTGGGATTCTGATACACCAGGCTGGACGTTACCGCCGTCCAGGAGAAGGGTGCTTCGTTCGAAAGCGGCGCAGAGTCGGGGGACGACAGCTTGGTGGATGGCATTATCGCCATTAACGATTGCGAAGGGGCCAGAGTTGCAGCCGTAGATATCGGCAATGGTGGGCATAGGATATCCGCGGTTGTCGCCATCGCAGGTCATTTGGTTTCCAGAAACCCGGCATGCAACTTTGCCAGCAGGACTCTGGGTGTCGATAGTCAGGTCTTCGTTGGTGTACTTGGTCCAGACCTGGTTGATGTAGTCGGTGTAGTAGTCGGACTGCCAGGTGACATGGTCGGCGATGTATAGGTTAGGTGACAGCACGCGTATCACCTCGCCACTGTTCGCCGCTGTACCGCTTGCCGTCACACAGAGCTGGTCCCATCCAGCATGATCCTTCGAGTTCTGGGCCTGTAAGTCATGGCAGATGCTATCGACCGCCCCGGCCTGCAAACCCTTCACGATCTGTGTCGCGCCCGAAGCCAGTGTCAAGCCCATGCCCATGGAAATACCGACCCAATCAACGTAGCTAATGTTGGCATAGATCTGTTCATCGCTCCAGCTAAACTCAACGAACCCCCATTTTATATTGGCCGATGGATCCTGGGGGTTCGAGGCGGAGGGCTCGACAATGACCGAATTTCCAGTGCCATCGACGACAGTGCTGAATTGAAGCTTGCCCTCCGCTACCCAGATGCGAGAAGAAGTGAGGAAGTCCGGAACAGTGACAGTAGTAGTTGATCCCATGCCGCCAAGTGCAGTTGCGATATCACCCGTGACAGGCACTGGGGTGACAGAACCGCCGGCATTGGGGTAGAAAAACTGACCGCTAGCGTCCAAGAAGCAGGCCACGCCGTGGCTGTCTTTACCGGTGATGTACAGATACATGGGATTTGATCCAAAGTTGTTGACGATCTCGAGTTTCAGCTGGTTGTCTGCCTGGGGTGCCTGAATTCGAGAAGTACTGTTGATGGTGTTTTCCTTGGTGATGACTATGTCTTCCAAACCACCTGGACTGACGATAAGGGGGGCAGCAAGAGAGCCCGCAAAGAAGGTTGCGGCCGTCGCCGCGATGAGGCCAAATATTCCACGCATTCTTGACAGTTGCGGACGTCGAGGTAAGTATATATGAAGATATTGAAGTGAAGGGATCAAAGCTAAGCAAAAGGGGTCGTCGAGACACCCGGACAAGGATTGACAAGAAGGTTACAAGAAAGGAGTGCTAATGCTACAAGGAAAAGCTGGAAGTGCCGCTGTTCTCAGTGGTGAGGACGAACTCTGAACTCGAGGACGTCTGTGTTTTATACACATTCACCATCATGCACGCCGTCAGATGGAACACTGCCGAAGAGACAAGACCCAACCTATCCTGACCGTCCATCTCGACCCTCCCCCAGGAACTGGTAATCCCATCTGACCTATCAAGACTCACCTCCCCGTCCCAGCTAAGGGGAAGGTCTTCGCGTTTGAAACCGTAAGCTGAGGCGCATGAGGACGACACATGGCGGCGTGACACACGGTACCTACCGTAGTGTCCGCCGTAAGAACCCTGGGATGCACAAGACCGGGATTCTACATACATCTCACCCTCTTTTCTGGTACGGCAACTTCGTCCCTGCGTCGTAAACGCATGCGCAACATGTCACTCGAAAGAAGGGGTCCTTACTGCCGGCGTAGGTAACATGCCTCACCTGTTGGTAAGACAAGCCTTCAACTACCGTGGGATTCTTTCAATCTCAAAAACGCCACACACGTGCTTCTATCTCTATGTGTGTGTGCTATTTTCTGCTCGTCTTGCTAGTAGTTAGAATCCTCTTCCAGATCGCATCTGGAAGGGATTCACTGACCAGTTCGTCGGGAACATACAATCGTCCTTGCTTACCAAAGGCCATAAAATCGGCTTTTGATTGTCAGATATGTACTCGTACTCGTACTTCGTTAGGTACTTTAGAGAACCCCCGCTGGTTTATGCAAGCAATGTGAAGATCGTCGCGTTTTGTTCGCTGATATTTGTTCCTGAAGGAGTTGACGACCCACGGATCAGGCGATGCCGTCATGACTCGAACGAAAATATGCATTCACGGGTAGAGACTCAGCCCTATGAGAGGGTGATCACAAATTAACTCATCGTAGTTCCATTTTCATCGTAGGTGAACGTCTCAAAACATAGAACCTCACGGCATCTTCTGCGCAGATGCTGACCAACAGCTCTCATATGGGTTCCTTCGGCCCTGGCCATGACGCCGGCCAAGAAAATCGTGCCAGAAACCTCTGCCGCGCGAGAGACCCTCAATTGAAGGCGTGAAAGATGAGATCTCTCATGTTATGTACCTAGGTATGTTATTCGAGTGTACGTAGCCATGAGATGTATACAATGCCAGAGAAGGGTATTCCAGCACTCAAGATGAACCACCAACTAATCAACCATTCACCTACACAATTCCCAAAAGCCAGCACGTGTCGCAAAACCGTTTTATGTCTCGTAACTCATGCGGTCCGGCTCCAAATTCCACACCAAGAAATCCCCATGTCGAAGTTATTAATATCTCAACTCCCACGCTTACCGATTCCAGGAGGTTACACTCAAGCCGGTACTTACTGAACGTAACATTGTCGATCTACTACCTAATGCGATGCAACGATCGGAGGAATAGACGAAATGTGAGAATATTGATTTGATATGATATGGTAGACGTTAAGTAACGACCCAGCAACGCGGCGACATATCATGTCAAGGGTCCTCGGAAGCACGGAACACAGCGCCATGAAACAATGCATGTCGACTCGCCTCGAACAAGGCGAAGCCATGCATTGACACCATGATCTAGGCCATGGATGGTTGCACGAGAGGTCGTCCAGAACGTGTTGTGGCGGACGAACGGACAACGATCTTCACATAGAGAAATCAGGAACAGATCCTTCCCAACCCAACACTTGACCTCCGATCCTGTCCCGAGGCTGAAGGAATAAGGCTTCCCAGAGAACCGTGCTTACACGGGAAGAATTCGCGAGAACGGGCCCGCGTAAATCCAAACGTCACAGCCCTTCCTTTCCCACTAGGCTGGCTGGCAGGCTCCCTCGTACATCGACCCGTGTTACCGGATCCGATCCAATCCAATCCCTTGGGAAAAGAGGAGCGAAAAGTCGCCGAATTACAGCCGAGACGTCTGAGAACCAACACGTCTTACAGAAATCGAGGGCGCAGTCCCGTGAAAACTTGTTATAACAATGAGATCGGCGCTCCCATTTCCCTAGAGGTAACCGATATGACCAGTCATACCGTTCTTTTCGCTGTATCTTTCCTCGGGCCCGAAGGTGAGTTCGAAGAGGGCCTCCTATGGATACTTACCTTGGGTTACTCCCTCATGCCGGAGCTTCTTGCGTCGTCCGAAGTCGTCCGAGCGGACTAGCATGCATCGCATCAAGAGACGATTGCTAAGAATAGTCCACGATGGATGTTAACTTCATGATGAAGAGTGAATGATCACGGAGTACGGGCTCTTTAACGGACTCCTGGACGGCCGAGAATGGAGAGCAACCTAGAGGGGTCAGAATCGCCATCACCTCCTTACGAATGCTTCCATATGCTGCGAAGGAAGTCCACGCATCTGACCCAGAGTACGAGATGGTAGCTGTGAGGAGCCGTCACTGCACGAACCATGGGGACAGACGCTCACTCAAACAACGTGGAAGTAGACGATCGATCCATCATCCAGTCTCAGGCAACAGTTTTGCCGGCGTGCCTCGAACCATCCGACCTGTGGCGACTGTTTTCCATCATCGTTTCGAATAATCGCACAAGACGTATGTTGTCGTCCCATTCCAGATCAGTCGAGCATCGCATGAGGCCGAACTCGATCCATCATATCGTCCGTTGGATACCAGCGCTACACTTTTGGAAATTGTGAGGCAATGGCATGCGCTATCTGAACTAGGAGGCGTCAATTAGCGAATCAAATAAATCTTACGATGATTTCTGATAAGAGCCCAGCCGAGGTCTAGAATGCTGGCGGCTACAACCAGCTCGGTCATCCTGACGTCGTGTAGGCCTCCAATCACAGCCAAGGTCGAAGCATTGAAACCCGGTAACCATGTGATTGTTTCTGACACAGAGAGAGATCGCAATGCCATGTTTCTTCATCCGTCATCTGTACGAAGCTTCAGATGCCGACTGTTCGAGAGTCGCGATAACACCTGGATGGCAACGTGCCTTGTTGGCGTTGAGGGACGGGACAAGTTATCGATTTATTAGTCATTTGCAAACTGCCAACAACGGCATGGGCGGCTGAACCGGGAGTGAACAGACGGATCTTGGAATCATAGATGTTGAATTATTATATCATGATGTGATGATATCGCGCGTCGTCGTTGACAAGGTTGAGACTACTGTAGGTTATGAGAGCCGCCGAATGAACAAGAGGGCAATTGAATTGAGTCTGGCAATAATGATAGAAGGGCCCCTTTATGAGTCGTGACTCAGCGCAATAGAGCTCGTCATCAACGCCCCGGGCCGGTGACTCGGGTTCGGTGGTTCGTTCATGACGTCGATGCCGCGTAGATGGCTCCATAACGCGCCGGAGCTCAGCGCACGGCATTGTGCGTGTATGTGTCTGTCCTATAGCTCCGTCGTAGAAGAAAAACTCATAATAAAGTCGGGGTATCATCGTAGACTGTCGACCTCTGAATCCGACTTTGCTGTGATACACTCAATTGAAGCAGGCAAAGATGGACAGCGACAAGGCAGAGATCGCAGCGCTCCGGCCTTTTGGCAAGGCCCGGACTACAATCCAGGAGGAGCCCTTGACCCAGGAGGAGCTCCGGGACTACCACGAATTCTTCAAGGCCAGTCTGTATCTCGTCCTGGGAATGATTTACCTGCGATCCAATCCTCTTCTCCGTGAACCTCTGAAACCTGAAAACATCAAGGCTCGCCAGCTTGGGCATTTCGGATCTACACCTGGTCAGATGCTCGCTTATATGCACTTCAACCGACTAATCAAGAAGTACGATCTGAACGCCATATTTGTCTCCGGCCCCGGCCACGGCGCCCCCGGTATCTTGTCCCAGGCCTTCTTAGAGGGCACTTACTCAGAGATCTACCCCCAGAAGTCCGAGGACGAGGAAGGGTTGAGATTGTTCTTCGAGCAGTTCAGCTTTCCGGGTGGCATTGGGTCCCATGCTACCCCTGAAACTCCCGGTAGTATTCACGAAGGCGGAGAGTTGGGTTATTCACTCTCGCACTCTTTCGGTGCGGTCTTCGACCACCCCGACTTGATCACGCTTACCATGGTTGGTGACGGTGAAGCGGAGACTGGGCCTCTTGCGACGTCTTGGCACAGCACCAAGTTCTTGAACCCGATTTGTGACGGTGCGGTACTACCCGTACTCCATCTCAATGGCTACAAGATGTGGGTATTTTTTGTCAGTTTCTGCGATGTCTTAAGCAGAGTCTCGGTACATGGTTATCGTTCAGGGGTGTCATCGTCATGCCATCTGAATGTTCGTAACTGACAAGCGTTTATCAGAAATAACCCAACCGTCTTAGCGCGTATCACACACGAGGAACTCGAGCACTTGATGCTGGGTTATGGCTGGCAGCCCTATTTCGTGGAAGGCGGCGACGAAGACTCAATGCATCAAGCCATGGCCGCCACACTGGAACACTGTGTCAAAGAAATCAGGAAATTCCAAAAGCAGGCGCGCGACTCCGGCAAGCCATTCCGTCCGCGATGGCCGATGATTGTCCTGCGATCACCTAAGGGCTGGACAGCGCCTCGAAAGCTCCCTGATGGTCATTACCTGGAAGGATTCTGGCGATCTCACCAGGTTCCCATCACCGATACGTTGACGAAGCCCGAAAATCTGAAGGCACTCGAAGATTGGATGCGCTCGTTTGACCCAGAGAGCATTTTCGGGCCGGACTGCAAGGTACCAGCCAAGTTGAGGGCGCTGTGCCCCAAAGGCGATAGGCGCATGAGCGCGAATCCCATCGCTGATGGTGGTCGATTGGCTAAGCCTCTCAAAATGCCAAATTTCAGGGATTATGCCATTGACGTCAAGAAGAGCGGCGCAGAGAATGTAGGCGCTATGGGCATCTTTGCACATTTCTTGCGAGACATCATCAAGACTAATCCGCACAACTTCCGATTGTTTGGTCCCGATGAGACCGAATCCAACAAACTCGCCGCCGTTTATGAGGCTGGTAAGAAGGTGTGGATGGGTGCCTATTTTGAGGAAGACTCAGATGGAGGCAATCTGGCCCCTTTCGGCAGAGTCATGGAGATGCTTTCGGAGCATACATGTGAAGGCTGGCTTGAGGGTTACCTCCTCACTGGTCGACACGGCATGCTAAACAGCTACGAGCCGTTCGTCCATGTTATCGACTCCATGGTCAACCAGGTATGTGAAATTGAGAATTAGCTGCCGCACATCGGACTGACAGTGTCGTTCTCCACAGCATTGTAAGTGGTTGGAGAAGTGCTTGGAAGTAGAGTGGCGTACGAGAGTACCTTCACTCAATCTCCTTCTCACTGCCGTCGTCTGGCGACAGGACCACAACGGCTTCACGCACCAAGATCCGGGCTTCTTGGATGTGGTAGCAAACAAGAGCCCTGAAGTCGTGCGCATCTATCTGCCTCCGGACGGCAACTGTCTCCTCTCCGGTGAGTCATGCAAGAGCCTCTCGCTTCCATTCTCTTGAACCTGTCCCTAACGATGAATAGTCATGGATCACTGTTTCCGATCTTTCAACTATGTGAACGTGGTGGTGGCTGACAAGCAGCTTCATCTGCAATATCTGACCATGGCACAAGCAATTGAGCATTGTACTAAGGGCATCGGTATCTGGCCACAGTTCAGCACAGACGAAAACGAGGAGCCGGATATAATCATGGCGTGTTGCGGCGATGTTCCCACACACGAGACGATAGCCGCCATCGACTTACTGCTGGACTTCTTCCCGTACCTCAAAATTCGCTGCGTCAACGTAGTCGATCTCTTCAAGCTCATCGACAAGAGCGAGCACCCTCACGGACTAGGGAAACATGAATGGAAAGCATTGTTCACGGAGAACACGCCCGTCATCTTCAATTTCCATTCGTATCCCTGGCTGGTGCACCGTTTGACGTATAAGCACGCGGGTAGTCAGAACATTCATGTCCGCGGTATGTATTTCAACATGCTTATTTTTTCCGACATGTATCCGTTCAATTGTTAATTTTCTCCTGATCAATACTAACGTCATCATTCAGGATACCACGAGAAGGGCAACATTGATACACCGCTTGAACTGGCGATCCGTAACCGTACTGATCGCTTCAGTCTTGCTATGGACGCCATCGACCACATCCCGCAGCTTGGAAACAAGGGTGGCATGGCGCGTGATCGGCTTCGCAACCAGCAACTGGCTGCCGCTAACTGGGCGTATGAACAGGGAACGGACCCTGACTACTTGAGCAATTGGATCTGGACAAGAGACCCCAAAACCAAGAAGAAGGCGGCCCCGGATAACTGGTGAGCTACCGGTGCATGGAGCTGAACGGTTTGAGCAGAAGAATCAATGCGTGGCGTCGTTAATCAAAGTCCGGGAGTGTCTTATGCAGTCAACGGCAGAAACGGTTCAACTTTCTTGGAACGTCTGGCTGAAGACGAGAGATTCATGCAGTTCGCCAGGTGATTCTAAAGTTTTGGGAGGAATAGATACTTAATAAGATGACTATTTGCTGTAGGTAGAATCGACGAGTCTAATCAGTATGTGAGTTGACTTAATGAGCCTTCAAACAATATGATCTCTGGTGAAATGGTAGTTGCCTGCAATGCACAGTGCATCCTCACGATTAACACACAGTAACGCTATGTGGCGCAGATAACGGGTAAAAGTGGATCTTATCCATCCAAGTTCCATTTTTTTTGCGTATCGCCATGGAAATTTACGGCAAAGCGTTTTGCGACGGCTCTCGATAAGACAAACAAATCCCAAACTGCAGCGACAGAAAGCTCAGTTTGACAGCTTTCACAACACCAATTCTTGACTTTGTATTTGTCGCATTTTGTATACGAAGCCATGCCTAAGCCACGTTCGAAAAGACAGGCGATTCGCGAAGAACGAAAGAAGAAGCGCCAGCAGGACGATGTAGTCGCGGACGAGTCCACACACACCAGCAAGAGACGGAGACACGGCGATGAGGATGGCGGCGAAGATGGCACAAGCGACCAGGTCCCCGCATTCCAGGAGGGCTTCGAGGAGACCCAGGCAGTCGGTGGTGGACTCCTAGCGACGGAGCGTGAATTCTTCGGTATGCTCTCCGATCAGGAGCAAGAATACTTCCGATCCGTCGACGAACAGCTCGATCTCGACAACTTCCCCTCGACAGAAGAACGGCAGTTGTTCCTGGCTAGTGTGTTTGCGGAAGCGCAAGGAAAGGAGCTCAAGTTGGCGTGCAGTCAGTCGTGTTCGCGCTTGATGGAGCGACTGATCCTCATGTCCAACACGAGACAGAAGAAGAAGCTGTTCGAGCAGTTTGGAGGCCACTTTTTGAATCTCGTTCAGCACCGATTCGCGAGTCATTGTTGCGAGACACTGTTCCTCCAAGCCGCGCCCATTGTTACTCGGGAACTGGGAGGCGAACGCGACGACATGCCCACCGAAGACGAGGACCCCGATGAGAAACCCCTACCTTTTATGGAGGAGCTATTCCTTCTCACCCTCGATGAGTTAGAAGGACGACTCGGCTTCTTGCTGACTGACAGATTTGCATCGCATACTCTACGTGTGATGCTGTTAATTCTAGCAGGCAGGCCGTTAGATCAAGCGCAGACCAAATCCCTAATTCACAGCAAAAAGAAGGAGAAGATCTCGGCGCCATGGAAATTCAACAATGGCGAAGTAGATACCCAGTTGCGCGCTGTTCCCAGCTCGTTCAACCTGGCCACGAAAAAGATCATAGCCGACTCCGTGACTGGAATGAGCCCGACCGAACTGCGAGTCTTGGCGACACATCCCACCGGTAACCCCGTGCTGCAACTCCTATTAGAGCTCGACATCACATTAAACGCCAAGTCCAAAGATGGAGATGAATCCGCCGAGATGACTCTTCTATGGCAACTCTTACCCGGTGCGCCCGCTTCCTTGAAGGACAGCACATCACCCGCGTCCGATTTCATCAACTCCCTGCTGTACGACGCGATCGGTTCCCGTCTGCTGGAAACGCTCATTGTCCACTGTCCCGGCAAGGTCTTCAAGCAGTTGTACAAACAGATCCTGGAACCCCGGATGCACAGCCTGTTGCGCAACGATATCGCGTGCTACCCTGCCATCTGCGTCCTAAACCGTCTAAGTAGGGAAGACTTAGTAAATGCCGTCAAGCAAACAATGCCCGAATTCGGCAAGTTGGTGAGCTTGTCGCGATTCAACGTCATCAAGGCGCTGTTGGAGCGTTGCCAGGCCCGTCAGGCGTACGACGAGGTCAAAGCCATAACGAAGCGCTTGAGCGAGGAATGCGGAGATCTCTCGAACAGGTCTCTCGTACCCCGGTTATGCCTACCGCAAGCATCGAAAGACGGAGAAAAAGGACAGCAGGACCCTCAGGCCAAGAACCGTTCGGCGTTAGTATCGCACGGATCTCACTTGGTTACCGCAATGCTGGCTATCCCCGAGTTCCCACGCAAGGCAATCCAAACATCCATCTCCGCCCTCACATCAGAGCAGATTTTGGAACTTGCAACCTCCTCGGGCCCCACGGCCCACGTCATAACCGACGCCCTCCTCACCCCCTCCCAAAACAAAATCTTCCACAAGGCGCTAGTCGGCAACATCCGTCCGCACGTGATGAAGCTCGTTGACTCCGAGCACGGCAGCAAAGTACTGTCAGCCATCATCACGGTACCCTCGCGGAGCGAGGGCATCTCGCTCCCCTTCCACATCAAAGAATCCATCATGACGGAACTCGGCCAGCACGAGCAGGCGCTGCGGGACTCCTACATCGGTCGACGGATATGGCGGAACTGGAAGGGTGATTTATGGCGGAATAGACGGGTCGACTGGATTGCGTGGGCGAAGGAGGTCGATTCGGAGGTTGAGCAGAAGGTGCCGGAGCGGGGACCCAAGTTCCGCGGGGCGCAGGGCGATAATCCGAATGCGATTAAGGTGAACCCGAAGAGGTTTGATAGGGATAATGGAAGGAAGGCTGTAATAAAGGGCGCGGATGCGTGAGTTGAGTCGTCTGTAGCGTAGGGTCAATGAAAGGGGTTCTGGTTCCCATGTTGTTGTTGGGTTTTGTGAAGTCTTTTTAGACGCGTGTGAGTTCGTCTTAGATGCGTGTGTTCTTCTTTCCAGAGCGGATGTTGGTATAATAAGAAGCTGGCATGATCTATGTCCTGCCCCCTTTCGAACCAACAACACCAACGAACTACACCGCATTCCTGCCTTTGACGAAACCGTAGAAGGCATTCGTCCTATCATAAGACAAACTCCGTTTCTTCAACTGTCTATTAATCATGGGAGTCATAAATACTCAACCGATTCCCAGCATCTCATGGCCTTCCACACCATGTCCACCATCCTCCCATCTTTCTACAGATTCCACTCCATCACCCACAAGACTCTTAGGTCGAGATCCTGCTCTCAACACTACATACCATCCTTCAACCAGCGGCCCAAAATGCCCAGAAACGGCTACGAAACCACAGGCCTTCTCCCCCTAGGCCGGCGTTCCAAGGCCGCAACTCAAGAGTCCACAGACTCAGCCCCGCCAGCAAATTGGACCTCAACTCCGTCTACAGGCTCTGCCCCGACAGGAGACCAGACCACGACTCCGTCCACAGACTCATCGACGTCTTCTTCTCCGTCATGAGTTCGGACCACCGGGGGCTGGCGGCCGCGAATAGGTCGAAACGAGGGACGACAAGGCCCGGCCCAGCGCCACGGTCGTGTCTTTCCAGAAGACTTCATCAGCCCCGATGCGGCCGAGAACAATTTGCCATGGGACTGGATCTTGGAAGAGATCCCTTCCCATTCATCCGTCTCTATCTCGCCATCTTCACTCCCAACACCGCTTTCATCGAAGCGCTCACCCTCACCCATCAACGTAAAAGAATCCCACAAACAAAATACAAAACCGAACATAAACAACAAACCACTCACCATCCTCATCCCTACCCAATTACAGACCAACCCTGAACACTAACACCCCTACGAGCCTGACTCACTCGAGGCCCTACATGAGTCCGCAACGCAGCATACCATGAATTTGGGTTCCTCCATGCACCATTGGAGTTAATCCCCGTCCTGAAATCCCGGGGTCTAGAAGCAACATCAAGGAGAAAAGGGTCTATCTAGAAGTCCGTGAGGGACCTGTGTATCTCACCTAGTCGTAGTCAATAGGACCAAATCCCATCACGAAGAAAACAAAGAAATGCTCAGAATGTATATTTTTATTGATATTTCCTCCGATTTTACACTGTTTTTTTTTTTCCTTTCGGTTTTCCTATGAAGCAAGCATTATTGCCAGCAAAGTAACGACTAAACTCCCTCTTCCCATCGCGTAAGGCGCACGTCATTAGCCCCTTAACAGGAGACGATGACAGACAGGGTATCATACATGATCCCATTTTCAGTGCTGGTCGACAGCGACCGTAAATGCCAGCCAACAGCTCAAAAGCCATCGATAGCTAAGCAATCGGTACTTAGCAATAGGCAGTGATCGAGTAACGAGTCTGAAATCGTTCACTCTAATCGGGTTTGATCGATCAGATCATATGTACATAAGCCCGCTATTTACTGCTAATATTTCTCCAAGTGGTGCACTTGGCAGACTGTCGGCAGTAGGGATGAAGCTCCATGTGCTTGATTGTCGCACATTGATTGCCGAAAAGGTCGGAGCATCGACAGTCGACAAGTTGATTGCCGAATTGTCTGGTTGTTGACCCGAGTCGACGGGGGAATGATATCCCGATACTGCCGACCGTAGGGAACACCACGGTCTCCTTCTTTCTTCTCTCCTCCTCCTTCTCTAACAAGGGAAATCTGGAGCCTATAGCATGACTCCATGACAATGGTGAAGCGACGACTGCGAAAAATGACATTATGACTTCTCTGATTGCTACCTCATAGTTCGAAGCACATACAACACCCATTCGCCAAACACCTTTTTTGAAATACGTCTTAAGCAGTTCGTAACTTATTTCTCGCCGTCGAAGTCGATGAAGGACTCAAACACGGGGGTGCCACAGAGATCAAAATCACATGTTGGATCCAGAAACGGATAGGGCCCATCGTTCTGCTCTCGCGAAGAGGGCTCTGATCCTTGGTGCTCGATCTTGCCCAAGTTGAAATGGTCAACTGGTACGCCTGCGTCGCAACCGGTATGGTATGGCGGTGTTCCCTCGCCGAAGAAATGCATGGTTATTGGATCGCTCAAGTTGACATTCGGCATATCCAACTCTGAAGGGAGTTGAGGTGTAAAACTACCAAGCTGCTGGGGCTGTAGGTGTGCTAAATCTGGATCCAATGGAAAGCTTGCCGAGAATGGTGACTGAGGCATGGGATTGGGCGTCATGGCGGATGCAGTAGCGGGTGTAAGACTCGGCGAGGGTCCTGATAATGAGTTTCCTACCTCCGATGAGTACGATGGTGTCGATATGGACTGATTCCTACTACTAGGACACGAAGCTGAACCGTGACAAGACACTGAGCCAGAACGAGGCGACGGAATAGTATTCTTGACGAGCGGGGACAAGTAGATCGAAAGCGGCTGTGGTTGTTGTTGCTGTTGTTGTTGCTGTTGCTGTTGCTGTTGTTGTGGCCAAGCGTTACCGCCAGCGGAAGGGAACGCCCGGTTGAAGACTTGATCGATCTCATTGTATCTCAACGCCGTGACCACAGCCGCATTGTTCATGAGATACGGGTCGAAGCGGTTATTCAGTCTCTCCGGTCCGGTACGTAAATGAGCGGTCAAATGTCTGTAGGACAGTGGAATCTCGTCTTCCATCTCCTCATACATCTCTTCCCGTTGAACGATTTCCTCGCTGACTCTGAGCCTTCGTCCAGTCCGCTTCCAGTGTATATCGGAAGCCATTTTAGCGGACTGGACTCGAGCTTCAAGACTCCGATCTGCTCGCCGGGAGGCGGCGATATATGCTCTTTCTTGATTTTCCTCATGAGATCGCTCGGTCTGCACATGGTCAGATCGTGGACATACTTTGCAAAACAGGGCCGCAATATGCTTGCCTTTTGGACTTTTCCCGGTGGTATATTCAACGAGGTATTATGCATTTCGTCGAGGGCATCGTAGGATCGCTTAGGCATGAAGAAGAAGAGAGAGAGAGCTTGCCACTCAGACAAGCAATACTTGCAATTATATGCAGATTCGATACTCGGAGCACCGGATAAGTTATGTATCCCCCGCGCAAGTCTGGGAGTTGGCTGGGGCTACCGACAAAGCGAACGCCGACTCGAATGCACTCCGGCACGGTAATTCCTCGAAGAGAGCGGCAAGCAGGCAGCGCATATGCGACTGCCAGGTTAAGAGGAATAGATAAGTAGGTAGACACGTAAGAGTGAGACGCGGCTACTCCGTGATTCAGTTGATAAATTTACCGGGATACACGATACACGCGTCGAGCTGGACCTTGAGCTTGAGCTGCCTCGAGTTGGGACCTTAAATCGTGCAAGAAGAATACTGAAGCTGGAGTTTCCAAGTCGAAAGGCTGCTTGTGCAAATGGTGAAAGAGAAGTGAGTCTCTGTTCGCGGAATGTTTTGCCGGGGCGAAGCTGCTTCTTTCTTTATGGGCTAGTACTGGCTAGTCGGGGCTGTCCAGAGAGAAGGCACGGTGACAGGAGGCGTCGTTACAAAGGGAAGTTGGGACCGGACTGAGAACGAGGGCTCGATATGGATATATACTGGATAGTAACACCAACAATCACCTCGCAAGTACACATACTCGCCCTGATACGTGCATACCATCCACGAATAGGTACACATACCTCGGACAAGGGTAAGGGGCAATAAATAAGCCGTGCATTGCGGCGTTACTCATAGTCAACAACGGAGCAACAGCTCAGAGGTGTGCATGGCGCGGCCGCGGTATAATAGCGACGGAGGTAGCGCACCCATGAGTTGCCACTGCGATCATAGCTCAGACTTATGATGTGAGATGGTTAACATGGCCCCGTCGATCGACCCCCCCTTGAAGAGGAAGATAGAGTTGATGCTAAACGGCGCTGGGAAGAGCTCAGGAAGAATCTACCTAGGCTAGCACGGCGAATCTGAGCGACTGAATCTGGGTTAGCAGATGGCAGGCTCGGCAGGCCGCCGCGGGCCTCGATGTAAGGGACGTGCCAAGCTCCTAAACGGGTTAGGAACGCCGGAGCGAAGTGGCTAGAGTACCCCACCCCCCGCCATTGGCCCCCACTTTATAGTTCCTTAGGTCGCGGCCTAAGGGCGAGGCTAGTCTCCGAACGGAATGGTCACTCACCTTAAGCTGCGCTAGGCCCCGCTATGGCTTGGATGTACCTCGGTACCTGTAAGCTTCTGGAACGAGCGACCATCTGCGAGTCCACACTGACGCATCTCGCATCGTGGGTGACATTCACGTCATTCTTCTGTTTGTTGGTTAGCTACAGCTAGGTGATAGCTGTAGCGAAGCTGATAACTCATATTGACCATGAAACACAGAATATTCTGTAGTATTCCGTAACATCGAGTGATATTTGTTTCCAAGATTTGAAACTGGCTTGATAGGTGGTGCCTGTCTTCTATTATTATAGTGCGGATGCGGAGGACTGTCCGCACCCCTCCGACTTGTAAGTCAAGGCAGTGAGAGAGAGTGGCCGGGCGGTCCAGATCCGAGATGTCTTCTTTGTCTGAATATAGTCTAGATCTCCGAATGGCAAAGCGTAGAAGATGTAATAAAGATCTAACCAAGACGGACCCAATCTCGTCGGCTGGATATACTTGCATCATAGTAATGTATCGTCTCCTCTTGTATACGTAAAAATTACCCCTAGGAAGACCTCGCGCGTCGGTAAGGTCTGCGCCTAGATAATGCAACTAGACATGCCTACAGCAATAGTGCAAGCAAGGTCGGCGAAAGAATGAACACATAGAGATGATGGCCGGGTGCTGTCAACATCATTTGTAAACACACCTACAACACCTCTCCAGATTCTTCCCGACCCAGCGGGCAAATCCGCTGCAAGGCATCATGTAGGTACACGAAGCCAAGAATCGCGTGCTGTTGAGACGCTTCCAGCAACTCCGCGGAGTCGCTCCCAATCATGTCTCGTGCGACAATGACTCTGCGTCCCAGCGCCCACTGCATACATCAAATCCATCTTACTGGCGCCTCTTGACACGCGACGCTTAAGCCAACGACCACAGCAGGTTGGCATCACCTTGGCGACATCTCCTCGCTAGCTCTGCCCTTTGCAATCGAGAAGTGCTGGTGCACTGCCAAAGTCTAAGGAGGGCATCCGTGCAGCCACAGTCGACAAGGTATGACTTGGTTAGGAGTCACTGGTTGTGAAAAGTGCGAATCCATAAAGCCAAAAGAGCACACCAACATGAGCATCAGTTCGAGGTAGGCGGTTGGCTGATGATCTCCCGATGACTAAATTTTGAACTGCGGCATCATTGCGGCACCAGTGACTAAGGGATAAGGAGTCATACCTGCTCAATCGATGATGTGCTCCTTTATACCCAGACGAAAAAAACATGGCCCATCATGGGATCAGGGATGAGGACACCGTCTATGTATGAGTACTAGTATGTATCTCGGTCGGATTGAGGTCGACCCGGACTTCCAGAGGTGGCGCATCTGCGAGTACGCGCGTTACAGCGTTCCCGATAGTGATATGTCACCAAGACAAGGTACCTAACGGAGTATGCAAAAGATTTAGTACTCTCACCTACGAGTAATTAGCTGTTGTCGTAATCTCGAACAGAAGCCCTCCAAGATACTACTCGTAGAACCTGATGTGGCCTGGCAGCAAGTGATCGTCTGGGACCAGCTGCCGTGTGCGGCATGGCGCAGGACGATCAATTTGGAATTCACCTGGTGCTTGCTTCTCTGGCGTGGCGACGTCATCCGTACCTACATGGACCATGGTTTGTGTGGGAGTGAAGATTGTCGAATCTTCGAAGCCCTGCCATGCGCGGTGGGGGTTTCCGTCTCTACCCGCTGATTAGACGGAATGTTCCGTGTGCATCGTTAGCGTGACTCTCGATATGAGATATGACGCGAGAATGCTTCATGTGCAGTGGCTTGACCAAGCAAACAGCTCGGCAATACATTTGCCCTGTCTTCACATGAATTCATAGCAGCCCCTATCCTGGTTGGGTAAGAAGATATCACCTCCGGATTGGCCATTTGAACTTGGTAACCCGGTGCGTCTACGAGTATGGCACGATTTACACCAGTCCGTACTTGGTGAAGTATCTCCTGAGTCCTGGAGTGGTCGAAGACTACCTAATGAATCGGCGATTTGTGAACTGACTGGTGGTAAAAGTGCCAGGGAGTAGATAATTCTTCTCCGTACGGTGGGGCTAGTGACCAAGTTGTTGTCTTCGAACACTCAGAGAATTGAGCAGTTCCAGGCCAATGAGACTCCTATTTCGACCCTTTCGTTCGGATGGGTGGCAGAATGGCTTGGCCAGCAAAAGGCGAAAGAACATACGCCAAGAATGTCTTGTTTGATCTATATTTGTAAGGGGCGGTCTGTTTCGCTCGGGACTTGCAGGAATCTCCGATCTCATCGGCTGTCCTCGTCAACCTGCATAGAATTAAATAGGTGCATGTGGCCCCAGAGAAAGCCACGATACTTCTGACTTTGTGTCGACAGCTAGCTGCAGACAGCTTCCAGTAATTGGGTCTCTCGTACATGCGCGGTATATGTCTTGGAGGTGTTGCCAAATTCTGTTCTCAGAGTGCACTCCGAATTGGAGCCTCCAGGATCAACTTTATAAGGGAGTGTTTCCTTTTGGTTATAAGTTACCCTCCCGACCGCGATTCCAAGGGCAGTTGACCGACATACGGTTGGCCCGACAAATAGAGTGTCTGACCGGACAGGCCGCTGCTTGGCCAGCCAAGGGGCATTCCTGCGGGCCGGGGCCATGTTTGAGCAAAAGGTACACAAGCGATAGGACATCCAGCTCATGTTATTCATCCGCTGGAACCAGAAGCCAGTAGATTTGTGACAAGAATATGTACGCAGTATGAGCTTGATATAAAGCCCATCTAGATTCGTTGTTGGCTTCTATCAGTAAACAGCCAGTGACCAATGACTACGTGGAGTGCAACTGATACTGGACGTAGCAAGGAAAGTTCCAATCAACGCAAGCGGTTCCCCCTTCTTTTTTTTTGGCCACGACTGGTGATGTTTCTCCACAGGGGCGTTTCGTGCTAAGCAAAAACGAGTCTTCAGTACACAATGTAGGGGTGAGAAGCGGTCCTCGTTATTTCAATAGTAGAGATATCTCGGAAGGATTGCTCGCAAACAGGACGGGATATATCCAACTGATATTCTCTTCGCCTCTGAGTTCAGCACACGGCTCTAAGAGTGCTGCTAGTTGAAAGGTGTTCTGAGTGATCCGACTGTAATGAAATAATGAATCTCCGGCTTGGAAACTTGCGGCACGTTGTAGAAATAAATCGTGCGTAGTTGGTCGCCCATCAGACGCCAATCAGCGAACCAATGTGCCACATATTCCTGTGCAATTCAATTTTGCCACTGACTCCTTGCAAGTTGCATGCAACTCTCGCTCAAGTCGATGGGAAACCCGTCGCTTCGTTTAGAGTGCCAGCAAGGTGCTTGATTTCTTGATTGTGGCGCGGATCCCAACAGAAGATATTAAGGGGCAACAGAGGTCTCCTCGAGAAACCCAAATAAAAATGCATGCACTTGGCAACGTCTAGCCAATAATACCGAGTCGACCCATTTTTGACGAACGTTGCTGATCCAGAAATGTATCAGCTTAATCCGTACAACAGAAGAATTGGCGCGCTGATAACAGGACTCAAAATGAATATCTCTCATCCTCGTGAAGAGGTCGCATGAGCTCGCTTCTTACTGGGCCTAAGACGTTGAAATCGCGCTCCACCTATAGAAGTCATCTCACGTAGTAAAGATGAGTATGAGGCCGTTTCCTAGTTTTGCAGTGCATGCTCCGCCAGCACATTTCGGGAGCGGAATTCCTATAGACGCATAAGGAGTAAACGTTTCTCCGCGTAAGATAGCCACGCCTAGCCTCTCCGTGATGAACTCGTCTGTCGAGCCCGTTGCTACCCAGTGCCAACAAGCGGTACGTCAAGTTGCCGTGAGCTGAACCAGCGCGAACGGCGTATTCCATAGTGTGGATAGTAGCACTGGGAACGCCTCCCTGTTGAAGTAGGTATGAAGACATCCGCTCGCCCATCGCGGGGGTCGGTTCCATGTCACTACTACGTCACTCCAGGTGCACCAAGGCACCGGCATGGCGTCGGCACGACGGCTACTCACCTGGCCTAGTGGTAGTGGCACAGGCTGACCGGAAGGGGCCTGCAATAGCAGCAGGTACCGTCACCGTAGCGGTACCTCGGACGGCCCTTCGAAAACGCATGCCGCTGCTAGAATCTTGGCAGCTTCTCCGCAATGGTCCTGGATCAGGGAATGTGAGGCGCAGAAGTGTGATTTCTCTGTTGGAGATCTCAGGCTGAGCGGGAGCGCGGTAGACAACCGACTTCAACTGGAAGATCGGTCATGTTTCGAGCCATGTCACAGGCCAAAGGAATTACAAGAACTCCGCATACCGACGACATAGCTATCTAGATAGATAATAGGTAGGTAGACAGAGCTGAGGAGCTTGAATCTGCGATGACGAAAGTCCACATGACGCAAGCGAACCAGTGACAGGCAGTTCAAACTTCGAAGTTACATAATGCTGCCAAAAACATGACCTCGGCACTGAAGGTGGGGTGGATGCGATTACCTAAGTGGAATTGTGACCCCCACTTTGGACTAAAGTCTATCAGTCCCAATTTGCGGGCGACCTTCCAACAATGAACCACAACAGCGCCCGGTTAGCTCAATCGGTAGAGCGTGAGACTCTTAATCTCAAGGTTGCGGGTTCGACCCCCGCATCGGGCTCAATTCCCGATGCCTCACTGAGTACAGTGAGCGCCTCGTTTTTTTTTCTTTTTTTTGAGCTTCGTTTCTTTTTTGCGCCTCTCATCCTTTCTTGATTGCTCCTTCATTTTTGTCCCTGGTTCAACGTCACTCTTGTATTCCGTAGACGAAATTTAAATTTGTAGATAGATAAACTCTCGATCTCCCTTTCCCAGTAATTTTGTGAATGTTCCTCCGTCATTCCCTGCTCGCAACCACCATCTGAGTGTTTCTTTCACTCTTCAAAGCAGCTGCGACTTGCCTGCTGAAACCGTCTTATACCTCACTCGACCTAGTCTACAACGCGTAAAGTTCACACGCATGCGGGGTCTCTTCCCATCCATCGCTTGAGTCTCTTTGACAGCCTCAACAACCCAGACGTGTTTATTTCCTTCCATGGCTATGTACAAAGCACCATCTGGAAACCTCTCACTCATGCGTCAGCTCTTCGCCAATCTCACATAGCGCCCTCATGAGACCTTCAACAGTCGACTGCTTCGTCTGCAAGTTCACGACAGCTCTCAAAAAGCTACCGTTCTTGCCAGGCGCATAGTCAATCATGAAACCCCTGCCAATCAGCTCCCGCACCATGGCCTTCGTGCGCAACGTGTTGGTCTCGGGATTCGCATCGAGGACTCCACCAGGCGCGTAGTGGAAGCAGACCTGCGTACACGGCGGTGGGTTGGTCGAGAGCAAGACGAAGTCGTTGGCTTCCTGAATCAGCGTCGCGAAGTGCGACGCCATGTCGAATGCGTGGTCGACTTGTCTCTCGAAGCCCTCGGCGCCGTAGTAGATCCACGCGAGCGCGAGCTTCAGACTGTCACCGCGACGACCGCATTGCAGCGTCAGGTCTGCAATGTCCCAGTAGTCCTTCTCGGCAATGCCCTCGTTGTCGTCGTCACTGTGGAACAGATACCCGGCGGGCAAAGTGTTGGCGCGATGGAACACGGCCACGTCGTTTGTGAGCAGGAACGAGCATGTGAGGGGCACGTTCATCATCTTGTGCGGATTCACCGTGACGCTGTTTGCACGCTCGGCGCCTGCGAGCTTGTGGCGCCGCTTCGCCGAGAACGCAACGGGCCCGCCCAACGATGCATCGACGTGCATCCAGATTCCGTGCTTGCTACAGATGTCTGCAATCGCATGGAATGGGTCATAGGATCCCAGGACTGTCGTTCCGGCCGTGGCATTGACATACAGAGGCGTCATGCCCTTCTCCTTAGCGGTCTGGATGGCCTCCTCGAGCGCAGAAGGGATCATACGGCCCTCGGAGTCAACGGCTACAGTCACCACGCTTTGAGACCCCATGCCCGCCGTCGTGGCGGCCTTTTCTACACTGTAGTGGCCGTGTGCGCTTGTGAAGAGTGCGAACGTGTACCCGGCGTTGCCCTGAGTCTTTGTTGAGGGATATAGGATGTTTCGCGCAATGATGACTGATGTTTGGTTCGAAGCGCTGCCGCCTGGGCATGTCACACCACCTGCGCGCGGACCTGTGAGCCCGAAGAGCGCCGCGAGCGAGCGCGATGTGATCTTCTCCACCACGGTGAGTGATGGCGAGGTTTGATACACATGAACCTGGCTTCAGGTCAGAATGGTGATGGAAATTAAGTGCGCCATGCCCATCTTGGCTAAATACAGACTTACATTTGTGTTCATCACACTAAGTACCATATCAGATATCACACCGACCTAGAGAAACCACACCACTCTCATCAGCCCCGATGTTTGCTTCATCCTATTCTCTCACTGAGAAGACGAAAGCGATAAGGGTATACGCACAGCATTTGTACTCGAGTACAGTTTGTCCAGGAAGCCCTGATCCCAGGTATTCACGCTGTAGCGGAGGACGTCCTGGATGGCGTCCAACAAGCCATCTTTCCCTCTGCCCTCGCCCTCCGGAAGGGAAAATCGCATGCGCTTGGCAAGCTCTTCAGGACGATGAGAGTCGACGAGCACGTTTCGTGATGACGAAGCTTGCCCTTGAGCTCTGAGGACGGCTGCCTCGTCCGCGTCCCGGACATAGGGTACGAGGACAGCTTTGACGGCATTTATCAACTAGAAACGATGAAATCAGCAAAATGCCCAGCACACACTCGCGACTGTATGTGGCTCATCATAGCCATGCAGGGGCCAGGTGTCGTCAATCAAGTATACTGACATCTTCGACCTCTTCGGCCCTGTTCAACACGATCTTGGCCGAGCCATTCCCATTAGCTACTACAAAAGACGGCATTCTTCTTCCTCCGGTCCAAATCGATCAATTAAGCGAAGAAGAAGAGGAAAGAAAGGTATGAGGTATTACAAAGTCTTATGTATGTTGCGTCTCTTTCTTCCCCCCAGAGATGTAAGAGAACCCCAAGAGTCACTCAGGAAGGTACAGTAAGACAATACAACCTCTCTTTATGGGAGAAGCGGGATGGGGGATAATATGGGAATGCCGGGATTTGTGCCGGAGATTGCGTCATTTTCACTAGGATCTTTTCGCCATGGTGAACTCGAAAAAGCGAGAGCGAGCAGTAGTTATGTCGTTAGGAAGGTCCTCCTGATTAGTAGTATAGCAATTGGTACGATTCATTCACGATGTGTCATAATATGTTCCTCGGTAGTAGACTTTTGGGCGCCTTTTTTGACGCTTGTGGTTTTGATGGTTCGGAGTTGATGGGGATCCATTCCCAGGCAAGCTACGTAGAGATGCACATGCACGAAATCCCGATCAGCTTTAAGCTTAATTCGACTTCAACGAGTGGGAAAAAGGGGGATTTAGAAGGAAGGGTCCTCAGTCCTTCATTCTGGAAGGGAAAGATCGGCTCTCTGTCAATTTCGGTGAATTGTTTTCATTCTTTTCCGTTTCGCCCAAGTGTGCTTTCAGATCCGGGGCCTATCATAGTTAATCCGTGACATCGTCAATCATCTAATTGATACATGAATAGTATTTTTCTGAGGGAGTTGAACAAGCCATTCCAAAAAGCTACATTGATGCCTCATACAGGTCAAGGGACAGAGAGAGGATGCATTCGATGAGTTGTAGATAGAGACCAAGCACCACCTATCCCATCCATCCATTCCCTTTCCCCATTCTCAATTCTTGATCATAATCCGGTATGAAGTGAAGAATAAAGAGAGAACTCAGTCGACCCGTTTCTTGGCAGCAGTTGCGCTCTCATTGGCGCCCTGCTCGCCTGGTTGTGTTTTGCTGCTTGCTCCTATGTCCCCCTCCGGCTCGTCGTCGTCATCCCACTTATCAACGGCATTCTCATCCCAGTTATCGACCTCTTCTTCCAAGGTCGTTGCGCGTCCTGGCTGCTCCCCGTCGGCTTCCATGACACCCTCCTCTTGACCGTGTGCGCCCTCGCCTAGCTCTATGTCACCGGGGTCATTGGCTGGCACGGCAGTGTAGCGGCGCTGGCGTTTACGCTCGAGCATCCTCTGATGGTACCATGAGCACAGAGCCAGACCACCGACGCTTCCGACCAAGTTGGCGATGATATCATTGAGATCAAAGTTGCGACCGTTCGGCAGGAAGCCCTGTAAGAACTCGGAGCCGACGCCGAGGATGAGGGTGCATACGATGAGGGTCAGGTTCAGTGTGCGGCGACGACTCGTGTCGATGACCCAGTAGAAGACGACGGTTAGGATGAAGAAGGTGAGCGCATGCAGGATCTTGTCATTGATGACATGGTCGAGCTGGAGGGAGGAGAGGCCGACATAGCCTGCGATGAGGCAGAGGACGAAAAAGACGCCTGTGCGAGAGACTCATGGTCAGCTTATCGTTCGTATAGCTAAGGTAGATGTTGAGACACTTGAGACGATTCAGGCTACGGACCTGCGAAAGGCAAGCGAATACGCATATTCGTGATATTCACTGGAACGAGTCTACAGGCTTTATGGCTAGGCAGACATGATTCCGTCGGACTACGATACTGGTAGGTATGGGCTGGGATCAGGCTTGGAATTGGTCGAGGGAGCTTGGACTCGTCCAGAAGATGTGGGGGAGAGATTGATTGGTATTGCCGCAGTGGCTAAGCTAGGATAGGCAGGAAGAACAGGACGAAGCTAGAAAAGCCGGAGAAGCTCGACTTGGTGCCGCAAATCGAGGCGTGGTTCAGATCCAGATGATCTTAAGAGGGTATGGAGGCAGGTAGTGATCCGTAGTCGACCAGGCGGCTGGGAAACAGGCGGCCATAAAGGTAACTGTTGCTAACCTCTTCAGAAGATCCAAGGCCGCTAACTGTCCACTGTAGCTTAGCGCATGTACAGTACCATGCCCAAGTTGGGTACGCTACTGCACTGTATCGGAGCGCGCAACTACAGTGTCCCGATCGTGCTTACCGCATGTACTGTCTACGAGCTCTGGCGGGATGAAACGCGCCGAAGGTTGAGGTATACGTTACCCTACTGGCAGTTCCCTGCATACAGTGAAACGTTGCCAGCCATAGACTGTACATCTGCATTAAGTTGCCTTATCACCGTTCCATATTGAACCGTAAATCGTGGCTTTTATGCTCACAAATAAATCAAGAAGCTCCTCCTCATGAGAACAACTTGAGGCCGATAATTGGAATTTAAGAAGCCAGCTAGCTTGCGTATCGGTGCCTGGGGAGTTTAAATGTGGAGCTCCCAGGTTTGGTTCACTACACCTAGGTCAGTATATGATTTACCGGCAGGTCTCCCAGTCTTGTCTAATATGATATTCTTGTCCTTTCGGAGCACTTGGAATGCAGTATTTCCACTGTTTTCATGAAATTTTCTGCCAAAAGTCAATTGGGGTCGGTAAACCATCCCGTAAATCGTATGAGAATCTCATACGGGTTTTCCGTATTCCGTATTCCGTGCTCCGTTGAACGGAATACAGTCCGGCCTGATTATTAATCCAACCAAAAGCACGTGATCGCTGCGCACCCCATTGAGGTTCAGACGGCTGATACATACGAAGTTGGAGTGTGCAAAGGCAAACACCAGAAAACCCCCAGTCATGAATAGTCATGAGAATTTCCTAAGATACAATCTGAATGGGAAGAATCGTACGTATTTGAATGTTTTGGATGGAATGTTCTCCATTACATCTTCCAGTGAGGCGTTTCATCAGTATCAGGCCAGTTAGCATGCGCACGGCGGCTTAACATTCGTCAAAGTTGGGCGAGTAATCCGTACCTAATCCGTACCTAAAATGTACGAGCCTTTCATATGAATACTGCAGACACCTTAGGTATCTCTAGGTATTACCTTGTACTAGGAAATTCATCTGTTCATCTGATTTTCAGGCGAACCTTGAGTAAAAGCGCGATAAACTGATGAAAAGAACGTACCTAATGTTGTTAAGAGGGAAAGCATCTCTATCGTAGAGTTCCAACCGTACCTGTTTTAAACTTCCAATATGTATACCTTCCCCGCGGCTGTAAATTGGCGGCGATTGGATGTACCGATGTCCGACGGGAGAGCGCTAAAGAGACTCGCTCGGTGCTTGTCAGCGCTGTAATAAGCCCTGTAAATCTGGCGCTAGTGGCCTCTTGGGGGCTTGACGGCCCTGACAGGTGGGTGGAGAGAGTACCTAACGTCACCCTGGCCAACGTTCGATCATGCCTTAGCCCGCCCCTATTGATGATTGTAGGTTCCCCGTACCGGACCTGTGGTAGGCAGAGCAAGGGGATCCACTCCAAACCTCACTTCGACTTCACTACCAATTTACGCGATTCGGCCTTGACTGCATTTCATCAAAGCCACCACCCATTATCATCAATTTCATCCTATAAATTGTGTCGCCATCTCTATCAATGCCGTTTATTGATCTGCCTCTAGAATAGGCGTCCATCCCGCGCTGTTGCCCATCTGACGCGACCCTGAGTTGCCCACGCATGGCGACCGGCGGCGACCGCCAGCTACCTCGCCTCTCCATCTACCGCAGAGGCCATCATGTCTATCATGAACGGCCAGACGACCTGGCCACCCCCCGCGCATTATTCACATGCTGCTGCAGGTGGAACAAAGCCTTCTGATGATACCCAAACCATAGCCCAGTCCCACGATTCCGTGGACATTTCCTCGGCCTCGATGCCTGAGGCATCAGACGTAGAAGAAGAACGTAAACGCGCCCAATTTGCTGAACTATATCGCCGGACCGAATCGCGCATTAACGAACTATTTGCCGACGATGGGTCCTACAACTATGATGCCATCAACTCCTGGCGCCGCCCTACCAACCTCTCCGTATCCCTCCCTCCCACCACCGACCATGATCCCATCGAAGAGCGCCCTGCCAAGAGGGCCAGACGGGTCATCGATGAAGATGACTACGGAGATGACGACGAAGAGGACGACGAAAGCGTCGAAGATCGCGCGCTCGCTGGTCCTGTCGGAGCAACCCTCAATTCCAAGTCCGCGTCCGCATCCAAGGGCCTGTTGTCACCATCCAAGTCGGGGAGTTCCCCCGTACCATCCATTACATCACCTGGCAAGCCGAAGGAGGACTCCTCACGTAATTCGCAAATGCAATCGAACAATGTCGAAGATGCGCGTAAACAGCTCGAAGAGGCCCGCAAGGATACCGAGGAAGCTGCTAGGCGTAGCTTTCATACGATGTTCTACACCCTTGAAACTGACCGCATAGCCATGCTCGAGCAGCAGCAGCTGGAAGAATCTGAGAAAGCGCTTCAAGCTGAGATGGACAAAAACAGTCAGAACAACACAAGTGGGAACGTACCTGGCGAAAACCATGGTTCGCTGAGCAGCGCAAACTTGGGCGCATCTAGCCTTACCCTCAAACACCTAATCGCGCGCATAGACATGAAGCGCGATATGGTCCGTGCCTCGGACGCAGAGTTGCGTTCTCTCATGAACGAAGTGCGCAAGAATAGGAGCAAATGGGCCAACGAAGAGAACGTCAACCAGGAAGAGCTTTATGAAGCCTTGGAAAAAGTGCTTACCGAACTCAAGGCCCACACTGAGTATTCAACGCCGTTCCTTCAGAGGGTGAACAAGAGGGACGCTCCTGACTATTATAATTGTGAGTAATGTGTTGTGGCGCTTCGGCAAGAATGCAACTTCACTAACGTCAGCCAAAGTCATCAAGCAGCCCATGGATCTAAACTCCATGACGAAGAAGCTGAAGTCACTGACATATAAGTCCAAGGCCGAGTTTGTCACGGATTTAAATCTAATTTGGGACAACTGCCTGAGGTACAATCAGGATATGAATCATCCTCTCAGAAGGATGGCCAACGGCATGCGAAAAGAAGCCGAGAAACTTATTCCTTTGATCCCTGATTTGGTCATCAGACCTCGAGCTGAAGTTGAGGCAGAAGAACGACGGAAGCAGAATGGAGGCGATGATGATGGGGGCGACGATTCGGATGACGAGCCGATAATGTCGTCTCGCGGTCGCGTCGCTGGCACCGCCAAAGGCGCCAAATCCAGAAAGGCAGCGCCTACTGATCAGAAAGAGGGTACTCCAAACCATGAGCAAAAGCCGGTACTCCAACTGAATGGAGTACTGGCAAAAGCCAATCGCGAAGGCTCCGAGCTCGATAGTAGTAACGGTTTTGGAACGCCCGGTGTAGCCAGTGCCATGACTCCTAGTGGCGTAAACGGACACTCAGGCGTGGGGAGCAGTAACGTTGATGCGATGGACATCGACGTCCCTTCGATAAATGGCATGGCATTAGGGCAAGCCTTGAATGATGCGGCACAACAGGTCTATGAAGACGACGAGTATAAGATCTGGAAACAGGTTACGAAGAAAGACCGCGCCCTTGTTACTAAGCGGCGTTTCGACCTGTTTGACGGCAAGAAGCTCAACGTTGATGCACCTGCACTGCTGCGCACCAAGGCAGGCATGCGCAGATATGTTCGCAGCCTTCAGCAGGCGGACTCCAACGGTGCCATTGGTCACGGGTCCGGCGACATGTCAATAGAAACCGCAAAGGAAACCACGAAGGCCTCAGAGACTCTGGCTGAAGGTATGGAAGAGCCCGAAGAAACCGTCTTGCCAGATTATTACGAGCCCCAGACCGTGATGCCGGATATTCCCCAAAGGCTACAGTGGATCGAGGATAGCGAAGGTCAAGTCATCAACCAACACGAGGAATTTCTGCGTCAGCTTCCAAAGGGTTACTTCACTGCGCCCAAAAGTCTTTTGACTTCAAAGATTGACGCCAATCTCCGGCAGCTGCAAGAGACAAGAAAGGTCTGCTCGAAAATCGGGATAATCAAACAAATGCAGTTGCAGACACAGGCAAGTGGATATTCGCCTCGGTGGAGGTTGGCACAGTTTACTGACCTATGTGCAGGTGTACGCCAATCAGTTTCCGAAGTACAATCCTGACCCCTTTTTGGAAGCTGATATCGAACCACATGTCACATGCGGCGACGACTTGGTGATGGCGCCGCAGGTTTGCCGTGCTGCCTTGCAACGATCCGTGGCCAAGCTTTTTTACCATGCTGGCTTCGAAGAGTACCAGCCATCGGCGCTAGATACTATTACCGACATTGCGGCTGGTTATTTTCACACAGTGATCCAGACTTTTAAGTCTTACACTGAAAGTGAAATGAGAGATGTTGCATCAACTGATGGTCCTGGTGCAGTTGTCCCTCGACCCCGATATAATTACGAGGAGGCCGTCCTCCATACGCTAGCAGAGAACGGTTATACGATCGAGGAGTTAGAAAGCTACGCGAAAGATGAAGTTGACCGACTGGGTAATAAACTAGGCGGTATCCACGAGCGGATGAAATCCCATCTCAGCGATCTTCTTCGGCCTGCTGTTGTCAACGAGCCAGGCGGTGATGGGGCTGCTGCCTTTAATGATGGCAGTGAGCAGTTTGTTGGAGGAGACTTTGCAGAAGAGCTCGGTGAAGACTTTTTCGGTTTCAAGGAACTCGGCCTTGACAGCGAACTGGGCGGTGTCCTATCCGTTCCCCTACACCTACTTCAAACAAGAGTACGAAGCCAATACCAGGCTCAGAACCAGGCGCAAGGACCATCTGATGCGGTCTTGTTTGAAGATCTGCCGCCTCCCGAGCCCGTTACCAAGGAGAACATCCAAGAGCAGGTTGGCCTGGTTAAGAACTTCTTCCTCGCGAAGTTGCACGCTAATGGCGACCAACCGTTGGTGGAAGATAAGGACCTCCCTGTAAAGCAGCGACGACCTCAGCCTCGACTTGGTGCGACGGGCAAGATCGTATCACCGCAGAAGCGGCCTCCGAAGGAACAGAACGCCATCAACAAGAAAAGGAAGAAGCTGGAGCAACAGGCCGCCGAGGCCAAACGAATGAAGCTGGAGGCTGATAAAGCCGCTACTTCCAAGAAGCCTGCTGGCCAGGTCAATGGCGCTGCTGTGAAACCCGCACCCCTGACCAACGGCGCGCCTCCCATGGAGCGCATGGAGAGTTCTCAAACTCAGGAGAATAACAGTCAGATGGACAAAGATGACAACGGCATGCCAATGAGTCCTGAAAGCATCGAGCATTAGCCCCTCCATACCTTCCAATAGGCTTGTTTTTTGCTATTTGCATTAGTTCGCTTGTTAGTTCGTGGGCAACGGTACTGTTCTTTCTTTCTTTCTTTCTTTGCTTCTGACTTTATGTGAAGGGAGTGAATTGTTATTTCTATTGTTGTTCCTATTGTTATCCTCATAACAACCTTTATACCCATTCGGTGGGACTCTGTCTTTAGAAAGGCCCGTGAGAGGCCAGGGGCAGGTTATTAATGGTGTACGGAGGAGCTAGGCGCATTGATTTCCGTACTCTCATTGCGGAGCGTAGGAAGTTTACGTTGGGCATCGTGAAGGCCTTATTTCCCCGATCGTAAGGCTTCATTCACAATTACCAAGAATTTTTTGGACGACTTTGGAGATCCGCCCAACACGTAGTTGAGCTTTAATCCCCTTGGTCTGGTTTTGACATTACTTGCATATACCGGAAGGCAGCAGGATGAAAGATGGGCAGGAGAAAGGAGGTGGGGAGGGAGGAAGGTGGCATCAGGGGCGACGGCGGTAACTGAACAGAAGACAAAGGGGGAAATGTCTGATGCGTTTGATGACTGAAGACGTTCTTGCAAAAAACAAACCAACCCAACGAAAACCCACGACTACGAAAAAACTTGCCCAACACACTGTATATCTTTAAAGTAACAGACACACTCTGGCGTTCTTGCCTTCCCTAGCTAGCTAGGTATCCAGCTTGATATATTCATACTCGTGGAGTATGGTTGCTCGAAACATGATCAGGCCTGCGCGGTATTGAAACAGTCCTTTGAATCAGCTAGTCTGTAGGCAATTGAATCTATGCTGGATTCTACCGAAATCTGTCTTGAGGAGTACGGTGTCGTGTAGACCCTCGTTGATGATAACCCGCCCGTTCAACCATCTGAGCTAAGACTGAGAATATTCCAACTCATATCATTCCCGCCGTCTGCAAAACAACCCCCAAACGCCGCCCATGCCATGATATCATTATCATTACTCATCCCCTTTCTCCCTTTCCCTACAAAACATAAACAAACTCATCATTCTCCCGATCCGTCAAATCCAAAAAACGCATTGCCCCCAATGCTTTCCTCATTAAGATCATGATACGTGCTCTGCATACTCGTATCCACAATCTTCGCAGGCTTCCCATTCTGCACGCGTCGGCGTTCCTGCGTCTTATTCAGATAGGCGAGGTTGAGAGCCTGGAGGACGGCGCACGCGGCCGTCGCGATGAAGAAGCCGAGGACGACGCGTAGACCCGGCAGGTAGCTGGGTGCGTCGTTAGAGTTGAAGACGATGGGGCCGATGATGTTGCCGATGGAGGCGGCGGCGTTGTAGACGGCTTTGGGGGGTTAGTTCTCCTCTCTACAGAAAAAAGGGGGGATATA
This sequence comes from Xylaria sp. L1 SY-2022, assembly GCA_023079495.1. Lineage (NCBI taxonomy): Eukaryota > Fungi > Ascomycota > Sordariomycetes > Xylariales > Xylariaceae > Xylaria > Xylaria sp. L1 SY-2022. The sequence continues at coordinate 1,491,036 of JALIDW010000009.1, forward strand.
AGGGAAAGAATGGGAAGGGAGAAGGAGAAAGCAAAGGGTAAGACATACACATAATAACCGCCTTCTTCGTCGCCCCAGCCGTATTGGCCACAACCCACGCAACCATCACGGGGATAGTCCCAAACAAGAAAGCCAGCAAATAATACCCGACCAAGAGCGCGCCATCGTGGCCCCCCGTATGCGGAATCGCATACAACACGGCCAACCCCGCGATCACGGGGACCACGAAGGCGACCATGACGGCGGACTTAAGCCTAAACTTCTGCGCAAGCCACGATGCGAGGAGAATTATGACCCATTGGACGAATCCAAACGGGATATTCAGCAGCGAAGTCTTGTACTTATCGAAGCCCAATCCGTTCAGAATCAGGGGCCCGAAGGTATTCGTGACCGAGGCGCCGGCATTGATGAATAGCGAGAGCGCGACGAATAGATACGTTTTCGGCTCGAGGACTAACTCGCCTAGATGCCGCCATTTGAAGTCTCGATTGCCCGTGCCTGTTTGGTTCGCGCGGAGACGCTCCAGGGCTTTGGGTTTTTCTGTGGCGGAGAGGAAACGGGCGGAGGGGATGTCGTTGTCGAGTTTCCAGTAGATGAAGGGTGCGGTGGCGACGGTGATTAGGCCGACGAAGAGGAAGATGCTGGGTTTCTTGTCAGTCTAAGTCATATAACTACCTAGGCTTTGTGTTCTGAAAACGTCGAGACTCACATCTGCCAGGACTCGAGGACGGCAGAGTTGATATGTCCCAGCCCATACGACAGCGCGGCCGCGACGATCGTTGCGGCACCATTCGTGCCATACCACGCCGCGACACGCAAGGGCTGTTCGGCGCGCCGGTACCACTGTGAGGTGATAACCGAAAACAACGGGAGACAACCGCCCTCAAACAAGCCCAGAAAGAACCTCGCAGCAAGGAGAGAGGGGAAATTATGACACGCAGGCAGCACCGAGCACGCAATCCCCCAGCCCAGAAGGAGCGCAGGCATAAGGATGCGATGGGGCACCTTAACAATGAGGACGGATGAGAAAGGCTGCCAGACGAGCTGCGCAATGGGCGCGATGGAGCCGAGGAGGGAGTATTGGCCCCCTGTGAGACCGGTGGATTCGATGAGGCCGAAGGTGGCGGCGTTGCCGAGGACGGTCTTGTCGAGGATTTGGAGGAAGTAGACCCAGACGATGATGGGGAGGATGACGCGGTCGGTTTTGCGTCTTATGCGTTTGTCCTGGGGTTGTGTTAGCTATGGGAGATCTTGAGGAAGAACGGAACATACATCTTCATCCGTGAGGACGACGCGTTCGTTACCCATGGCTTTCTCTGCATCGCCCATGGTGTCGGATGGGGATGCATGGCTATCCCTTGCGCATTCTTCATGGTCAATGCTGATACCAGCAGTCTCCTTGGATTCACTCATTTTCACACCCTTTCCTATAATACACCTCCAAGACAGAACAAGCCCTCACAAAAACAGTTCAAACCCGCATACTTATAACGCCCTCTTCTCCGCATTCTCTATCTGCCGTGGTTACATCCCCCCCCCCCACACTCCAGCTCTACAGGTGCCTTTTCTTTGTCCCGAAGATGCGAGGAATGAGGTCACTCCTCGAACAGCAGGGGGATTCGTTCCTGTGATTCTGAATACGGTATCCCGACGCGTTTGGCGTGACCGTAATCCAGGCATAAGCACTGTCGATGCAAGCAATGATGCCAAGGCAGCTGAACGTGGGAGATGCACGACATTTGATGTCGTTTCGGGTTCTCGGTCGATCAAACGGGTCAACGTTGTTCTCCAAATATCCCGTATCGCGTTCTTCCAATCCGGTTTTCTTAATTTACTAAAATTACAGAAAATCATAACCCAGTCAATTACTACCATACTGCCAACCCGCCGTTGTAGTCAACTCGACATCAACATCAACCCCGGATCGTCCAATGACCCCCACACTACTAATCACCGGTCCGGATCTGCCCTCCCCCAGATTTCCTTACCCCAAAAATAGGCAGTGCGGAGTTAAAAAAAGAGGGCTTGGCTTGGGCCGGGGGTTGGTTCACAGATTTGCGCCATGTGATCTGTCGGAAAGCCTTGGCAACCCAGATCCCACGACTCCACAACTCCACCACTTACAGATCTCAGAGAAAGGGGCAATATCTCCCGAGATATCAGAGTAACGAGCATTTATGAGTTTATGATTGAGTACGAATTCGTTTACTATCTCGACGACTATGTCCCACGATCACGACATGACCCCGGCACCCAATCCCAAACCAACGGATCCCCGTTCGGTGGCACGAAAACGTAGGACGGACCCAATTGAAGCCGAAACCTGGTTGACAGAAAGCCTTGGCGTTGCACGGAAGATCCGGTCCAGGGATTGGCAGCTGCCGCGACCCGAGATGTACGACGGTATCGTAACAGTGCCTATTCCTACTGAGCTACTGTGGTAGTCCGAGGCGGTCGGGATGTTGTTATACCATCCATCGACAATCTATCACACAACGACTTGTTGCAGTCAGGTTTTATGATATTTAGGTATATTCTTTTGTTCAGATATTGCAAGTCAGAGTCTCCCTCTGATCAACACTAAGGATAAACACCCCGGTGTAGCAACGTTTGATTGTGTATTAATACCCACAGGCACACATCCGTAGACAATGCTTTTGATCCCCTGAATATATTGTATATGGGGTCCCTCAAGCTCTACTCCTTCCCCGCAAGCCAGATATCACTCTTGAGGCTCTCAATGATACTCTCTCTCAGCCAACCCTCATCCGACCAGTTGATCTGACTGGGCGTGTCCTTCGCACCACTCTCCTGCTCTTCTTTTACTAGTACGCCTTTCCATTCGAACCACTCAAACAACGCCTTGAGTCCCATTAAGCTCTCATGACTGGGATTGTTGATGCTCTCCTTAAGCACGAGTCGCGTATCAACCACCGTGCCAGCGGCATCACCCACATCTGGCCCACCAATGCTTCGGTCAAGAACCAGCCCACGTTCAGCTTGTGTCAGACTCTGTAGAGTTGGCACTTGGTCAAATAACCAATCAAGAGGCTGATCCGTGCAGTTCTTGGGCTTATCATTCAGGCCACCGTTCTCACCCTCTTCCCGAGTCAATGCCATTATCGTCGCAGCAAATGGACTGTCAGTAACGGCACGCCGACGCAAGAAGAGAGTCTGTCTGTGCTTGAACGCTTCTATGTACTCCGGATGCGCGCTGAAGTCTAGTTCAATGTTCCAGTATTCCGATGATGTTGTCCGTACACTGGAGATTTCATCAAGAGGTGGTAGTAGACATGGTGTAAAGCGAGTCAACTCCTCTTCGGAGCCTGATGCACCTTTCAGACGAATCGTTATCGGTAGGACGACCGACGTGTTATTTGTGACGTCCTTCGTTACTAGACACCGTGGATCAGTGGCCAGGACCCAGAAGTGTCGGAATGCTTGAAGATGACCCTTGTTATCCTGGATACTGTCGGGAAAGACAGGATAAAAGGCCAGGAGTAGCGAGCCAATAGCCAAGTTCGATGTGCTGAATGTCTGCGTTCCGCAACCGAGAGACAGGACACCTATCGCCATATGCACCGCCATGTGCGAGCCATACGCCGTCTCCGTGTCATTGCGTCCATGCAACGACCTCAGAACACGGAGCACTTCCAGGTCACATGTGCCTGCCATGACAGTCGCACAGGACAGCGCTGCAACATTAAGACACATTCGAGCCGTAACCTGCAAACACTTCTCGTCGAACGTAGCATCGGGCTTCGGGTCTCGGCATTGTGCACAGAACCGCTTGAGGTACACCAGCAACACATCTCGGACCACCGTGTTGCCGGAGCCAGCATAACGCAACGCCAATGCAAAGCAAAGTCCCGCCAAGATAGTGAGAAATGGGAGATGCGTCGAGTTGAGTCGCCCGCAGGATGTATGGTCAAACGACTCATCTGTTGTCGTTTCCACGAAATCATGATAACGATGCGGGAGATTCTGGCGAATCCATTCATGGCTAGGCATGATCTCCGACCATAGTATCAAGTGTTTGGCGACTGTGCGAAGAAGGACTATATCCGGCCGGATGTAGTCAAACTGTAAGGCCGCATCGGGCACGTCGATCTTCCGTGCTACAACGTGATCTTCTGACTTCATGTAGATAAGAGCAAGGGCAACAACGGCGGCGGCAGAAGATCTATCGAGGATATGAACTTGCTCCACTTTCTTCGTTTCTGATGCCAATGTGAGCAACTTCTCCGTAATGCGCATATCGTGGAGGCCCTTTAAATCCATCCCCTTGCCTAGGTTGATGAACCCCAAGGCAAAGCCGGCGGCTAGTCGGTAGCACTCAGTACGCAATGGCTCCTCATCGTCCTCGGTCTCGATATGCTCAATCTCCGACATCATGATCTCACTCATACGACGATGCTGACTGTTGCAATAAAGAAGTCCAATCCCCATGATACCCGTTGTCTGTGTAAGGGGGGAGAGGTTCAGCTCAGCGGCACCTTTCGGTAACATCCGAGTGACGTGTACAGACAACAGTCGAGTAATGAGCGAGTCCATCGTTCCAATATAGGAAGCCGCCAGACCCAGGAGAAGCCCAATCGATGTCATCGTATGCTTCGGGGTCAAATATTTAAAGGCAACCCACTTAGCTACATCCTTGAGGTGCCCATTGAAGCCCAGTGCCAGTAGGAACCCAGCATGTCGGTTATTGAGGTCGTTCCCTGGCTTGTTGTAAAGGATCCAGGACGTGTCGATTCCTTTCGCGTCTCGGGAAATCGACAAGCCGGCGGCAACGCCAGAGTGGAAGAAAGCCCACGCAATCTTCTCTTCTGTGAAGAGTGACTTGTCAACACCGACCGTCACATTCTGTGGCTTCACGATGCAGTTCAACACAAACCCATGCACATAGAACTTCTGCGTTAATAGCGGAAATCGAAGTCCATAATTCATGAGTCCTCGACCGGATGGAATAGATAGGGTGTTAGTAGCAAGTCTTGTGACGGCCTCTTTTTGCTGTTCCAGGTAATACGGTTCAGTCCACTCTGGACTTCTGTTTAATCGAACTGATCGAGGTTTGGTTGTATTGAGCATCATCTTCGCTTCATCGAGACGGCGGTCTTCGTTGAATATATCGCTAATGACGGCATATTTATCGCTTTCGGCGGTATCGTCTGCTGGCGAATCATTGAACACCATCACGTTTTGGCAGAGTGAGCTGAAGTCCCAGGAAGCGCTATGGTTTGTATTCTAGCACAAATGTCAGTGGGTGAGTGACATAAAAATACGAGAAAATATCTTACCAGTAGTTTAGTCGAAGAGCTGCGGAAGCTATTCGTCTGTAAGAGTACTGAATCGACATCAGCTCTGTCAACCAATTCCAGCACGCCTGGGGACCACCCTGATGGCGGATTCGGTTGACATCGAGTAATGGTATCTCGAAGGGGGACAAGTATAGCTTCCGGGAGTGACTCTAGGATAGCAACCGTGATGCCGCTCTGGTGTAATGCTTCCACAAAACTGGCGGGCGATTGTCTGCTCGACTCTGCCTTTTGAAATAGGCTCTCAAACATCTTGATTCGCGGCAGATAGAACGGCGAGAGAGCTGAAGCGATAGTAGGCATAGGCATGCTCTGCAGTTTCGGGTCTTGAGAGAGCCCACTGCTGATCCAATCTAATACGCCCCAGTGAGCAGGTGGTGGGGGAACTGAAGTGACAGTGAATCTTTGCGCCTCGCTCATATGGTATGGCCAGTCGGAAGGCATTTCGAGCTCGTATAGCTCTAACCATCGAGACCAGCCCATCCACTTCGATATCTGGAGCAAGACAGCGCGTAGATCAACTGGGCCCGGTGACTTTGTATCGGGGACCATGATATTGAGCTTTTGCTCCTGAAGCAAAAGATGTAAGCCCATAAAAACGTCTTGGGCATAGCCAAAGCGAGCGTGTTCATCCATTGATGGCACGGTGGGTAGATATTCGTAAAGCTCGCTGTCGCCATCGGAACGATGAGAGGAGATATATGCACATGCACGCTTAGTTTGCAGCGCAACAAAATCAGTCTCCGTTTCCGGGCCAGGCTCGCAAAACAGTTTAGGCGCATCATCTTCCTCAACCATCCATCTCCATGCATTCGTGTCAACCCATGATGGATGCGTTGATGGGCCTGGCGTCTCATTGTTGCACATCGCATCCCAGTCGGCAAGATCGATTCGCGCTCCACTGCTCGATCTGGCAAAACTCCGTGATCTTTTCCGGGGAAGCTGGTTGGGCACATTAGTATCGATGTGCACCCCCAGGGCGAGAAAGATCATGAGAATTTGGATGACAATGGCGGACCATTCAATATCGACTGTCTCAGCTTTCTGCTCGCGAAGCCATGCAATGATATCCCACCAACCAGCAAGAAGATGGTCTGTGAACGGTGCCGGCAAAATGGCACGAAGAACCCCGAGGATCTTACGAACTTGGGGTGTTGTAGGTTCCAGCTGTATCCTTATTTGATGTAGCTGCGTGTGGTCTCCGTCCACAACATCCACAAGCCCACGGAGTTTCGGATACCGCATACCTGCGAGCTCTCCTTTGACGGGCGTTATAGCTCTCCTGAGCCCCACCTCCCGATTCACCAAGCTCCCACGGTAGGCAAGCGTACGCATGTTCGCAAGTAACAGCTTATCAGGTAGTTTTATGGGCGCGAAACTCCAAGGTGCCTGAACACTGAGGTGGCGTTGTCCATCACTGGCTTGCGAAAGCATGAGGATCATGGAGATGTTTCCATCGACGATCTTGCAAGAGTCAATGACATTGTGTGCCTTCTTGAGCTGCCCAAACGTTAGAACGACTTTGCTAGGCTCGTTGATCTCAGAAGCGAGGGGTTTTCTGAACTGCAAGTGCAAGGACAGAAGTTGAAGTCGTTTTTCCATTGGATCTTGCAATCCAACTAGAACTTGTTGACGCACTATGCCATCGACAACAATCTGTGGCCCGGTGACACAGAAGATCTTAGATTGCTGGCGTGCCGGCAGTTTCGAGAGGGAATACCGTACGTTGCTGTTGTCAACGGGCACGGTATGAATCTTTGTAAATTTCATTTCCTGTGTCAGACCATCGAAATCGTTATCATCGAGTCCCATTGTGTGAAAACCGTCGAAATCTCCTCCCGCTTTCAACTCCTCCAGCAAGCTATCCACGGGGCCCTCTGAGAAGTTCCCGAGAAGATGCGAACCATGGTTCAAACTTGCGTTTAGATTGGGCCCGTTGAAAATGCCACTTGTGCGAATTCTTTGACTCCCATAAGACGTCTCTCTCCTGATACTGGTGTGGTTCGGTATCTGCGGTTGGTCGACGAAGCCTGCTCGGTCTTGGGACGCCGACAAATCGGCCCTAGCTAACATCGAGCTTACCCGGCGGGATGTTCGACGTGTCACGTTAGAAGTTTCATCATAGACCACAGAAGACTCCAACTTTTCCAACGCCCCATCGGCTTTCTCGACTTTCCCACTTTTCCTTGATCGCTTCCCAGGGAGAGGTGCGCCAAAGCTCTCCTTGAAGTTGGGCTGTAGAGGAGTGCTAGCACCGCTAGAAAGAACAGGTTGCATGGAACTACGACGGGGTGCCGACTTTCTGCGTTTGGGCTTGCGAGCAGCAATGAAAGGATCGCTGGTATGGAGATAAGAGAGCCGCCAAACAGTATACATCGACGTCTCTCTATTTACCGTCACGGCAATGATAACCTTGCCATCGAGACTTTTCGTAGATCCACTGGCCTGGCAGATTTCTTCGACATGGAGAATCTCCTCAGCTCGGTCAAGAAAGTGCGGCGACTTATCAGATCTTGGCCGACTTTTGCTCTTGTTAGAACGATCTGGTTGGGTAACGATCAAGCCTATGTCCAGCAAAGGGTCTGTCAAAGTAACGAGTCGGGGCCAACGCGAGCTGCTCTTGTCATCGGGTATCTCCCATGTATTATCAGGCTGAGTATTGAGCCTCAGGGGTAGGGCCCTTGGCTTGCCTAATCCCTCTATATTGAAGGTAGACTGTTGCGAGTTCCAAGTGCACGAAGTGGAGACCTGGTTGGAGAGAAATGAGTTGGGAGGAACGCGTGGAAACTTCAGACTGGTGGAAACAGAGGCATCAGCTCGATACTTCCGCTGGATGATCACACCTTGAGGGGCGGCACAGGCAGATTCGACCTCAAAGGGCATGTGGACAACATGGCTTCCTCCATCGAGAAAGTAGATGTGAGCTTGTGTCTTGAGGAAAACCACCAAGGCCCTCGACAGGGTCTGGCTGAGGTGTCCGGGGTTAGTGTCGGTCCTAGGGGCGACATTGTGTTCGGAAACGGGAAAATAAGTCAGTAAGGCCTGGATGATGGACTCCTTTTCTAGCTTGAAGCTATAGCATTTGCGGAAGATGCAGCCGCGAGACCATATGACGGCATCCTTCGTGATCAGCAGCTCATCTTCGGCGTCGCCATCGGCAGTATGATCAACTACAATGTCCCATTCGTAAGTCGAAGGAGAGGGATTCTCTGGCAAAAGCTGTTCTTGAATGGCATATTCGAGCGCAGTTGGTTGGTGCAGTCCAAGGGATGTCACCGAAGCCATAATGCTTCAGTTGCAGCCATTGGTTGGCAGCTTTCAGATGGCGAGAAATGCGATGTCATACATCGAACCTCCCACGAGAGTGAGATTTCAGATGAGAAATGGGGGATGATGATTTATCAGAAAGCAAGAGTTGACTGGGAAAAGGTGCGCCCCCGAGCAGGAACGCGATTATCAAAGAGCACCGCTATATCGATAGAGCCGAGTGTCGCGTTTTGGGGGGGTAATTAGGGTATCGAGGTGTGCCTTGAGTTAAAAACACTCAAATCAGCGGTACCCGAGAGGTAAGTACTTCGGTACATGTTTCTGGCCTGAATGACACCTGCTAACATTGGCATCTTGGGCAAACATCTTCGGCCACTCTCGGCTAATTACCCCACAAATGGTACTTGACGTCTGCGATTGCGGTACGCAGCAATGACGTACACAGTTCATTATTACGGTGCCTTTATTTGTCTCAAATCTATACGCACTGTTTTGATCTGGGTCCTATACCTGCAGGTGTCTCTGACGTAGGTTGCTGGCTTCATGATCATCGGCCATGTTTTTGTATACCCACCAATTGCTCTCAGTTTCTTAACGATACTGCGCGTCTCTCCTGTCGCCATATTACTGCAGTATGCTGCTGGCCCGTGAAGAGTATTACTCGTCATGACAGAGGCAACGCCCAATGTGCGCAACGACCTGCCACCTGAATCGGTCGACGAGACCTCGCAACCCGAGCACGTAGACAGCAGCGCTCATGGAAGCAACGAAGATGTTGCGAAAAAAGATCCATCGAATGAAGCCATGACTGGCGCCTCTGCTGGAAATGTCCGGAGTCGTGGCGAGGCAGGCGCAACACACGAAGACGGACGCAAGATAAACGCTGCTGGAGAGGAAGACAACGAGGACGACGAAGAAGAGGAAGACGAAGAGGAAGAGGACGAAGAGGAAGATGAAGAGAGCGACGATGACGACAGTGAAGATGACGAAGACGAAGAAGAAGAAGATGATGAACCGAAGTTGAAGACTGTCCGTCTTACGCCGCATCTTGCTTCTGTCTATAGGAACGGTGACTCTACCAGCGCTTTTCTTGTTGCTGGCGATAAGATGATATTGGGCACACACAAAGGAAACATCGTAAAGAACCCTTAAATCCTTCCGGCGTCTATCTGAGCCATGCGCCTATGTCAAGTTTCTGACAGCTATCTAGCATGTTATCCAACTCCCTACATTTCAGTCACTGCTCGCCTATCACGCGCACGATGCTTCCGTTACGAGCATCTCGATCTCGCCCTGTCCTCCGCCTGCGCTGCCGCCTACCTTGAAGCCCGACGCTGTTGCCAGGGCTATGGCACAAGCTGCCAGTCGCCCGGTGTCGCGGCAATCCGGAACCACTTCTCCCAACCAAGCCCGAAAAGCGCGCGAGCTCCCCCAAATTCCTAATCTGCCTTCGAATAACATTCATATTGCGACATCTTCCATGGATGGCCTTGTGCGTGTGCAGTCTTTAATGGACCTTAAGGATTGTCAACTGAGGAACTTTGCTCGGCCTGTCCAGGCTGTTGCTATATCGCCCGATTATAAAAACGACCGGACATATGTCTCCGGTGGCCGCGCTGGAAATCTCGTGCTAACAGTTGGTGCGCCGCAAGGGCGGAGCACCTCGACGACTGTTGGAACGGCCGCCGCCGCAGCTTCTGGGTGGCTTGGTAGCATGGGTCTTAGCACGAATACCGGGAAGGATACCATCCTCCATTCTCAGGAAGGGGCCATTAGTACGATCAAATGGTCACTGTCTGGTAAATATATTATGTGGCTTAATGAGTTCGGTTTTAAGATCATGCGTACCAAGATGTATCTCGACAGCGCCGATGCCGCAGAAGCCTGGGTACGTGTCGGCCACATAGATCGTCCAAAGACAGAGGAATGGGAGCAGATGGCAGGATTTTGGGAAGGGCGGGCCGAGTGGGTCGATGACCAGGCTATTAGCAGCGGCGACGACGAAGTGAAAGAGGGCGAGTTGTCGACAAACCTATCTCCCGCCGCTGCGAAACTATCTCTCCAAGCAAAAACACACGATAAAAGTATCGAACGACTCGTCGTTGGCTGGGGCGGTACCATATGGGTAGTCCACGTGCATCCGTCGCAACTCAGCTCAGATAAGAGTGGCACACACAAATCAGGTGCGCGTGCGGAAATTGTGAAGATGTGAGTTGACGCCTCGATCTCAACATGGGATGTTCTGGTTACTGACCTTGCAGATTACGCACGGATTGTATCATTTCCGGCATTTCGTTATATACCCAGAACCTGCTTTTGGTTCTTGCTTATCGTAATCCAGATGAAGATGAAGAGAATGACGACAATGATAATAAACAAGGGGGTGGCCCTGGTGGCAGCACGGCTCTTCCCTCCAGTAAAGCCAGGCATAGACGAAACGCTGTCCAGCCTGAGCTGAGACTCATTGATCTCGTTTCAGAGTGCGAAGTCGACAAAAAGAGCCTAGAAGAGGTTAACAACTTTCAAGGCCTGTCTTCTAATAACTACCATTTAGGTGTGCTGCCTGCCAGCCGAGCAGCCTCAGTGGTTGCCTCACGAGGTGCTCTCGATGCGTTAGCAGGATTTGGTAATGATATGTGGAATGCTGCTATCAACCCAATCTCGCTTTTCAGCTCCGGTGCTAGCATACGAAGCAAACGTAGCATCGATGGTATCTCCAGGGTGAATAGCGGTGGTATGCTCAGCAACGCACGAGTGGGACTCTACTCTACCTCTCAACCGATACATCAAAACCTGGGGAAGCCCGGGGCGAAGATCTTCATCCACAGTCCCTACGACTGTATCTTAGCTACCAAGAGAGATCTAGGTGACCATCTCACCTGGTTATTGGAGCGTGAGAAGTACCAAGAGGCATGGGAACTACTGGATGAACATCCTGAAATCATGGCGGTATCCGACAGATTCGATCCTGGTTTCCCGTCGACTCCAGACCGGAAATTTTCGATGGTGGATGAGTTCTACGACGATACATGTTCTGTTATAGACTCACCAAAACTGCAGAACACACCGGTTGAGAAAGAAAAGCAACGTATAGGTGAACTCTGGATTCAAGAACTCCTGGACGAAAATGACTGGGAGAAAGCAGCAAAAACCGTCGCCATGGTAGTAAGAACACCAGAGGGATGGGAAAAGTGGATTTATACATTCGCCAGCGCGAAGAGATTTGACGAGATTACCGACTACATCCCGACAGACCCTATGCATCCGCCTATTCCCAGCACGGTGTATGAAATCGTGCTCGGTCATTATTTGCGGATGGATAAACCTCGGTTTAGGGAGTTACTTGAGCGGTGGCCTCTAGAACTCTTCAACATCCCAGAAATCGCCACTGCGCTCGAGAACCAGCTGAAGTTCCGCGACGTCCGCGAAGATAGTATCGAGGATGGTGAAAAGGGGCGCGACTGGCGTATCGTGATGGAAAGCCTCGCACATCTATACGAAGCTAACGGGAAATACCGTGATGCCTTGAAATGCTACATCAAACTGCATGATGCGGACTCGGCGATGAGACTAATAAGAGATAATCATCTTGCTGACGCCGTAACAGATGACGTGGCAGGCTTCATCTCACTAAGAGTGCCCGAGGCCCAACTGAGCCGCATGAGCATGGCAGAGCTCGCCGAGCAAACATCGGAAGCTATAACGTTGCTTGTGGAGGAAACCCTTCGAGGCCTCATTCGACTACATACCGTGGTATCACAGCTGGCGAAGAAAGAACTGAACCTCTATTTGTTTTTCTACTTCCGGGGGCTCTGGCAAGAGTATAGGGAGCAGCCAGCGGATGAGACAGTATCTCTTATTGACGAAGAAGCGGATCTGGTTGTCCGTATCTTTGCGCTCTTTGATCGTGAAATCCTCATGGACTTTTTGAGGACATCGACGTCTTACGCCTTTGAGAAGGCAGTCCATGAGTGTGAACAAGCACGATTCATTCCGGAGCTGGTTTACTTATACTCCAAGACCGGTCAGATGAAGCGAGCACTGTACCTCATTATCGATCAGCTTGGAGATGTCTCCCAGGCTATTACGTTTGCGAAGGAGCAAGATGATCCAGATCTGTGGGAGGATCTTTTAGAGTACAGTATGGACAAGCCTCGCTTCATTCAAGCACTGCTAGAGGAAGTCGGAACTTCCATCAACCCAATCACTCTCGTTCGCCGCATTCCAGAGGGTCTTGAAATCCCTGGTCTTAGAGAAGGGTTGAAGAATATCTTGAAGGAGCATGAGATCCAATACAGTATCTCGTCAGGCGTGGCGCGTGTCCTCAGGTCAGAGGTTATAGTCGCACAGAGTCAACTTCGCAACGGGCAACGAAGGGGTATCAAGTTCGACGTTGCGCCTCACTCTGACCTCCTCGATATCGAGATTAAAGACGCAACCAAGGGTTCAATTCAAGAAGCCTCGGTTACAACAAGCAAATCAACGAGGGGTTCGGCGACTCCAGTAGTCAGCTCGCCGAGGACACCCACCCATGCCATGGGCAAGTATGATCAGCACCTTGATAGTGGTCGGACAGATGTCGGACCTGGTCATTGCGCGACATGCCACGAACCATTTACCGAATGGGAGATGGAAACTCTTGTAGGATTCGGATGCGGACACATATTCCATCTCACCCACTTGCTCGAGACCCTCCACCCGGGAGAAGATATCGACCCAATTATTACCATCAACAGGGACGCAGGACGTTCACGAGGAGGCAGATTCATTCGAAGCAAGGTCACGCACGCGCGCCTACTTCGGGACCGAGTTGAGAGTGGATGTCCCGTGTGCCATTCCAAGACACAGACTGCCATGCACTGATGAAGTCACGTATAAGCCCTAGAGGCAGCATTTTGGCGGCGTTAAATAGGGTGATGGACGGGGGTTTACGTCATGGCTATCCGGATCTATAGCCATTCATGTTGTATATATCGTAGGCCTTCTGGGGTCGATTACGCTGGACGTTTACGCTGGACGGACTGGACGGGTGGGACATAGGGGGGAACGTGGACGTGGGATGGAACGACTGAAGTGCCTGGGGCATACTGAATGGTATACGGCTTTATGAAAAACACCCCTTTGCATCGTGCTCCAGCTGGAGGTCTGGAGTGTGTCAGGCTGGATTACCTGCTATGTATAGTCAGAATGCAAGATGTAAGAAATGAGAATTCTCCGGTCTGTATGCTTCGAGGCCCTCAGAACGTCGAACTTGATCACCGCACTGACACAATGACCCTACCTCGTCACTGACGGGTTTAAGCATCCGTTTTCCACCGCAGTGTGACCCTGGTTCCCCGAATCCAAACGTCATTCTCATCCGCAATTCCCCGTCAGGTGTAGGTGGTGGTGATATCGACCAAGAGGCCAAGCGTCGTACATGTTTGAGATGGAATCCCACATCATCACTCGGACATCGAACTGTTCAACTATGGCGCTGCACGCACGTACGTATGATATATCACCAGTAGGTATCAACCCAAAGAACTGATAGTTATCGTGAAGGGAGGAATAACATACATATCCAAATATTACGATCTGAGCATCACACATAATATCACATGTCAACCGTCCGACTTCGATATGTAAAAATGACAGACATTGACACATTATTATAGGCAATTAATATCGTACTGCCAAGATGACCTCTCACCGGCAGGCAGAGAAGAGGGAGGAACTCAGCTCTTTACATATTTATAGGCGCATGAATTTCTGGGATCCCTAGCATCAACTGTTGGTTGTATTTCCTCCAATACGGAACATCCCGCATGATCCAGCCAGGGTACATGTCACCTTACAGGCAGCAGTCCGGACAGCAGAGCCTCGAACAAGTTGCACGGTCAGACGGAAAAGGACACAGGCGTATGCAGTTCTGATTCGTAGTATTACGACGCACGAGAGAGGGAAAAAAAGAATCAGCAAGTATCGTACGTGGACCCAAGACGAATCACCGTAAACAGCGATCGATAACGCCGATGTTGGGGGTGCTTTTTGGTTGTCGCTGTAAATAAAGTAGTCGGTGGGGAACTCTTCTTGTCTACGAGTAATCCGTACCTACACCTACCCTTTACCTCTCTAGTTCCTGTTGATTTGAACTTCTCTCCAGCCAGTTACCATTTACCCGTTTACCTACTTTATCATCGCCGCGGGCAACCAGTAAGGATTCGTTTCTACCTAGATTTCCATCTTAGGAACTCCTTTAGCCCGATCGTACTTTGGGTCCCACACGCGCACGACTCGCACGCAACTCCTGTCTTGTAAGGACCATACCTGCAATAGGCCAAAACAAAGATAAAAGTAAAAAAAAGGGAATACACAAATCAGCGAGAAAAGCCCGGGGATTGAACCACAAAAAAATAGAGGATAAATAATCATGGCCTCGGCAATCCACATCAACCCGGAAGCCCGGGCCTGGGCGCACGAGACCGCCCGGCCGAGGAACGGCGCCGCTGTCCTCGCCTTCCACGAGACGCTGCCCGACTACGACAAGACGCCGCTGCGCTCCCTGCCCGGCGTGGCGCGCGAGCTGGGCCTTGGCCACGTGCTAGTCAAGGACGAGTCCAGTCGTTTCGGCCTGCCCGCCTTCAAGATCCTCGGCGCTTCGTGGGCCGTGTATCGGGCCGTCGGCTGGCATCTAGGCATCCCTGTCGCCGATGGCCAGTTCCCTATTGCCGAGCTCGGTGCCAAGGCGCGGAAGGCCGGTGTCAACATCGTCACGGCGACCGAGGGGAATTGCGGGCGCGCTATCGCTCGCATGGCGCAGTATATGGGCATTCCCACGCGTGTATGGGTGCCTGGTTTCATGCCTGAGCAGACTCGCGAATTGATTCGCTCGGAAGGTGCCGAGGTTATTGTGAATGAGGGCTGCTATGATGATCTGATCAAGATCGTATCGGAAGAAGCTGAGGAGAGGGATACCATTCTAGTCCTCGATGTGAGCTTCGAGGGGTATACTGATATACCAAAGGTAAGCGGGCCCGCAGACTGTTAGAGTAGTTAAGCTCCTTTGCTAATCGGTATTTGCAGTACTTCGTCCAAGGCTATGGCACGATGCTTGTTGAAGCAGATCAGCAGGTCTTGGAAGCGGCAGGCCGGGCCGCAACCCATGCGATAGTGCCATGTGGTGCTGGCTCGGTGGCCGAATCAGTCACGGCACACTATAAGGCCGCAGGTCGGGAATCCAGGGCCACGATATTAGCTGTCGAACCGATAGAGGCGGCCTGTCTGCATGAGTCGATGAAGACAGGTCAGCTGGTCACTTTCAAGACCGGAGAAACCATCATGCATGGGTTGAACTGCGGCACACTTTCCACAACAGCATGGCCAGTGCTCCGGGCAGGAATTGATGCGAGTCTTGTTATCTCGGACGCCGAATCACACGCCGCTGTGCAAGAGCTTGCGGCTGCTGGCATTATGGCTGGACCCTGTGGTGCTGCTGCTTTGGCTGCTTTGCGGAGAGTGTGTGCCGAGACAGCGGTGAAGAACGGCCAGGGGCTCGACGAGAACGCTGTCGTTATTCTATTCTGCACAGAAGGCGTGAGAGACTATGCGGTTCCTATATAGTAGATGCGACTAAGGAGTGCAAGTCTAGGTTGAATGATGTATTGGGGTTGTTCTCTTTGGGATCGGGTTGGCTTAATGGAGCAACGAAAAAGATATTGGGCTGAGGGACTGGATTATACCTTTCAGGCCGGCTGGCCTTTGAGACAAGATTAGGAGGATTGGAATAAGGCGTCTGTCTAGAGAAGCTACAAGAGTTGGATCAGAACCACACCGGCGTATATCGTTTGCGCAGTTTGCGGGCAAACTACCTTTTTTCACCTTCGTTTTGCTCGCTCTTTTGAACTTCCTGTACATCCGCGAGCCCGTAATTTTGAACTAGGGCCTCGCACTTAGAGAGAGATATTATACATTTATATCACACCGATACCCTTGTTCCGACTTCAAGATATGCGGCGCGGTATGGCGCGGCGTTTCGGCGGTTACTTGGCCTTTCGTGAACGGTGTTGTCGCGCAATGCAGCGACTCATGACGGAGATGCATTCTCGGAGCACCTTTTCAGGGGCAGTCAGAGGCTCAAGCTGGATTTGACGGGACGCACAGATCTATTCCGCACCAGACCCCTTCTTGACAGCTTTAGAAGCCCACTGAGAGCAGGTAGCTCATCACTTTACCGCGCACATGACCCTAGAAGCAAGTGATGGTCAGTACACTTGACACTCGGCCCACCAACACGGCGATCTAGACAATCTACAGGTGATGCGATCCCACTCTCGCGCGTCACCCGGGCTGCTGGCTGCTTACTCTTATTTTAATATGCTTGTTTGTGTCTACTACACGAATGTCCTTATCGTGAATCTGTAATACATCTCTGAGGTCGTGCTTCAACGCCACTAAGTCGCCCTCGCCGTTCTTCACTAACGTGACCAAGTGATTGCCACCGCGTTGCGTCACCTGATAGACGCCAAGGTTACCCATCCTGTTGCGACCGACGAAGTAAGGTAGTCTGCGAGCAGCAGCAGCGGCGGCGGGAGAGGGAGTCGATGAGGTGGCAACTGGCTTGGCGGAAGTTGAGGCTGGGACGGCCTCAGATGTTGCTGCAGTACCGGCGCCAGCATCTGCGGCCTCTGTCGCATTCGTGAGTGTCCGTATGCTGAGGGGTCCAAGGAAGACGCTCGGCCGAATCGAGGCGGTCGCGATCTTGGTGGCTTGCGCTGTCGCAGCTTGCGCCGTCAGCGTCCGGAAGGTCCTGGCAAACATGGCTGAAATGGGTGGCGGGATGGGGTGGTGAGGCTCGACGGTTCGGAGATGTATGGATTCACATGGAGATTCACATGGAGAGCTTCACTAGCATCAAAATAGAAAATTGACGACCGAGCAGGTGCACAGTGTGTTTGGCGATTGGATTACTGTGCTAATCCAGGCATGTCTGGCAACATCCGGGGAATCATCGGTCAAGCCACATCATCAAATTGGCACGGCCACAGCATGGCCACAGCCGTACACGCGTGCTTTAATTGGCTGGTCGCATCTCCCACAACGTGAAAAGTGGAAACCCGAACCACCAAAACGATAATTGCCATTCTGCCCCTCCACCCTGCTAGACCATTTTTTCCCCAACCCATCGTTACTCAACAACTGTCTCTATCGACCTCCGATCGGCCCATCACGAGCCACCATTCGGCAACATGGCGGACTACGATCTTCTCCCGAAGCTCCTCCCCTACCTCGACCGACACCTCATCTTCCCTCTCCTCGAACACGCGACCAACCGCCTCCCTGAAGATGCCGATGACGCGGCCCTTCGGCCTCTTACCCAGGCCAAGTATGAGCTCCTTAAGTCCACCAACATGACCGACTTCGTTGGCAACCTCGAGGCCGAACTCCAAGGACTTGACGCACCCGCACCCGAGTATGAAGCAAAGCGCCACGCCGTCATCCAGCGCCTGGAACAGTTCGAGGAGAGCACCAGCAAGGTCACCGATCTGCTGGGACGCGACGATGTTATTGGAAACCTGCGTAGTGACAAGGTCGCCAACTTGGAGTTCTTGAAGAATGAGCACGATGTATGACCATCCACTTGACTTGGCGTTTGATGTTCAGTCCGTACTGACCGAATCGGTGTAGGTGACTATCGAGATGGTGAACGCGCTTTACGACTTTGGTAACTTCCAGTACAGCTGCGGTAACTACGCCGCTGCTGCCGACTTGCTTTACCAGTTCCGTGTTCTCTCTACCGATAACGACAAGGTTGCCGCTGCGACATGGGGAAAGCTTGCGTCCGAGATCCTGACAACCAACTGGGAGGCTAGTGTCGAGGAACTTAATAAGGTGAAGGAGATCATTGACACCAAGCTATTCAACAACCCTCTAGGCCAGCTCCAGCAGCGCACTTGGTTGATTCACTGGGGCCTCTTCCCTCTCTTCAATGATGAGAAGGCTCGCGACCAGCTCCTGGATCTTTTCTTCAGCCCTGCCTATATCAACAACATCCAGACTAGCAGTCCCTGGATTTTGCGATACCTGACGGCGGCTGTCATCACCGGCCGGAACCGCACACGAAACTCTGGCCAGCACCAGAAGCAGCTCAAGGATGTTATCCGCATTGTCAAGCAGGAGGCTTACGAGTATTCCGACCCTATCACCGATTTCGTGCGCGCGCTCTACATCGACTTCGATTTCGAGGAGGCTCAGCGCCAGCTCTCGCTCGCTGAAGAAGTCTGCCGATCCGACTTCTTCCTTGCCACTGGCACCGACGCTTTTGTTGATTCCGCTCGCCACCTGATCTCCGAAAGCTACTGCAAAATTCACGCTCGTATCGATATCAAGGACCTCAGCACGCGGTTAGGTCTTGGTTTGGACGAAGGAGAGAAGTGGATTGTCAACCTCATCCGTGACACCAGAGTCGATGCCAAGATTGACTACAAGGAGGGCACCGTAGTCATGAACCACCCTCCCAGCTCGGTCTACCAGCAAGTCATCGAACGCACCAAGGGTGGATTCTTCAGAACCCAGGTCCTCAGCGCCGCCGTAGCACGATAGACGAATGCTTCGCGGTAGTTGAAAAGGAAATTCGATACCCATTACGTAGAGAGCACTGCGTGAAAATATGAAAAAATGCAGCGAAGGCGTGGGAAAAGCCTGTTTTTCTCGATTGCAATGCATGAACGGCGTCTGGGGTTATGGTACAGTTCAAGGCGGTAGATGTGTACGGTATCTTTGCGTTCCCACGAAAATCATTCTTAATACGACAATGGTGCTTGGACCGACCGAGGGCCAACGCCTGTGATGGCAGACTCAAGGGCGAGTCACCAGTGTCAGTGAAATCGCAAATATTCCGGTGTTGGGGATATTTGCGAGAGGATGGGGATCTTGAAAGCATTGAGGTTAAACCGGCCGCCTTTTCCTGTTGTTCGCATTCTTTACACGCAGAGCTGCAAGACGAGCTCGACGGTCTCGATGCGTGTTACACCGGCGAGTTACTCCATAAGTAGGTAAAATGAGATTACCTGAATAACTAATGTACGAATGAGGGTGCAGAGCTCTGAGGGCCTTGTCAAGTCGGTTGATTTTAGTTTACGTCGCCACGGGTTTATGGACTTGTGGTTGGCAGAGCTGGACTACAACTTGGTAGCTACACACGAATCATCTTGCGAACTGTACAGTTTCTAGTATCATGCGTACAGAATTGAATTGAATGAATTGAGAGAAGAATCTGTCTCCTGAGTTTCACTGTAATAAAGCCACCTGCACGAGCATCGAATGGCTCGAGAAACGGATATGATAAAGACGAATAATACCTGCAATTCCGTACTTCGTAAATAACTTCTATCTACGAGTAGTTCTATTGTCGCAGAAGGCATACCTAACCAGCTTGTTTATGTATCAACATGGCCAGACCTAAAACGGAGATAAGGATTGCTGTTGAGGCTTGTGAGCTAAACAAACCAAGATTCTCGAATTACGAAATACCTACCGGGAGAGAAACTGTTCATGAATTCGAGCGACCGTTTCACAGACTACGGGATTGGACTAACCCGATACAGTTATGTGTGAAAGCATTCGGTGACGCAATGGCAAGCCTACTCCGGTCCGCCATAGATCTGACGGCCATAAAACGGGCCGTCATGAGAGATCGCCGGCCCCTTACTTTTTCATGATTGGCCACAACCCATTCCGTCAACTCAGAGCCCCAAGCTGTCCCAGAATTCTGCACCTCCAACATCTCTCGCGTTCGTTCCATGTCCCCCCCTATCTTCTCACCCACTTTGACGAAACACAAGTCATGATTTGTAATTTCACAAAATCAAGATATCCTAGTCGTCTACAATATTAAATAGGCTTCTGATAACATACTATCATGTCCTCCTCTGAGGCGCGGAAGAAGCAGCAGGGCCGCGCACTTGAAGCCGCGCACTGGCTCTTCGAAACCCAGAAACTTCAACTTGCGCAAGATCCCAACCGCCCCCGTTCTAGCATCTCATCCACTCGAGATGCCGCCCGGAAATTCAGCGTCAGTAAATCAAATGTAGCGCGCCAGCTGGCCGCTCTTAAAGCAGGCAAGACCAGTGCGGGCACTGGAAACAAAGTCGGTCGTCCGAACAGACTCACCGATATCGAGGAGCAGATGCTCTCGTTCCACACCTTGTGAGTGATGCCATTGCGATGTGCACCAACCCATCAAAAGCATATCTCTATATCTCATGCCAGATTCACTATATGCTTGGATGTATACTTGTATCCCAAGTCCCTTACTACGCCGCCTAGAATTAGAGGTGTTAATTCGATTTCTGTAGTATGTTGCGACGTGAGATGCGACCCGTCTCTATGAAAGTCGTCAAAGAGGCAGCAGATGCACTTCTATCTCGGAGGAAAACACCGGGCGCTCCAGTCAGCGGTAGCTGGGTTCGAAGATGGCTGCGGGCAGATCGCGCTCAGGCTCGTCTGGGGCTTGCCAATGGGACTACGGATGGTGCCGCCCTTGACGCACAGAACTCGGAGTTGATGGACGCTGATCTTGATGATGAAGATGATGATGAGATCGATGACAGACTCGGAGAAGACACGCCCAGTGGGCCTGAACCTGCGGATCCGAATTTGTATAACAACGCCGAGCCAGATCCTCCTACGCAAAGTTCAGGGGAGTTAGTCGACAACCCTGCCAAAGACCTGCCAGAAACTGGACCATCATAGTCGGTGTACTCAAAATCTGACGGAACCGTACGGATCCAAGTTTTTAAAGAAGGTATTGTTCCAACTACGTTACAAGTACAAGCCTCGTAGCCTTGCTATTCGCCTATTTCCATGGAAGACGCTCGGCCCTCGACACCAATTCGACAATCAGGTTGAGGCTTTGCATTACCAACATCCTGGTATTCTGATACTGTTCGCACCGTCTAGCACATCTGATCAGAAAATGGAAAACATAAACAGTTCGCTCGCCATCGGTCGTGCGCTACGCTACAGAACTACGTACGACCCATTCTTCCAGAGCCCCTCACAGTTATGATATTTTTTAGTATAGGAGCAGATGGGGAGAGATGGACTCAAGGTTCTTCTTCAGCCTTCTATCTGTCATTTCGTCCAGATGGGGGATGGACGCATCCTTGACTAAGGACTGAAAGGCTCGGCATGATAGTGTACGGCCTTACTGCGGATCCAGATCAAGGCTAAAGGTCTCCGAAGCCCCCCTCAACTTTCAAGGCGCCGGGACGACAGAAAGAGCAAAGTGCCTTTCTGATACTTTCGGACCAGCGGCTCACACTTGAGGTTTTACCTTACCTTCAACCATTTGTCAAACAGGCCAAATTCGTCAGATCCCGATGCTAATGCCGGAAGTCTCTTTCGCAAAACATCATGAACCAATACAGATTGTCTCCACAGCATCTCTATGAATTGGGGCCAACTGGTGTGTAATGGGTCAGAAGTAAATAGCCGAAAAGATCTATCTCGAACTGCTCATTCCGGCTGCCCAACCGGACCTAGGGATGCAAGTTCCCCCCCGTCCTCATTATCGTACGAAGTACCAGCTAGGATGGTGAACCAGTCGCAATTCATCGCCATCACATCACGATGATAGGTAGTCATTGTGTATTTCGCCGAGAGACACTATGACTAATTGCAACGATTCATGATCACGCCGTGCCGCTATCATTCTCCCATCTCATGATTCAACTGAGCGGTTCACATGCACGTCTGAGTTCTCCCGGCTAACTCGGATCTCAGAGGGGAATATGAAAGCCAAGCCCTGGACGAGTGGAATAGAAAGACCGTTGCTGAAGTTACTAGTTGACTTCGGACAGTAGTAGATGAAGAACTGCCGGTTTTGTTACTTGATGGCTATGTCAAGTGCCCTTCCCGTATATCGCCAAGAAGAAACGGCTCCGAACACTGAAGCGTGTCTCGGAAAAGCACTTCAGGCGAAAATGTCCCACTTTATGTGATGATGATTACTGAACTCATCGCGTGTGAAAAGAGTTGTTTCCAAGATATGCGTCTCTGCTCGAAGAACATTACCCGATCATGTCGGCATCTATTACATGCATGAAAGGCCGAAGGTGACCCGTACCCAAGATCTCCGGCCTATGACCAAGCAAACACAATAGGGATTGTGAACCGTCCCTGCAGGCAAACTACATATGTAGCTCCTTATTACAGAGACGCCGGTTGACAGGTTCATATTCGTTGGAAGCGAGCTGTTGGTTCCGTGGTTCTACGCCTCATCTTCATGACATGGTGTTTCACCACGTTATCAATCAGGAGATTCCCTCGTGCAGTCCGTTGCCCTTGCATCGAGACATGCATGATCCGTCTTCGTCGTGATCCATGATCCCTTGGCCTTGGTCACACGGGTCTCGGCGTCTTCGCCACATTTACGACTTATCCCAAGATACGCACGATGGCATCATTCAGATTCTATCAACTGGCCGTACAAACGGGACCCACCGATTTCTCTGCCGTTATTTGTCACTATTCAGGGGTTGGAAGAGTCAAAACTGCATGCTTGGTATGTCGATCCTCCAACGTTTGTGCAGAATGCGAAGGAACCCAGAAAACTGTGTATTCCGTCTTGAGTACTGATTCTGTGCATGATTGTCA
Source organism: Xylaria sp. L1 SY-2022 (assembly GCA_023079495.1). Lineage (NCBI taxonomy): Eukaryota > Fungi > Ascomycota > Sordariomycetes > Xylariales > Xylariaceae > Xylaria > Xylaria sp. L1 SY-2022. The sequence continues at coordinate 1,514,255 of JALIDW010000009.1, forward strand.
GATTCTGAATCATCTTCAGAACAAGTACGTGATTAGATACATAAGTTAACTAGGGTATACTAGAACACCCCCTATCTATGTGACAGACCATGACTGATACACAGTCAACACCATCCTGTGCCTACTACCTAGGTCAAAATATATTTATACGGCTTGCTAGCATCGGCCTTATTCACTCGTACCAGCTGAATCAGGATCCGACTTCTTCTCCACGTTTACAGGTTCGAAGTCTTCCTCGAACGTCATGAAGACATCGTCGTTCATGTGGCGGTGCCTCCACACAAAAATGATTGTCTGAACGAACAGTGCAACAGCGGGCGCAGACCAAGCATAAACTAATAGAGGGTCGCGAATGATCGGGACTAGGATCTCGCCCAGAACACTGGATGCGGACATCATGAGCAGGCCGATAGCAATAACTGAGGCGCGCATATTTTCAGGGGCTCGGGCGTAGGCGAGTTCGTTTATAGTGGGGATTATGAAGATCTCTGACAGTGCTCCTAAGGAAACAGTCGGGAGCTGCCACCAGATACTGATGGGCGATACACCATCGCAGGTGCTGGCTTCGTATCCGCTGGTAAATGTCAGCCAGATGATATCTCTCGGCGGATTACGTGCATCACTCACCATGGGCTCGTCTCGTAAACACGATACTGGACGACAGCGCCTATGATACCTGAGAGAGTCGCAAATACAAAGCCACACGTGAATCTGTCGATGCGTCCAAACGTAATCCGTTTGCGCCGAAGGAAGGGGTACAGGACCCTGTCAACAAGCGGCGTTGCCACAATAATCGTCAACGAGTTGAAATGGGAAAGGAGATCGCTCGGAGCGCCGTTACTCGTCATGGACGCGCCCTGGTTACTCAGTACGGAACCCACGCCACCATCGTTCAGGAGCCAGACGGGAATATACATGAAGATCTGAACGACCTCCCACGTCCGCCCTACATCGCTGACGTTCTTCTCGGAGTAGTCGACGCTAACGCCACTCTCGGCGAGCACGGATGGCCTTACGTTTTGCCATAAATTCTTCGAGAATATGTTGCCTTTGCTCTTCTTAAGAGCCGATGTGGTGATTTTGACGAAGCGTGCAAGATCGGAGCCTTCGGGTTTCTTTTTGACAGTGCGCTTGTAGACTTTGATCCCCCAAAGTCAGCAATCAAGTCAGGAGTTTCTATTGATCTTCTTGGCCCTCACAAATGATAACGTTGGAATATCAACGCATTTGAAAGGGAGCAGCCTCCAGAAATAAGAGCGACTGAAATGGGGATCCAACTTACTACTAGCCAGCAAAACCGGCAAGAGGAAATAGACAATACCAGGCGCTAGGAATGCTAGCCAAAACCCATGATACTTCTCGATATAGACCATCGCGACCGAGAAGAAAGCGCCGAAATTGATAAAGATGTTGAATATCAGGAGGATATGGTTGATGGTGGTCTCCGGATCGACGAGCACCTTCTCCCCTGACTTCAGCACCTTCGTATACTCGCGCTGGTGTACATACTGGTCGACGACGGTTGGCGGGATGTTAGGCTTGAAAATGCCAGCTCCGAGACCCAGGAGAAAGAAGCTGACCACGAAAGGGGCGACTCCTTTTCCTGCTTTGAGCAGAACTGGCGCAGCACCTCCAACTTATCGTATCGCTATGTCAGCATCCGCACGTTCAAGCTACCGTATCAACAAGCATTCGACATCAACTTACTGCAAAAACAGAGATGTTAGCTCTAATTCCACAGATACATTTGTATCATACGGGAAAGGCCACATACCTCATAATAATGTGGGCGACGCCACCAATTAACACGCCTAAGACAATGGCTGGAAAGCGACCAATCTTGGTGTCCGCCAGCCAGGCGCCAAACATGGGAATGACATAGGCAAAGATTTTGTACAGAAGACCAAGAGCAGAAGCGGTTTGAAGACCGAGATTGAGCGCACCGGAGTGCGCGTTGGGCTTGCTCGGAGCAATGGCACCGCTACCATCGCCGCCCTCTGGAAGGGGGAATTGGAGATAGTTGTTGAAGACAGCGCTGACACCATAGTACGATGCGCGCTCAGCCAGCTCGACAAGACAGAGAGCCCATGCGGAACCTGGAATGGAGTCTGGCACCTTTCGCAGTGTTGCTCGCTCCGCCTCGGTGGGTGGTGGGTATCTCTCATGATCGACGACCAGTGCCTGGGATGATTCCGCCGTGCCACCCCGGTGGAGTGAAGATGAAGGGTTGGAAGTCAGGTCATTCTTTTCGACATCCACGTCGACGCTTGTGACGGGTTTGGTAACATCCTGCGCAATAGGCGCCGCTGTGGAAGTACGGGCTTGTCAGCTTCTGATCAAATCTGTCCAAATGGTGCCATACCCATTCACGATCGAGTGGTTATATTGGGAGCACAAGTGCTATAGGGACAACGACTCCGCGACCTTGACACAAAAAACAAACAGAATAACAGGCCGCGGCAGTCTAAATAGGAAAGTCGACATGGGAGAAGGGTCGGATAGATCGCACGGCACTTACATATAGTGATTCCGGACATCTTCGATACGCGAATTGGTGGCGTCGGGCGCCTTTGCCAACACCTTCACTGATCCCGAATTGCCCAATAGAATGATCTGAATGATCGAATTGTGGCGGTAGCTATTGCGCCCTTGTGCTATACGGATCGTATGGATATCTGGAATTGCGAAAGTCCGTCTATCCGGCGGGCGTTCTTGTCACGATGGGGGCATCTTATATATGGATGTCCGCCCATGCACGCACGGACTTTGTCAGTTACGGCCACGCCATTGCCAAGTCTCAAACATGGGTTTTAGAATTTGATGGCGAAACCATTCACTTTTGCCTCACTTCACGCATTAAGTCGGCATGTTCACGTTGGCACGGAAGTCCGTCTGAGTGTTACAGAGGTAGCTTGGCTCGCAGATGGTTCAGACGTGCTTCAGACGTGTTTCCCATCTGCAAGACAAGCAGAACAAAGGCAACTTTAACACCACCACATCCACAACACGTGCAGAGCATCGTCCAGACAGCTGGTTGCGTTCTAGTATGAACGCACCATCATATGATCAAAGGGGGGGAAAAAGGAGGGGCATTAGGCGTTCCATAGACGCACCGATGCCTTATCTCTTGCGTACGGTCGGACTCAGACATATTGAGACGCCACCTCGAGCGCAACATGGCAACACCTTCTGCACGAACCAATATTTCCCTGCTGCTCTACCGAGCTGGGGTGGTGGTCCCTATGCCCGGTTGTTCTGTCAACTCACACGAAACCTGCTTGGCACTACCACACCACAGGGGAGAAAAAAAAAGAAAATTTCGACGTCATCGCCGTTTTCTCTAGGCGATATGTGTGTTGCTGTATGATTGCCACTGCAATGAATGGGGTTCTTAGTAGATCCCGCTCGCCATGTCTGCTTGTCTCCTGTGCCTGCGCTGCGTCGTCCGCCTTCCTTGTCTTGCCTGCTGTCTCAGGAGCCTCGATGGCCTGCGGTCTAAGCTAGAGAAGACAATGTGATGTGGATTACCGAGCGGCGAGGGGATGATGGTCCACATGGCCGACCCCAATGTTCCGTCCTGATTCCTCACTCGGTAGCATGCGGCTGTGACAGGCGCTGCTGGAAAGGCATTCCAGTTGATGAAGTCTTGCGAGTGGGAGGTTGTCGCTCGCGGATTCAGCCACGACGAATCCCGGGGGTAGTACGGCGGAGCGGGATTCAAGTAGGACGTGTCCGGGTCCCGCCCCGTGTTCTGTCGCTCGGACATCGTGTGCGTATAGCGTGCTTCTTCTTTGTGATGTTTCTTGGTCCTGAGAATCGAGTTACTCAGTGCGTTATCCATTCGATCAAGAGTTATCGGTGGTCAAGTTTCGACTTGCTCTCAAGAGGGCCGAGAGACTTGATATATACTCTCACATGCTCGAGATCAGTTTCTTGTGTTGAGTCGAAGTGACGATTCTTCCGTCTTTCTAGTCACTCGTGTGACTATGTTGATTCAGGGCTGTCTGGATGAAGATACCTCGGGGGTCATATATTACACCAATATTGAAGGCTGTCACGCATTACACGCGTGGGCATAATGTATTCAGATACGGACGGAACTGCAGTCGTGTTCTGCCAAAGCAAACACGACCGACTACAGGTGATGTTGCCTCGGGGTTCATCCAGTAGGTTCCTTAGAGGACAGACGGAGGGGCCCAGCTCGGTTATAGCTGTTAACTGCCAGCGACTTCAAGCCTCAATGTATTCTGCTTGCTATGAGGATTGAACTGTGTGGGCAACAGCGCTCGGCCTCGGGCAGTACGTACGCTCCCCAGATGTGCTCAACTAGAGGCACTTCCATCCGGTCTCTGGATAATCAGGAGAAGGCACGGGCCTTCCTTTCTGCCAACGTCTGCCAACGTCTGCCGCATCTTCTGATCTATGTAGGTATGTATCCCACCAAGATTCTTCTGCCACCTTACCTCCTACCTTTCTCCTCCATCATCCTTCTTCCTCACCACACTCTACCTCCCACCTCTACATCACTGCACTCTCGCGTTCCTTCTCTGAACCATAAACTCACCAAGACTTTCAGTCTATATCGACCTTGCATTATTGTTACATCACTTGTCGACCACTCACAATGTCGTCGACCCGTAACAACCCGACCCGCAACACCCAAGGCCCGCCAAAGATTATGCCCGAGCCCATCTTCGAGGGCCTCATGGGCGAAAATCCCCACCTCTACGTGGGTAACGTCTGCAGTTATATTGGCGTCCAATGGCCACGTGACTTCAAAGAGCCGGACGACTTAAACTCCCGACTCTTTTCGTACGTTTTTCGACATGGTCTGACTGGCCGGGCGCAAGAATGGTACCTCAATTTACCTGAGGCATCACGAGTAATGCCCACCATCGTCATGAAATTCATCCAATTCTATGACCATGTTGCCTGGGCGAGCCGCACGCTGGCACAGTCCCAGCGCCTGAGCGAGCAGCATCTAGTCGACCGCGAGCGTCGGGAGGCCGCGCACCGTGCTGCCGACGAGCAGGCCACCACCACCACCGGCGATCAGAATGTAGCCGACAGCGCGCGCGGGGACGTTACCGGCGACCAGGACACTACAACCAGCGACCAAAACACCACGACCGGCGGCCAGCAGGCCGACGACCACCAGTTCCCTGAAGCAATGAGCCATGCTTCCGGTTTCGACATCGAAACCTTCGAATTGGCCCTCCCAAACACGCTCACGTCCATGATGACGCGCCTCCGCCGGCTCGAAGAGCACGAGTCGGACGTCAAACGGATGATGAGACAATTCGGAGATTACGTCTATCTCACGAACCGCCTTATCAAGCGCGTTCTCACGATCGACGAGATGCTCCAAGAGCTTCTCCCCTATTGGCAACGGGAACGGGAGGCCTACCGAAGGCTGCAGACCCCGCCGCCTGTCGATCCCCCGGTTGAGGACCCCGACCAAGCGAAGAATAACACCGACAGTAACGACGATATTAACCGGATTTGATGCGACAAATCCGTACAATGTCGTACTGGCGAAAGGTGTTTGGATGGTTATGGTAGCTCGGATTGTATCATGGGATACTGGAGGAGGTGCAAAGGAATTCGGGATTATTTGTTCTGTTTTCTCTTTCTGTTTTCCCTCTTCCCCTCAACGAGGGAAGTCGGGATCGGCATCTGTTTCCTAGTCCTTCCCATCTTGTTGATGAACTCGTGCTTTCCTCCATGAGGAACCACATTCACAAGGTGACGTGGCCTGTTGTCGAGTCTTGTTGAACTCGTTACGAGTTCGTACTTCTTCCACGAGGAGCCACCTTTACGAGATACCCTGGGCTCCGCCTTACTGTCGCCCACTTGTTGTACGAGTTCGTGCTTCCTCTATGGGAATCGCTGGTCACGGTTGGTTTCCTAAGATCACTGTCAAATAAAATAAAAAATTGCGCAGTTGCGAATAAAACGCTCTTTAGCTGTGCAGTGCGCGTGCTTTCGTACCATTTATCTTCCATCATCCGAATTAATACGCAAGTAAAGTGTACGGAGAACTGCACGTAGATATGGACATCTGTTACAAGTGAAGTACGGATGCCATACATTGAACGATCATAACATTTTGGCTCGACTAATCTTTTGAAAAATCTCTAATAGCTTAGCGAAGCTGGGTATTCACAGTCTCGGTGGAGCAGTTCACTGTCTGCGAGTATGGACTGTTGGTTCAATCTACTTAATGCAACACACAGGCCAGCACACTCGTACTTAGATGTAGATGGGAAAGATTCGGAGTCCGAAGTGCTCCCCGGAACCTGGATAACGTCTAAAATCATCCCAGGACGGGATCGTGACACGGAGGACTTTGAGCCTGAGTGAGTCTCGTGGGACCTCACTAAGTGGCCTGTGTAGACGTGTTCACTCTGTGCAGCCCCTGATACTTCCCTCCACTAGCTACATTAACTTCTAGATCACATTGATCGGTGGCATACTTATTGCTGAACGGTTTGAAAAGTCGTCACTGCACATACATTCACATCGAGAAAAGTCTTCAACAATTCGGCAGAAAACATGGCTTCTCAGAAAGGGGTATCCCATGGTCTAACCTGTCAACCCTAGTACAAACTCGAGTCTCCTATCAATCAATGTTACTGTCGGGTCACCCAAACTCCTATCATGCAATTACAAGCTCGCAAACACTAGCCGTCCAACTCTCTCTACAGAATCGTAGTTGTCCCGTACCCCTATTTACCGCTTGAACGTCGCGCTCTTGCCAGCCTTCTCGCCATGCATTCTACGTGCGGGCTTGGGTCCTTCAGCCGTCATTCCGTAAGGGTTAAACCTTTTCTTGCGCGGACCGCCCGTGGCTTGCGGAGCCTTGGACTCAGACTTGAGAACGGACTGCGCCTTGCTGTAGTCGAAAGGCTCGTCCTCACTCTCCTCGGCGGCGTCATTCGACTCCGCATTCTCCTCCTTCTTGGCTAGCTTGGCGGCCTTTTTGCGTTCCTTACGCTCTTCCTTGCGCTCCTCCTTGCGCTCCTCCTCTTGCTTCTCTGCTTCCTTTTTCGCAGCTTTGCGCGCCTTTTTCTCGGCTTTCTTGGCCTTCTTGGCTCGCCTCTTCTCTTCCTCGTCGTCGATGGCGATTTCTTCCTCACCAAGAACGCCCGCGTCTTTAGATTCCGATTCTGTTTCAGCATCAGACTTGGTGAGCTGCTCCGTGGCCTTGCGCTTCTTGCCGGCCTTGAGTGTAAACTCCTGATCGTTTAGAGCAAGAACATCTTCCGTCTTGACTGCCACGGGTGTTGCGACCTCGGTCGGAATGTATTCGGACACAGTTTGCTCCTCGACCTTTTGATTCATGGCATCTTCTGCCATTTTGGCAGCATTGACGAATTTCGCCCAAGGCAACTCAAACTCCGTTTGTTTCGGGAGAGTTGTCTCGCGTGGCGGATCCCAAAGACTGCTCATGGGCATGTCACCCCATAGCTGGGATGACTCGGAGACCAGATCTTTGATCTCAACTCCATCCTTGGGTCGATTCTGTAACATGGGGAAGACTTGACGAGCGACTTCACCAATGCCCATGTTGTTAGATGATCGGCCACGTATGACTTCCCCTACACTTGGACCATTAGAGCCTTCGGCCATCGCCTTGCTGACGGCAGCAAACAAGCTGGACAATTCCTTCTTTGCTAGGTGAGCGCCTGGATCGAGCAGACCGTGAAGCGCCTTTTGATCCGGGGGTAGTCGCTTGGCTATTTCGATTAGGTTATGGTTGCTCAAGACAAAGAGAGGACTTTCATCCTCCTTGCGCGCCAACTCGTCTCTCCATTGGTGAACGGCGCGGAAGACTGAAAACTGTTCTCTGGAATAGTGGCATGCCGTATTCCGAACGAGCAAGTTGAACCAACCAGATGATCCCTGGCCGCCCTCCGCATCGTAGGTGACCGATTCGTGTTGGCGCAAAGATGTCAGCTTCGACTTGTGCAGAACGCGCGCCATAACCTCTTCGCCTGGTTCGCCCGGCTGAGAGGATGAGAGGATCTCATTTCGAAGATTGTCGTACACGTAGAGAAGGTAGTGGGTATCTGAGCGCGCATAGTACATCATCTCTTCAGGGAGTGGCCTGTACGGGAATTGTTAGTACAATAAGACCGAGAATTGGGACAACGCTTCAAATGCAGGGCTACCGTACCGAATTCGCCAATCCGCCAGCTGATACTTTTTATCAGCATCGAAGTCTACAAAACGTTTAAGCAAGTAAGCAAGACTCCTGCCGGGATAATGAAGCGCATCAGCTGCTTCGAATGTGTCGAATAGGCCGACAATGTAGAGACCGCAGTCTCTCTGCAGCCAGACAATGTCCATGTATGCGCCGTGGAGAACCTGCGCTTGTTAGTTAAAACTGTGGAAAAGGGGGTTTCGCGACAAGGTTACCTTGATGATGTTAGGATCAGCAAACACTTCGTTGAGAACTTCTAGCTTGTGCCGCCATGGCTGTAGAGTGTCCACGATCCAGTCTTTGTCGCGGGTACTGATCTGCATGAGAGAAAGCAGACCGTTGTAAGTTCGGAAATCGTGGTGCTCGGTATCTATGGCAATCACAGTTGCGCCCTTGAGCTCCTCGAGCATCTCAAGCACCCCTTCGAATGTATCCACATATGTAGCAGTGGTTTCTTCAAAAGAGGTGTATGGAATGGGTTCTTGTTTCTCGAAAACAGCTTGGGGGTATTCGAGGGCAAGAATCTCTGTCTCGTACGGATGCTTGAACCTATACATGCCGTCAGCACTCTATAACTCTTTCGCTGCTCTAGTGTTGGCTCTTGCGCAAATTGCTTCAAAGGCGAAGATAAACATAGAAAATAGATTAGATAGTCGTACTGGAAGACTCCTGCTTCGCCTTGAAGACTTTCAATACTCTTCTCAAAGGGCAAGGTCGCATGCGGCTTCTTGGTAAGGATCGGCTTCCAAGGGACGGGACCGTGATTGTTAGGCTTAACCTCGAACTGAGTCTGAGGTTTGAGAACGTTCGCTCGGCGCATGGACTGGTCCAAAGCATGTCGACCCTTCTTCGTAGGGGGTGTGGGTTGATCGGCCGGGGCAGCCTTCCTTTTGATCGCGCCGGTGTACTCGTCCAGGCACGTGTCAGCCTTCTCTAGCAGGTTGTCTAGGACATCGACAATGCGAGACCAATGAACATCGATGTCGTCGGCATCTTCGAGATTCGTCGCAGCTATGTCGGATCCTCTAGTCGCCGATCGAAGCAGAGACGAAGTGAGAGTGAGAAAGCGAGAGGTAGTTTCGTCGAGGTCTTCGGCAACGGTGGGGTTGCTAGTTCGCTGGAAGCTCAGGTCTTCGGCGGCGATCTGGTTTGCCAGTCGCGTCGTGGAGATGAGAGCACTCTGGATGCTCTCTTGGAGGGTCTTGAAGTTCTGGGACGATTCCATTGTCGTCCAGTCCCGACTTCGTCGCGTTTGTCACGACGAAGTTATGTGATGTTAGATGTTAAAGCTATAGGTAAAATAAGACAAAGGACAAGCTGCACTGGTATGTGATATATTAGCACGAGGGAAGTTCAGGCAAGGTACGCGATAGTCCCGGTGGGTTGGTTGTTAATAGCAGGGAGCGATAGTACGAAGCAGGTCGGTTCAAAAAATTGGAACGTCTCGAGAACAATCACCAGCGCGCAAGTGAATCGGATAAGATAAGGCGTCAAGTACCCCGCGATAACAGAAAGTCGCGAGGACCTACGGGTAGCTAGCGGTACCTCACGTAGCTGTATGTCCCGGTACAAAGTACCTCTACAGTACGTATCTTGAGTCTTTTCTGAGTGAGCATTGAAGGTAGCATCAAGTACAGCACTTTGAAATAACATGACGTAAGGAGTACTTTACCCATGAACATAGGTACCGATACTTAATTGCATGAAACCGTTACCACCAAAGGGACGACAGAATGCATGTGCGGGATTCATGGTAAGGGGAACGCCCATGTGAGTTGCAACTACGAATTCATTAATAGATTTATTGGTAGAAAGATATGCCAGATCCGTTCAAAATCATGAGATGCCTTGTGAAAACAAAGTACGTCGTCGTAGGTACAAGTTATGGGCCCGTTGCGACAAATGGCACTCTACCCCTGATAAAGACACATTCCTGTATGAATGCATAGAAGCTATTGGCGTTACATGCATATAGACTACAGAATTGATGGATCCGAACCTCGTTTGTTCCTGCGTCTGCGACTAACACTCACCATCAACTTCCAAAGTCGCCTCCTTCAACTCATCTCATCTAAACGTACATTACCACAACACCTCAGCCTGATACTACAGATTGCTGCTTTATTAAAATGTCCGCTTCTCTAGCACCCGAATGTAACGAGGTCAAAGAGTAAGTAACTATCAAAAATATACAGATCGAATAATGTGGAATCTGACCGTGTTTGCCTAGACGATACGACACCTGCTTCCTGAAGTGGTACAGCGAGAGTATGCCTGGCCCCTTTTCTCTTCATACCGGATGAGAACTATATGCTAAAGCCTTGACATAGAGTATCTCCGTGGTAACGGGAAGGCGGACAGCAATGAGTGTTCCAAACACTTCGAGAACTACCAGAAGTGCCTGAAGGTTGGTTGTTTTCCCTCCCACTTTTATCCATCGAGTTATGACATCTCGTGCTTGCTCACATCTCTGATTCTGTCGCAAGGTCGCACTTGAGGAGCGCGGTATAGACAAGCTCCTGGCGGAGGCCCGGGAGGATAACAAAGAGAATAATGCCATACATATGAAGCGGAAATGATGACTTTCTATCACTCTATCGCTATGTCAGCGTCATTCGCATAGTCCGACGGCAACGGTGTCGCCCGCCAGGTTGTCAGGTTGCCCGGAGTTCTTCATATTTTGGTCCCGTTGAACGATCGACTCCTGCATAGTAGTTTAAGCCCTGGGAAGCCTTCATCTCAAGACGTTTTCTTTGCAGAGTAGCGGTTATTTCGGTTGGAGCCGAGTCATAGAAGAGAGATGTCATTATAGAGTCCCGGCGGACGGCTGGCGACGATGGGCGTTGGCGTTTCAAACTGTACAATATTCCATACGGGCCTGGTTGTCGCCCACACAAATAGGGGATGACTAGTAGGAACAAAGCCTGGGAATCTTCGTCTACAGGTTATTCCATAATAATACCCCTTTCATCTTTCGTCTCTTCGTTCTATTTCTCTGCTTATCTCTTACTGTTCACAAAATACTACGTACGAATTATAACCACTGCGGATTCAGTAATAAATCGTAGGACCTACCCGGTAGCAACACCATTCACCTTCCCATACTTAGTCTTATCGACTCTGAACTGTATTCATACATCATAACAGTAAAACGACACTCGTATCAATAATCTTCAGGAATCCTCTCCCAGGTAATCCGTACCTTTTACCTAGAAATAAATCCATCTGCTCAGAGTATTCCGTACTGACGTTATTGAAACGGAATGCTGATTTATTGTCTCGATAGGTACATATACATAGCAGATACATAACGTAGATGCATCAAAAAGGTGCTACCCATCTATCAGGGTAGAGAAACTCGGGGTTATCCTATTACTGGGATTTCAATTCCAACGTTCCCTGCATTTTGCCAAGCCCCATTAGCACCGCAGATGTCCAGCAGCTTCATTATCATCACCACCACCAGCTCTCTCGCGACAACACGCACAAATACGGTCAAGGCTGTGCCGAACGACCTTGTGGCCCCAACCTAATATTGATCAACCGAAGCGCGATACTCAATTGACGATACCTCATTTAATTCCTGCGACCGACACTCCTTCAATCCACCACGAAAGACGCAGTCCTACACTCTGACCAGGAGTCCAAGCAAGAGAGGGGATCAACGGCATATCTGTCCCTTTCTTTCGACTTCAGTGATCCGAACTGCTCAGGGGAATCCTTATTACTGCTCTCAACTTCCGCTGGAGTCGCGTTCTTTAGTTCCTTTATGTCCCGACTCTTGGCCATCTTGCTCTAGGGATGCGACGCGGTCCACCATACTCAATCCCTCCTCTCCCCTAATTGCTGATCCTTTATGCACCCCTTCTCTGTCTTGACTCTCGCCATCTTCGTAGCCGGCTACATCACTGCTCGATGGGACCTGGTCACTCGGCTATACGAGCTTGCTATCTTTGCCTGGGACAACGGTGTTATTGTGAGAGCGACTCTATATTTCCTCCGTCTCCGTCTTCCTCTTCCCCCTTACTGATAGTCCTGTTCCCAATGTCAACAATTTGACTAACCAACGTGTGCGCCAAAAGTATCGTCTATGCCTAGGCTTCGCCTCCCTTAGTTTAGCATTCCTACTACTCTTTATACCAGTGCGACATCTCGCATGCGCCGAGGCTGATCTGGTATGTGAATGCTTCCGAAAACGATGCTATCTGCCCTCTTCTATCGTACTAAGAGAGAAATAGCACCCGCGATCGCCGAGCCGGGCCGTATCCGCTCGAGAACAGCTCAGGCGCAGAGGCTCCTTTTGATTGGGGGCACTCAGGCGCCCATTCTGACATGCCAGAGAATGATGGACTGATGCGAGTGTTCTGGCCGAGCGACATTGCGACTTCTGATCTTTCCGGTGTTCTGGTCGGTTGGAGGAACTCTGACTTGGATGTTGTCGTCGTAGCTGTCCTGGATCATGTGGATGTGAGCAGATGACCGACCTTTTCTCCCTTTCCACGTTGCGCCGCTGACGCCTTTGCAGCCGAGGAGCGTCGAAAATGCACTCAAAACAGGCATTCTACTCCGGAATGCGCCTCATGCCGTCTCCAGGATATTCGAAATATGCGGTCAGTCATCGATGCGTGTCCTTGGTATGGCGAACGCCGCGCCAGGCGTCGCTTCTGAACCCTGGTGGGTACAAGTGACTACAAACACCCCTGATAGGATTCCTCGCATCGCTTGTGCGAAAGCGTCGACTATTCAGACAGTCATTTTTGATCGGCCTAATCCTCTCCAGATGCAGTACATATCGCTGAATCCTATTGCGCTCTCCTTGAGTGGCAACAGCGAAACGCTCGATACTGAGGCCCATTTGTCTGAAGTCGACAATGGAAAACAAGAACATAAGACGAAACGGAAAGCCGTCAGCTTGGTTCAAAAGTTGAAACAGCACTCGGTCGTCCGACATCCTCCATCATCCAAGGACAGAGCCCTGGTGAACATTGTGAACCAAATTAACTGGGCTTCTGAACTTGAGCGTCTCTTGTTGAAGAATGTCTCGCTTATTGGTCACCGGCCCAAGCGCGCACTCAGCGTATCCGAGCGAGTAGTGGAACATGCTGCGACGGTGCGAGACAAGACATTGCTCTTGATTTGGAATATGATTATCATTTACGTGTTTCCAGTGGTGAGACGGATATTCATCATCACCTTGCTGGCGCATCGGCTTGCCGCGGAGGTGCTTCTGCTTATTCTTGAATGGCGGTTTCGTCCCAATTCTCCTGCTCTTAAGGATGTTTCGGCAACAGCGCAGCAGGTGGAAATCCGACTCCTTCAGTTCTGTTATTGGCCTATGCAATACGTCAAGTTGCGTCTGCGCAAGAACGACTGGGATAGCGTTACCACAAGTCATCCCGACTATATACGCTTCTACAACAGCCTGTGGCTCGTTGCCAACGATGTGATAATCGGCATTGCCTTGGGTTCCTATATCATAGAGAACGCCGAATGGGTGGCTGATATGATCAATACGCTGCTCAGCAAGTACACGATTAATGCCTTGCAGAGCAGCATATCATGGCTGATGGGCTGGCCGGCTGGACTGAAACTCAACAGTGAACTGGCTCTGTTCCTTGGCGACTTGTTCCTTTGGGTCATTGACTATTGGTCCAGCTGTGCCCTGACTTTGCAACCCCTACTACCGCAAATCGTATGGTTTATAGGATTTTCCAGCTTTGCCGGTGCTAGTTTGCCCATTGCGCTGTTCTCAGATCTCCTGTCGGCGCTCACCCTCCACATCTACTCGTTCTATCTCGCCTCAGCGCGGATATTCCATTGGCAGCTGACGATCTTGCTTTCGCTGTTCCAGCTGTTTCGCGGGAAGAAGTACAACATTCTGAGGAACCGAGTCGACTCTTGCGATTACGATCTCGATCAATTGCTCGTTGGCACCATTCTGTTTACTCTCCTTTTCTTCTTGCTGCCGACGGTCATTGTATTCTACCTCAACTTTGCGCTTGCGCGCATGGTCATAATCCTGCTCAAGGCTGTTTTTGACACGCTGTTGTCGTGTTTGAACCATTTCCCTTTATTCGCTTTGATGTTGCGGGCCAAAGACCCGCGGCGTCTCCCAGGTCCGTCTCCCCCTTTTCTTATATTGTCATCCTCCGCCGTACTGACATTTCACAGGCGGTATTCGTTTTGAACTTTGTGATACCCAAAATAGACAGAGCGGCAACCCCTCATCGAATCCTTCGCCTTTTCCGTCATCCACGTCTCTCATCAATCTGAAGGTATGATCAGCAATTTGTTCCTGACAGTTGGTGGTGGCGTTGCTAATGTTGCATTATACAGCCTGTGCCCCTGGAATTCAGTGCCATGTTCCACCAGTATTTCCAGATGGGTCGTCGACTCCGAAAACACTACTTGTCACCTAGCGTGCTATTCTGTCTCGTCACTGGACGATTCGTCCCTCCCATTGATAGGAAGAATCTGTACTCGCTGCAGTACAGTATGCTTCCTACTCGTCGAGCCGGTGTTGCCGAGATCTGGGACGCCCTGAGCTCGCTTCCGGCCAAGAAACCTGTGGGACTACCACCGTATAGCGTAGCAACCAACGCCACTATGATGAATGGACGACGACATGGGAACGAGCGGACGAAAAGGTGATCGACGTAATCTCGGACCCAGTTAGAGACGAGGGCATTGAAATGATATAGAGCGAGCAGCGATACTCCGTATAGGCGAATGAATAATGAAGTGCGTTGCTTTCAATTGACACCGGAGCCGATGTGTAAATCCCCTAGCGCATTCACTGCATGTGAGTGCTCGGACTCGGGACTTGTCATGTTCTCCTTTGATCCCAGTCCAATGTGAGCTCAGTACAGATTTGTTCTCTGATAATAAGTCTTGACAAATATCGGCATGTTATAGAAATCTTCCACGTAGATAAACCTTCCGCGAATGTTTTTATGCCATATATACGTACTATGCCGACGCTACCTATTGCCGGCGCCACTCAGAAAGCCTAGATGTCACAGCATATGCACTCCGTAACACTTCACATCGTCGTACTTAACTTGACACAACCCGAGGTCCACGGTATCAACCCATGTTAACCAGGTCTCCCTAGCAACCACTTAACCTCTCTGAATGATAGATCTTACTCTCAAACCTGGATTTGAATCCTTACTGCTGCCTGTCTCTGACTGTGACGGATTGGCGTCGCGCGTAGCCCAATTAATTTTGTCTCATCATCCACCGAATTAATTCTTGCGAAATCCAGATTACAAGACGCCGTCGCAGTTGAATTTCCGTAAACCAGAAAATAACTGGCAGTTGTACAATAAACTCACAATCAACTGCCGTTGACTTAGAACAATAAAAAACAATAAAGCGGTCAATAACCTCGACGATAATAATGTGTAGTTACGTCCGTATCCCGCCCTGTTCCAGTGGCTGGCTGGGCTTGCATGTGTCAGAGCTGTCCGAAAAATCCATGGTGACACTGCATGATGACACGGGAGTCACGCCGCCCGGGAACGACGATGGGATGGGATGGGTGAGATTAATTAATCCGTAATACTATTGCATCTGCCGTATCTAGTCTCGACGGGAAAGCCCGAAGCGCGATCGATCGACAAAGCCATAAGACGATAAGAAACCAAAAGTCCACCATGCTACGTCGATTCAGACCACAAAACCTCTCCTCCCTCCTCCCTCTCTTCTCCCACTCTCCCCTCCTACCTCGCGCTTCATCCCGACTCAAACACAAACGCCGCGTCACAAACCGCAAAATGGGCTCCAACATCCCCGAGTCAGCAGCACCACCGTTACCACCCAAAGTAACCGTGCTAAGCGTGCGCACAGGAACGATCCGCCCCATGGGCGGCGTCCCCATCACCTCCGGCATCCACAAACACGCCCGACGGGGTCCCATCCGCCTCACCCGTCTCGGCTTCGCCGGCGACGAGCGCGCCTACGCGCCGCACCAGAGCCCCGACAACGCCGTGCACCAGTACGACAGCACGCACTACGCGCGCTGGCAAGCGGAGCTGCCCTCGCGGAGCGCGAAGTTCGTCCCGGGCGCGTTTGGCGAGAACATCACGACGGCGTCGACGCCGGCGCTGTCGGAGACGAATGTGTGCGTCGGCGATGTGTTTACGTTGGGCACTGCGACCGTGCAGGTCACGATGTCGCGACAGCCGTGCTATAAGCTGAATCACCGCTTCGAGTATCGCAAGATGGCGAGTCGGGCGCAGAGCACGGGACGTACGGGGTGGTTGTATCGCGTGCTTGAGGAAGGGTGGGTCGAGGAGGGGTGTGCGATGGAGCTTGTTGAGCGCGTGAATCCCACTTGGCCGCTTTCGCGATTGCAGTATTATCTGTATACGGATCGTGATAATAGGGAGGTTTTGACGGAATTGGTCGAATTACCGGGACTGAGTAAGGAGTTAGTCGGAGTCTTCCAGGACCGGTTGAGGAAGGGCGCGGAGGATATGAAAGGACGGCTGGAGGGCGACGTCTCTATGCCCTGGCGGTCATATACGCTTATCGAGAAAACGCCCCTGACATCGCGCATTCAGCGATTCGTTTTCCTCGCAGACGACGATGAAGGACTCAGCGCTGAGGAGCTTAAATTCGGCACCTTCCCCCACGTACGCGTGAAATTCGGACCCGAATCGAAATTCACGCGCGCCTACTCCGTCGTTTCCGGCGATATGAAACGTTTCGAGATTGGCGTAGCGCGCGACGACAATTCGCGAGGCGGATCCGTCTACTTACACGACACCCTCCGCATAGGGGACAGTATAAAAGTCGCCAAGGGGCACGCATCACCGCAAAAGTGGAATCTACAACAACACCCGCAGAAGACAAAACACATCTTCATCCTCGGCGGAATCGGCATCACAGCATTCCTAGGCGAGATCCGGACCCTAGTCGCGAACGGCAAAACCATCGAAGTCCATTACGCCGTACGTCGGCGTTCCGAGGCCGCGTATCTCGATCACTTGCCGAAGGCCCACACGAATGTATATTCCAAGGTAGAAGGGGAGAGGTTATGTGTCGCGGATATCATACCGTCTATCGACGTCTCCAATAATGAGAAGAAGGCCGATCCCCCAGTTGTCATCTACTGCTGCGGTCCGCCAGCCATGATTGAGGAAACGCAAAACATTACCAAGGAACTGGGATATCCCCGATCCCATGTCTATGTCGAAGAATTCGGCGGTCTCGCAACAGGCACAGGTGATCCCTTCGAGGTTGAAGTGGAAGCAACAGGGAAGGTCTTTGAGGTCCCCCGTGAGAAATCGCTTCTCGAGGTTCTCAACGAGGCCGGTTTCGATATCGACTCGTCCTGCCTCACGGGAAACTGCGGGACCTGCACCATCGACTATTGCAAAGGCGACGTCGTACATCAAGGCGTGGCGCTCGATGATCAACAGAAGCAGACGAGTATGCTGTCTTGTGTCAGTCGTGGCAAGGGGAGAATCACGGTAAAATATTAATTGCACATCTTCAACACGTCTTGTCTGAATTACTATAGACGCGCGGGTCTACGGATTATTACCACTCGATCATCATGATACTATACTGTCAAGCAAAATGGGCGCATTGTCAACTGCAAACATAGAAACCACTCCAGTCCCAGGTCATTACTACATTTCCAATTACTCTTTGAGGCTGTCAACAAGTGCCTGGTCAATGAGCTTGGATACGTCGGATATCTGCGATAATCATTAGTTCCAGGCCTACTTTGAAGAAGCACGTCGTTGAAGTCGGGGAAACACTTACGCAAGGTTTCTGCAGCATGTTCCAATGGTTGCCATCGACGACAAAAGTTTGCACATCGCCAACAAGTATATCCCAGCCATTGGCATCATACGTGGAGCGGTTGCCACAGAACCACGATTCCCAATCCATAATTTCGGCTGCCATCGGATTGACTGCCTTCTCGCCCTTCACATCACATTCTAATGTTTGCTGGATCCCCCAGCGTGCCCAGATCACGACTGTACCATTGCTTGGTCTGCAGTGCGGATCCATAGGAATGGGGTTCCAGTAAGACATGCATCGCAAGCTGGCGAACAGGCTTTCGTCGTTGGTTTCATTGACCAAACGTGATTCGGGTCTCGCTTGATTGCTAGCGACTTTCTGGAGGGCGGTTCGCATGTGTATCACATCTTTCATCTGTGGCGCTTTGATGGGGTTAACCCCCGGAACATTCGCTTTCATGTCTACGAGGATGAGCTTCTTGACGTTGTCCCCATGATTAAGAAGAAGGTGTGCGGTCTCGTATGCATGCACGGCTCCAGCTGAGTGGCCACCATGGAGATATGGGCCGCTGGGTCTGATCCTCTTCACCGCAGCACTGTATACGGGTGCTATCTCTCCAGCTTGACCCCATCCATCAGCTGCCGTAGACGGACTTTTACGTCACGTATCGTTAGGCAGTCTATCACTATGGACATGGGTATCGGTTTGCCCGTCTTGTGTCTCATATTTTGTACTATGGCAATAGCCATGAGGGAGTCAATGCCTATCTCCGACAAAGTAGTGTCATCCTCGATATCGTCTGCATTGGTTCCAGTCTCTGCGAGGAGTGCTGAATTAAAAATGTCCTCCATACTGCCTTGTGAATTGATTGCTGGAGTTGCTTCAGCCTCAACAACGGCGCTGTGCTCTTCTATCCGGTCCTGCAAACGTCGTACATCAGCTAGAACCGGTGGTCTCACACTTACGTCGACCGTCATCTTGCTGAACAGAGTCTTCAAGGCGTCCTGATCTATGGCCCGGAATTTGAGACCTTTTATGATGCCAACGGCCACGTGGTCGCGGGAGATAAGGATGTTCGCGAGACACGCCCCGTCGGGAGCTGCGGAAACGTTGACGATGCTCACATAAGTTTCGTCCTCCTTTAACTTTTCGAAAACCGTAACGCTCTCAATGGCACAGGCGACATGAAGTACGTCCATATTGTCCCTTTCAGTCAGGTTGGCCAAGAAGCCTGCGAGTTGCACGAGGGAATCGCTGTGGTACGGGTTAAGCGTGAATGCATCCCCTTCACCATCTGGGTTAGGAGTGAGCTTCACCACTGCTCTGGCATTCCACACATTACGCACCACAATTCCATCGGGGATGAACGTTGCTGTTACGCCTCGATAGCGGTCACCATACTCGACGGTCGTGCTGAACGTTTTGTAAAAGTCCCGAGTGCAAAAATTGTGGATCAATACCTCGTTGTCATTTTCCAAGTTCGTCAATTCCATCATTCCCGTCCCAAAGGACTGGAGAGAGTCCTCCAACTCTCTGTTCTTGACATTATAAACAACCTGGCACGAGCCATGGTTATGAATGTCACCAGTATTGCTTCGAGAATGGAAGGTGACTTTGATGTTCCAGTTGTCGTTTTCTTCTGCAAGTACTCTAATTTCAAGAGTCTGGTCAACCACATGCTCCTGAAGAACGAAGGGACTATTGAGTTCAAGAAACTTAATCGAGCCGACGGCGGCTTCCTCTTCTGACCGAACCATCCCACGCGTGTATGTTGCTGCTGTTACAGCCATATCGATGAATACACTGGCAGGACAAACAGGGAAGCCGGCAACAATGTGGCCCGTAATGGTATCACGGAGTTGAACATTGCGCAGTGAGGATAAAAAGGTCACTTCTATCCTCTCGGGATAAACCTTTTCATCCTGAATCATCTGGACCGTGGCCGTGGGCACAAACTCACGCTGGTTGGCGGCTCCGATGCTGATGCCATTGGTAGCTGCAGTGGTCGTTGTGTATGCCCGCCAAAAGTTTCCTAGGTCAAAAGCGTAGGTTGGGAGATCAAGGAGTTTTAAGGACTTCTTGAAAGGCTGATGATACTTTGCCCAATTAATTCGTAATCCTGCAGCCCATGCTTTGCCGAGAGACCTAGTTAGAGTCATCCAGCTGTCGCCATCTTGAACGGATGGAAGAATTTGAGAGCCGCCCAAATTCGTATTCTCTCGCAACAAGGCCAAACCAGTCGAACTGGGACCAATCCCTAACCATATGGGAGAGGCCTGTTCTTGAGAGAGATATTTGTTAATATTTTTCACAGCCCTACAGAACTGGACCGGCCGACTGGTGTGGAGAGATAGATATGAGGCGTTGAAGCCATTTGTCGTGACAATATCGCCTGTGACTGTTTCTGCCACGGCAATCTTTGGTGGAAAAAACGATATTTTTGTCGCTATGTTCTTCAGTTTAGTCGCTACCGGCTCTGCATCTTTGCAATGAGAAGCATAGGACATTGGAAGGGTATGCGTGAGAATGCCTTTGGCTCTTGCTCTGCCTTCCAATTTCAGTAGGCTCATTCTTGGACCACCAATAACGTGACATGTTCGACCGTTATAGCATGCGATTTCACAACTGTCATCAAGTTGATGACGCTTTAATAAATCTGCGATGGATCCACTGGAAGCGGATAAGCGGAGCATGCCATACTTGCCTTCTTGATGTGTTGTTTCGAAAAGTTTTGCTCTGTTGTGTACCACCCAAATAGTATCGGCGACCGACATTACACCGGCCACACACAGCGCTGCATATTCCCCGATGCTGTGTCCCAGAACAATATCCGGTTGGATTCCCCAGGACTTCCAGAGATCGGCCAGTGCTAATTGAAGGCACACAATGGCTGTATGCTGCTCAGCTGTAAAGGACCCATCGCCGGACGGATGACCAGTGAGGATGCTGATTACACCACAGCGCATATCCGGACATAGTGCCTTACAGGTTTGATCAAGCGAGTTCAGGGAATCCCGAAATGTCGGATGTGTCTTATACAACTGGGTTGCAAGACCATAATAAGAAGTTCCTTGGCCGCTAAAGACGAAGATGGTCTTCGGGTTTACGGTGGGAGACCTGACGCTCTGGTCTGACTGTGAGATATCTCGTTTCAACTGTTCCATCAAAAATTTTGTCGATTCGGAAACATACTGAGACCTCCGAGCGTAATGTGTTCGACGCGCCGTGGTTGAATACGCGAGATCCGACAACCGAGTACGGGGATTCTTGACAAGATATTCTAGCAGCCTTTTCTTGTTGTTTCGAAGTGATGCTTGTGTGTGAGCTGACACAGACACTAAATGCCAACTTCGCGGATCATGATCGAAGTCGGTCTGGTTCAGTTTCGGTGCATTCTCTATTAGGAAGCAGGTGTTACCCCCCTAAAGAGACTGTTGTAAGTATAACGTGTCGAATCAAAGAAATAGAAGAGTTAAACTAGTTGCTTACAGCAGCATCAAAACTGTTAACCAAGATTCTCGGTCGCTTATTACCCAGCATAGCCGGTGTCGTATCGATACGAATCAAAGACAGATCTAGATTGGCGAATCCAGGGTGTAGTTTTGTTTCCGTCGTTATCATTGCTTGTGGAGGGATAATTCCCTTTCGCAGCATCATCACTGCTTTGATGGCCGATGAAACGCCAGCCGCCTATCTCGCAAGTCAGTCAAGCTATTTCTTCCGTCAAATGATTAATAAGTATGCACATACACTTTCTGAATGGCCAACATTTGCCTTGAGGCTCCCAACATGAAGGGGATAACCGGATTTGAGCCGGCTGTTAAAGATGCTGGTAACTGACTTCATCTCGGCGAAATCCCCAACCTAGGTATACTCGTCAGAACTGTTGCAGTTCGAAAAGAAGTCTTACTCACGGCGGTCCCAGTTCCATGGAGTTCAACATAGTCAACATCCGAAGGTTTCACGTTAGACTGACGGAGCACCTGACGGATTAGCTTCTCCTGCGAATCAACGTTAGGTCGCGTCATGGAGACTGTGCCACTGGAGTAGTTGCGACCCCATCCTGTGATGAGTGCTTCGACATTGTCGTTGTCAAGGACCGCATCTTCTAGTCGCTTCAGGACGAGCACACCTGCAGCCTCACCTCGACAATATCCATCCGCATCTGCGCAAAACGTCTTGCACCCACCACATGGCGCTAAAAACCCAGATTTTCCGAGTGCTGAAAACTCGAAGGGGCTGCTGAGGACTTGCGCGCCCGCGGCGAGGGCCATATCACATTGTCTGTTTACGAGAGCGTCACAGGCGAGTTGAATTGCCGTAGCGCTTGACGAGCAGGCCGTGTCCACACTTTCCTTCTTAGCATGGTGAACGCAATGAAATGAACAGGCAACTTACCTGTACGTTCCACCTTCAAAACCAAAGTGGTGACTAATTCTTCCCGGTGAAAAGGCCCTGAGCAGGCCGGGAGCAGTAAACATATCAATTCCGCGCTCTGTACTAACTTCGCGCCAAGCATCGGCATTCTGTCCACAATAAACGGCGACCCTTTTATTGCGCGATGACAGACCCGCGTCCGGATTATATCCAGCTTGCTCGAGAGCTTCGAGACTCGCCATGAGGAGAAGCCTATGTGTAGGGTCGACTTGTAGGGCCTCGCGGGGCGACATTCGGAACAATCGATGATCAAACGCTCCAGGATTGGACAGGACACAAGCGTCTGTGTTCATCATCATGTTGCGACCTTTCCCTTCCGGATCATAGAAATCATTCAAGTTGAATCGATCAGACGGAATCTAAATATGACCT
The DNA here is from genome assembly GCA_023079495.1 of Xylaria sp. L1 SY-2022. Taxonomy (NCBI): domain Eukaryota; kingdom Fungi; phylum Ascomycota; class Sordariomycetes; order Xylariales; family Xylariaceae; genus Xylaria; species Xylaria sp. L1 SY-2022. The sequence continues at coordinate 1,537,029 of JALIDW010000009.1, forward strand.
CGTTAGATACGATTGTTCATAGCTAGTGAGTACTAGGAAATCATTTACCTGTTCATGTGTTGTGCGTCCTTCCATTAGGTGCTGCCAAAACTCTTCAAGGTCTTTGGCTTGTGGAAACCTTGCGGACATTCCAACGATTGCCACAGCTCCTGAGCCGGATCGTGGGGTAAAATCGGTTTTCAATTCTCGGTCAGCTAATATCTCAACACATATCTGCGATTCCTCAAGAGTATGAGTGAGAGAAAAGGCCTGTGCCGACGGGCCGAGGATAGACACTGCAGCAGTTGCGCATGTTGCCTTCAGGTACTCGGCTGTAGCCTTAAAGATGTCGTCAACCATCAAAGGGGCCCGTAATACGGCATCGAGCATGCGGCGTGTCACCTCGCCTAATGTTGTGTTGAAATACGGAACACACTCCGCGGTTGACATGATGCAAGCTCCCTTCTGCAGTGGCAGATTCCATATAGAGGAGGGTCTGACAGTCGAATCATAATCAAATACAGGAAGATGTGGTGCGTGAACTGCGCTGGCGATTGGAAGCATCTGGTAGTGAAGTTTCTTGGGTCTGAGGCATTGCGCCATGAACAACTTCAATATCGAAGGTGGCGCGCTCACTGTCGTCCAGCGGCGACTGAATACGCTAATCCAAGCTCTTTTATAAGCTGGGATATCCTGTTCCCATACGTTACTAACATGCGTTGCGAGCAGCTTGGGATACGACTTACATGGCCTTTGTGGAAGCCGTCCAGCATCGATTGCAGATCGACGCCATGTTGCTTCATTATCATGCATGACCAACGTCCATGTTGTGATTCGATGCTCTTTGTACGCACATGATTGGCGACAACCCAGTTCAAATACGATGGAAATGCTTCTAACGAAAGCCTAGCCAGCTCTGTGTCACTCCTGGCCGTTGCAGCCAGTGCTGCTGGGAGAACGCTGACACACAGTCCGATGACGATACGGGGGCTGGTCAGAATGGTTGGATTATGCTCTGTGCGTCTGAAGGTTGGATGGAGGTGATTAGCTTGACGGACCCAGTCCGATGTGACTGCTTATTACTCACAAGATCAGCTCGCCCAATCGAGAGAAGTACGTTAAGACACTGGATGCGAGCACGGGTGAGCCGTCTGTCTTCGCATGATTTTCGGCCAGCTCAAGTAGAGACTCGAATGGTGAAACCTCGTCCAAGAAGTCCTGATGTAGGTTGCCGAACTCGATCTGGCAAACATCGGATGCATCTCGCAGGAATTTAGCCATAAGCATGGACGTCTTGCTAGCAAGGTATAGGCTGCTAATGCTAGCAACCACATCGTCGGTCTGATCGCCAAAGAGCAAAACGTGGTGCTGAACCGGAGACATTTTGTCGTCCACAGCAGGCAAGTGCCGGGATACGGGGAGAATACCGGAAGAAAGGCGGACCTGCATACAGCTCTCGTTAGTCAGTAGCAAAAGAGTTAAGGGAGGAATCACTCACACTTCAAGTTCTCGTATAGCTACCGATAACTTGACCTCAGTGATACAGTAAGATGCCAGCTTGGGGGGTTCGTCGATCCGGAGGTCGGGTTGTGTGATGTCGATGAGTCAACAACGGTGGATGGTAGAAGGCGGAGTGTGAAATTTGAAGGTGAAAGATGCCAGATGAAAGGAGGTGGGAGGTGAAAGGTGGAAGGTGGGAGGTGAAAGGTGAAAGGTGGGAAGTGGGTAGAGAGTGGGAAGTTCGTGACGGCCGTGTCAATGTCAACAAGGCAACGGGCCAATACGTGAATGGACTTCGAGTGGGAAGTGACGCTAATGCATGATGCTCATTGCACCTTCGTACCAGCCGGACTCACGAGGCAGTCGCGATATGGTGACGACCTGAATAGTAGCAAGCTCTTTCTCCAGCAGGGATTACTACCTCACCAAGGCAGGTACTCCGTGTTTGTGATGGCACGCACCTGCCTGCCGACCCATTTGTGCGACTACCTCCTCTCGCGGACCTCCTCTTATGATGAGACACGCCCGTGATCCGAGCATGATTGTCACTCTCACGGGAACCACAGGCCGCAACTCCCCCATTCCCGGTCATCATTATGCTTATGATGCCAACGGCAAAGGGTATTATCACATCCCAGGAGTGCTACCTACAGACTCCAACGCATGCAGTGTCACCTGTCAACAACTCTTCGTAGGCGGGAATGCTCCCTCGAGTCCCGTTGTGCGTTTAACGATTTCACTATACCCCAGCTGAATTCCCAGTCTCTTTGGGAGTGCATGCATTAAAAGACGGCAAGACGCCGAATTCCTCGTTCGCTCCATCTTCCAAGCAGAAAGATCTCATTGACGTGAAAGTTGCCCGTGATTCTTATCTCTGTTAGGTGCGATTGGGCAAGCATCGCCACTCTCCTCTCCTGGATGAATGAGGGAATAAACCAACAAACAGACGACAAAGGTGACCGGGAATCGACAAAACGAGTCTCACTGCGCGTGTGACATGGCGAACGAGGTAAGACTTCTGACTTTTGCCCCTATCCGGCAATTTTCTCCTGTGATGTACGTGAACTTGCTGCCTCCCTGTGGAGGACAGATGAGTGTTTCACTGGTGCGCGACGTCGTGCTTGAAGATCCAAACTTGTCATGTAACGCACGATCATGAGTTCCGAGTGGTGTGCCTGATGACGACGGTGAACAGGACAGATTGGGCGTATTCATTCGCAAATGCCTGTGTGACTACCTCTTCGCGATCTGAATCATCGACTTGAATTGCCCTGCTGACGCCTTTCAGAGCTACTACATCCCACCATCGCGTTCGGACATCTCGGAGATGTCGTTTAGAAATGAATCGAATGTTGCCACCGAGTGTTCGACTGAATACCCAGTCGGTCTGCGTGTGATTGTGTGTAGCCTTCCTCGAACAGGGACAACATGTAAGGATTTCCATTGTAGGGAGAGAATGAGACTAACCGATGCTTGTGCTTGGAACCATAGCTATCAAGCTGGCATTGGAGCAGCTGGGCTATCGCAATGTGTACCATATGAGCACCTTCATCAACCACACCGAGGACTCTGAAAACTGGATATACGCCATTAATGCGAAAAGAGCCGGACGTCACATTCCCCGCTCCGTTTGGGATGCTCTTCTTGGTGATTATCAAGTGAGTGGGAATCGCGTGGCGTGTGGTCATTCTCACTCAACCTGACGTCCAAAGGTCGTAGTCGATGCGCCCGCTTGTTACTTTGCGACCGAGCTCGCGAAGGCATATCCAAAAGCCAAGGTGGTCATTCTCAACCGAGACAGCGAAAAGTGGTACTTTTCATTTGCGAATACCGTGCAGGGGGTAATCAGAGCTCGAGAATCCTTCGAGTTGTGGGAGCAAATTCTGCGGCCATGGATCCCTACTCAGATGTCTGCCATCATACGCATGGGGAATCTCCTGTCCAAATCTGGGGTCGGTCTGGGCTCGTATGGCCAAGAAGAATGCATGGACTTCTTCCGGAAGTACTACATGCACTGCAGAGCGAACATACCGCCCGAAGGATGCATTGAATTCAAAGTGCAAGACGGCTGGGCTCCTCTATGCCGGCATCTTGGCGTTCCCGTGCCTGGCCGGCAGACACAGCACGGATGGGTCGAGGCACCTTTCCCTCAAGTCAACGACACGGAAGCTTTCCACTCATGGGTGGCTCATATCCAACACTCGCTATGGAGACAAACCGGCATCAATATGGTTTCACAAGCGCTGGTATTGATGGTGATGATAATGCTTGTCAGTCAGATAAAGGTGATACTGGTTGACTCTTGAACCGCACGAGGAGAGTCGTGCATGAAGGTGCTTCGAATTCATCACTGTTGTCACGAAATTCGACAGACGCAGATAATCCAGAGTAAGATATGAAGTATCCGTATGTCACTATCGGGGTTACGCCGCGATAAGAGAAAAGCCTCCTTACACGTCCACGGTTTAGTAATCCGTATGGATTACCTATGTCGCAATGAGGAAAGCTCCACAGTATCCGTTGTGATCCTCATGGAATCCGCGTGTTCCGTACGTGTCTCCGGCTTCTGAATTCCAGGTCACATCGGCTTTTCTTTACAAATGTAGCCTAGTGACTCCGACCCCTCCCGGATGCTGCACCTACTTTAGTTGACCAGGTCAGTCGTAGCCATGTTTCTGGGCACTAGTTGTATCGTATCAACAGGTGGGTGGTAATAGTAATCCGTATATCAACCTCCCCTCCTCTCCCCGCGCTTATTCCATCCTCGATTTCCATATCCCTCGCCTCTTCGATAGAGACAGAGCAAAGAGACTATGGAATGCGAAAAGGGTGGGCTACCGCCTTACAGCGCCGTGGCTAATCAACAGATGCCACGGCGACACCGCGCAATGCGACGGTCGAGGGTGTTGAGGGTTCTTGCTCTTGCGTGTCTAACATTCATCGTCTACGCCCAATGGCTGCAAATCCATTCGGGAAAGAAGTCAAGCCCCTCATCGCTGTCCACCGAGAGACTCAAAGACAATGTCTACATGTGCTCTAAGCTCAGATCAAAGCCGAAGGATCCCATTGGTGCTGGCCGAGATCGCAATGCCCGCTACATCGACGGACACGAGCCTACGCTGATCAAGAATGCCACCATCTGGGTCGGTGAGCCGGCTGAAGGCACAAGTGCTGAGGATGAGCGACTCGGAATTGGCTATTCTTGGACTCATGGCGACGTCTTCATCGAGCACGGTCTTATCAAAAGAGTCGAGAGCACGATCGATGTTGCCTCTGTCCCGTCTGACACGTTGGTGTGGGATGCTAAGGGCAGACGTCTCACCAGCGGTATCATCGATATGCACAGCCATGCCGGAGTTGATAGCCTCCCGTCCCTTTGGGGAAGCGAGGACACCAATGAAATGAGCTCCGATATCACACCCTATGTGCGCTCTATCGATGGCTTGAACCCCAATGATCACCAACTCCGGGTAATCAAATCCGGTGGTGTGACAACCAGTTTGGTGTTGCCTGGATCGGGTAACAACATCGGCGGCGAGGCATATGCCATCAAGCATGCAATTGGTAGAGAAGACGGTCGTAATGAGATCTCCGCTGCAGACATGCTGGCTGACCCTGACCGCAACTGGCGCTACATCAAGATGGCATGCGGCGAGAATGCCAAGCGGGTATACGGCAAGGTTGGCGTGCGAGGTCCAGTGAGCAGAATGGGAGAGTCATGGGAATTCAGACACGCATTCGAGCAAGCTGCGAACCTGGTACGCGCCCAGGACGACTGGTGCGCAGCCGCGGACGCCAAGGGCATCGAGAACATGGACAGTTACCTGCCCCAAGACCTCCAGTGGGAGACTCTTGGCGCTGTGCTGCGTGGCCAAGTGCATGTCAACACCCATTGCTACACGATCCCCGACCTCGAGGCCTTTGTGGATCACACAAACGAGTTCAAGTTTGCTGTGCGATCGTTCCACCACGCGCATCAGACGTTCCTCGTTCCCGAGATTCTTAAGCGTGCGTGGGGTGATTCACCGCCATCATCTGCTCTCTTTGCCGATCACATGTGGTACAAGACCGAGGCCTACATCGGCTCTGAGTACGCTGGCAAGATTCTTTACGAGAATGGATTGACGCCCATCTATGTGAGCGACAACCCCGTGCTCAACGCACAGCATGTTGTCTTCGAGGCTGCCAAGGCTTATGGATATGGTCTTCCTTATCATGCCGCCATGGCTTCCGTTACGACTGCTCCTGCCGAGAGACTGGGCTTTGCCAAGCGCTTGGGCAAAGTCAAGCCTGGCTTCGATGCTGATGTTGTAGTCTGGGATAGCGACCCGCTCAGCGTGGGCGCTGCACCAGTCCAGGTGTGGATTGATGGAACTGCCCAATATGATGACCCAATTGAGCTCAACAAGCCGTTTGAGACTGATGTGGATGTCCCCAAGCAGGTTAAAATCACCAAGGAAGACCCGATCTCAACCTCAGACGTAATTGTCACAGGCGTGTCAAGATCGTTCATCAAACAACAGTCTGCTAGTGCGATTCAGCAGGGCCAGAATCTCACAGCTGTTATTTCCAATGGCAAGATCGTCTGCCTCGGAACATGCACTGAGGAATTCCTGATCGCGCAGGAAAATGGTGCCAAGGTCATCAGTCTGGAGGACGGCTACCTGACAAGACCATTCACTGGATTCGGCTCTTTGATTGGTCTCAATGAGATTGATGCAGAAGGCGACACTGACAACGGCGGAAGCCCATCAGTCTTCAGTCGCGCTGTCGACGGTCTTACACTGGACAGCAAGAAGCTCCATTACGCTCAGAAGTATGGTATCACGCGTGCCATCTCCGCCCCTGCGTATTCTGGAGCCTCAACACACCAGGGCACGAGTGTCGGCTTCCGTGTCGGTGCTAAACACCCCATGGAGAAAGGCGCTGTGTTCGCCGATGATGTTGCGGTGCACTACACATTAGACCTGAATGCCAAGAGTGGAAGTACTTCTCTCTCCAACGCCGTTGGTACATTGAGACACAAGCTACTCGAGGCGGTTGAGTCGAACACCACTGAGGCCGATCCGTTCTCTGAGAGTGCTTATCTCAAGAAGGTCGTGAGTGGATCGTTGCCTCTTGTCATCACTGTTCACAATGCGGACATCATTGCTGCTGTTCTCAAGGTGAAGAAGACAGTTGATGAAGTCATTTCCTCTAAGAATGGCGGTAGCGGTATTCGGTTGCTCATCATGGGTGGTGCCGAGGCCTTCATCCTGGCGGACGAGCTGGCTGCTGCTGATGTGGGTGTCATTCTCAGCCCGCTTCTTTCCTACCGTAAAGCGTGGGACCAACGCCGAGCACTCACCGGCGCACCCCTCACGAACGGCACGGCTATCGACTACCTCATCGACGCAGGCGTTACTGTCGCTATTGGCATGGAAGAGGACTGGCTAGTCAGGGATATGGGTTTGTTAGCCGGTATTGCACACAAGAACAGCAACGGCAAGATCGATGCTAGTCAGGCATTGGATCTTGTCGGCGCTAACGTACATAAGATGTTGGGTCTCGAGAGCACTTACACTAGTGATGAGGTTGATGAGTTCGTCGTGTTTGAGGGTAACCCCTTGGAGGTCGGCTCTCGCGTTCGGGCTGTGGGTACTGGACTGGGCGGGGTCGAGATCTTCGAATATGCGTAGATATAGACCTAGAGGGTGTGGCTGGGATATTATACGGCTACCGGTCGAAGCGATTCGTGAGGTATATAGGTAGAATCTAGATACGAGCTAGATACAATATGATGATTTATGTCTTTACGAGGTCGCCGCCAGTCCCCTGAATTGAGCGATGATTGCAACAACGATGGTCTTTATTCTCGCTAGTATATCCCAGGTTCGTTTGAGACCATTGCATGAGACGAGTTTGTTAATGATACCTATCCAGTTCTGTATAGTATTCTTGAGCACTCGTCATCCAGATTCAACCTTCTCGGTTTCAACCACGTCTTTTTCAGACTTGTCATCGCAGACAATATCAAACGTCGCCTTGCTATAAATGTTAAACCACGTAATATCCTTACTCTGGGTCTCCGGCACAACCATCCTGCAATTATAATTGTGCGTCAGAAACGTCGCAATGAACACCTTCACCATCATAACACCCGCGCCCTGTCCCGGACAGCGTCTTGGCCCCTTGCCGAACGGCATGAAACAATACGAGTTCACGATCGTCTCCGTCCTGCCCAGGAAGCGACTTGGATCAAACTCGGATAGTGGTGACATATTCGGATCAACGCGCGATCGCCAGCTCCCTTCGTTCTGGTGCAGCGCATGAATACATGTGACGATCCTCGTACCGGACTTGATGTTATACCGACGACCGCGGAAATTCAGGTCGAAGTCCTTGACCGCGGCATTATTAATAAGGGAACCAGGGGGTTCATAACGCAGCGCCTCAAGGACAAAAGCGCTAAGAATCGGCGCGCGTGAGAGCTTCACGAACATATCGCCCGGCGTGGACTTAAGCTCATTAATCTCGTCAAAGATGCGCTTCTTCCACTCCTTATTCTCGGGTTCAAGGAGATGGAACAGCGTGCCCATCACGCTCGACTTAATCGTATCCAACCCCGCAATCGTCGCGGTGACGAGATCATCCCGCGTCATTCCCATCGGTATACCAAGTTCATCATTCGCTTCCTGCACAAGGGACGCCACGGTCTGGTCTTCCGGGGTCGCCATCATATCCTCGGTAGCCTTGCGCAGGATCCTGATATTATAATCCAGACGGCGCGATTCCTTCGTCAACGGAAGCGAAGCCGGGGGGAAACAAACCCGGTTCCAGAAACGACTCGCGTAGAACCGGAGATCGGTAAAGGTCTGGTTGAGCGCCGTCATGAAGGGCAGCGCGCGCAACTGGCCGTCCGTATCGAGGACTTCGAGCTGGCGCCCGACATTGCTCCGGCCCCAGATGAATTCCCCGCTCGACTCGCGCGTCCAGCTGTTCAGGAGTTCGCGGATATTGATCGTCGCACCGGACCCGTTCTTCACGCGGAACCGGGCGAGAGCCGCTTCGGCTTGGCGCTCGACGATCTCGAAGAGCCGCTTGTTATCCTTCATGCCCCGCGTGAGCGTCACCTTGCGTTCGCGGAAGCGCCACTTCTCAATCGGCAGGAAGGTCAGCGCATACGGACTCAACCGTCCGAACGAGAATAATGCAGGCGTGTCGCGATCAACGTGTTTCCCCGTCTTCGCAATCAGCTCCTCGCAGAGTTCGGCATCTGTGCTATACAGCTGCACGGAGAACCCGCGGACTGTGCCGTAGAGTTCTGAGGGCCGTTCCGTGTAGAGCCAGTCGTGGCTCTTGTTCTTGCCCTGGAGACCGGTTACGCGCATCTCGGCGCCGAGGACGGCGTAGCATTTTTTGACGAAGCGGATGCCTTGTTTTTCGTAGAAGCGGCGCAGGAGGTAGAGGCGGAATACATAGGTCCAGAGGAGGTAGAGGATGCTTGTGCTGCTGGAGCCGAAGATGAGGTAGAACCATAGGGGGTAGCCGAAGAGGAGAGAGGAGCTGAGCGAGGGTGTCAGGGAAGGTTCTTGAGGACCTGAAGACCCCGTTGAGTTTGCTGGAAATGGGATTTGCTCCATTTTTCAAGCTCTGCCTTTCGACTAAGAAAAGAGCATGTAGTTTGAATCACTGGAGGTTTCTCTTGACGAATATCAAGACCGTTCACGAGTGCCAAGGCACTCTCTCCTTAAGTAGACGACGGGTTATCTCAACTTCGCCCACCCGAACCCCTGAGTTCACCATCTACAGCCACGAAATCCAGCCTACCTACTGCAGAATAAGCACATGCTCGTTCTCCCCGCGTTGACCATACTGTCGGCGCATTATTGATCAACCCCTCCTGAAGTTCTATCATATGCGGGTGAGAATTTGTATGAGCATATGCAACCCCCCTCCACGGATAACGGCTCGATGTCTATGATTTGCTATCCATGATAGTTGGTCACCTCCTGCGTAGAAGCCGGGGCCGAGGCGTCAAGCTGTATTCTTCTCTTACATCAAGACGTAATATTCTTGTCGAAACGACCTTACAGTTTATAAGAGTGAAGATTATTGAACTTTTTCATCAGAGCAACACGTTCGTGAACAAGAAGTAGCAACTCGGTATGATTCTATGACAAGCATTGCATTCACCCTCCAGTTCGTGACACGAAACACAACATGTCGAAGCGGTGAAGACCGACATTTCTTTTGTTTTCGTTTTGAGTCAACAAGCGACGTCGCCTTGCTCGCTTCTGTAGGAACGTGACCAGGGCCGTGGCCCGTGGACGCATAATGCAGCGATTATTGGTTGTCAGTTCTAGACTCCTACGCATTTGCAATCGACGTGTTCCAGGAATAAAAAATCACGGTACTATGCAAAGTCGTTGGTTCGGTCTCCGAACCTTGCGGATACGGGTTGCATACGGCGGTCCCTGTCTGAGAACACGGCGTGGTTCGAGAGATCATGTGAACTGGACTGGTTCCTGTACGAGGGGGGTTCTAGATGAGTCACTGGCGGAAGTTCCAAGCTGACAGCTGCTGTGTCTCAAGCCCGCACTCTTCAGGATAGGTATGTCAGAATTACACAGATTTCTACTCGCTGGGAAGCTCGGGCTTTGGTTGGGTGGAATTCCTTCAGCGACAACTACGGAGTACTCCCATACACGATCGGCTCTGAAGTCGTCCCGGCAATCACGGACTCGGGTCAGGTACCGTTGATATGGTACGTCGTAATGCATGGCTTACTTCTTGTTTCACGCGATTCAATGCTACCCAAGTCGCAGAGTAGGACTCACTCTCATCTTCTATGCAGGACGAAGATCCAGACGCAGGGAGGTATTGAAGGGGTTAAGTCAACCCTAACGCCGAACCGACAAGAACTGTTGCCGACAAGATTGTGTTACATAAAAGTTCTCCCTCAGTTCTTCCGGGGTGGTTTCGCTTTGTCTACCTCTCCGTATGATGCAGATCGAGATGATCGGCAATGGATGCGGGCACCTATCGGTTGACAGCCGGTCTGATACGGGACAAGCCACAGCTCACAGGCTGACACGTCTTGATGTTGATGTTGCCCCTCTTGAGTTTCCAAGAAGCCGACCCCCGAACACACTCAGAAGACCTCTTATCCCTTTACATGACCAGGCGAGGTCGACATGACTCCATTCTTGAATTGATGCTGCTGTGACGACAAAGCACAAGAGAGGTTTACACCATGTCCACTCCACCGCGCGGTCCTCGTCGCGTTCGCCATCCCGACGATCCTGTAATCAGTACATTGAATTCATTTGCACGTTTGATTCTCGGTCCGCAACGGTATGATGGGTACATCTCGTTTCCTCCACCTCCAGACCCCTCAATTGGTATGTGATTATGATCTTTCTCGTCTCGGTGATATCTTGATCTGGCAGGTAGGGCGAGTGAATCGTCGCTAACAGGTTTGGCTTCATACAGACTGGAATAACCTCGGATTCGAAGCTTGTGAAGGTGAGTTGTGACCTTGAAACCTGGCAGAAACCGACCAAGACAATTCACACTCATTCATAGTGAACGGCCATGTCGAATCTCATTATACCAAAGAATCTGGGACTTGGAGCGAGCCTATGTTCGTTAGAAACCCGATAATGAAACTGCACGGTCTCATCCCTGCTCTCCAATATGGTAATGTTCCCACGACCCCTAATGAAGGATGTTCGTGTAGAGCTGACACCTTTCTAGGTCAGCAAGCCTTCGAGGGGTTGAAGGCATACCGTTCCCGCTCCAATGTCATCCAGATCTTCCGCCCCGAGAAGAATGCAAAGAGGATGATGCAGTCAGCATCCTACATCTCAGTCCCGCCAGTACCTGAGAAACACTTCTTGAGTTGTGTGAACATGGCGGTAGCAAAGAACGCTGAGTTCGTCCCGCCACACGGCATCGACGCGGCTCTTTACATAAGGCCAGTCCTATTCGGAAGCTCTCCCACACTCGCCATGGCATCCCCAGATAGATACACATTCTGTGTCTGGGTCGCGCCCGTGGGAGTGGCGTTTGGGACTAAATCCATTCGTGCCCTAGTCCTGGAAGACTACGACCGCGTTGCCCCTGAGGGAACAGGGCGCGCGAAAGTTGGCGGCAACTACTCGCCCCTCGTGCGGCATATCAATAATGCCAGTCAGGAGGAGTACGGGATTCTGCTTCATCTTGACAGCAAAACTCGGACGGAGATTGACGAGTTCTCTACGTGTGGATTCGTGGGCATCAAGGCAGACCGCGACGAAAATGGCAGACCTACTGATACTTACACACTGGCGGTGCCCACGCCAAGACGAACCATTGAGAGCGTCACATCGGATTCGATCTGTGAGATTGCGAGGGATCTGGGCTGGAAGGTCGAATGCCGTACAGTGTTGTATAGTGAGCTGAACACATTCACGGAAGTACTTGCTGTTGGCACAGCAGGATCTCTCGTTTCGATCAAGAGCATCACACGAAAATCCACTGGCGAGTATTTCTCCTACAACAATGAATCAGAGGAGCGTGGCCCATGCTGTTCCAAGCTGTTGTCGAGCTTGAAGGACATACAGCAAGGGAATGTGGATGATTCTCGCGGGTGGTGCACGAGGGTGCTTCGAATCGAAGATTAGAATAAGTAGCAGTTTAGCCGGCAAGTTTGGGAATCGTCTTAGATCAGGTATTTATCACTCTTCATCAAGGACAGATTAAATCTCAGCGATGATGGATTATTATGTTACAAGAAGTATTCCACTGTCTGCGAAAGACTCACACTCTCAAGACGCCGTTTGTGTAGAACCCCGGAATCGGAGTCGATGTGAGACAAGCCTAAGCTGCACTTGCAAGTTGCACGAAACAGATCCCTCGATAGACACGGGGGTCCTGCTATAAGAAACTGTGTTGGCAGGCACCGAGAGGGGTACTGGAGTACGTGGGAAGGGGCTCTTCACATAGCCGAACCACTACCAGTGAACGTCCGTTTGTACGTAAAGTAGAAGACAAGACTCCTCATTTTAGGCATTCCATATTCCGTACTTTTGTCTCCCATCACCACGAGTGTCTCCTGTCGGCTTCTCTAGAAATTGACGTCTCTGAATGATTTAGCTAAATCACATTGCTACTCATGCTACCCAACATGAACCTCATGGAGTGCAAATGTCAGATCGGCCTAACACAGTGGCATTTCACATTGCAATGAGTCTGCTTTCTGCACGGGTGAGCCCGTGGTGAAGCCACTACGCCCCGAGGGTCTGCATGTAAGACGCCTCACATGAGGGGTTCTTATCGCCACCACTTAAGTCGTGCCCTTCTTTTCTTCTCCTTCATCATGCCTTAATCAGTTGGACGGTCATGCAGGACTGTCTCGGCACTGGGGACAAGCGAGTACCTACAAACAGCCATACCGAGAGATATGAAGATACCTTTTTCATTTGCACTTCAGTACTATCGAGGACCCTGGCGAGTTACCCAGAATTCCTCCGTCCCATGTTGAGAGTAGAAGGGGCTCTGTTGCAGTGCGACACTGTTCACAACCCCGAAGAATACCTGATAGATGACAATTGGACTGGTAAATCATTTGGTTCATATGGCGAGGCATATCCGTCAACACTTGGAGGAGACAAACATCCTAAGTGAAATCCTTTCCAACCAAATTGCTGCTCCATCGGAGGTCATGGCGACAACTACAAAGACTTACCTCGAACTCGTAAAGGAGTGTGACTCGTAAGTAGTGAGAGTCATAATACAGCTTGAAAACACTGAAATCAGGGGCAGGTTGACTGAAGTCTCTCGTAGTCTCCCATACCCCAACGAACTCGAGGCATACCAGCGCACAACGTCACAATACTACCGCTTCCGCCTCAGGAACATATTAGATGGGCCCAACCAAGACCCTGTCTATGTCATCGTCGGCTACATGATTCCATCCGTGGTGGCCAGCATGCCATGGACAGACAAATTCCATGTCGACCACGACGCGCGAACCGTCAGTCTTGTATTGCCATCAGAGGGATTGGGCCTCGCCCACTTTGAAACAGACGCAATCGCAGAGCAGCTCCAAATTGCACGAGATTGTGATGCCCTTCCCATTCTGCGCAAATGGCGCGCCGAGGAATACCGTATCCTTGGACTCGAAGGCAATCGCGAGGTGCGCATTGCTAGGGCCGGGAGTGCTGTCTTTGGTGTTCATACCAGGGGCGTGCATGGGTTGGGCTTCCAGAGGGGTGATGGCGGCGGTATCAAGCTCTGGATCCCGCGAAGGTCACCGACGAAGCAGACGTTTCCAGATATGCTAGATAATACGGTTGGGGGCGGCCTCACGATTGACGAGGACGTTCTCGATTGTCTGGTGCGCGAAGCGCATGAGGAGGCGTCACTTCCGACAGCATGGGTGCGGGAACACGCGCGACCAGTTGGCACCATATCATATTTCTCCATTCGCGATATACGTGCTGGAGGGCCTGATGAGGTCGGCTTGCTTCAACCGGCAACACAATTCCTGTATGACCTCGAGTTGCCAAGGGATATGACGCCGAAGCCCCTTGATGGGGAGGTGGCGGAGTTTCTGCTTTGGACTCCCGAGCAGACGATGGTCGCACTGAAGGAAGGTAAATTCAAGCTTAACAGTGCGGTTGCTTGGATTGATTTCTTTATCCGACATGGATACATCACGCCTCAGAATGAACCTGACTACTTGGAGCTGGTCGCGAGGATTCATAGGAAAATTGACTTCTGATCTTTTGCGTAAGTAGGTAGTTATAGCTGCTAGCCGCTCAATATTCAAACCGTCAACACGTTGTGTCATGTCAATACACGAATTCATATCAGCGCGATTGTCGGTGACCAGTCTGGTAATCCTGTCGTAGAACATGAGAAGTTCCCATTCCCTGGTTAGCCGTCCTCGTGCAAGGTCACCAGCAATCACGAGAACGTGCTCCGTGTGACACATGCACTGCACAACCGTCACGTATATAGACGATATGGATGTAAAGCACACATATGCAGGATTCTATTCGTACTAGCACATTTGTTGATGTCCATCTATGCCAAGTTCTCTACCCCTCAGCGGTACTACCAATCCATTCTTCCAACCACCCTGCAGACATACATTTATTGTTCAGCCGTTCGTTCAAGAGGAGGAGGTGGTGGTGGAGGAGTAGGAAGCGAGTCCTTTTTCTGGTTACGGTTATGTCGTACGACAGCAACCAGCGGCGCAACCAAAAACAACGCGGCCGCAACGACCGAAGCACCCGCGAACCCCTGCGCCGGCTTGAAATTGACATGGCCTGGTTTCACGCTGACCAGGGCCCCGGCGATGGGCGTGCCGATGAGGGCGCCGACGGACCCGAAGAGCCAGAGCATGCCCATGCGCGTGCCGATGTAGCGCATGTCGGGCGAGAGCACGGGGTGCGAGACGGCTGCGCTGGGCGCCGCGATGACGACGCCTGAGGCGAGACCGTAGAGGAAACTGAAGGCGATGAAGCCGCCGACGTCGCGGACGGCCATCCAGGAGAAGAGGACGACGAAGGAGAAGATGGTTCCTGCTAGGTAGACTTGGATGGAGCCGAGGCGCGTGGCGGCGAGCATGGGGAGCGTGCGCCCGGTTAGGGAGCCGATGCTGACGTAGACGAGGGCTTCGTAGGCGAAGCTGCGGCTTTGCCCTAGGGCGGAGGTTGCGAAGGTTGGGATGTAGAAGGCCGGGATGTAGAAGGAGATGGAGTTGAGGAGTTGCGCGATGGAGAAGAGGAGGAACATGGGTTCGCGAAGGGCGCGCCAGTCGAGGATGGCGCGGCAGTGGGAAGCTTGGGTGGGTCGGTACGGGAGGAGGATGGCGAGGGAGATGGAGGCGATGACGAGGTTGACGAGGGCCATGGCGCGCACGGCCCAGGGGAAGCCGATGGTTGGTTCGAGGCCGCGGAGCGTGAAGGTGTAGATGATGCCGCCGATGCTACCGCCTGAGTTGACGCAGCCGATGGCCCATGGTCGGGTTGACTCTGGGAATAGTGTTGATACGAGGGCGAGTGAGGGAACATACACCAGCCCGGAACCGATGCCGACGGCAAGCGACTGCGCGAGGAAGACTTGCCAGTACGTAGTGGCGAGCGAAAGCGTGGCCACACCCAACACAATGAGGAAACATCCGAGCAGGAGTAGGGGTCGTAGATATCCCGCATCGAATAGAGGCCCTGTGAAAGCACCGAGGAAGATGACGAAGAAGACTTGTACACTGCCTATCCAGGAAATGGCACTCGGCGATATATCTGAGAGGAGAGATCGCACATAGTATTCCTCAAAGGCTCCAAAAGTCTGAGTGAGCCCCCTATGATTGAGAATGTCAGTAAATCGTTTGACGAGAGTAGTTTCATCAGCTTCTTACCAGGCATTGACGAATATGAAGAGGGCGGCGAGCACATTAAGCCATGCACGGAGGCCACCTTTCGGACCATCGTCTTGCGGAGGGGTGGCTTCATTCTCTGTGTTCGGTGCACTGAGAGTTTCGGGAGGCGACTCTACCGTCTTTTCTTCCGTTGTGCATTTGGCATCATTGCCGTCAGACTCGCTCTTAGGCGTCATTGCCATTGCTGCTCACTTCCGAGTTCCTGTGAGATCAGTCTGTGAGAAAGAGTGGAAGTAGAGCAACGATGGGCAAGAACCTACATTTACAACAAAGAAATGCAAATCAGCGACTGAGACATTCCTCCGCCGAGTCACGCCATGGTGTAGGTGGATATATGTCTCGACTATCAGAGAACCTCCGATGTCGTGACCGGTTCGTATCTGTTTACATCGGGGATTCTCATCGAATTGTTCTTTACGGGTCTGAATGTGTCACCAAGTCGTCCCTTGCCCTTGCATGCAGCATATGCACCTTGAGTGTGCCAATACACCAGAAATAGTCACTCGACGGTAATTTTGCCCTGTCGAATTCGCTGATGATGATGTACTCATATCACGATCATGCCTCGCCCGGCTTCGACATCGTCCTTGTTGATTTTCTTTTATTGTTCGCATTCTTATCTCATAATCGGCTTTGTCTGTCGAGCTTCAGCTATCAAAGAAGCAAGCGATGTCGGCCATGAGACCTACATCTAGGACTGTAGAATACCCTGGACTATTGTTGCACAAGAACCGGGCAGGGCGGTTATCGGCAAAGAAGTGCAGAGCATTGCCGAGTGCATCGCAGAATCTTGTGATTCATGGGTGCCCGGAATCCCTAGGGGTCCGAAGGGACTTTGAGACTGAGTCCCCGTGAGATAAGACCGGAAGCTCGAACCGAACCAATCCAAACCATGGAGGTTTGAGAAGATGCCGACATGACGAACCACGGTAGGTATTCGATTGCCAGTAAGCTGACAACACCTTTGCTCCCGTCGAGAGGCTCGAGCATGGTAAAGCGGTCACTGATGCTGATGCTTTTGATTCGACATCATGAGATATTGCCCCTTCAATGAGCGTAGGCCTCGATTACCAGCAAAATCAACACTTTGTATAGAATCAGGGAAACAGGTGACTCGTAGAGTCAATATGAGCCTCATTCCTGTGCGATGCAGATATCTTGAACGCTGTAGAACGCGAATCACATGCCATGCGGACGGACAATGGTCAATCAGTAACGAACAGCAGGACCCTATTGTTTTCAGAAGTCGATATTTGAACGAGATTTGGATCATGCCCCTTGCATTGCAGCCCTGTGGGTGTATTCGTAGCGATTAGGAGTCTCTAGGGCCGGAGCCTCCCCCTCAATACGGCAGTCTAAGCAGTGAGACTGGAATTGTATCGACTTGGTGATGATGATGGAAATGCTGAATACTGAGAACTTGGGAGCAAGACAAGTTGACCCAAGCCGGCAGTTTTCAGCGAGCAATTGCATTTGAGGCCCGATATATATACTGCCGATGCCTACTTGAGGCCATGGCGGCGTCAAAGTTTGTCCAATTCTCCAAGAACGGCATATTGTCGTGGAGGCAGATGTGATGTTTTATCAGCGCAAATTACAGAAACGCTTCTCCAACCTGGGATCATCTTTCTATGCAGTTATCCACAAACATAATATATGCTTTAGCCAGATATAAATGGATAGATGCATCCCACATGTACTTAGAGGGCTTGGGATGCACCTATGCAAAAGCAGATAGCTGATTAAGGAGTATATGCAACTACAAAGCTGCCCGACAACTTCGTTCCTACCTTGAATCCCTGCCGGCAAAACTGGTGATTGCGTCAACAAGCTTCTCTCACGGCCTTCTTGACAGCCCTACCAGCAGTGATGCGTGGCATTGCTTCTTCCCTGGCCAGAAACGGCCGGCTGGGCCAATTCGGCGCCAAAAGCGGCAATTACGTCTGCCGACAATGCAGAGCCATCCAGATCAGCTCTGTGCCGACAACCGAGTCTCCCTCGTCCCGCGATCCCTTCGCCTCGTCCGTTAATGTCTCTTCCAGAGATGTCGCCGGTATGTGTTCGCACTTGGCGCCTCTTGTTCTCTGTGTTTAGAACCCAAGCACCTCCGGAGTATCTGCTAACATGTGTAAATAGACGCTCGTTTCGAAGTGCTGGGCAAGCCCTACTCGTTGCTCTCAGTAACTTTGTCTGCCTCCCAAAGACTCTACACCCGGCGCGGCACTCTCGTTGCCGTATCAGGGAAGCCAGAAAATGTAAGCGCGCACTCAAAAAGGGGCTGTCGGCGCCTATACTATCGGGCTATTTTCTGACTTGAACCCAGGCGCAATCCACTCTCTCCATCCTCTCGCCGCTAACACGAGCTATCACCGGCGTTCCCTTTCTATACCAGCGAATCACGTCTACTACGCCACTCACGGCCTTAATATCGACGAAATCCCCGACCACCACATTCTCCGTGCTGCACTTGGACGGCACTACTGACTGGATGATATGTCAGAGGAGTGCCCTGCTTGCGTGGTCAGGCCACACACTCGCGGTAACGCCTCGAATCCAGCACCAGCTTCCCCTCGCTCAATGGGGCGCCTCTGAATTGACAGGTCGAGGTCAAGCTGCCCTATCGGCACCAGGCCACATCTACCAACTCACCTTGACTGACGGGGAGGAAATTGTGGTACACCCGGCCAATGTGGTAGCCTACACGATCACAAAACAGGCACCGTTGCCCTTCCGGTTTAAGAGCTCAAGCATCAGGTTCCAGATTCCCTCGGTGACAGCGTGGTTTGAAACAACAAAATTCGTCCGGAATATGCGCCAGACCGAAACATACAAGGTCCTTTCCCGGGTATTGTATACCCTGCGAACAGCTGCTCGCCGCACAATCTGGGGCGATAGGCTCTTCCTGCAATTCCGTGGCCCCACGACCATCCTCATGTCAAGTCGAGGTTCGCGTGTCAGTGACATGTTGACTACTGCTGATGTCAACGAGGTTGCAGACGCTCCTGCTGGCGCTGTTCCTGCTGCCGTTGAGTTGGCCACGAAGCCCAAGAACACTGATGAACCCGCAAAGAAACAGGAGGCTGCAAACGTGAAAATCAACATTGCCAGCATTGGACGAGACGGCAAGGCTCACTTTGAGACGGTGGAGAACCTGAAAGAATTTGAAAAACGATGAGTTGGTAAGGTTGCGACACATCACGATCACCTAGGTGCGACTTGTAAGACCAGTAAAAGCAGCCATAGATGTGTATTTCTAACAAGCCCAGCATTCGGAAGAGCTTAGGTCCAATCAATCCCTGACAGAAGGGACAATTGGGATCCTCAACTTGTCTGCTTCACCTTGAACTCTGTCGCAGAGATCCAATCTGCATATCGTTGTCTTATGTGGACGTCCTTCACCGGAAATTACTTACCAGGCTGGATTCGACATTGAAAACGGCCTTGCTTATGTATGCGATGAAGGGCTTGATAAGTCGAGAATTGGCACTGCGCTGTGAGAAAGTGCCGCCCTCAACCGAGTGGAGGAGGGGTCGGAAAAGGGGGCTGGTGGCAAAGTGATTGCCCTTAGGGGGTAGGCGTCGGAGGACGTGATGCGTCGACTGAGGATTGGCATACAAGCTCTTCAGCCCTTTTCAACAAAAACAGAATCACCAGACGCTTGTCCCATGAGAGGCGAAAGCGGTACCTTTTCAATGCAGGTTCGAACACCAAAGACATTAGACTTGCTGTCCGAATTCGCCAACACTTGAGGAGAACGAAACCGAGATGGTTGCCCTTCTTAGCTGTGTGTGTTGTTGTCCCCTTGACCTCTTTTCGTTACGTGCGAACTTCAGCCCCCGTATCCCTGTCCTCGCTCCTTCTACCTGTTTCGTGCCCCGTTTCTGCTCATACATAATCCGATAGCATCACTAGGCGCCTGCTGATGCCAGGTATCGCTTGATTATGCACCACCCTCCTTCACCACAAAGGTGCCTCCACTTAAAAAATTTGAACGCCGCTATTACCAAGACGTCACCGCTCAGCCCTGACTCCTCAGTTGAGGTGCAACAACGAAACGCCCTGGTTGTCCACGGAGTTGTCGCAGTATAGGAAGCCGGCGTGGCTGATCACACGCTACGATACGTACGTATGCTGGCAAAGCCACCATAAATACTGATTCCATTCCGATTTGGCCTTCTTCCAGGTTATCGTCGGTCTGATTGCGGCAACACAAGTCTCAGGTTGTCCAAGCATCAAGAAGCTCATATCTCCGTGGGTGAGACCTTGCTGGACCTCCTGAATAGAAATATGTGCCCTTGAATTATGCCATGCTCTCTTCGCTCAAGCCGCCGGTGTCATAGCTGACCACGTTTTCCATCTCCATTGGATTGTACAACGCTTACAAATTCGGGCGTATTATTTCTCGGTTTTCTCCTCGTTTCTCAACCCGGAAGATCCGCATAGTGGGACCCCCGGCAGCCTCCCGAACAGTATTCCCCGGTTACTCGGATTAAAGCTACAGCCACCCCTTTAACAGTTTCTCCCGGTCCATTGACGCTCGCCCAACGCGAGACTGTCACGGTGCCTTATCTCTCCCTTAATGAGAAGACAGCAAGCAACATGTGATAGGTAACGTTTGCGCTGCGACTCGACTTGTTGGCTGCTGGTTGCTGGTCTTCGTCAACTCCTTCCCAATATCAACTGGCAACGCCGGCGCTAGACTATGTACCGCCGGGTCAAAAGCCGGCCCAACTGCCGAATTGGTGGAAATGTAATCCTCGCTTCGCGCCAATCTCCCGTTCGAAACTCCCGAAGCCCTTAGAGCCGTTTGTCATAGGTAGAACAAGGAAACCCACCTAACCAAGTACAGTATGTTTCTTACGAAATATATTACATTGATCACCGCTCCTCTCCACGAGTTGCACTACCCGAACAATGGCTGAAATGCACTGAAATGCACGCTGCAAGGTGAAGCTGATTAGTATACATAGCACGATGTAATCCGTAGGTATCTCTCCACGCATTCACGGGTCACGACTACATACATATGGATGCCAAAAGCTTCGATATTCGCTCCACCTTGCTCGGTGAAGCGGCGGGCACGATCAGAAGGAATGACGGTAAAAAGTTCCAGAATCCTGGAAAACCTGACTATCGTGTTAGTCACTGGTGCTATTCGGCCGATCTGACGTGCAGAAACGGATCTAAACTATTGCCTCTTTAACTCTTTAACACCGAATCGCGTGCTACATACGTGCGGTCTCCCTCTAGGTCACCACTGGGGGACAACCCCAGCCATGGCGGCGATTCCTTCAGCAAAATCTAATGGTGACCAACCTTCTGAAATTGCTTGTACGGAACAATTATATTTAGTCAGGGTGCCCCGACTTGTTTGGTTTCCCCAGATGTCATTCTCTCTTCACAAGTTACTACTCACTGCTACAGTGCCATCCGGGAGTTGATGTCACCTTCTGGACGTGAGTCAACATATAAATTGTAGTCTTTGCCTGCTCGGAAGATACTATTCCCTTCATCTTTCCAACACTTTAATCGAGTCCAACTACTTCCTAACGAGTTCAAGCATAAAACGACAGCCGTGGATGCGGAGAATAGGAGAAAAAAATAAGACGGGATATACGGGATATCTTGTGCAAAGGATCAAAAGATGATAACCAGAGTCGACGGTCTTAGAGCGGATATGATGGAGGATAATTCCATGGAAGACCCATCAATAAGAACCGCATCGCCAAGAGATATTAAGGAGGACGACATAGAGAAAGGCGATGATGACTTCGACTTGCCAGCAGAACAGTCCGCGCCCCCGGGGTTGAGCCCAGCTGATTTCCCAGATGGTGGCCTCGAGGCTGTAAGTTTCCCCTATCCCCTAATTTTCTTGCCGAGTACTTTCCGATGGGCCCTCGAAACCAACAACAAAGTACCTACTCTTATCAAACCGATCTATTTGTTGACGGTATTTGTTACAGTGGTTGGTTGTCTTCGGCGGTACTCTACTTCTGTTCTGTTCGTTCGGCATCGTCAACTGTTCGGGCAATTTCGTCGATTACTACATCAACGGACCCCTATCCGATTACGATTCCTCGGTCATAACATGGATCACCTCGGTACAGACCTTCATCGTCGTGGGATCGAACATGATCATGGGCCGATTCTTCGATAACTTCGGCACGCGGTGGATTCTGCCTATCGGCACCATCATCTATACGATCGGCCTCATGCTACTCTCCCTCTCGACCGAGTACTATCAGATCATCCTGTCGCAGGGAATCGTTTGCGGTATTGGTGCTGCCTCCGTGTTCAACTGTGCCAACAACGCGACTCTCACGTGGTTCTACAAGAAGAGAGCTGCGGCAATGGGCATCGTCTACGCTGGATCGTCGGCGGGTGGTGTTGTGCTTCCGATTATGATCAGCCACCTGATTCCTCGTATCGGCTTCCCCTGGACGATGCGAGTTCTCGGATTTATCGTGCTTATATTGTGCGGCATCGGCTGCTTCACCGTGAAATCCCGCATCCCCCCTCAGCCAAAACCCTTCCTGCTTGGCGACCTGATCAACCCGTTCAAGGAGCCTAGGTTTTCGTTCATGGCCATCGGCACCTTTTTCGCCTTCTGGGGCTTATACCTCCCCTTTAACTACCTTACTATTCAAGCCGAGCAGCAAGGCGTCAGCCCCTCGCTCGTCCTGTATATCCTGCCTATAATTAACGCCCTCAGGTAAGCCGAAACCACGAGCGCTTTTCTTTACATTTAACACTAATAACGCCCCTAGCGTCCCTGGCCGCATCATCCCCGGCATCATCGCCGACCGCTTCGGCCGCTACAACATGATGATCCTCATCGTCATCCTCTCCGTCATCATCACCCTCGCCCTCTGGATCCCGGGCAAATCA
The DNA here is from genome assembly GCA_023079495.1 of Xylaria sp. L1 SY-2022. Lineage (NCBI taxonomy): Eukaryota > Fungi > Ascomycota > Sordariomycetes > Xylariales > Xylariaceae > Xylaria > Xylaria sp. L1 SY-2022. The sequence goes on from JALIDW010000009.1 coordinate 1,559,806, forward strand.
ACCGCCACCATCATCGTCTACGGCGCCATCTACGGCTTCACGTCGGGCGGCTTCATCTCGCTCACGCCCGTCGCCGCCGCGCAAATCAGCGATCTCCGCGAGATCGGCACGCGCAGCGGCATCGCGCTCTTCCTCGGGTCCCTGGGCGCCCTCACGGGCCCGCCGATCGGCGGCGCCATCCTCGCGGCGCAGGGCGGGGATTACCTCGGTCTGAAGCTGTTTACGGCCGTCACGATGTTTGTGGGGGCTGTGTTTTTCTTCTTTTCGAGGACGGCGCAGGTGGGGTATGGGATTGCGAAGGTATAATCAATAATATGCGTGTACGTTTTATGAGTGATGTTGAGTAATGACTTGAAAGGACTTATGTTTCTAATGTATATAGCGTGGTAGCAAGCGTTTTATTTGCTTTTATCAATGCGTCCATCTTGACGTTTAACGATGATACATGTGGCTTTGGGGCGATACAGTGATGACCCGACCCGTGCCCATGGGTCATGATACAGAGCGTATAACGAAAAGAAAACATGGGATGAAAGCGTGGTGTATTTACCAGGAGACCTGATCTTCATGTCGTCGCACGATTGCGTCAAGGCAGCACCGAAAAAAACTGAACATCGAAAAATAGAGGTATGCCCCTTTCTGGCATCACCCTTTTCAATAGAGGAAGTCGCTCACCGTGAAGCACGTGAACGGGATGCAGTCACGTTATCGCAGGAGGTCAAAGCACGGACAGTCAAGTCAGGCACGCGCAAACAATCAGGCTGTGTCTGTCGAGCCGCGACTGCTTCAGGAAAGCGAGCGATATTGTTATTCATTTGACTACCGTTGACTCCAGTCCCAGTCACTGCGTGCGACCCGGAATCAGGCAATCCACAACAACGAGACGCACACACACACAATCGCAAACGCATGCACCGCGCGTGTCAGAATCCAAACCGCATTCCAGGCCTCCGATTCCCAACGCCTAACGCTCACCTGCATCCGCGCACACAAACAAACCGACGAAGGCTCTGTAACGCCCCCTTCTCCCGAGGAGCAAGCCATCGCCATAATGCAGGAGTTCAATAACCCACCCCCCACCCATCGCAAGCGGCCTCCCACCCGCGAACCCGCCATAAACCCGGACTATATCCCCAAGCTCTTCATCCAGCACGGCACGGGCTCGGTACGCACGTCCCTCGTCGGCGCCGCATTCGTCTGCTCGATGCAATGCCTTATCGCGCTGGGCCTATTCCTATGGCTCGACGGACATAAGTACAAGCCGTACTTCCTCCCGCAGAATACTCCGAAGAGGAAGGAAGAGCGTGACTTCGATGCGGTCCCGGTGTGCCGTATCACATTCTCGCTGCTTGCGATCGCGTGTGCTGTGGGTGTTGCGGTGGGCTGGAAGTTCTGGTCAGATGTCGAGGCCCGCATGAAGATGATGGAGGAGAACGAAATGTTGCAAGATGATTCTACAGACGGCGTGGAGGATTGACCGGAATGATGCCGAGATTCTCACTCACCTTTGTCGTGGTCCGTTTGACAGTATGTTCATGATTCCTGTCCGGATATCCGCATTCTGTGTGTATAATACTGACCTGCGCGCGTTAGCCATGGACCTCACCAATTTGCTTTTGGGGCTACGCTATATATATGTACTCACCACCAGCTATTCCGCATCTTGCTTCACCATGTCTATAAAGTTCCACGTCCAATCTGTTTATGTGTGAAACTCGACATAATCCTTCGATTCCGGCGGGCACGTTGGCGTTTCGCTAGAGACATGCACCTCCTGTACCTTATAAATCCTCAATGGCACGTTGTTCGTATCCGTCAGGTCCTCCTGACTCTCAAGAATCGTGAAGTTGGTAGCGTCCTGCGTCGCGCGCGGACCCCGCGTGATCATGATGCTGTGGCTGACGAATTTCACGTTGTGCCCGTACGAGGCCTGGCGTGAGGTTGAGGTCGGAGCGTAGTTCTTGCTGTACTGCGAGCTGAAGAAGGGGCTCATTTTGAAGGTAAAGCGGATGATCGTCCAGAGGTATGGCATGTTGGAGACGATGAGGGCTGTGGAGGATTCGCGCAGATACCAGTATGTCCATTGGCTCGCGAAGGGGTCGTGGAAACTGTAGTATTTGTTCGCGATCGCGCAGCCAATCTGTATGGGTCTTTGTGAGCATGATTGTTTGTGGCAAAGTGACTTGTTTACAACACATGCTAAGAAACTAGGGATCTACGAACCGTGAAAAGACCCATGGCAAATACACCACAAAGCAGTGCTTTCTTCTTAAAAGGGAGGCGGACGTGAAGTAGTATCGGCATCGGGATAATGATGATGAAGACATCCGAAGTGATGTTAAAGACCGCATTCGTAATAAGGTGATTCGTCGCGGCAGAGCACTGGCCTGGGCTTAAATTACTCACGGCTCACCGAGAACAGGACGAGAAGCCCCAAGGTGATGCAGGAAGAATAGGGGCTAACATACTATTGTGAGTAGGAACTGCCCAGTACTGGCTGAAAGGCCTGCACCACACGGCGAAGTACAAGATCTAGAACGGCGAAGGGTTAGTTCATGCTCTTGTCATGACGCCGGGCTGTGTTTCTCGCAAACACTGATTCACCCGTGAATTGTAAGAATTTGAGAGGCAATGAAATCCGGGAACAACAAACCTGCATCAGGACAAATCCAAAGGCCACATAACCAGCAACTAGTTTAATGCACAGCTTTTGAAGCTTGCTGGAGCTGTGGAATGTTTTAGTGGCCGTTTTGGCAATGAGGGGCCTAGTCACTTGCATCAGATCCTTATACATGAGCAGCAAGCAGGCCTTGACCACCCAGATGGTCAAGATCTGCATCTGTTCAGTTACCAATACAAGCTTCGAACCGAACACTCGTCTCGAGATGTCTTGCTTCGTGAGCGAGGGGATGAGCGAGGGGTCGATGAGGTTGGAATCATAGTGAGACACCAGATTCAAAACGATCACGAAGGCCGTGTATGTCGCCAATGCTACCAAAGCCAAGATATCGTGGCCCTGGAACTTCAAGTAAGATCCTCGGAGTATTTTTTGTGATGCACTATACGGGCCGCGTAAGCAATTGATGAAATGGGAGAGGGAGAACCGGGAAACCTACAACCGTGCCACTACCATCAATAGGCAAACGGCATACCAAATGCACGACTCTACGATGAGAGACACTGCCATCGTCCGGTTTGTGTATTAAACGAATGTTGATGGCGACTTCTCCGCCAACCCAGGTCGGTGACGAGACGAGTTACTCACGGTAACTCACGTAATGATTGCACAGGGTAGGATAGGATGGTCGACCAACGATTGCATGGCAACAGTTTCCCGCCCTCGTGGCGTTCGTCCGCGTCGTAGTTTATCTACCTCCGTATACGCTTTCGTGAATAATCCGGGGGGTCGGATTTTGTGATCCCTCGGTTCTAGATTTGGGACAAAATCCCCCAAGGGATTCAGAAATGAAGTGATATATATCCAAGCGAATTTGACGAAAGAAACAAAAAAAAAGATTAAAACAGAAGCGACCCCCAAAGATGGGTAGGTGATCACTGATCATGGGATTCAACACTAACGAAAACCCGCACGCTTCATTATTAATACCTGGGTACCCCACGCGAGTCAGGAATTGCGAAGAGAATTGAGCAGTGCTTCTGCCCTCTCTTCCTCGATAACAAAGAGAGAGGGCCTCAGGCCCCTAGACGGGGGTCGACTAGTTTGGGGATGATCGGCCCTGAATTTCGACAGAAAGAGACAAATCTGGGCCGGACCTAAGGGCCTGACCCCAGTCGAACTAGTGGATGCCCCGGACATTCGTAATTTCGAGGTCGGCAAGTTTATTAGAAGCTTGACTCTCGAGCCGGCCTCTCGCTGTCTCCCTCTCCAGTTCCTCGCGAGGAGTGCCTAATTCGCGAAAACTTTCACAGAGCCCTCGACGGAGTCGCGTAGTAGGTCGGTGATCCGTAGGCCCAGCCAATTTTGTTACTGAATTACCCATCCCATGTCAGAACCCCGTCGACGGAACACGCTGGACACTAAGTTAGGTAGCTTGGCATCTAGTGATTCCAATACGGGGACACCTGATTGCAACTCGTCATGAAGGAGACAGCTCTAAAACCAGCAAGACTTGAGAGATGCTGTCCGGCTAATGTGACTCGGAGGTACGAAGTAGGAACAGGCTAGATTCTTGAGCATCAGTCGGGATGCGGGCGACTGAAACGCTGCAGCTAGGCTGTACCGCCGCGATGGTAAGCACAGGGTTTCTGACTCTAACACTAGCGGTGCTGTAGATCAACATATTGTATCATATGGGTAGTGGGAGTAGTCGAATAAGATCGGATGACTTATCATTTCAAAGCGTCCGGGGCGAGACTCTCGCCGCGAGAGTCAAGAGTCAAGACTCGCCTGTGCTTGCCACTGCTTGGCCCGAAGCAGGTTGTTGCCGAGGTTGTGGGCGTTTAGCATTGGGGCGATGGCTTGGGCATTGAATCATTGCCTAGGGCTTACTGCTAAGTCAAGCGCCAAGTTGGAATCCATCAAGTTTTGATCTGGGGATCCCCTGATCTGACCTTGGCGCCAAAGTCCAAACCGCGTACCGTGCTCTCCCTTTTGTCCCAGATGCTCGTTGTCCGATGCGAACTGAGCACTGGCGGAATCGATTCTTGACCTCCTTAGGACCCGACAAGAGCACCCAAGTGCCATCGACCGTCGTCGTCTAACTGGGCTCTTGGGCCACGTCATGAGCAGACCTCGCATAAAGCATCAAATTCCTAATGCGGGCCTAGTCGAGATGCTAGTAGGTACTGGTAGGTTGCTGGTAATGTCTTCCAGAACCCACACTTGGAAGGCTATTTTCAGCCACAGTTGACTGGACGTGCTTCAGTCCCTCCAGTCCCTGGGGTCTCGACTGATAGATATGTAGGGAGCGTATCCCCTACTGAAATGCAACTCCCTTAACTCCTTGACTTCTGAACTTGGTCCCTGGGTGGCATATCAGCTTTACTCAGCACCGAACCATCGAGCCATGTCGCCGCCGGCCCATGACAAAGAGCTCAATTACGAAATATCCGAAAGATAGCCCCGTGTGACTAAGTACTACGACGAGTAGTAGAGAAAAACTCTCCTTCTTTGAGTTTTTCGCGATACGGGACGCCCACCCGGGTTCTGACTCGGAGATAGCGACCTATTCCGTAACCGTGACCTGCGGGGTGATCCGGTTCTGCGTCTGTCTGTCGCTAGTCGCGTCACGAACACCTCGACGGCGGCGTGACTAGTCCCACGTATTATTCCTCTCTAGCGGTTTGCGTTACCGCAGGTAGTTCAGCTGGTTAGTGACGAGCTAGACATTGATGGATTGGGAGTCCGTCACGGAGCCAGTTACCAGTAACGAGACGAAGTTTTCGACAGGTTTGCGAATAAGGGCGGGATACGGAATACCGGTGTGCGAAAGAGCGTCGAATTCTTCCCGGATTCCGTATCATCCCTTCGATCCTGGCGGAGGGCACGTGGCAAAGCGGTCTATGAATAGAACTAATCCGAAGGGCCGAACCCACTCCTATTCCGTACTCGTACATGCAGCAGCACCAAGCCCACATCGAGCGACATCGAGCGCTGCGGGCTCTCGGACCTACCGAGACTTTCTTTGATGTCTTTGCATCCACGGAATGCACCTCAGGTCCGTAGTAGCAATCCGTAGTACACACATACCAATGCAGGTAGTGATCCGTAGTTTGCAATGGTATGTACGAGCACACATGTAGGTGGCTTGCGAGGCGGAATATGTCCGTCCTTCTGGGCCTGCCAAGTCTGCTGGAATCGTCGGCAAGACATTCTAGTGTCCAGCTGGCACTCAGCTTCGTGACGTCAGGTGCCCCTGACATCATCCGCTAATGTCGGTGATAAAGTACCGAATGGCAGGGCTATTTTCAGAGCCATTTGTGCGGTCTGCGTGTGGGAAGCAGACAGCAGAAACAATGGTCGAATCAGAACCTTCGGAAGCAACGAAAAAAAGACGACGTTGAGGTCTCGACGTGACTTCCAATTCAACCCCCTCGACTCCCTATTATATTTGCATAAGAAAGATATTTCAAAAAAGGGGCTCTTAATAATCCCCATTAATTGAACAATCTTAAAATCCCCATTGGCAGTCACCACCCAGGCACGCTCTATCCATCTAACCGTATCGATCGATCTACCGTGTCCGGGGTGGTCACGGATCATCTTCACCATCTAGATCGACGATGCGTCGATGATTCACCATTATGATGTAATAAACGAGACAAAGCGCGGGCAGACGTGGAAGTCATAGAGATGAAGCCGGCTTAATAATACGTATCAAAGGAAAAGGTGCACGCATGTTCTGCTCGTATGTATATAGGATTCTCGAGGGAATGCGAGTCCGTCCCATCTAGTCCACGGAATTCTTCCATAGTCTCCCACGCCAACGCTCACGAAGGATCTTTTTCAAAATCCAAAGAGAACGATCTTTATCTCCATACCAATCGATTCTCCGTCTAACGCCGGAGGTTGACACGAGAATGGCCAGTGCAGAGCCCGAGAAAGGTGACAAAGGTACGCAAGGCCGAGTAACTATTGCCTAGCTTCATCCGACTATATCATCGTTCGTTTCGTTTTTTCGGTTTGCTTTTTTTGAGATTATGGTCACTAGATGACTTTTGGCTTACGCGTTGCAAATTGCGTTGCGTGTCGTCCAGTTTCATGGAACTGGGGAGGCGGCGCCCCCGGTGGGACAGTTGCCGAGACCAAACAGGAGGGTCAGATCGCTATTGAGTCGAAGCGCGGAAACATCATTAAGAAGAACGCATCGCCTGATAATCCAGCTGTTCACGTTGAACGGTCTGGTAATGATGTTGTCAAGAGAGCCTCGGAGTTGACTGTCGAGTCGAAAGCTCCTGAGAATAAGAAAGGAGGGGACAAGCGCAAGGCCGAGAGCCCCGACGGTCCAGACGGCAAAGAGGAGAAAGACGAAGACGAAGATGCTGCTGGGGAGGATGAAAACCCTCACGTGGTTAATAAGGCCGGAAAGGAGGTTAAGAAAGGTGGAAAGGACGCCAACAAGCAGCAGAAGAAGCATCAAGATGAGGACGTCAAGGGTAAGATTGATGAGTCGGAGACGGCAGCCACAGAGGTTGACGATCAGGAGGAGACCAAACATAGTGGCAGCAAGAGATCTGAAGGGGCCACAAAACGTAAGACGACGAAGAATCCGGCCTCGCAAGGTGATGAGGACATGGTGAGCTCACGAACTAGGAGCCACGAAAAAGCTACCTAGATCTCACTCAAGCCAGGCAGCATGAGAGAATACACCGTACTCCTATCAATATTATGAAGCACGATACGCATGTCTCTAACATATGGATGGTCATTCGTTTCTTCGTCAGAACCACATACCGTGGATGTGAAATGTGTAGATTTTGCGACTCACGTTTTAAATCGGCCTCATTCGCTGAAACTACCCAGTCATCTTGCACTCACAAGATCCACTGCCTGTATGTATGTATGCTGAATTGTTTTTCCGCATCAACGTTACCGTCCCTTGAACACAGGCTTCCTCTTCTCCTGGAAAGCCGCAAGCGCTTCATTTCGATCCTGAGTATTCACGACCCGCAGATACGACTCATTCTCAACTTCCTCCCGGGCACCAGTCACGGCTCTAAGTCCAGCCCTTACCGCAATCGGACCGCCTTGGCAGATCCGATTCGCGAGTTCAATCGCCTCGTCCAAAGCTGCCAGTCTTGCCTTTGTTGTAAAATCCATCTTCTCGGGCGCGTCTTGCCCGTTTGCGGATGGGGTTTCATCAGGCACGACCTGGACGAATCGATCAGCGAGACCGAGAGTGTACGCCTCGTGCGCCGAGACCAGACGACCCGTCAAAATGAGGTCCCGCGCACGAGCCAATCCGATCAAAGCGGGGAGACGGAAAGTGCCACCGGCCCCAGGAATGATACCGAGCCGAGTTTCCGGCAGTGAAACAGAAGCAGTCGAGGCCATAACACGGAAATGCGTGCACAAAGCCATCTCAAGCCCGCCGCCGAGTGCGTAGGAAGCGATGGACGATATAGTTGGGATCGGGAGGGCGGCAATCGAGGAGAAGGTGCTGCGGAGCTCGGCAAGGAACTTGGCGGTTCTGATCAACGTGAGTAACAGCTATTTAGACAGTATTCTACCTCGCTCCGCTGTAGAAAGGGTCGTCTTTCTCGGTCATGTTTTCTAGATACTGGTAAAACATCAAACTCACTCTTCCTGTGTGAATGTCCGCCTCTCTTTCAGATCAGCGCCGGCGCAGAAAGTCTCGTCAATGCCGCTCGCAATGATCAAGGTCCGCGTGGGATTGCCCTGAGTGACTTTCTCAATCTCGTCACCCTCGAGCGTGTATTGCTGGTGGATGGACTTGATCTCCTGGCGCAGGAGGGAGAGCAGCTCTTTTGAGATTGCATTGCGCTCTTTCCGCCGGTTGAGCTCTAGAATACGAATATGACCTGAGTTCGGCGCCGGCATGCTTCTGGAGATGATGAGGGGAGCCGCATTGACTGAGTATGGCCGCACCAGGCGGAATGCCGGCGCAGTCAGTCGAATCGCTGGTCTGACTGCCATGATGGAATTGTCACTATATCGAGGTTTTAACAACTGGAGTATATTGTCTGACAAATCTCATGCTCCGCTACTGGTCAAACTTAAGGGACTTGAATTCCCCAAACTGTTAGCACGTTACCAGATAGGATGTGTAGATGCAATCATCGGAAGTGTTGCTCTTCCTCACGGCGACGAGTTTCGCGACCTGCCGGGTAAGTTCGGCTAGGTATACATTTCCCGCGGTGGTTGGCGAACACTCATTCACGCTTATCGCCGGCTTCAAAGTGCGGGCTTCGGATATCTATGTATTTAAGCAGTTTTCGGATTAGGTAATGATGCCACAATGCGAGAATAAGCCTGAAGTGAAGCCGATTGAGTTGCTTCATCGCGGCCCGACGACGCGCGAAACTTAACCAAATTGTTCAAAACACAAGGTGAGCATCTCACTTCTTGTGTGATAAACAATGACATTCACGTATCCTCAAATGACCTCAGAGTTCAATTCCCATTTCTTCACATGTAATGGGTAGAATGTCAATCTAATGCTCCACGCGGGGTTGACCAATCCGGTGGGTTGAGCGGAGGGGAAGCAGCGAGTGAATGACGATGATGATGCCGTCTTCATGACCCCTCCGCTATGTAACGTCAGCCATGGCTACCGTTCAGACTGGTCGGGCTTCCTAACTTATTCACATTGCCTGTTCTGCCTATTTCATTGCAGTTATACCATCCAAGAGGAATCAGTCGATCAGAGCAATATTCCACACAAGTCTAGCCGTCAGGATATCCTGTCCTAAAGCCGAGTGATCATGGCGGACGAAACAAAAGCATCAAGTTCAACTGATGGAGCGACAGCATCTGCCTCATTGCCACCGGAGGCAATTGAGCTGGCGTCACGCATGTACGACGCCGCGAGGACAGGTCAAATAGATGTCTTCAGGGAAGCATTACCGGCAGGCCTACCCGCCAATTTGACCAACGACAAAGGCGACACGTTGGTACGTTCACCCGTCTAGGACCCGTAGTGTCCTTTTGCAAAACTTGCACGATGATGGTGTGCTGATATCGCCATCTTCAGCTGATGCTCGCGGCATACTATGGACATGCCGATCTGGTCAAACTACTAATCGAGCACGGCGCTGATCCCAACCGCCTAAACGACAAAGGCCAGAGTCCAATTGCGGGAGCCGTCTTCAAGAAAGAGGACGCCGTCATTGATGTAAGTGGAGCTCTTGACAACGATGAGTTTTTAGGGACTCGAGTTATTGATGGATCTACATCAGGTATTGCTTGAGGGAGGTGCAGATCCTGAATACGGAACGCCCTCCGCGGTTCAGTGTATAGCCATGTTCAAGCAGGTAGACAGATGGGGAGCCAAATTCGATGCTGCGCCTGGGAAGGGAACGGCATCTAAGCAGCAGTAGATACCGGAATCTGACATGCATTTCTCATCTCTTTCGACGCACATTGTTCCTGAGCCACTCCACGATGAATTGCCCGTACAGAATGGCTTCGATGTCACTTTCTCAATCCGCCACAGACGACACAACCGATACATTGTACCCCGACAGCACTTTCGTGTTCCCGGTTCCTCTGTTCTGATTGAAGGCATCCGATTGACGGACGGTATTTCTCAACCAAGCCTCTTCCTCCGCATCCTCCCAACTCCAAGTCTTGGAAGTTGCCTCTTGCGGCTGGTCGGTGTAACACTGATCTGACCATGACTGGACGACATCTCGTGAATCTGTATCTGCATCGTCGCTATCTGCATCTTGGCAATGCTGGGGCATCACATTATTGACACTATAGGCCTCCACAAACCCCAAGGGGTTTCGAGCTAATCTGGGGTTGCATATCGTGGAAAAGAAAAGCTTGTAGGTACATACATAAAGCTCGTGGTTCCCATGTGTGGCCCAGAAACACTCCTCTGCTTCATTCATACTGCGTCCCAAGTCTTCCCAGTCACCAGTGAGCTTCAGTGACCCAATTGGGTGGAAGACCATTCGAAGCGTCAATCTCAATTGGAGGAAATGGGCTCAAAGAGCAAACCCAGACCTCGTCGAATGGCGGTCATGGAGATCGTCCTGGCAAGCCCAATGCTGGCCAAATTCGCATCAGCGGCGCCGTTTCTCACGCAGAGTGACCCCTTTGCGGTTCTCGATCCGCAAAATGTTGTTCTTCCGGATAACATGACCTGGGCCGACTACGTGAAGCCTCCCGGAACCACCTGGCCAGACCCCAGCAGGAAGGGTTCTGAGCGAAACTTCAACATTGCGCTTGTCGTCGTCGACTACCCGGACAAACCCTTCGTGATAACGCAGAAGGCCGGATCAACGCCCTTCAAGAATCCCCAGCCAATTGTCTCGGAGCTTAGTCGCGATAAGGTCCCCTCGTTTTATCGCGATTTCCTGAATATGCCCAGCGATCTCAATCACAACCACACTTTGCATGAGTACTGGATGGAAGACTCTGGTGGTCGATACGGTATCTACCTATCTCTACGTGCTTCTATACATTGAAAGCTAATACGAATCCAGGTGTGGACTTGACAGTCTTCGGTGCTTACAAACTGCCGAGCCTCTCTTATCAATATGGCATCGATGACGGGGGCTTCAATCCGGGCGCTTGTCCAACGCCAGGACCTTGCTCCGTCGATCTCCGTACCGATGCCTTGGGAGCGTGGCGCGAAGACGTAGGCAAGGAGACATCGAGTGCCTTCGAATTGGTCTTCATCCTATCCGCAGGCCAAGACGAGTCCTCAACATGGCAGGAATTCGGCGAGATGATGTTCCAGACGCCCGAAGACGTTACAAAGGCATTCGGCCCGCCTGACGACTCCCTCCCCAACTGGGCGCATACTCGATACGTCAACTGGACCTCGTGGGCTTCGGCCTCTAGTATCTGGCCCAACGCCGGTGGCGGCTCATCAACACAGGCCGAGAGCTCTGGTATGGCGACATATGCGCATGAGCTAAGCCACCTGCTAGGAATTGGCGACAACTATAATAACCCGTACGGAGACCCGCCGCAACGCAGCTTCACGGGCCCCTTTTCTATGCTATCCCGCGGCAGTTTCAACGGACCGGGCGGTCCTCATACACGATGGCAGATTCCCGCCCAACTAGGTGGCTCACTAGGTTCACCGCACACAATGGGTGACAAATTACGCATCGACCTCGTCGATCCAAGTAAAGTCCTCATGGTCTCATCATCCGCACTCGCAGACTCCGGCCTCATAACCGCCGAAATCACAGCGCGCGTCGTGAACCCCAGCAAAGGCCAACTCATGGGCCTCCACATCTCCATCGGCGACGACCGGACACCCTCCTGCGACACTTTAACTGACCCCTTCTGCGACGGCGGCGGCTACAGCTTCTACGACCTCGAAGTCATCGACCGCATGGGGACAGACTCATTCCAGCCAGACCACGGCGTCATGATCAGCAAGACGAAGAACGAGAGCAGTTTCGCGCCCTTCCAATGGGTCATCGATGCGAATCCACAGGATATCAACGTCGTCGACTTTTACAGACCGGACGGGACCCCCTCGATGCTGACGATTGGGGATTATAGACAGTTGGCTGATGCCCTGTTCCACGCTGGTACACGATCAGGGTCCCAGTTTGAATATGTGGATAAGCCGAATCGGTTACACTTTTACGTCTTGGATACGCGACGCGATGAGGCTGGTGTGCTGTATTATACTGTTGCCGTGCGCTCGCTTGATGGGAAGGGCGCGAGTACGCATAGCGTGAAGCTTAAGGCTGGAAATATGCTCAAGGCTCAGGGCGCGAAAGCTACGGATCAGGGCGTCATGTGCACGTTTCAGCTCACGAATGGAGGGAAATACGTCGATGCTGGTGCGGTTCATCCGCAGGATTTAGGGGCGTATTTGAACTCGGATGTTTACCGTCTGAGTGCCAGTGTGGACGGTGAAGGATGGCGCGTGGAACTGCCGAATGAGCTCGTCATGGCTGAGTACGGGAAGCAGACGAGTGTTAATGTTGCCGTTGGCGCGAAGAAGGAGGCGAAGGGGAATGCGGTTGTTACGCTTACGGCTACGTCGGAGTCGGATCCGATGGTTTCTGCTGTGGCGAGTTGTCGGGTGCATAAGAATTAGGGGGTCTATGAATCTGTGCATTGTCTGTCTGTATATAGGTCACATCCCAAGAAACACCATGAACCAATCCTTCTTGAATCGAACAGTGACATGGACCTCCTCCCTGCTCTCGTATCCCCCCAACGAAGCCAACCTTGTTTGCTCGCTCATGTCGTGTGTCCTGACCCGTCATGAAGGATCCGACGATTAGTAAACAGGCTCAAGACTCATGTCGGACGGAACCTGCTGCTTGGAACGTGTGTGCGATGCGATGCCGCCGATCTCGGCGGACTCGGTTTCCGACCCCTTCATCCGGCTGGGCGTACTTTTGATAGGAATGACTCTTTTCATCATGGACCTCAGTCAGGGGAGAGACATGGGCATCGCAGCCGGGTGTTGGACGGCGCGGAACTTTTGCACGCACGCATCCAGAGTTATAATAGACATGCAAGTCCCAGACAAGGGCATCGTTGCATTGGGTATTCAGTTCCATTACGTCGTGACTCATATGCAAGACATCTATATCCGTAGATAGGTACATACATACACATTACATCGTGCAAACAATCTATTTCTTCTGCGTGTAGAACTCCTCCACCCACTGCTTCATCTGGGCCGTCTCGTCGTCCGCGATGGCCTTAGCATCGGCGTTGACGTCCCAGTTCTGGCCGTACAGGTCAGAGCAGTGGGTTCCGTGCTTCAAGTAGCGGACAGGGAACTCGTCGGTGCTCTGGAGCGGGCCGCCGGGGCGGAACTTGGAGCTGTAGGTGCTGTCGCGCCAGGGGTCCCATTCGCCGTTGGTCATCATCAGACGGGTCGTGTTGGTCGCGAACCAGCCGCCGGTGTAGGCGTTGACGTCGGAGGCGGACTTGCCAACCGCAATACCAGAGTCGTAGCCGGGGAACCAGAGAGGGCACTGAGTGTGCCAGTAGTCCTTGTTCACGAGGCGGGAGACGAGGGTGGGGTGGCCCTCAGGGGCACCGTCTTGCCAGTACTCAAGGCTAGGAAAGAGTCAGTATTTACGAATTAAAGTACATACTGTGGAGTGGGTGAACTCACGGCTCGTTGCAGAGCATCCAGTTCCACTGGCGGTTACCAGCGTTACCGGGGGTCAAGTCCTTGTAGATGGGGTTCGAGGCGTTCAACGACTGGAAGCATTCCGTGTTGGTCTCACCCTCGAAGTAGCCGAAGCCCTCGCAGTAACCGGGCAGGAAGGCCTCGGTGAACCACTTGGCGTAGCCGTCGAGGGCCTTGGACAAACCAACACCGTGAGGGCCGGGGACCTTGTGGGTAGAGTTGGGCCAGACGTTCTGATTCAAAGTTAGTATGTCCAATGCTAACACTGAGGAGACAGATCACCAAACATTACTCACCTCGACGTAGTCGCAGAACTCGTAGAAGGGAGTGACACCCGTAGTGGGCTCACTGTAGAACTGACCGGATTGCCATGTCCAGGGGCCGTTCTCAATGGCACTGAATTTAGAAAGCCATGTTAGTCCAACAGCATCAAGCATGTTTACACATATTTATACGTACGCAGCGAAATCAGCGTCCTCCAGGCCGTCGAGCTGGAACTTGGCCTTGAGCTTAGACTTCTCCTTCTCGCTGGAGTGAAGAAGCAGGTGATCGATGTGGTTGATGACAGCGTTCACATCGCTGGAGCAGTTCTTGGGGGTCGCTTCCAAGACAGGAACGAAGTACTGCCAGAAGTCGCCAATAGCCTGGACAACACCACTTGTACCGTAGTAAGCCCAGAAAGTTCCGGGATCCTTGTTGGCAATCCAACCAGCAAGAGCTCCAGGGTAGGATCCACCGGTGTAGACCCAGGGAGCATCCTTGGCGCTGCTCTTCTTGGTCTCGTCGAACGGGGCCTCCCAGTTGTTGGCGAAGTAAGAGTTGTCCTTAATCGAGTTCTCCAGAGTAAGGTACTGGAGGTTGTCGACGGTGAGCTCCTCAAAGGGAGACGAGCCACCCCAGTATCGGTGCTCCATGATGACAACAGCACCACCCATCTCCTGGGCGAACTTACCCGTCAAACGGGCCGAGGTCGGATAAGTAACATTGAAGTTGTCGGCGGCCTGCTCGCCAGGGTTGACGAAGATGATGGGCGAACCGGGACCCTTCCAGTACTGGGTGTTATACCAGTATCTCTGCTTGAAGGTACCAAGGGCAGGGTTGGCGTGATCGAGCAGCTGGTCGAAAGTGCCCCAGCCAGAGGTCTCGGAGGCAGACGCGATGCTGACATCCTCAACGGGACCAAGCTTCATACCACCGTATCGAGTTCGCTCGAAGTTAGCAGAGACACCTGCCGCCAGCAGGAGCTGGCTAACTGCCGTGTAAGACTTCATTGTCGGTAGTGTGACGGCGGGTAGAGTCTGACACCTGCACGAGAAACGCGGGACAAACGAAGGTTTGACAGGACGCGACGGCAGGGCCTATCTTATACCCGTGTCGATGATATGTGGTAATCCGTACGTACTTGTAGCTGCATGGCGCATCGGAACGGAAGACACAGCAGTGGGCCAGATGACCGAGGTTCTTTTGGCCCAGCTTCGAGGTCAAAGGAGCCCATGACCTTCCCCATTGCGCTGGAACAGCGCCTATAGTCGGATGCAAGAGGTCTTACAAGCAAACGCGACCTTCTTTATTGAGTAAAGTGGCCGGAAACGCTCCAGACCGATTTGCCGGGGCGGCCGGCCTACACTAGATCGAGTAATGATGGGGTCGAACAGCTCACCAGCCACCCACAAACAACCGGAGGCCATTGGCGAGACCGTTGGTGATACAGCTCAAGACTTCAAGCTGAGATCACCAACAAAAACTTGGAAGAGAAGAAGCACCTAAGGTATTCCGGAGGTATCTCTTCCCCGAAACATCACGTAGGCATATTCCGTAGGCATATTCCGTACCGACGGATGATACGATGAGAAGGCATCTCCATACATACATACTCGGATACCGGTGCATCTGTGCTCCATTGGTGTTCCGTAGAGATGAGATGGTTGGAGCATGGATCATGGCAGGAAGATGTTTTCCGGTGTAGATGCGCCTCTTGGCGGCGTCTTATTTGTAAAGATAAGAATCGGCTCCGACCAGTGACCACTGGCAAGTTGCAACCACTGGCACGGACGGATCTCTAGTCCCTTGCATTAGCCGGTCACCGTTGCAATCCCATTTCTTAGCGGACGATAGCAGTTTGATACGGTAATTGTCGAAAACGGTAAACCACCTCGATAAGCACGGAAGAGGGAAACTTCAACCTACGATAAAGTTCACCCGCAGCAGCAAGAACGCAAGCATGAGCAATGGTGAAACCGACGACGGTCCTTTGTACTACGGAGTACGGAATATAGCAAACCGCGATGATGTATGCAGGTAGGCACGTTGAACGCTCGTGGGACGCACAAAGCAGGTACGATGGAATGTACGATGATTAGGTAATCTGTATTCTGTTTGCGCCGTTTGCTCCGAGTCCGCCCCATGCAAACTCCCCAACTCCAAACTGTACGTCTCGATTGGAGGTGAGACCCAACCCAACGCTACGAGTACGAAATAAGCATACCTATCTATCTCTGCTCTCCAGACAGTTTCCATTATTCACAGCTATCTTCAAAAGCGGGAAAAGTACTCTCACGGTGAGAGTATTCTGAAGTCAATGGGAATTGATGGATTCGTGACCGATCCATGATTGAGTCATTGACCATGCTATCCAACGACCAACGCCGATACATGTCCACGCAAGCATCCTCTGTTCAGAGGTCCAGAGAGTGTGCCGGGGACTGATCATGATTGACAACATGAACCTGCGCTATCAACGGACCTTTCAGTCGGCCGTGAGCCGAGGTGTGACCAATGCGTTTATACGGGATATTCAGGTTCACGTCGAGCTGATAAGAATGTGGCCTGGACGACATCTGTATGTATTTCACTTGAGTACGGAACATCACACCGCTCACGGGGACGTTGCTATCTATCCTGAATCACGCTGCTCATCCAGGGTGCACGAAACACACCGTTATGGGGACGTTGCCATCTATCCTGAACCACATTGCTTATCCTGGCAGGCACGAAACACACCGTAACGGGGACGTTATTGCTCTTGGACCACGCAACTCATCCAGGTGAGGGACGAGACACACCATAACGGGGACGTTGATATCTACCCTGAACCACGCAACTCAATCCAGGGTGCACGAAACACGCCGTTATGGAGACGTTGCCATCTGTCCTGAACCACGTTGCTCATCCTGGCAGGCACGAAACACGCCGTTACGGGGACGTTGAACACGAAACACACCGTAACGGGGACGTTATTGCTCTTGGACCACGCAACTCATCCAGGTGAGGGACGAGACGCACCATAACGGGGACGTTGATATCTACCCTGAACCATCCAGGCGAAGCACGAAACACACCGGTTGCGGGGATGTTGCCATCTATCCTGAACCACGTTGCTCATCCTGGCAGGCACGAAACACGCCGTAACGGGGACGTTATTGCTCTTGGACCACGCAACTTATCCAGGTAGAAAAATACAAGACTCGCCGCTCATCCTCCAATAAGAGCCACCTTATCTGTAGTGATAGGTTAGCTACCGGACCAATCACAAGGTGGCGCCATCGCGTGCTTACCGTTGTTCACTTCCGTCGGCGTACAATTCGGCAGTCCGCGGAGCTGTGGCCCCTTCGGGTGCATTTCTCGCAACGTTGCCGAGGGTTATACTCGTCGGCTAGGTCAGACTCTTCTTCGCTATGCGCCCTTTTGCTTGACCGCTCACTCGTTTCCTGGCGCTCTGATTGCCAGATCTTCTCCGCTTCATTGCTCACGTCTTTAACGTTTTCAAGTCGATATTTACGGGCCCCTAATGCGAGTTGAAGTTTCTCGTGAAGGCGAAAGTAATAGTGGTACGCCAAATCACTCTTGTCGGCACCGGTCAGAAGCAAGTCGGGTCTGACTCTGCGATAAACACCCATCCATCGTGTGAAGAAATGCTTAGGACTCTCGTGCTCGGCTTGGCGGATAAACTGCAGCTGGTGACGATACGAATGCTCAAAGATCTTAGGCTCAAGACGCTCGCCTCGGATGAAGCGCCATAGGTCACCAAGCTGAATGTCCGTTTCCGGCGTCTTGTAGAGGAGCGTGGGGATATGGAGATCCCAGTCTTCCTGGATTTCGCGCGCAACGTGGCCTAATGCAAAGTGAATAGCGATGTGGTCGGGCCGTGATGGTTGCGAACTCAGCTTTGATTGCATAGCCTGGATCCAGGCAAGTCTCTCGGAGTCTGTGGCATCCTGTGGCAAGATGTTTAAGGCGCAGAGACCTGCATCGGGCGTGCGCTGGAACCGGGATACTTCGGTCTTGAGGAGTTCAATTGTCTGGTGAAGCCGTCCCTCTAATACATCCAACTTCGCGCC
The DNA here is from genome assembly GCA_023079495.1 of Xylaria sp. L1 SY-2022. Taxonomy (NCBI): domain Eukaryota; kingdom Fungi; phylum Ascomycota; class Sordariomycetes; order Xylariales; family Xylariaceae; genus Xylaria; species Xylaria sp. L1 SY-2022. The sequence continues at coordinate 1,577,915 of JALIDW010000009.1, forward strand.
CATAGCTTGCATAGCTTGCCGACCTTGAGACTCAACTTCAAATAGCTTCCGACACACGCGAGACGAATCGGGGCTAGTGAGTAAGGGCGAGGAGACAACTTCACGGCTTTCGCTGTTGGGTAGGTGGACATTCTGCGTGCTGACATGTTAGATCGTTGGAACTTCATGAGGGCAGTGGAATCTGCTTCCCAACTCAAGGGTAGATCCGCCGTCTATGTGGTCCGTATCTTGACCCAAGTCAAGGGTTTGTGAAATGGGCTGCGTAGGTCCGCTAGGCGCTGTTTCGATCGGCGGCAGTATCTCTGTGTCGGGAACCATTGATGCATCTGACGGGTTTTCGACGTCTTCGGGTGTTGTCTGAAGACTATCCGCAGCATCATTACTGGGTCGTGCAGTACGCTTTTTACTCCTGAAGCCCGAACCTCTGTGAATGGTAACATTAGCAAGCCCGTCAGTCATCATGCCTGCTGGAGTCGAGCTGAACTATGGCCGGACAACTGAGTCGTAGGATGCGTGGGATAAGGCAACTGCGTAACGAGAGAGCTTGGGCCGACTCACGTATGGACTTCAAAACAATGACTCTGCGGTGCGTACGCAACCTCATATACATACCGGTTCAAATGTTACGAGTACACCGCTGGCAATCGTCTGGGGGGCGCCGGAAGCTGCTGCCTACGATACTCGTACTCGTAGGTGGTTGTTATGATTTGAAATGAGACCCAGACGGTTGACTTATTTGGGTGGGCGAATTGAGACCATTCGACCTCGTCGTCTACCCCAGGCGGTTGAATTACGGAATCAAGTTCTATTGGTAGGCGTACGTAGGTGACGCGCTGGTTTCTGGGGCGACCCAGCCTCTCTATTGGTCACGGAAATGCTCCAGGAACCTCGCATAGCTGTTCAGCACTGGTCACCTTACTTGTCGTTGACCTGTCACATTCAACGGTCTGAAGTTTGGCTCGTGGCTGACCTACCTATCACAGGACTGCGGGCTTCATTGCTACATAATACGTACTTCGTACTGAGTACGGATTACTCGTACTTACCTGATACCTCATACGAAGTACGCAACACTGTGTACGAAGCACGGAATATGAGTATGTACATACTGCGTGCGTCGATTTGCCGTGTGCGCCGGCATAGTCTCCGAGAGAATGGACGGGCTTCCCGTACATGGTAGCGCCATCGACTATGGATTTCGGAGTATTACATCATCCTTCACCAGAAATGTTCTTTCACTTAGAAGTTGACATTTGTCCTAGTGATCGACAGAAACATTTCGGATTTTTACCGGTTCGGACCGATGTCTGTTTGGCGCTGGCACTGGCGGCAACGGAAGTTTGGCTGGGACGGCCCTGAATTCCCATTTGGGGTCTATTCCGCAGTGCTTGATACGATTACTCGTATGAACGACTACTCGTATGAGCATTGTTGGATGTTGAAGATCGAGCTCATAGAGGCATGCTGCCTTGGTGCCTGAGAAGCCGTCCCTTCTTTCCGTCCAATCCTGTCTCCACGTCCGGTTGTGGTAGTCATGACAGTATTACGGAGTAATGGCGTATACCAGATGTCATTGAACGTGATCTAATTGTGGATGATAGGGCAGGCAGCAGCAGGGCTGGCCTCATTCAACTGACTCGGTGTTGATTCAAACTTCACATAGTTGTGAATCTGCACGCGAGTGCGTCTGGTACAGATATTGAAAGATTCACTTTTCTTTGCGGTTCAAATGAACAGGAGTGGGGAGAATACCGCCGAGATATGAACACAGACGACAGACGGCCTGGAAGAGCCAGAGCCTAGAGCCCAAGCCGCTGAGGAATAGGAGATGCGGGAGAGACGGGATTCTCTAGCAGCTACGGCATATTCCAGGCCCGGCTTTGTTATTACATCACAGTGATCATATCCTTCGCTAATGAACATGGCAGCCGTCTATCTCTCCTTCAGACTGAGCGTCGGCAGAGTCAATCACCAACAGCTTAACCAACAAATACTTCGCCATTGCAACCGCAAGGAATTCTTGAAAACACTTTGGTCACTACTCCATTAACAGGTGTTTGGCCCTTGGACGTTGGCAAATTCGATTCCAGCCCAACGAGAAACCCTGGAAACCTCAGCTCGCATCCCGCCATTCCACCTTGTAACTTCACAGAGACAACCCCCAAGTCGACATCGCAGCCATGGCGGACTCCTTCGTTCAAGGCTATCTTCATGGCACCTGGCTACTGCAGAATATCCTCGACGTGACGCGCAAGCCTTTACCAAACTACCCGCCTGGGTTTCTTCTCAGCGCATTTGAGATGGTCATGCGAAATGGCCTTTTCAATGGGCCCATCGAAGCACGAATTCAGGAGTTGATCAACAACACCTTCCAACACGCCGGCATCGACACCAATCAGACGCTAAGCGACACCATCCTATCCGTGACGAGGGAGACAAGTGCCGACCATATCAATCACATCAAGGCTCTAGAAATGAGAGTCAGACGGCAAGAGGTAGTGCTGGCTCAGGTTACCACGATCCTAGACAAGCTATTAGAACGTGTGCACAGGTTGGGAAGGGCCTCTTCCAAGCATTCAAGGAGTGCGACCGCATCATCTTCTACGGCATCGGAGACCTTCTTGGCCCACTAGTCCCCATCTCTCAAGGATCTATGGCATATTTATCTAGAAAGGGACGTGATGCATCCTAAGCACGGATGATGGAGTTTGGTCCGTCTTCAATGCACATTTATCAGGAGCAAACGCCGCCTCATGGACGACTCACGTGGCTACCGCAAGGATATACCCTGACCTCTCTCTCTTTTACCTCTCCGGCACACCTTCTTCCGAGAAGGATTCACATTCAGATTCACTCATTCCATCACTTTGGGGGATATCGTCTACACCCAGCCTTGGGGGGCTTGTTATGTATTTCCGTGGGTGTAACTCGTGGTCACGAAATGGACCTGATTACCTCGCAGTCTACAATCTCTTGGGATCGAAAACAGACTACATATAAAACAACCAGACCTCTGGCCCTTCTTTCGCGTCAAACTTGGTGTTGGAAATGGGATTGGTGAAGTCCCCGTTCGTTTCATCTGCACACAGAAGCTCCTAACGAGGTACATACACAAACGCCTTCACCTGTCTTGATACTGGGGCCATGGTGGTCTACACTTTGTTGCTCAGGAACCCGATGGTGCTTTCGTACACATCTATGCATCCCAGTGCCATCAAGCTCGTAGCTATCATTCTATAGTGGTTCATACGAATACGACCCTGTTGATCAAGGCAATACGTCTTGTTCGCACCATCGACACCATCGTTCATGTGCTCATGGGTAGCCTTGCCTCGGTGCATACTCACTGAGTCAAACCAGACCGACAATAGCTCTCGAATTCCCGACCTTGAACGTTGAAGAACATAGCTTGTTCGATAACCTGCCGGAGAGGCACACTTCAATCAACCGCATCACTTACACATTTAATCGGTCGAGCTCAATGGCATTACCTGGTAGGTCTGCTCAAGCTACGAGACAAACAGCGGCGCAACTAATTCATACTGGATGATGGGGGTAGGCTATGACAGTAAGTACCATATATAATGCTACGATGGAACTTGCCTATAAGTTAACGATGAAGAAAGCAAGCCGCAACTGAACTGTCAGCTTCAGATCTGGGAGATCGTCCTCGTACCCCCTACGATTTAGTCTCGCATCATCGCGATACATCCATCATACGTCAGAGCTATCATCACGTTGGCATTTTCCATCGGCTTGTCAAGATCATGGCCCATCCAGAATCAGTACTTGATCTGGTAGCAGATGTATGTCTGAATATTCCACTCCGAGGTCGATGAGACATCTCACTAGTCAATCTACTGAAAGCAACTGCAGGTCATTGGAATCGACGACTCAATACCCCGGCGACCATGATTAGCGAGTGTCGGCTCATCAATGCCGACCCATCGGCCGCAAAAGATAGGGGTCCCTTTACCCAAAAAGTCGCCAGCCCGCCAGCCCGCCCGCCCCCGGATTGACATCTCTCGGCACCCATCCAAATCAAGTTTCCCTCTACTCTCCACACCGAAACCGACTCTTCATACAGCATGTAGAGCCCTACAGCCTACTCGTCACGCATCGACGATCTAAAGATGCGAAGTCTCAGACCTATGTTCGTGTATCGGCGCCATCAGGGTAGATGGTGAAGCAGAAGTCCAAGCCCCGAACGCCTCCTCGGGTACGAATTCCGCATTCAATCGCACACACAACAAGAGCTCTCTCTGCACGGCGCTCTACATAATAGACTCGTTCCCTGCATATGCGGGCGCTCACAGGAGCGTTCGATATTTTCCTCGATACGTTTTCTCTCAAGTTCCCGCCCGATCGTGGTTTTCCTCCTCTGTCTGTGGAATGAAGAAGTAGAGGGAAGGAAAGGAAAGGAAGGAGTGGACGGAGATAGCGTCCAAGCAATGAGAGCAGGACGATTCACGCTCGCATCGTATGTGGTCGAACGTGCCCTCACCGGTCTGTGTGTACAGATGGTCTAGACGGGGTGTGCGTACGACACACGCCACTTGGTTTACCCCAGGTGAGGTGAGATGAGATGGATGTGTGTGAGTGTGTTTGCTCCAGTCGGTTGGGAAGGGCCGTCGGGTTCCCTGATGTGGTCTTAGTGTAAGGTACGGGGACGGATACGTCGCGGGTTTGTGTATGGATGTATATGTTGACATGTTCGTTGAGAGAGTCTTGATATTTCCTAAAGGTAGAGTACATTGTTGATGTACAATGCTCTGCTCTCACGTCTTGCAAGCTATGTAGATCCGGGTCACTCGACCCAAGCCCGGTAATAGTCGAGTTCCCAAGTTACAGATATAGTGTAAGCTGCCTGAGATATAATAACGTCGTAACCTTTCAACAGATACATCTCCCTCAACTGACCCGATCTCCTCGAGCTATGTAGATAGTAGGTAAACACATCCGCACACCGTGATCTTCCCTCCCTTTTGGCCGCGTACGATACGATACGATCGCAAACCAGCGAGGCGTTTCGCTAATGCGATGAAATCACCAGCCCAGCAGCAGCACATCTTAGACGCATCGGCATGATAGCCCAAACGATAGGGGTCCAATAGAGTCAGTCATACGTGCTCTCTTGTTCCTCTTTCCGTGGCGCCTCACCTAATCTTGTGACTTACGAGTACGGGTTGGCCCCAGAGATTATTTACAGGGCACGGACGCTCACAGGAAGGCTGGGACAACAGGAAACGCCACCTGCCATTCCTTCTCACACCGTTGAGCGCCGCGGTGCGTTTCTTTTTTGCTCACCGTTTACCTTTGGGGTCACCTACGTGGTCGTGGCGTGGCAGGGCTGACTGGGCAGGTGTGATAAATATGGGTTTTTGGCTGCAGTTTGAATGGATCTGATGAGATGAGATTGAACTGCTGGGGTTCGAAATCTGGGGGCCGGGGTTGTTGGTAACCCAACCCGCCACGACGTGGTGATCCGGTTGTCCATCGTCATCGAGACCGGCCGAAACAGGTAACGAATCTACATTCAACGTAACGGCGAGATGATGAGCGCCATGGTCCCGTCGCTGTCATTTACGTAACCCGAGCTGGGCAGAGAAGATAGAACGGGGAGAAGAGAGACTGAGAAAGAGAGATATCAAAACGATGCCCAACACCCCAACCCCAGCCCATCCGGCAATGATACAAGTATATCCAACCTGCAGTCTCTGATTGGTAGCCTCAAAGACGGGGGGGAAGACAACAACAACAGACCATGTCATAAGAGAACACGCTTGGCGAGGAGGAGGAGGGAACATGTGAAATGCAAGGTCACCCCTTACGATACCAGGATGCATACATTCACTACTAAGACCGAAGCAACCGACACCAACCACGAGTGTGCCTTGCTGTAAGTCACTGAAATAGGTAGCACGAGGTTGTCTCTTGTTGTTTGTTTTGTTTATTTTTCCAGAGTTCATGCGTGAAACAGATGTTTGCACCCATCGGAACCGACCAACTACTTCTTCTTCTGCTGCTGCTGTTGCTGTGCTGTGCCCTTACATTCGTCTCGACTGGCGCGTTGGAACCCCGGTCGCTGGACACCCCTGTCTGCCACCCCTGGCTTTTGAACACCATCATTCGAACAAGCTCTATCTTTGAACTCTTCATCAATGTTGCGATGGTTTATTATTCTTGGAACGATGTCCCCGAAGACAACGATGGAAAGCAAAAAAAATGAAACCCGCGTGCCTGCAGCAGGTTACAATATCGGTAGCCTGTACGATACCCTTCTCAGCCGCAAACCCTCACGAGAGCTGAAAAAAAAAGACAGACCGAAGCACAGAACCGAGGACGACGATCCCATGGATTGACATTTCAAGAGCGAGAGATACTATGTAAATAGTCGCAGCATGTAAGGCAGGTATGGGCATTCCTTATGGGGGTTACGTATAGAAGATCGTATGCAAGCCCATGCATGTACATTGCATGGCCTTTCACTTCTATCGTGACGGATTTAGACAGCGGGAATAAATGGATGAAAAGAAATCGCGAGACATGGAAGTACGAAAATTCAATAAATCCGTCGATCTTGGCTTGTGATCTACGTCGACCGTTGCTATCACGATCTCGATTTATCGTTGTTGCTCAGGGCACCTGTCTATCTACGAGTATTGTTTTTTCAGCTAAAAGTCCCAGATGAACTCGGGAAGTTTTGAAACCGTGATAGATCCTAGGTATTGCTCCCCCGTCTCAGCCTAGATACAAGGTGTAACGCGCCAGCATGTTCGATCGAATAGTTAAAGCCCGTGGAACCCGTCAATCAACCAGTCCGTCAGAAGCAAGCAGAAAAAGAATTGATTGATTGGAACAGTTGTGGCGTAATCTCTTGGCGCGCAGCATCGCGAACCAACCGGGGAACGACTTCCGGGGTGTGTTTTCGATGGATTGGTTGCGTGGTGAGGCTCTGCCCACGGATTTCGCTATGAAGGGCTGTTAAGAGGAGTTTCTGCGAAAAGAGATAAGAATGATCTCTTTCCGTAGCAATGAGATGGAGGTAGATCTTGGTTACGGGGATGGATGAGGAATAATTGCTTATTTTGCCGGAAGGATTACAGGGTCTTATTTGCAGGCGTGGATGCGTCTGTGGCACGGCGTACGACGTGGGCACTTGGTATATCGTGTGAGGCGTGCTTGATAGATTGTTTTGAGATGGGCTATTGGGTGCTACGGGATACCTCGCAAGGAAAGGTTCTTTGGGAAGAAGGAATGGGATGTGGTTGTGCAGAGTTGACGGTGGTACGGTAAGGTACCGGGAGGTAGTGGGAGTAACTCAGGGGTTGTGACCTTGCTGTCACATTCACGTGCTATTATAGATATTATCCTGGTTGAGAAAATAGAACGAGATCTGTCTATCTATTGTTTATGCCATGACATTGAGTAGGTAGTCACGTATTAGTTTGATGGGAGCGGTTTATGTATCAACTGTGTAAGTGAGTGAGTGATCAGTTGAAGATCTTCAACTTCAACCAAAGCAGTTGAAAACAAAGACAACTCCCTTCAACCGAAACCGTCAACTCACATTCTCAACAAGCAAGCTGTCGTCATCCGACGTCATTCCTGTAATCCGTGCCTGTCCGGTCGATCCCATGGTTTCATCTCGCTGTCAATCATACAGACTCTTAAGAAGAGGCGTAAGCGGTTATCTAGTCCGAGGCAGCTAGGTAATATTTCGTAGTACTATAGCCCCGCGGAATACGACGCTACGCCCTCACGAGTCACGGCTGATGAAGGGCTAGCAGGTGAGGGTTAAAGCAAGGTACGGGGATTTCGTGAGGGAGACCCCACACGCCGTCGTGGAGGGAGTGCACAATCTATCGTCGAAAGAAGGCAAGATCAGTGGTGTCAGATCCGTTCGAGATGTGCCACCTACGCCTTGCCGGGCTGTCTTGATGCTCACCCTGTTGATATCATAGGTACGACCATAGCTTATCCTGTATTGTCTGTCTGTATTACTGTTACTGTCCCGGTTCTCTGAAGAAGCGAGCGTTGATCTGAGAATAGTCTCACGCCTTAGTGCTTACACACGCCTTACGGATTACGATTTACGGCGATCCTCGACGATCCAGCGTGGGATGTAGATCTATTGAGATCTCCGATGCTCCGGGCGTGAGAGTGTGTGCTGTGACACGTTGCAAATCCCAGGCAAGGATGATCGTCGAAGCAGGTTAAGGTAGTGTCGATAGTGTGTTTGGCCTCATGTACGAGTACGGATCACTCCCTATGCATCTCCACGGATGTATCTGCCCTCTTTCGTCTTTCGTTCCCACCTACATATTATTCCCTAGCCCTACAAGTACTCGCAGGGAAAAGAATGCTTAATCTTTTCAAAACGTCGATCCTCCGCTTCCTTCGGTTGGTACCGAGATATCTCTCTGCAGTATTATAGCACAAGTATACATATGCATTATGATGCACTATTGAATTGCTTCTTTTCTCAGGTACACTAGGGAGTATGGATTCAGGGACCGGGAGAGGAGTCCTAGGGGGACTAGCATGAGCCTTACCGGACCTGGTCTCATGGAAGTCGAACTCCGCGTTTCTGAGAGCGGAAACCGGACAGATCCACAACATAATAAGTAATCCCCTCAGGAAAAAAACACAGCGCTGCACCTGATCACCATGACGTACCGTAGTGCACCAGATCTAGGACGGAAAGGGCGAAAGCGTCGAATGCGGTGCTGAGACGTCACTGTGGTGCTCGAAGGGTTGAATTAGTGAGTGGCCCACAACTTGATGGGCGTTGATGTTGTGAGATGGGTTCAAACGAGCTTCATATCGAGGAACAGGAATTCAATGAAACTGGTTGAACAGGCAACAGAGGAACGAGGGACACTATGTATTGTATTCTCCTAGACAGACTGAACCGGCCCGATTGTATAGACCCTGCGGGACGGGACGGGCCCTGCCGCCGTCGCTAAGGGCAAGGCCGTTCGGTTGTCGCTTGCGAGTTACAGAACCAACAATGAGGTGTAGTTACTTGGACAACGCTGTGTATATCAGGTTCTCACTTGCAGACTGACAGATAGATTAGTTGCTGAGTTTAGGTATCAGCAACTACTCGTTAGTTACGGTAATACATATCAATTCGTAGTTAAAGCCGATCGTTCTCACATCAACTCGTACAATGCCAATAGGGAGGGTATGATGCTACGAAGCTCCGTAACTGGCAACCCTTCCGAGCCTTAGGAGCTCTAGTCTCGGACAACTTCCGCATCCGAGTCTCGTGAGCGTTTTACGTCTCGTGCAATTCATTGAGCTCAGAGTTATCGTAGGTAGCTTAAGTCCTACGAAAAGGAGTTCAACTGCCGCGGATTGTTCAATTGCATGATCGCCCAGCGCTAGATAGGCCCAGGCACTCATCGACTTGTCATTCAACTGCCTTAGCAGACCAGCGCTGGCCCTACGAGGTAGGTACAGGCTTAGCTCCCTATAGAACCCTGGCAGGCCAGCAAAGGGGCCAGTCTCAATCCAGCACCCGCTAAGCAACTGCCGGTCCACTACCTACCTAAACTGGATCGTGAACTGCCCTATCCGCACCGCCAAGTTCTCGCATCTTTTCCTCAATGTAGGTAGGGCAGATCACTGCACGGAATACATACCGATCATTCGATGCTTGCATGCGAGCTTGAAGTAAGGCTACGCGTTTGTCAATCTTTCTGAGAGCTCACGCCCCCCCAACTTTTCTTCTTTCTCACGACGGACGGACGTTATCGCGTTACATCGTTGACATGTCCACGCCAACGCCACCCCAGTGGGTGTCACGGTCTGTATCTGTATCGGTATGTCGGTACATAAGTATCCTGCATAGTCTGTGTACACTAAGACAGATGAGTTCGTGCGGATGCATCCAGTGTACTCGTACAGTAGCTTACAGGGAGACCAGTGTCTCAGAACCTGTAGGGCAAACAAAAAACTCCATTCTTTTTCGGCTACGATATCCTCGTTCGTCCGGACGGGGGGGAGCCAAACGAGATGCATGCACTATTGGTGATGTACCGTAGTCTGCCTGCGCTAGTGTACGGTACTTGTAGGGCGCTGTGCTTGTAAAGTATTAGGACGGAGTTGCGTTGCGCTACGCTACTGTAAGGTGAAAGGCGAACGCCAGGGAGGTTGAGAAGATGGCTTCCATTCTTCCGTAGCAAACGCCGACAGAGCCCTATCTGTCAATTAGGCATGGGATGAACACATCGTACATTAGGGAGAAGTCGTATCTTGACCAAACAGTGACAGGAGCTAATGCCGGGTTGCCCTACGAGAGATATGGGTATCGGTATAAGCACTTGTGTAGGCGCACGACTCGTGGTGGGTAAGTATGCCGTAAACCGGTATTGACATTGATCGTGTAAGTGATGGGATTGTAAACAAAATCATATCGTGAGAATGTTGTGTTGTTGGTAGTATTATTATAGAATCTGACAGATATCTCGTGATCTTTAACAGTTAACTCCATAACGACAACGGTTGTTAAGAGTTGTTATTGTTGTTGCTATTCTAGTTGTCGCCGCTTGTGTAACGCCGGCATCTCACCGGGGGCGGTACGGATTACGGTGGGAAAGAAGACGGCGTGGTAAGTCGGCACTTTGCACGACCTGCCTAAACAGAGATGGTAGTATCATCGCTGGCAACCCACGAGCAAAACTGCGTGCCTGCCCCCGTCTTGGCTTTTTCTCGGTGTGTCTTCTCTTTTCTCTTCTAGGCAATCCCCATCGCGATGCATTCAGGGGACTGGATCTGAGTTGATGCTCGTTACTCGGATCAATGACGACCCGACGAGGGTGTGACCCCCCAGAGCTGTCAACTCGGCGGTTGGTGCAACCGTGATACAAACCCCCTATCGAGATGTACTCGTACCTCCTAAGTAAGTAAGTAAAGCTGAGAGTCAGCGAATTCTGCGCGGAGATATCCGCCTCGATCCCGTTCACGATCACAGCCAACTCCCTGTCGATGAACTTCCGGACCCAGCAACAAGTGGCACCCTCGCGGGCATCTGTAAGGATAAGGAGCGAACACAAGCTCCACGTGTACGTGATGTCTCTGAAATGACGGTCTCAGAAGACTATTAATACGCGCCAACACTTGTGCCTTTCGGGCCGAAAGATCTTCAGCATCTCGGAACCCTGATGGTTGACAATCGAAAGAAAGAAGGAAAGCCTTCTTGTCAACTGGGGCTATGTATGTACCTACATTAGGCGTGCATCTCCTGGTCGCTGGTATGATGCAATCTTTGCTCTCCTGTGGCCCCCCCTACTCGGACGCTACAGTTGCGCTGACAAGGATCGGGCGAGTCCCGTGAACCGCGCTCAAATCAGCTTCTCGTCGGTGTCCCGGCCTGCTGTCAGCCTCTTGGAGCTTCATACCTAAAGCATTCATCAGCTTCTGCATCTAGTGTAGAAAAAGAGGATGCGATGCTGCGAAGACGACGTGCTGTCTAGCCAGGTCGAGAGAAGCTGGGTAGGACTATTTCGTGCTTCAGCATCGGTACCGTATCCGGGACGCGGGCGGGCGGTTCTAGTGTGGGCTACCCCTAGCAGGCCATGGTCTAGCATACGAGTACATACGGGAATACTACATCGTCTACGAAATATGCCGTTCACAGTTCCCGGCGTAGATCGTGTGCAACCTGCCTGCTCTCCTCCGTACCGTACACTAAGACACCTCCGCAGGGCAGGACATGCAGGAGGAGATACGGGACATACAGAAATGTACAGGGCAGATCGACGAGTCTCTTACTGTCCATGTGAATGAAGTCGTGAATTACATATCGTAGGTATATTTATACACTGCCTACTCGTAGTTAGTACGGATTACTGCGGAATCGCTACGCTGACAACGTTGTTATGCACCGTCCCATGCCAAGCACAACCCCATGGGGGCTTGACTCGAGTGCTTTCCAACAGGCAAAAGTACCAACTGTATGTAACTCCGGGCAACTCTCCTCACAATATGGGGTTCTTCCTTGTCATAATTCATCGAATTATACATGTCAAGAGTTACGAGCAAAGCGAACCATGTCGTGAATGTGATAACGCGAAGTAGCTCGTGGGAAAGGGAAATTGTCACAACCCCGTAGAGTACCTGACCTAGCCCGTCGTGTCCCCTGCGATCCCTCACATCCCTACGCTAGGTACATACCTCGTCCTCGTAGGGTTCATCGCCGATCTTCTCATCTAGATTGAAGTGTCTATTTATTACTACTACCCGTATCTCTAGTATCAGTAATCCATCGTGTTCCCCAGATTAGTTACTACCTACCCGTAACTCCGTGCTCTCAACGCAATAAGTACCGCACCTTAGAAGAGACAACTGCCAACTACCTAACTGTATCACCCCTTCACGAACTACGAACTACTGGTCCCAGCAGCTTATTTATGCCCTACAACAACACTTCGATCAGCACTGTATTTGACCCGGTTCTCGGGCGGCAGTTTTGGGGGCGTGTCAGAATGATCTCCCGTGAGTCGGCAGTAAGAAAGGCAGCAGGCGTCGTACAGTCTGCCTGCCATGTCTCCATACAGCCAACATCCCAGGATTTGGCAGCCAATCGTTCCCTCCCAGGCTGTGAGCACCCATGGCGAATGGACCGCTTTTCGACGCCGCCAACCCACTTCTCACATTTCGCTTTCTTATTAGGACGAACAAGTGGACTTGCTTAGCAGCAGCAGCTGCTGCGTACTCGTACTCATACATACGTGCTCCGTACAGGGAACAACAGCAATTCGTGAGATTTCCTTACACTAGAACGACGCCATCAATCACAGGACGGTGGAGGCGTTGTTGTTTTTGGGGGGGTGCAATCGACATGGGTCCAGAATGGCGCCAAGCGTTCCGTGTCTTCACACTAGATAGGGTTATGTACCCCATGTCTGCATCTCGTTGCTTGTGCCCACCGTCGACTATCTCAGGCCCAGTATCGTAGAGGTACACTACCTCGTGTAGTGTAAGGCCGACGCTGGCTTCTGGCTGTTTGCTCCTGCTGCTGCTGTTGCTTCTGCTTCTGTTTCTGTTTCTACGAGTACTGCTTCTGCTTCTGCTGCTGCTGGTTAAGTGACTGAGTGACTGGTGACCCGTCGATACCAGCAATGCGTCTCGTCGTGCGAGGGTGACACATAGTATAGAACTTCCAAAATGACCTGTCGCCTCGAAAGAGAGGGCTCTGATGTGCAAGTATTGCACCATTATGAGCACGTTTGCCTTTATGACAGCCTTCGTCTCTGTCGAGTTAGCGGCAGTTACCCTGCTTGCTTGCTTGCTTGTTTGTTGAGAGAAAAAAAGAGTCAGCCCAGCTTCTTCTCATACCGTATCTGACCAAGACTTACACACTACCTTTGGACCTACCTGTCCGTACCCATACCCATACCCTACCTTACCTCCCCTCCCCCCATGATCCATCTCATCCGTACCCGCAGTATTCCGTACCGTACCGTACCCTGCCTAACTTGCCTAACTCCTTCAATTCATTCATTCCCATGTCTCCCGGCTCGTTCTGTTTCGGCCGCCCGAACTAGCGTATCCGCAGTTAGACGGTGGAATGCGGGTGGAGACGATCATCCGCCCAAGCACTCTCCTCTTTGAACCTCTCTCTTATTCCACCCATTCTCATTCCATCATTTCCTACCCGGACCTGGACCTGGACACAGCCTGGGACATGTCACTACTGGCCCTGCCCATCATGACCGCATTTTGATCATCGTCTCCCCGCCTATAGTATCCCGATCTCTTCCCCCCTCATCTCTCCATCTCCTTCCCTCTACACTACCGACTCCCGTCCTCTCCATTCCCCCCGTCTCAGACCTCTTGTTGGGTGCTGTTACGCCCCAAGTGGCCCCACGAATATCGAAACCCATTATCCAACGTCCAAATAAGATAAAAATCCCATACTCCACATTCCCACTGTTTCCCCGGTCCCCCCTTGCCCTCCTTGACCACCCCCCAGCTCGCTCTTCAACCCCTCCTTCAATCTGTGTCTCTCTTCTTTCCCGTGTCTATGATTCGAAGAGGAGCAAAGCAACCACTCGCGCTGCGGACCTACCAGTTTCCGATTCGTCCACCACCAACCCAACCCAGCCCTTCATTTTGTGGTTATTCTCCGTTGGCAAAAGAGAAATTAATGAGTTGGTTGCGTTGAAACCGGAATAGATATGCGTGGCGGCTTTTGAATCATGGGTCTTGCTTCGCTCGACAATTGCCGATCTTGAAAGAGTTGGAATGGGATCATAATCCATAACCTCAACTTGGGTGAAAAAAAAGAGAAACAACACAAAGGGGGAAAAAGAGGGAAAAGAAGAACACGAAATCTGTTGGCCACGAAAGAAAGAAAACACATTGTAATCGGCCCTCATTACTCGAGAATACGCGAGAATCCCTCTCCAACTCACTCGGAGTCTCATTACCTCTTGTCTCCTCTAAATTAAAAAAAGGACAACACAGCTTATCTTTTTTTTGCTGCCCGTCGGCCGCTTTTGGGGGGGTTTTATGCCCATGACAAGTTGAAGAAAACCAAAAACGAGAAGGGATTGGCCTGTAAAAAGAAGATTCCCAAACAGAAAAAGGTCCAGGTTCAAGAAAAAATCATGGCTGGCCCACTTGCCCTGGTCACTAGCAGCGTTGGACCTTCGTGGCCGTCGAGACGTGGTGGTCTGGTGACGACTGACGAGGACTCGCCAACCACCTTCTCCACCACCAGTGCCAGTCCACGACGATGGACGAATACCGCGCCAACAGCGCAAATGAGCATCATGCCGTTGTCTCCCATAAGCACGGAACACGAGGGCGGAGGAGGGAGCAGAAGAGGAAGAGGAGGAGGAGCCTGTGTCATCGTTGACGCCAGCGTAACAGTCCCACCTGCGCTGCGGTCGGCGTCGTCGTCCGATGGTGGTGGTGGCGGCGGCCTTTGGGAGAGCAACAGCAATCACAACCACAACAACAACGCCACCTACCAGGACGACGAACCAGTGGGGGCCGGCGGAGACATGATGGACGATGACGCAGATTGGGAACACAATGCCGCGATGATACCCAAGACTGAGCCCCTGGAGGACGACTGCTTTCGTTTGGACGACGTTCAGGAGGCACCACCCCGCCTGCACCAGCACCAGCAACCGCCGGTTCTTCCCAGACTGTCCGTGTCTGTGTCCGTATCAGCAGCAGCAGCAGCGTCAGCGTCCGGCCAAATAATAAAGGCCAAACGACCGAGAGGACGACCGCGGAAACACCCCTTAGCCCCGCAAGTGGCGAACAACAAGACGGCGAAAGGGCGTTCAAAAACGGGCTGCATCACCTGTCGGAAGAGAAAAAAGAAATGCGACGAGGCAAAACCACGCTGTGAGACCCGCCCGCCGTTTTATATTTTTTGCCCTCCTTTTTAGTCCCCCCCTTTTTTTTGTGTTTATCTCCGGGTTTCACCACTTTTTCCTTTCGAGATGTTTTATTATATATATGAATATATATATGGAGAAGGTTCCTCCCCTGCTAATATGTCGGAAACAGGCTTGAACTGCGAGAAGAACGCTGTGGTCTGCGAGGGATATCATGAGAAGACACTATGGAAGAGCGGGCGGGAAAAGGCAGAAGAAGGTAGGGGAAGAGAGCCGATCATAACATGTGCCGTCTTGTGTTTTGATGACCATAAAATGACTTACACGTTTTTTTCACCAGAGCGTCAAAGGAAGCAGAGTCTCCCACACATCACGCTTCAGCCGATATTCCAAGGCGTCGAGACCCCCGAGGACCGCATCTTCTTCAGCCACTACATCAACCACCTCAGTAGCGTGTTAACCGTCGAAGGACAGCACAGAAATGCCTTCAAGGACATGCTACTGCAGATGGCCGTCGAACACCGAGGTCTTATGCACTCCATTCTCTCCCTGGCGGGGAAACACATCGACTTCGAGACCCCCTACGGCACCAAACTCCTAAACTCCAGTCCTAGCGTCGACCTCGCATCCCTGGTAGCGAGGTCACAATTCCATCATAATGCCGCCATGAAACAGCTCTTAGAATGGGGCCGAACAGACGAAGGGGCCCCGGAACAGAAATCCAACCTCGCACCCCGCTACGGGCAGATGCTGTGTCTCCTATTGCAAACCGCAGCAGAAGGATCCTCAGACGGCGCACATCGCGTGCACCTGCAGGCCTACAAGAGCCTGATCCAGGAGAACCCGCCCCCCGACAAAGCCTTCACGACCTTCATCACCGAATTCTTCCAATACCGCGTCTTCGCCGACGAACTGATCCGCTACCCAGACATGCAAACCAAGCGCCTCGCCACCGAGGACTGGGAGCCCTGGGTCGAGATCGCACCAGCGCGCCTCATCGGCGTCGGCGACGGCCTCTTCCACCACCTCGCGAAGATAACGACAATCCGCAACGCCATCCGCGCAAACATCATCGCGAAAGCCGAGCCGGTCGTCGACTTCAACGCGCTCATGCACGCGACCGAGATCGACGTCGCCATCCGCGCCTGGGCGCCCCTCTGGCCCGCCGGCGACAACCGCGACCGCGTCAGCCTGCTCTACAAGCAGATGATGTGGGTCTACCTCTACCGCACCATCTACCCGCCCTCCACGACGACGCCGCCGCCCCAGCTCTTCACCAGCAGCACTACGAATCCCGGCATGCCGCTCTCCCCGGCCTCCATCAAACCCTGCGAGTCTACCCCCCCGTCCCCCCCCGCTCTCCGCCGCCCTCCCCGATCGCAGAAATAGCTACCACGCTACCACGCCCTTCAGCGCAGACGCGGATTCAACCCCGCCGCCGCCGCCCGCGGCGACGCGGTACCCGCCGCAGCACGACGCGCGCATCTCGCTCGCTGTCGACGAATCCCTCGCGATCCTGGATTCCTTCAAGGCGAGCGATCCCGTGCAGACATTACTCCTCGTGCCGTGTCTGATCATCGGGTGCGCGGCCTTCGCGCCGTCGCAGCAGGAACGGGTGCGCGTTGCCGTGCGCACGGTGCGCGGGTACACGGGTCTGCGGAACTGCGATCGCGTCGTGGAGGTGTTGGAGGAGGTGTGGCGGCTCATGGGACGGGCGGAGTGGATGCGGGTGTGGGATTGGCAGGGCGTGGCCAGGGGGATGGGGCTGGATTTTGCGTGTGCTTGAGGGGATTTCAAGTTTCGCACGGGATCTCTCATGGATATTATCTGGATGTGGATGTCTCACGAGGAGATTGGGTTTTCATTTGTTTGGGGTGGGTGGGTTGGTTCTTTGATTTATAGGGGCGGCTTGGGTTAGGTTAGGTTGCTTGACTCGGGGGCGGTTTTTTTTTCTCTTTTCTTTTTGTCCAACCATCCATTTCAGGGGGCAAACAACATCAAACATATGAGGCATCATCATCAATCATCATAGCGAGAGAGAGAGTGGTGTAACCGGTGGCGAAAGGCTCATCATCATGGGTGGTTCGGTCTAAGTCTCTTCTTTTACTCGAGGCGTTTCTTCTCGTCTATCTCATAGGGGAAATTTCATACGGCGCAAAAGGTTTACATGAATGACAACCATTACGGTAGACTCGGTTTAACCTGATGTCTCGCCGCTCTTCTTCCCGACTTCGTCGCTGGATCTCATCAAACTTGGAGTGGTACGCTATATATTTATACTCCTTTGTCCCTTCATTCTCCGAAGTTTGTCGTCGTCCACGAAACCATTCTCTTAATATTAGGACCGCGAGACGGGACCGACTACGCCAATCAACAAATCACATTCTCACGAACGGGAACGAGAAGGGGTTTTCTGGAGTTTTTGGGGGTTGGCTATCTAGCTTTTGCATCTTGGCATAACAACGAACATATAAGTATCATCAAGGGAAAGCGGAATGACGGGAAACCCTGTATCAGACAATCGCATTTTCTATTCTGCCTATTGCAGACGATGCGTTTATTCGGATATTTACGTGCGGTACCTTATATATACTGCATTGTAAGTGTTCCCCTTGCTCGATGAATCCAATAACTCCGCCTTTTTGCCCTCCCGGAGGTCCCTTTTCCCAAACCCAATACGCCGATGTTCCAATTCTGAGAGCAATGTTTCCGTGCTCCCTGTGTGTTATCCATACTGTGAATGTACGCCGATCACCAGAAATCAAACCTGACCATGAATGAGGGAGGATCTAGCCGGATCAACCATAAAAGTCCCGGCCCATGTGACTCAGAGCGGGGTGTGCTTCCTTCGACGCGGCCTAAGGGCGCGCCCAGCCAAAGGTATCGGGTAGATTGAAATCCGAACCGATGCGCGACACGATATGACCTTTGAACGGCGGGACATCGAGGCTCCTGTTTTCGTCTCCAGAAGCATTCAGCGACTGGTCGAGGGCGTATTGGATCAAGTCCTTGTATGAACCGCATAGGGCCTCGTTGGACGCCGACAGTCTGACGCAGTCGAGGAAGCCGACCATGAGACTCAGCTTTTGTATGAGACTTGATCGCGTGAACCGTGGGTCGTCGTGTCGCGTTGGCTTCAGCAGCTCTTGGCAGAGGATCCCGCTGGCAGGAACGGCATAAGCTATGAGCTGAAAGAGGAATATGGTGTCAGTAGACGGAGTAAACCAGAGAGCGGGGAAAGGAGGAGAATGGGCAAAGATCAGTCCGCATGGAAACGGAGAAAGATGACGGGATGGCACTTACAATGTACTCACGGTCACGGTAGAACCGACGAAGCACATTCTGATGAGTCCAGAAGTATAGCGAAAGTGTCACTATGTCAAAGCTGACGGACAGGAGTTCGCTCTTAGTGTGCCCGTGCTGCAGCAACAGCCTCTCGGTGAGAAATACGTTGAGAAGATGCTCCAGCCGAATCAAGAGTCTCCAAAATAGGGCTTCTTCCCCCTGACTTTGGTCATTCAAGTCCGCTTCGCGAAACTCGATGGAGTGCGGGAAACCTTTGATTTTGTGTGCCTCCCATTCCTTCACGGTCCTGAGTTGACGTTAGCTACTGATAAAAACAATTTCGGCGGATTCAGGGGACAGCGAAATAGATTTCAGGAGGTACTGTTCCAACGCTCCACTACTTACATGACTTTATTGATCAGGACGAGACTCTTGTAGTTCTTAGAATGAAGAGCATAGTATATGATCTTCTCACGAGACACTGACAGCTCGGCTCTCGCGCGTAAAAGGGCAACGTTTCGGTTCTTCACAGCTTGGCCTTCGGATGCCAAAGTTGCACTAGGATGTGGATGTCTATCTGTGTCATGCGTTTCGTTCTCGCGGAATAAGACCTTGTCGTGCATGTCGAACGGAAGGGGTGTGCTGCGCAATTGGCTCAAGAGAGGTGGAAGCCCGGTCAATGAGACCAATGCCGAGTGGGCAATGTGAATATCGTAGTAGATTCTTCGCTTGATCTCTACCATGAACTTGAGCTCATCACCTGGCGCGTTCCGGGGAAGCCCATGGTACCCAAAAGAAGTCATGAGTGCAACAACTTCTCCAAGGAGCAACCATGCTCGGCGATCTGGAAGCAGGTTAGCAACTATGAATCCTCCCCCGTGTGTTAAGAGAGGAGCACAGACTCATATCACGACTAAGCGGAATCTCAGTGCGCATTCGTTTGGCCATCAGGCAGAGCAACACGGAATTAGGTGGTGAGAACTGCTGACACAGGAAGATGCAGACATCAACACACTTCCTCATGACTTGTCTGAGATGCCCCTCGGCATTCTCAGTCTCGTCCTTTCCCGTTGCTGGACCCACGCGGGAGTCCCAAAATGCGAAAAGCAAGCCAAAGGTCTCCCAGCGCGCGTTGCGCCCAGAAAACTGATTTAGCCAATTTTCAGGCGATATATTGTCGTCATCGGAGAATGACAATGTAGTATTCTTGCATAAGAGTCGAGACAGCTCTTCGAGAGATACGTTGCTCCTCTTAGATCCGATTCCGAAGTAGGCTCCAAACGTGTCGTAGAATGATTTCAGAGCTCGGCCAACGATGCCATGGTACCAGCCGTTTTCAAAGAAATCCAACTTCACTGTCGAAGCTTCAGGAACATTTCGAAGAACGAATAGAGCGAGATCACGCGTCCAAGCATCGAGCCTGAATTCATCCGTTATGGAGTTCTCCTGTCTCCGAGCACTAGTGTTGGAAGGCGTCATTTGAGACACGTGAATCGTACTTGAGTTTGAAGTCATTTCTACATCCCATGTCTTGCGTCTAGAGATCTGTGAATCAGAACTTCGAGGGTTGACATTCCTAGTGGCTGCCGCCCAAGATGATAGGGGGTTAGGGCCAGGGCTAATCGGTAGCCTAGAGATCTGGGAATCTGAACCTCGAGGATTGACGCTCCCAGCGGCTGCCGCCGAGAATGAAAGGGGGTTAGTCCTTTGCCTAGAGAACTGTGGATCATGGCTTCGAGCATTGATCTCCCCGGCGGTTGTCGCGGGAAATGATAAAGGCGTAGTCAATTGCCTAGAGATCTGCGAACCGGAACCTCGAGGATTGACACCCCCAGCGGCTGCCACCGACGTTGAAAGGGGGGTGGTCTTCTGCCTGGGGATCTGTAAATCAGGGCTTCGAAGATTGACATTTCTAGTGGGTGCCACCGAGGTTGAAAGGGGGGTAAGAGAAAACCTTTGAGTCGCAAAAGCTTTCTTTGAGACAGGAGCCTTCTCGGACTTGGGACGGCGGATGGGGCCTTTCGGCACCGCGTATGTACATTCATGTGGCAGGTTTCTTTGAATGCATCGGTCACAGATGGGTCTGGTTCGATCGCATGCCCTCCTTAACTTGCGACAGGGCTGGGAACACGTCAGTTGCAGGCTAATGAAGGCTTAGATGGTGGACACTGGACCTACATCGCATATACTGAGCCGGCTCTTGGGCGAGCGTCTTGCCCTTGTACCTGTCGGTCGTTTTGTCTTTGAAGTGGGCATGATTCTGTTGTCTCCTTTGGAACTAGGGTTGGCTATTCTGGTGACTCACGCCGATGCGGATTTCATGTGTAGTATGATGCAGTGTGCAGAGTGTGGATTTCCTGTATATGTAGTATCATGCAGTGTGCAGGGGTGTGAGACGCTGTTGATAGGCACTACTTAGACTAAGGCTGCCAGTGAAGTGCTGGCTTCATGACGGACCTGAGGTTTATTGGCACCTATCGATGTTCGGATTCGGAGCTCGGCGTAGACGTTAACTAAGAAAGCTAGGTATTGGTCAGGTTTCCGAGGGATTCACGACGCCATGAATGAGTCAACGGAGAGTGACTGCAGTGTAGATGATGTAGGCGGTGAATTTCATGCGTGTGGATGACCGGTATATATAAATAAAAATCGAGAACGCCGGTTCTCAAAGAGACACGAGTCAGAGTCTACTACATATAAATTGACAAGCCATCGAAAGATCAAAAGGCATCTTCAGCAATCATCAGCACAGCCGGTCTTGTGATTCGTGAATCACCTCCTCTTCAGCAGACAGTTCCTACTGCGCAAACCCACCATGACTAGCACAACACTTACACCAAGCCGACGAAACTCTGCGGAAACAGAGGTGACCCTGAATGACAAGACCAATGAGATCACAGATCGGGTAATGGAGCACACGACCCGGGAATACACGAGTGAGGAATACGCGACCAAGAGATACGCGTTCGACGATGGTATGTATGGGTCTAGTTAAGCGTCAGAAGTATCCACACACATGAAGCAGTGAATGTTAACAAGAAACAACACAACAGAGGAGCAGACTCTCTCGGATGTCACACTGAAAGAGAGCGCGTCGCACCACGGAAAGAAGAAATCCTCAAAGATAGTCATGAGGTTGCTCCGTCTTAAGTCCAAGCTCCGGCCAAAGAAGAAAGTCAGGGGCCCTCTCCCACCAGATTACTATCCTAACGCCTTGACAACGTTCATGGCACTGGCCAGTATGTTTTGCCGAAAGCAACCCGTCGACATCATATTGAAGCATGAGCTAACATGTCATAGACACGCGACTCTGAGGAGTCAGGACCGGGTTATTTCCTAAGGCATAGTCAACACAATGGCCATATCGTAATATCAAATAGGATGGATTGGGGATAAACTGTAATGTGTTATTAATCTAATGAAGGGGAGGGATGGAGGGTTTTCTGATATTCTGGAGTTTCATAACAGGACCCTGAGGGCATTGTCGGGTAAACGGGTACTGGGAGGCTACTATTCGGCAGGGGAAAACGGGTGAATTCAAAAAAGAGTATCTCTGAGCTGTTCCGGCTGTGTGTTGATGAGTGCATGGACCTAATCCGTGAGGCATCGTTCTTAGGCCATTGGCAAGTATTGAATATCAGTGTTGCGTGCCTCGATGCTAGGGTTTCTCTCGAGTCTCGGCGGCTCGAGAGCTAAAAGCACGATGTCTGTCGGATCACCGAGCTCCATCAATGTCAGCGGCCTCATGGAATCGGGCCGCGAATAGCCAAGTAGGCGAGAGGAAATCACGGGGCATAACCATTGCAAGGTACCACGCGTAATGCCGTCGTCATAATTGCAACGGGCCGCGATGCGATAGCGTGTAGCCGTGTATTGGTCCCCATATCGAGCTGCCGACTCCGAATGCCGGCTTCATTGAATGACATACGGTCTAGCAACGGGATTCGTCACACCGAATGCTCCGCCACAGTCTACCATGGCCGCGGCCCGTCCTTGATGGTGTAGGTAGAAGAAGCGAAGCGGCGGCACAATGTTCATCGATCTGGAGGCAGCTACGGTACTCGAAGGAGGTAGTATCAGGTCTGATCTCATCGGAGACTTTGACGCAATGATTATTGGAATGCAACGCATCCATCACGCTAGGCATTCCGTGTGCTTTAAGGCCGAAGGAGGGGCTGGCCCGGGGAGAACAGAGCTCGAGTGGTCAGGGACCTCACTCAAGCTTTCAGCTCCTCCTTCTTGCGTGATACGACTTTCGCAAACAGATGCCGGTTTCACGTCAGTGCAGAGGACTTCATACGGAATATGTACATGAAAGGGAAAGCAATGAGAATGCGGGTTCGACTGTTGTGATACCGAGCGAGTGAGACGTAATCCTACCCGAGAGGTGTTTCACCGATAAGATAGCCGATAAGTGAACTCTAAACCAGAGACTGATAAGAGTCAAGACAGCGTTGGCATACCTACGTAATCCGTAATACCGCGCCATCCCTAATCCGTGCAAGCCTCGAGAGCCGTTCGGAGGCCAGCCAGGTCCTTTATCATGCTCAATTCAAGGAGCACAAAGTAACGACCGGTGAGATGCCGCTCTGGCCCAGTGGTTTAATCGACAGTCCGTGTCACATATCAATCCTACGCACGAAGGATGGAGGAAAGATACCTTCTCCTTCATGGTCCAGTTCGATTCCCCCTTGCAGCAAAAGAGAAGCGCAGGGGAAGGCGTTCAGGTCGAGCGGATTACTAAAGATATGCCGGCCGCTCGCAGTACTAAAGAGTTCCAGATGACGAGTGCGATGACACCGCTTCTGATGAAAATATGTGCCGCGGACCAGAGCTGTGTTAACTCCTTCAGGGAAGGATAGGCAGTCCAGCGATGAATTAATCAAAGAGATGACTGTGCCCCGGAGCCATGAGGGCTGAATAGGGGAGTGCCGCGGATTGATTTTTTTTTTTTTTTCGATTTCTTTCTCTTTTTTTTACCCATGGTACAATCCATTTCAGACAACAGACCGTCATCACATCTCGTCTGTTGCTGATCTTTATGTAGGTAGGGGTCGGTATTTTTGGCAGTCAGTAAATCAGTCAGTCAGAAAAGCGCACGCCTGCCCTCTGTCATCGGAGCTTTCTGCTAGTCCTTGACCTGCTTTGCATCTCCGGTCATATTACATCTCTAGCTGCGTAATCATCTGTCATGGTGCCATGGATGCCTGGTGCACTACACCACCAGAACGACATACACTTCAGCCGTAACCAATTGTCGATCAACTCATCTTACACGGCTGAGCCGTCGGCGCAGGTCGCAGTCATAGGGCTGACCAACCCATTTCAGCATCATCCGCGGCTTGATGAACGCTCAAGAGTGCTGCTAGCCCTTTCAGGTGGTGTATTTGAGAGGACGCATCAGGGACAATGCTTAATGTCCTCGATCCATGCCGCAGGAAGTTCACCAAGCAGCTAGCCATGGTCGACGCCGACTGGGAGATGGCAGGTCGGCGTGATCGACTACCAACTCAGAAACAATCGAATCACCAAATGTGATAAGTATACACAAAGAGTCGCTGTATCCGGACGTTGTAAACGTTGCAACGAGGCTTCTATACTATCAAACTCAACCGGCGATGACTTGCTTGGAAATGAGTGTTGGAAGTTCACTTCACATGCTACTCGGAACACAGAAGACTGGGACGGAGATAGGGTATGGAGATGTGAGTGGTGGACTTGATAAGTGAACCCCCGCGTTCATCTTGCTACCCACCCAATATCAGATCACTGCACCGGGATTTGACCACCAAGATCTCAGGCACATATATGTGATAGGCAGTGGTTGAGCAACGTCGTATTTCTGAGCGAGTGTTCCGTGGATGCGGGTAGATCTGGGCGGTTCAACGCCGTACCTACATGATTCAATTTCTGGCTCCGGTTCCCTAACCGGTAGCTCGGAGATCCAGTCATTGATAGCCAGGAAAGAGAGCCGAATCTTGGCAGGCAGTTTTGACGTTTGCACATGCCAGCATGGCATGGCAGGTTGCTAGCCGGACACGATTTCTAAGCGGGAGTCGGGACGGCAACAGGCGGCGTACAACGTGGCGAATAAAGGAGGGCATCGGGATAAAATGCCATTGGCGACAGGACCTGTGTACCTCTCGAAAACTAGAAAAAAGATCTTGGTTCGCCTTTTCTAGTGTGAGATGTGTGCAGCACTTCATATGCGATGGAGGAG
Source organism: Xylaria sp. L1 SY-2022 (assembly GCA_023079495.1). Classification (NCBI taxonomy): domain Eukaryota; kingdom Fungi; phylum Ascomycota; class Sordariomycetes; order Xylariales; family Xylariaceae; genus Xylaria; species Xylaria sp. L1 SY-2022. The sequence goes on from JALIDW010000009.1 coordinate 1,602,785, forward strand.
CAGTGGCAAGAGACAAGCGCGCGCTAGTGCGAGTAATGTGGAAGTTATTCGAGGCGAACATCCAAGTGAATCTCGAGAGTGTGGGTGATGTTCGCCACATATGTTGTCGTTATCTGATTCAGGCTTTCAGCCAAGGCGATTTGTTCAGAAGTGTGCTGACCACACATGAATTGCAGGCCTCGGCGTTTGAAACTCGTTCCATATCTGCGAATTGCTCACTGGATTACTTATCAGTCGGGCGTGTTTCTGGGGAATGATGGGATGGGATTGGATATGCTGATGCAGAGGCTGCTGTGCCGACGGTATCTCGGCCCTCGGGCGCATGTCGCCATGAACAAGTGCCGTCTGTCAACAACACCCTCAGGATTTTGAAAGCCATGACAGTAACGGGGTGGAATGTCACCGTACACCACGTCGGCTCGGCATCAAGCGTATCGTAAGTAGTGTACTTTGTGCTTACACCACATGCTACCATGCCTATCTCCAGCCTGCTCTGTTCCCTCATCAGGTGAGCCGACGTCTTCAAGGCAAGTGACCGATAATCCGTACTGACGGTGCTAAGATCGCTGGTTGCAATCCCGTACGGTAATAGTAGCATTGTCGAGAAGACGGGCTATTACTTAAGTATTACTCGATTGAAACGTTGCGTGATGAAATTCGGGGGATTCGAAGTGTAGGTCGCAGGAGGGAGAGATAGGCCTTACTGGATTAGGCCAGATGTGAGGGCATATCGAAACAGGCAGCTGTGTGTGAATTCCATTACTCGATTCGATCGACGGTGGTCAGGACTGAGATAAGGCGGCATGTCCGTCACTCGTTGCTTTTTTGGCGAGGAACGCCATGCCCCGTGGGATCAATGTACAGCTACCAGTCAGAAGCAGAGAAACTCGTTTCATGAGTTATTAATCAGCTGAAAGACGACCAGTTCGGATGCCTATCAATGGGGAGGCAGGCAGTGTGATGGTGATGGAAGCAGAGTCGGTGAGCCCCGGGACACTGCATTTTATGGCGTTACCCAGGTATTACATACATCGGGGAGGGACGCTAACTGCAACTAAAAGGACGGTGAAAAGACACACGTTTCTGTCTCCTGAATAACCGTCTCTTTAAAGACGTGGTCTCGCCCTCCTATGGGAGGACGGAGATAACGAGTGCCCGCCCCGCCCCCCAACCTGTTACCGATGCAATTCGGGATATCGAGGTCCATATGCAGTTACACAGCCTATAATCGACTGGCATTGCTAATGCGTACTTTTCCAACGGAACGGTCCTGAGGCTGTATTCCATAGGGAAAAAAAGCTTGTCTCCTTATCTCACACACAAGCGTTCCATGCCCCCTACCTGTCTCATTGTTTTTGATAACGTAGACGGGACTTTCCCACTCTTCTCACTTACGCGGATTCCAGACCATCCCGACCCTCCGGAATACCTCGCAAATACGCTAAACCCTCACACTCACCACGACTACCTGGCTAACTACATACACTAGTACCTTTTCCGTAGTTACCGAGTAATTTCTTCCCGCCCCTCCACTTCCGTCATGTTTTTAGATCCCCCCTCAGGCCCCCTCAGGCCCTCGCCGTTACCGGCAGTGGCACCGCTTTGTCGGTTGTCTAGCCCTCTTTTCTAGCGTGAAAGTCTGCGTATAAGTCGCCGACTTGCTTCCAAGGGCTTTGACACACGTACGAGTACTTTTCTCGTACCGGTAGTCCGTATCTCCAAGGCCGGTCTCACGCCCCACTGCCAGTCAAGCAAGCAGGTAAGAAGTACAACCTAGGGCCGAGAGATAAGGCAGGTAGGCTTCCCTCCCACCCGACCTGCCTCTCCTTCCGGGTGGCGCCCCTTATTCAGGTCGCCGTGCTCCCAATATTTAGCGCTGATCTTATCCTCGCTCTCATCGTGACCCTCCCCTCCGTGACTCTCTCCCCCATATCTTCTCACGTGAACCTCTGACCTCTAACTCTTCCTCTTACATATCAACTCATCAGGCCCTCTCTCAGTGTCGAACCTGCTACCATCGTCACGGTAAGCTTTAAGGTCACTCGTAGGCTGAAACCTCTTGAAATAGGCCCTCTTGATCTTCTTGATCTCGTCTCGCCATCATCCAGCCGGCTCCGTTCGGTTCGTAGACGGATACCTTTCGCTACCCAGATCGCTAGTCCATCGTTGCGTTGTATAAGCCTGTCTTCGCCATGACACAATCCACGCCGTTAACTGTCCTCGTTTCGACAAGGGCAGTTTTGACTCTGCCAAATGACACGCTCGTGCTCACGCCAGCTTCCATTTCTATCTCTCCCGTCACCGGCAAGATAGTCGAGGTCGTCTCCGCTGTCTTACCCAAGACCAGCTTTCCCTCCAATGCCACATACATCGACTATGGCTCGAAGCTGTTGATACCAGGATTAGTCGATGCTCATGTCCATTTGAACGAGCCCGGCCGAACGGAATGGGAGGGTTTCAACACGGGCACTCGAGCTGCCGCTTCAGGCGGTGTAACCACAGTGATTGACATGCCCCTGAATGCCATCCCACCAACCACCACCCTTGCGGGCTTCAAAGAGAAACTGGCAGCGAGCCAAGGTCAGTGCTGGGTGGATGTGGGGTTTTACGGAGGCGTTATTCCTGGCAATGCGAACGAGCTTCTACCTCTGGTGGAAGCGGGTGTGCGTGGGTTCAAGGGATTCCTGATCGAATCTGGTGTAAGTGCTGCCCACTCATTTTTACTAATTTCTGAACGAGTTCCTCAACAACGAACCCTCATAGGTGGATGAGTTTCCCGCCATTACGGCAGCCGATATACGAGTTGCGATGAAGAAGTTAAACGGCACACCCACCACCCTCATGTTTCACGCTGAGATGATCCCTCCCATTACCGACTCCGTAGGTGACGCCGTTCAAAGTTCGGAGCCGCCACTAGCACCGCACGGAAATCTGAAAGAGTATAAAACGTTCTTGGAGTCTCGCCCACCCTCGTTTGAGACGTATGCGATCGACGAGATTCTCTCACTCGCCCACCTGGCCACCAACCTGCACCTCCACATCGTACATTTGTCGGCCACGCAGGCTATCCCGCTGCTCAAGGAGGCACGCAAAAAGGGCATCAACATCACAGCTGAGACTTGCTTCCATTACCTTGGTTTGGCTGCCGAAGGAGTCGAGAACGGTGATTGCCGATACAAGTGTTGCCCGCCCATTCGCGAACAGATAAACCAGGATGGCCTTTGGGATGAACTTCAGGCTGAGGACTCGTGCATCAAAACCGTTGTGTCCGACCATTCTCCTTGCACACCCGAGCTCAAGCTTCTGCCCCCTCGTTTACAGGCCAAGAAGACACGCCCGATGATTCATCATTCCGACTCTGGTATCGACATGCGTGCGGACATGGACCTCGACGCAAACAAGGCAAAGATGGAAGGCGATTTCTTTGCAGCCTGGGGTGGAATCTCTTCTGTCGGTCTCGGCCTCCCCATACTCCACACATCCGCCAAAAAGCGTGCTGCCGCAGGATCCAAGTCGACCCCCACAATCGTTGACATCGTGCGACTCTGTTCTCAAGCGACCGCAAAGCAGGTGGGTCTATCGCACCGCAAGGGCGGCATCAAGATCGGCATGGATGCCGATATCTGCGTCTTTGACGATGCTGAGGAATGGATGTTGCAATCTCACGGTATGCACTGGAAAAACCGCTGCTCACCGTGGGAAGGCCACCGTTTCACGGGTCGTGTCAAGGAGACATGGCTGCGAGGAAAGAAGATATTCGAGCACGGTGGCGAAAACTCTGGTTTCGTGAGCACCGTTCCCATGGGCGAGGCGATCGTGGAGAAACGAACTGCTTGAGGAAGAGAAAGGGGATTTCACGAGTATAATGTTAGAAGATGAAGCGAAGAATTCTTGGGACACTCTAGATATAGATTAGACGCGATCATGATGATACATCGGATAGACAGAGGCGAGATTAGATGAGGGCCACTAATAAGTATATTTTACAGGAGCCGAGAAGAGGAAGGGATGGTTATGATGAGTAGGTAGAAGATATTACAGGAGGAGGTTCGTGGTGGTGGTTGGGGAACCCTTGAGGAGCTGCCTGCGCCCAGGAATGACGTGATGACCCGAAATGCTTTTCTATGGCGTAATTTATGACTTCAAATTAATACAAAGTGGCTTTTCTTTTGCTTTTTGGCGATCGGCTTGGCGTGCCGTGTTCCATCCATCCCTTCTTCTTTCTCTTTCTTCATCATCCACAGCGAGAGACGGTCAAGTACTCGTATTGCAGGCTGTGAATCGTGATACACGTATACGACACGAATAAACTCATACGGCATCTTGGTTGGTCGTCGTCTCCAGCGAGGAGGTGTGCTGGTTTCGTGGAAGGTGGAGGGGGTCGTACTCGGTCACTTTCTGGTGTTGCTCTTCGATGACCGATGGCTTCGATTCGCCTGCATATTACGACAGAATGGGAACGGGGTTGCTGCAGGATAATACATACACAGTTGTCGGGCCGCCAGGAATCTGACAGCTCAGGGTACGAAGAGGGGTGCTTTGCAGGTAATCATTTGTTGACTTTACTTAACATCTCCCGCTCACATCTCTTTCTCCCAAGTCATGACAATGGACATTCCGGTGGTACGGGGTTCCTGGGTTGCAGAACGCTGCGCGAGTGATGATTATTCTAACACCAGTTCACAAGTCTTCTATAAATAGTAGGTTCTCCTTTACGGGCGATGTTGACATATGAATCATTATCGTAATATTCGCCATGATTCAGACCCGACAAAAACACTGCCGTGATAAAAGTCCGGCGCTTCCGGCCACTATCTAGGAGTTCATCCAACGATCTCTGAACCCAACAAGATCACGGAGCTATTCATTACTAAAGTCGAACGCATATGTCAATTGAGACCTCAATCGGAGCCGTGTTCTCGACAAGTACGGGTACAGACAAATGCATCCGTGAGATAAAGAACGAAGACGAAGACATAAATATAACCCACCCGAGTCGTGTTCGGTTCAGACATTGCCCCGTGCCGAACAATCGACAGGATGCGCTCGTCGAAAATATGGCATTGTGTCATATTGCTGTCGCTGGGAAAGAACCTGGATGGAACGAGTTCCTGAGAAGGTGCCAACTACCGAGTTTGAGGGAGATTTACCGGACAAATTGGGATGGCCTACCCGGTAGCTACCGGGTAGGTGACTTGGAAAGTCACACGGGACCATAGTATCTGGCAGGAGCCGCGCTCGGCTTTGGATCGTGGCATGCGGTATGGTCATTGGATTCGCAAGTGAAGACTTGAACTCCCCAAGACAAGATTTGTTCTGGATAACATCCTGAGCTCGAGATACTTTCTCGGACTTAACTATTTGCGCAACTCGAAGGACCTGAGTCTAGTCGCGAACTCGAAAATTCCCTAGACACGAAATTTCCTAAACGTCGACATTCTCCTCGAATATAGCCGGAATTGAGCCGTCACCGTCCGCATCCTGAGAATCAAAACCTTCTCATAATGAAGTCCGACAGCAAACAACCTCCCCGAAGACACCGGCAACCTCTTTGTCGGGCAAAGACGACGAGCATTTGATACCTTCAAGGTCGGATCTGAGCAAGCTTCAATAGATGCATACTTGGAGAGCCTCGAAATAACGATTGATAGTTTCGCCCGACGTCCGCGCAGTGGATGGTTTTTCGGCACTTGTTCTAGCCGGCGCTTCTCAATTTTTCTCCCTCTCTCTTAACCTTTGCACAGATTCATATCACGAACTAAACCGCAGATTCGGAGTTGAAATGGCTTCAAAGACCAGAGAGAATCGTCCTTAGTCTGAGCCGGTCGTCATTCATATTCTACTCTGGGTAGTTCAACAAACCACTCACATTTCACGATAATCCCCACCAAGCCGTCTCAGGCACAGTACGAAAGAAAAACGCGACAAAGAACCGACGGGCGACTGTCGAGTAGTGTCGCCTAGTGTCGAATAGGGTAATTCTTCCGTCCGGTGCTATTTCGTACAGACGAAAAGGCAAGGATTTCATCGTTGCATTCTTCGGTCGAGCAAAGACAAACTCGCCCATCCCATTAGTTGACGTCACCACGAGAGAGGCCATTCAGGTCCCCTGTTCGCTATCGAGTGAGTAGCGGAGTTGTCGCAGTTGACGTAACTAGATGGTGAGGGGAACGAGAACCCGTTGGAGTCTCCTATCACTGTGATGGGGTGAGAAAAAAAAGTAATGAAGTAATTGGTTTGGAGGGGGAGGGGGATATATAGTGGCTCATCGTCTCACTCCTTGAAAGGTAACCCTTCGTAGTTTTCATACGTGAAATCGCAATCAACAACACCAAACGGTCCTATCATCTGATACAGAGACCAACTTACTCTCAAAAACCCATCAAACTCTCCAGACAACTCCCAAATCTCATCAAAATGGCACCCAAGGTCCTCGTCGTCCTGACCTCCGCCGGCCACATGGAGTCCGCCAACCGCCCAACCGGCTGGTACCTCCCCGAATTCTCCCACCCCTACGACGTCCTCTCAGCCGCAGGCGTTGAAATCGTAACCGCCTCCCCCAAGGGCGGCGTCGCTCCCCTCGACCCTTCCTCCGTCGAGATGTTCAAGTCGGACCCGAGCGCCACGGCCTTCAAGGCCAACCACCAGGCCCTCTGGGAGCAGACAGAGCCCCTCTCCAGCTTCCGCGGGCGCGCGGACGAGTTCGCCGCCGTCTTCTACCCGGGCGGTCACGGCCCCATGTTCGACCTCGTCGACGACGCCGACAGCATCGCCGTGATCGAGGAATTCGCCGCCAAGGGCAAGGTCGTTTCTGCCGTCTGCCACGGCCCCATCGTCCTCGTCAACGCGAAGGGCGTCGATGGAAAGCCCCTGATTGCGGGCAAGGACGTCACCGGATTCAGCAATGCCGAGGAAGACGCTGTTGCGCTGTCGCAGTTCATGCCCTTCATGCTCGAGGACCGCATCAAGGAGGCCGGCGCCAACTTCAAGAAGGCCGAGCAGATGTGGCAGGAGCTTGTGCTTGTCCAGGACGGCGGCAAGCTGATTACGGGCCAGAACCCGGCTTCTGCGAAGGGTGTGGGCGAGGCGATTTTGAAGGCTATTAGTGCTTAAGGGGTGGTAGTGAAAGAATTTGGCTGCTGGTGGGTTTTATGGGAATCTCATGACTGGGTGCATTTATGGAGGATTTTGTGTACAATATGGCTATGATGGAAAAAGGTCCCTGGTATGAGAGGGATTTATGTGGTGAAATAGTGTATGATACGGATTTATGATCATTCATTTTATGAAGCCGGTTCAATTTCTTGTGAGTATCGCGATCGTGAGATTGACTGCTATGCGACCAGGTAAGTATCCAACTCTCACTCACAACTACAGACTCTAACTCGTTCGTGAGACATTAGGTCGACCACGAATCTCCTAGAGACCCCACTATTTCGCCGTCTTAAGACGACAGAAACAAGACGACCGAATTGGGATATCAGCCTTCTTGACAACAACATCAAGCTGCTCCTTAATCGTCGCAGCCCCTTCTACAAACCCCAGCTCAGTCAAGCACTCATGCAATCCATGAAGCGCCCACACATTACCAGGATGCTGCAACGCCCGCGGCAGCGAGCCCCCATATCCAAGATCTTCCTCGTATATGACGAGCGCCTCCTCATATCGCTTTTGCTCGGTAAGCAATGCGCCGAGCGCATGGCTGGGCGGCTGCATCCAGCCCCAGGGCTCATCATACGGCAGCTCATAGCTCAGCGTGCTTGCGCGCTGGAGATGCGCGAACGCGACATCGTAGTTCTTGCGTCTATACTCGAGTTCGCCGTCCAACATGGCCTCGGCAACCTTCAAAATATCGACGCATTTATTATTGAAAAGCATTCGCGAAGCCGGGACGGCCCGAGACGCTTCCGCGAATAATTGGCGCTGCGATTCCGCTTCTGCGATCTGACTGGTTGCGGCAAACGCGATGCCCTTCGCGTAATGGACCATTGCGGTAGTGACTTTGTATAAGTCTGGGTCGGTCGGTAACGGGAGGTCGATAATCTCCTGCCATCGGCCGAAGCGAATCAATGCATGGACGCGCATGGCCAAGAAGCCCTCCAACCAGTCGGCCATGGGTGGCGATTCCACGCGCAAAAGGTGCTCGGGTAGCGCCGCTTCGAGACGGGCTACGGTATCGAATGCGACAGCAGACTGAGCGGCGAACATGGCGGCATAGAGACGGAAGTGCAGATTGTGCGCGCGGTATAGGGTGTAGAACTTGAGGGAACTCTCGCGAGCGAAGAATTTGTCGTCGGCGAGGATGGCTTTCTGGTTTGCATCGATCGCGGCTTGATAATTGCCTACTAGGATGTCTATGTGACTCGGCATGTGATTCAGATGACCTGCATCAGGGACGAGATTCCGGAGGGTCTTGGCTGCGGGTAGTGCTGCCTCGGGCGTTGCTGACATCTCCATGGCATGGATGTAGAGATGGAGAAGTCCCGGATGATGTGAGCCGCCATCTAGGGTCATAGCCTTTTCGAGAACCCTTTGTATCTCGAGTGTATGAGCATTTGGTGCAGGTTCACCCGTCTTCAGGTCCCAAAGTTGCCAGGGGGTGAGATTCATCATGGCGTCCGCATAGAGCGCGGCCACGTCGAGATCTTCGTCGAACTGGGTGTAAACATCCCGCATAGCATCTGCATAGCCCTGATTCCATGCAAAATAATCTTTGTCTGCATGCTTGTTAGGATAGCGTGATTCTAACGCCTTGATGAGTGCCCTTTCGACAGGTGAGATGTCATGGGTCGCCGCGAGGGATTTAGCCCGCTCAACGGCATCATGAGCTCGCTGCACGGTAGCCTCTAGTTCAGCTTCATCGAAGAACTCCCACGGCTTGTTGTAATTGGGGCCAAGCGAGTATGCGAGTCCCCAGTATGCCATGCAGAAGTTTTCCTCTTTTTCGATGGCTAGTTCGAAGCACCTCGTCGACTCTTCATGGTTGAACCCGTAGCTCCAGATCAACCCGCGTGTAAACCACATCAAGGCCTCATCGTCTCTCGTGGTGACGGGGCGTGCGTACTGGCTAAGGTCGTAATATCCATCATCTTTCTGGCCCATTCTTGTCTCTCAGGACTGTCACTCATAGAAAGGAAGTAGTACGGGTGTTGGAGTAGCACGCTGGCTTTTCGGATCGTGCGACTTATCCCTCACTCAAGGTATGCTAGTATGCATCTAACACTCATGCAGATAAAAAGACTATTGGGGTCATGGCGGGCTGTGCATTTATCGAGGTAGATAAATCCCCTAATCCGTATCAAACGAAACCAAAGTCACGACGGGCAGTCCTGAAACAACCAACCACCCGCATTGAATCTGGAAAAGGATCGCAAGAAGCAAAAGAAGTTCCCGTCTTTTTCTCGATCCTTCCATCGTTTTTGATGCGCTGGTATGTATGGCGCATTCGGAGCGGCCATCATGTTCCTCGACCGGATCTATCACAACTCTGTCTGTCATCCGAAGCCCTTCACGTTAGCGAAGTCAGCCCCTTTGTTGGGAAATTGACTCTCCGATTAAGCTGTCGCGTCGACATTCGAAGATCGGCTTCCAAATCGCAAGAGAGACATCTTCCAAATCAGCCTTCCGCATAGTTCCAAGTCCTGGCATGCCGTGGAAATTGGGTGCAAGACGAGCCGGGGGGCCACAATCCAGGGCGCTCGACGACTCCGGTGGGCAGAAAGGACCCATGACACGCCAGCGGGTAAAACTGGGAAAACTGGTACGTTCATCTTATGTCATCGGCAGATGGGAACAGACGGATATCGGAGCGACAATCTCTGGGTAGAGATTGGAGCTTGCAGATTTGCCAGCCAGGCCTCCCCGCCACTTGCCTAGCTTCGGAGACTTCATTCGACGGTGTAACGGGACCGCGACGATCCTAGCTGCTAAATCGATTCCGCATTATCCGTGCACCATGAATCTCAAATGGGGACGGTCTCTTTCCAGAGGAGATCTCTCACCGAAGTTTACAGTATGCGCACGCTGATATCGGACTGAATGACTGAATGCCGCCACAAAATACCAGCCGAAGTACGGAATCATATCTGCACGCTTCGTAAAACGCGTGTCAGTTTTTCGTACGTTGGGTTCGGCACGAGGGTCCGAGACTGGTCTGGGAATCTGGGATTCTGGAGGATCTCATTAGAACCAGCTACGCGTGGCACGCATGCCCTCTGTACCGATACCCCGGCTGTTTTCGGCAGTGTCTGTTCGGTCTCATCGCGTTCGGATGGATGGATGGATGGATAGATGGGCTTTTCCAGCACCTGACTCTCGAGGGTGGGAGTCTCTGATGTCTCGTCTCGGTGGGAATCAATCGCGTGTCGTCTTTTTTCGCGGCGGTTCTCAGACGAGACGAGACGAGACGAGACGAGAGACCCGTGTGGCATCCCGTAGACAGACGATAGGTACTCGTAGATCTGGGGTTGGATGGCACTCTGTTTACTTGTACGACCAGAACCATCCAGAACACTCTATTCTTATACAACTGCCAAGCACGATTCCACGTGATACCAAGAGAAAGCCCAGCGGAAGCCCAGGCACGCACCCTTAGCCTTACGCGATAGATTATGTATAGAATCCCCGATTCCCAAGAACCCAAGACCCCCCATACCCATTTCCGACCATCCCCATGGATGGAGCTGCCATCACTTTTTTTTTGGCCCTGGTCGATCGCAGCCGTTAGTGACAGCGTCTGTTCAGATCCGACATAGCCGTGGGATCGGTTGCTTGCGGCATGCCCTGGCCCAGTGGTGATTCATCGTCACCCAACCCTGCGCAGATTGGGATAAGACGCATGTTACCTATGTCTCGGGGTCGTGAGGGATCTGAGGATCAGCGCCGTCTTTTATAGAGGGAGCACCCGGGATATATCGTATGATGGCGAGTCGGTACCTACTATGTAAGTACACTGCCATCTCGGGCGATGGATGACAGACTGGCGCAGTCTCTTGCCAACACTCGCTGTGTGTGCATCCCGACGGATTTGTACTGATACATTATATTTCGTACACGTAGGTCGTAGGTATCGTAATCCGTCTCCCCTTCCGTATACACCAACTCCAGGGTGGACCCTCGAAAACCCAACAAGCGTGCCGTCTTCCGAACTTACCAGGGACGTCTGACAGCGAGGCAACCGCAGAGCCCGCAGTCTTGGCCGTGATCCGAACTGTCGTTGGTGTAAGGCAGTTGTTTGCTAAAGGCGGAAGGATCTTGCATTCGCTCTTTCTTAAGAAAAGAATTCCGTCCACCAACGGCAAGGGCACTTATTTAGTGCACTCGGGAGGTGCATATCCTAAAAAAGGAGCTTTTAGAGGTACGAGTGAGTAATCCGTAATCCGCATCATTCGGCATCGAGAAACAGCCGTTGCCAATACGGAACAATATGAAATCTGGATCGACGATATCCCAGATGTTAATTGCTTAAATATGAAGTCATTCTCAGACACAGACACCCCGTCCCTGTCTTTTGTCTCTGAACGGAATTTACCACTCGCTTGGGACTCGCCGTGCATTACGTAATGCGCGATACTCTCGGAAAGGGATAATCACGTGATAGCTAATTGTGGCTTTGTCAAACGAGACTTGAGATTCCGTTCACCCGCTCACTATAACCGTCAATCGAACATAGTGGAATTTTTGATAGTCTGAACTTTCCGTAACTGCGTAATAGACACCGACAAACGGAGAGCATTACAGCATCATCTAATCCGTACACACACTCAATGCCCGTTTGTACACTATGTACGGTTACGTGCATGTCATTGTCGCAGGGGAGGGGCGACTGGTTAGCGCCTAACATTTGGTAGGGGCTTATGCCTATTTCGGTTACTGCTCAGTGGGGGTACGTACATATCTCCTTACTAGTGCGCGCTAGCTGGTGGACTGGTGGACTGGTGGACACATGGAGGTCCACTATATTACAGGGTTGGCAGCAGCCTCGTTTCAGTCTAGCAGGTGCCTGTCCAGGCGCCCGTCCAGCGCGACCCAGCACGACCCAGCATGTCCCAGGTGCGATCCTGGCCGGATCATCGGCACACTCCACTCAAAAACTTGTCACGGCCAGAACCCGTCTTCGTTGATGCATCGCTGCCGTGTATCCGTATTGGGGCGGGAAATGTTTGCACAAAGCTCTCATGGACGCCGTTAGCCCCTCAAAAAGTGTTCTCGTCCCCCGGAGAGCATCTGCTCTCGCTCCAGAGTCCATTCTGACTTGCGTAATTGCCGTCCTGGCCTTCACCCTTTCTCGCCCTCTCTCGTCGGCATCACCGCTGCTGCTGGCGTTGTTGTTGTCAGCGGCTCCAGACATTCCACCACCCACACGGATACTACCCGCGGCGTCACCAGCGGCGCCGTCGCTTTCGCTCTCTCCGCCGTCATAGCGCTCATTGTCCCCGTCCCGGTCATGGTCGTGGTCATGGTCACGGTTACCGTCTTGAATCAACTCCGCGAATTCAACCCCTTCACCATCGTCACTCTCCGCCATTCTTTGTCAATCATTCTCACTCTCACTCTTACCACTCTTACTCACCACTAGGCACCATGAGCGCTCCCGACCCGGATCATGAGCTGAGTATTTATGGCAGCCAAGGCGCCCGTCAACGTAGTCCGCGGAACTCACTGCAGGACAAGTCTGCGCCACCCAGCGACCTACAGAGTCTGCCTTTGGAACTTCACTTACTCATCTTCTCCCATCTGGATCTCGCGAGTCTCTTGAAACTTCGACAATCGTGTGGACTATATTATCACGTGATTACCCCCGATCTTGTTCGCCGACATTTCATTCGCAATGATCGAGCCAGCCCAGTCCTGAATGGCTGCTGCAACCAGTGTCTATGCACCCCAGGACTCGACCATTTAGTTATCGACCAAGCCGTAGACCCCAATCTGTGGCGGTCTGTCTGTTTTCGCTGCTGGAGTGCCCGCATCACTGTCGATTATCACGTCAACCCGTGGCCCGTTGTCAGGATCGCCAATGGTCAGGAGGGTTACATATGTCATTTCTGCAACTGGCCCGTTGTGAATCATGGTCGCGAAGAGGGTGCCGATCGCCTTCATGCTAGGTGTCGTTCGAGAAGGCGTTTTGTTCTTCTGGTCTGGGTCATGATGGCCGTCTTACAATTCGGTATAGGCGTTATTTGTGCAGTCCTAGCATGGACTCGCTACAAAAACCAACCGGGCATTCTGATCCCTTCCAGCGTATGCTTTTTCATCTCATCCCCCTTTCGCCGCGAGCCTGTCTATTCTAATCACCTGTCTAGATCGATTTCGTGTTGGCCATGACATCTGTTGTGGTGTTTATTTTCCGTATCTGCACTAACAATGAGCGCAAATATGTGCGGCTCCTTTTCATCGAGCTGCTTTTAACCATCCTACGAATTCCTACAGTCGCCTACTCAGCCCACACAACCGTGGTCTTCAGATTACAGCAGGGTCTCCTACCAAAGTTTGGATTTGGGATATTCGTAATCAATCTGTAAGTCCATCCGGTCATCATGACGAGCCCCTGGCTTTTACTCGCCGGAGTTAAGAGAGATAAGCATGCTCATATTATCTGGCTAGCATCTTCCGCATCCTTGACTTTATAGGCCATGCGTTGCTCAACGCTGGCTACGACCCTCGAAGATTCTTGCAAAAGGGCTTGACTCGCAGAACGAAGGTCTTCTATGGAATAGCCACCTTCCTCGTATATTTTGCCTATATTCCCTTCTAATAGCCTTCCCGGCGTAATCACGGTGGTCGAAGATACCGCCCATCTCGACATCTCATATTTAAACCAATGGGCCTGGCATAGTGCACAGAAAGGCCCCGAATATTCCTAGTGCTCTCTCTACAAAGAGCTCAAGCCAAACATCCGGTTGTTATGACAGTCGATCGTTTCTCAATTCCATTACTCTCCGTGCCGCATGAAGAGACGGCATACGACTAAGGGAGCGACACGATGTTTTCCGGACCACCTGCATACACGTGATGTCTCACGAATTTCTCACCAAACGATACCCCGCGACCACGCACGTTACTACGAAGCCCTTCATGCATCATAGGGGCAGCAAGCATGAACCCGATATCCCCCTCAGTCGAGAACCACGAGTCTCTCTCTGCTTCCCAATGGCGTTATTCCAGATGAAGCCATATGGCTGCAATTTATTTCACTTCAATCTTCCGTCGATGATCGACTCGGGATTTGCATCAATAGACTTTGCCGGTGATAGATGGCATGTCTATGATATTTCAGTGATAATTCGAATGATCCTGAACCATACCTCTTTCTCCGCGTTATTAAACTTATACTTACCCGCCTCTACTTGAACGCCATGTCGCCAATTTTCGCGGTTATTGCCATATCATGGATCTGGGGAGATTCATTGCGCAAAAAGACACTGTTTCCTCTGGCTGGCCTGGGACTTCGCAGTAGGTATTCAGAGCAGTGCTACAATGCGACGTTGAGCATCATCCTCGATTTGCTGGTGACTGTTAAGCATTAGATCGAAGATAGCATGTCGCGGTATGAAATAAACAATACAATAATGTTCTAAACAGTCGTTAGCTCTGTGACTGCAGATGGTATGACGAATATAGGCTTTTCATTGCTGTGACTGCTAACCTATTTCTCGCTATATATACATGACCAGCTCCAGACATGCAAAACCAGATAACCAAGCCTGCCTCACTTACCAGAAACAAGTACGATATTCAAAATGTCATCGCCTGACCGTTCCCCCGCCTCAAGCGACTCCGAATGGCCCAAATCAGACGCAACACCACCGCCAGCGCCCTCCACATCCTCAAACCCTGCATCCTGGGGCAGCGCCAGCGCCAGCACCAGCGTCTCAAACCCCCTAGATGAGCACCGCGAGCTCATCGCATGGCTACTTATCATTCTCATCATCATCGTCGCGGTCGTCCTTCCGGCCCTGCTTATCCTCTTGCTGCTTTCCCTGTTCATCCCCCTCACCCATGGAGTTGGACTTGGGCTAGCAATGGGCCGGACGCCGAGAGAGTAGGCGAGTGTCTACAGCATGATGATGCGATAGCCGACTTATGTTGTTGATACAGGGTCTGAGTCGGGGTATGAGGGGGATACGGAGTATGAGGGGGATACGGAGTCTCTTGGGTTGTTGGTAGGTGGTGGAACTGGGACTTGGTGCTACTCACCAAGAAATCAGGGGACATAACAGTCATGACCGTCCGCGCTTTGTCCCCGAATCGTCTCGGTGAGCACAACGTACGGATATTCACCCTGGCAAATCCTCATACTCATACAATACAAGTAATAGGTCCAAAAACTACAGCTTGGCATCCAGGTACAACCTACAATCTTGCACCCACCCTAAACTCGAAAGACAGAAAAACGAGGCGAGACAAAGTCTTATGTACGTATAGTACATATGTGCATCATAGCCGCGGCTGGTGCAGGGAAAATTCCGAAGGGGGTGCGGTATCCTCTCGTTTGCGAGTAATCCATAATTGATTGGTGATGGGTAGGGGTTCGTTACACTGCCTTAATTTCCCTCGTGGGTTGAAACAGGGGAGGGGTGTTGAGAAGATTTCACATTTGCCAAAAGTTTCAGATTCCCATTCGATCTCTTCGAGTTGACCGGGAAACAACAGATCGGGGGAGAGATCACTGTGTCTGTGTCTTGGGTGTTGGTTGCTCCACTGGAGCTCGGGAGGAACTGCACTCCCGCGGCGGCCCCCGGATCGTGCGCCCCTGGTACCCGTACAAGTAGATGCTTGGTGCCAAGATTGGGGATCTCCACAGCGCGTGCCTGATGGTATGGAAACATCTTGCTTTTTGTAATTGAAGGCGTCGGCAGAAATCTGTTTGCTCCGTTATCGTGCTTGACTCTTGAACAGATATTGTTCTGTAGGTACTACAAGGCGCTCGTTTTGTTCCCGGGTAGGTCCTGTAGCCCAGTCCGTAAGTACAGCTTACATCGGAAGTGGACTGCTGTATCTATGCCCCTATCCGATATACCTAGTAGAAGCATATCTTGTGCAACCAGTTGTGGTGCATGGCGCGAGCACGGTCATGAGTGATGCTAGATCGGGCCTAACGCTCCCACACTAGTCGATCTCTGGACTAGCCGTCAGCTGTAAGTGCACCCTGTCAGCGCGATGCTCGCAAGTTCGCCCAGAGAGATCCGAGAGCCACAATGCTCGGTAATTCACCGCCGGTTATTTGTCAAAGCGCACGTCCTGCGGCGTTGTGACGCGGCTCCGATGCCCAACGCAGATTACGATCTCCTGGACACCGACTCTCGGGCTTACGGCAGGCAGTCAGTGGGTACTCAAGTGCCCGTTAGGAGCGGAAGTTCCATGGCCACTATGCTATATTAGTAGCTTCGAATACGCAACTTTCCTGCTGGATGAGCTCATCCTCCCTTTTTCAATAGCTCCTCGATAATCACCGGGCGCCCCTTTGGAAGGTCTTGACTGAACCGAGGACCGGCATCCTCGTTTTGAAGCGATAGGAGCCGACTTAGGTGTGCGTCTCGTGATGGTTGTCATTTCGCAGATGTCGATGACACCGGATGACTCATCCATTGTCTCCTATATTCCCAAGGCCGATTGAGGATGTGAGAGGGTGAGCACTCGGCGCATGAAGAGGTGATGACCACCAAATTTTTGCCTCACGCCGTTGAGACCATGAACGAATCGTGACTTTTAGGTACCTAAGGGAAGCATGAGAAAGGAAAGCAACAACGAGAAGGCGAAAGTTTCAGTTGAAAGGAGAATGCTAGCCTCGGAGATGTATACATACACTCAGAAGGCCGGACCTTAGGAGCGACCCCAGGTTCGAACTCTGTTGCGAGTCGGCATCTCCCCAGCCGTAATATATGATGACACTATCATGAGTCGACTTCTTGACGAGCCGGTTCATGCCCCACGGTCAAACCTTAGGAAGGTAGACTTCCTGAATGGTGGTGGCTCGAACTACGGCCGCTTGCTGTCCTGGACAGCCTGTCCAGGATATATACCTATTCACCTGGAGGGTTTCCTATGTTCCGGATAGCCGACCAACCGACTGTCGTGAAGTTCGAGGTCCTGATAACAACTCATCGACGACTTTCTTCTAGACTCGCTAGTGGGTTCACTGACTGGAAGAGAGTCGAGACAGGCGATGACGGGGCTGTGGAGTGATTGGCAGGGACTCCCGGGCCAAGACTGCCGAATATATTCGTGAAACTACCTACGAGGAACTACGACCGAGGAGTCATTTACCAGTTCGTAGCAAGTCGCGACTCGCAGTTTCCATCAACCCGATCAAGGATCAACTACCTTCCCCAGGTTGCCCCCTGAACTCTAATCCGTGTTACGTTCTACGTCGAGTTCGCAATGCGCCTTCCTGCGTCGCACCCTCAAACTCGCTGTCAAAGGAGGTGCGATGTGTCCAAAAAACCACTTATTCTCCGGTCTTCCGGCAACCGGCTCGATCTCATACAGTAATGCGATATGGCCCAGCACAATCTTCAGCTGATTCGTCGCGAAAAAGCGGCCGGGACTACAAGCAACTTGTTAATATGTACAACATGTTCACCGCTAGCATGAGTCACAGCGATCATTCAGCTCAGTTTGGCAGGGGCGAACTCACCAGGCGTGCGAGCCATGACTAAAGCCCATGAACTTCTCGCTTGTGTTGAAGAAACCCTGGGCGCTCCTCCCATGTGCTCCCTGCTCTCGAACGAAGCGGAAGGCGTCATACTTCATCGCCTGAGGGTAGTTCTCCTCGTCGTGGTGAATGCTGTACCCGGAAACTCCGACCTTGACACCATATGGGATGTGTGAGCCATCAGGCAACGTGACTCCATCGCGCGAGACGACCATTTTCATTATGCCTCGTTCGATGAAGCCGTTGAGGCGAAGGCTCTCACGGAGTGCTGAGTCAAGGCGCACCATACGTGTTAGCCCTATCTTATCCCAAGGAGACGGATTCTTCGTTGCTGGAGATCTTTCTGCAAACTCGGCCTCATGAAGCACTTCTTCACGTATGGATTCAAGGGTCTCCATGCATTCTGGTGAAGCAGCTAGGTCGATGATGGTGTTGGTTATCGTGATCACGGAAGATTGGATCATTGCGAATGCCAAGACGGCCAGCCGGGCAGCGATGACACGGGGATCCAACTCCGTAGGGTTCACAATCGGTTTGGCGAGCGCGTGGTTAATTGCCCACTCCACGTAATCGTTTTGAGCTCTGTCAGCCATGGGCCAGTCTGTTTGACATTTTTCGAGCATGCTTGCTCTACGTACGGGCAGCTTTGGCCTTTCCAGGGGGGGCTCGTCCGTATCCATCTGCTGTGTCCTACCTAATCGTTTCTGGATAATGGGCATGAGGTAGCTTCTACAGCGAAGATAAAGAATGCGGTCATACAACGTAATGATCGGGGCGACGATTCTGGATATCTTGGTTATCAGCATTCAGTCCCTTAGGTATGTTACTGAGCAGCAAAACTGTCGGGCTCTGCTTCAACTCCTCGGCGAGACATGCTCGTATCACTTACGGCTGGAAGAAGCTAGGGAACAGACTGATTGCAGCTGCAGACAAAGCTACCTTACGAATGAAGTTTTTGCATATAGACAAGAACGTCCCGTCGCGACAAAGTGGAAGGCCCATGAGAACGCGGATAGATACCCGCGATACGACGTGGAGCATCGTCTCATAAACATTCACTTCCCTCCACTCTTCCGTGTCAGTGCCCCAATGGTCGCCAAGACCAGCACAAACCTCGTCAACCATGTCGGCAGTAAAGCCGTGCAGCTTCTTGGTGAGCTCATGCTGGATGATTTCCGGATGCACGGGGCTGTCTACCCTGTTTGCGTCGAAGAAGGCATATCCGGCCTGTAAAAACTGTCGATTGACACGCTCTTGGCTCAGCACATCGTCTGGTTGCTTGATAAGCCATGCGATCTGCGAGGGCGGCAGAATCACCTGCGGCCCGTTGATGAAATAAGGCAAAACGTATGTCTGGCCAAATTTGGAGTACTGCGTTGCTCGTCAGCTTCTTCTCTTGCGCTGCCGATGACTCGAGTCCGACTCGACTCACTTTTGTGTAACCATCGTCTAGGAGCCCCTTAAGACGAAAGAAACTGCTCAAATTCGCTCTTGCAATACTCAGAGGACTCTTTTCTTTTCCTGCCCCGGCCCACGGTAAATCTCGTGGTAATGCGGCGTCAGAGAATAGCCGACGAAGTAGATCGAGGGTTGTGATAAGCAAGATAACTGTGCCCGCCACTCCCAGAAATCCCGGGGCAGCGGCAACGACAGTATGCACTAGAGTTGTCATCATCCCGAGAACTGCAGGTATGTCGTCGAGAAAAGAGTGGCTGGGTAACTGCTAAGGGGGGATTAACCAACAAAGCTCATCATTTTCCAAGACCTCGCCATCTGCGCTTCATCCCTTATATAGAAGAAAAATTCTCAGCTTATCGAGCTTTGACATTTGTTTCCAGGCGACTAACTCGCCATTCGGGGACACGACCTTGGCAACGGGGAGCCATATTACGGAAACGCAGCAATATCTGATAAATATCGACTGATTGGAAACCAATTGTCGTGGAATAGCATGAAGCGTTTCGAGAACGAATCCGTACACGCGCCTAGACGTCTCGGCAGCTTCGAATGCGTCGTCCCAACATGGTAACAATTACATACATGGCACTTGTTACATGTCTGTCTAGTCAATCTTTTTTCTTTTTCTTCTTTCTAGGGTCTCTTGTCTTTTTGACCATGCTCACTTCCCCTTCAAGTTTATATGATCAACTTACCAAGTCTTCTAGAAAATCTGATAGCCACGCTGACCGGTTCGGTTTTCTGATAGTGGGCTGCGTCGGCTCGTGCGTTAGTTGGCCGGTCAAAATTGGCGGCAGCAGTTCTATGGCAATAGAAAGCGAGAGAGCGAGAAACGGACAGACGACAGCATACTAACAGCGATGGTATCCCATAAAGATCAGCTCAAGGTGGTTACATACTGCGTATTTCTTTACAAAGATCGAAATAAGCGTTGTCGTCCTTGAAGCCTTCATCACCGGTTGCATCTGATCGCCGAGTTGGAAGTTCAGGTCCTGCGCGATATGTGGCACACTCACTCCTGCTGGGCCGGGGAAGCTACCCCGAGTTTAGCGAAAGCTGTTTCTCATGCTCGCGGAGAACACGATACAGTGTGCATGACACCTACGAGTACTTGACAACATTGCACACATGCGAGTACTCGTACTCCGTCCTTGTAAAGTAGTCGAGGCCCTTACTACTTGTGCTAACTGGGTATTCCGTTCTTAGACGCTACACTAGAAACCAAGAGTTGACATGTAACACCACTCGCACCCTTTATTGAACCCACCACCCCTGGGGCCCTGATGAGGCGCTCAGCGGGAAATGGTAATTATTACCGAAGGTAAGAGCGTTTCTGCATTTCAATAGTGTTGGTGTGAGCAACGGGTTTCCTTGGTAAAGGGATGGTTATCATACGTTCAAGTATGTCCGGCCCGAGACTTGATAGATGGGGCCAGCTGAGAAGCCTGAGAGGTTTGAGGGGAGTCTCAGAAGGTAAGCCTTACCCGGTTGACGTGGCATGGGTCACGTTAGTTACGTTAATATGTCGATGTAACAGTTCGCATCCAGAAGTGCACGGCCCCAGATAGGATCAGAAATATGACGAGAAATCAACCCCGGTAAGCACGCACTGACGAAAACTTGATCCCAAGGTCTGCGAGTAACGGCTCGCTCGGTTTCGGTTTCCCTTACGCTGCGAAGTACATTTGTTGCGACTGATGGATATGTGAGAAATACTCGTACACGCTGCCTCCTACTCGATTAGGAGATGGAACCAGAGACCGGCAACTCTTCTCGTATACGATAACTAGACGTGATGCGGAAATGATCTCCGCTGATATTCTGACGCTTCTCACAGAACTCCATGGTTACCATTAACATGTCTTCTGCACGGTACCTACGTCAACTGCGTACTCGTATGTGATATCCGGTCGTCTACTATTTACAGAGTCAATTAATAACTGAAAGCAACGGAGTGGTCTGTCAACGGTGGCCGAGACTGAATCCATTCGGTCCTTTACCTCTCTCAACCAATGAGAAACATCATGATCTCTCGCTCGTCCAACCATCTAATACCGGGTTATTGATGCGGATATTCAGGAACCAATTCCTAGCTGAGCCCGTCGACGTATGGATGTATGTACATCCTTTCACACACACAGATCACTACTGCGAGGTACGCAACGATGAGTTGAGCGGGTTTCTCAAAACTGATTGATGAAAAAAGCCATTGGCGTTGGAGCTGTGATAGCTCAGGTGCGGCCCATGAGACACCGCATGCTCCTCACGGCTCGAGCGTCAGCGTGCACGCGCCCCCCGAGGTAACTCGTCTCGAGAGGGGCTTGCTGAAGAAAGGAAAAAGAAGAAGGTTAAACCCGAATCGAATATTTCGATTCCACGGGGGAAAGGAAATTGTGAAATCGGAAACAAATATAGTACGTGCACTAGCTGGGGACGTCGGAGCCGTGGTTGAATCAGGGATTCGGGTCATCTCTGATCCCTACAGTAGGGCTGTTACAGAGTACAGATATAGCTTGACCCTCTCGTAATGGGTTACTGATCAATGGATGGATGGGGGGGACCTGGTATTACCTGCCATGGATGGTGTCGGTAATGTTTTCCCTGGAAAAAGTGAGGATCATGCCCGGTTAGAACTTCCGTGGACTTGGTTCGAGAACGTCGATATCATCTGGTGGTTAAAATTGCTTACACATTGTTATGCTTGCGTGGATCATAGTGAGTGACTGAGCTGTGATGTTGTTGATGCACTTCTGTTCGTGCCGCTTGCATTGGAAATGTAGGTAAATATTAACGAAAGTCCTACACTACCTACTACCTATGTACGAAGTATGTACGTTCAGCTACATCCGCCAAGATGTCCGACATGGACGCACACACATACACAGGCCGTGCATGAAGGGTCGTAATTATGTACCCGCATTCTATCAATCTATATCTGTGTCAGTCTGTATGTAAGTACGCAGGCATACCCGAGCCTTCAGATCACCGCTTATGGGATGTTGTCTCCTATTACATGCGTACGTACATGCAGAGCACAATGATCAACTGTGCTATCCCTGAGTTATCATCATTGTCCTCCTGGATGGTTCAATGGTTGTTGTTGTTGCGGTAACATACCTCGGTTAGGTAGGATTCGGTCATGGGACGACAAGCGACTCCAGACAGAGACACGCATCACCTTACCCGGTCTCATCCTCGCGTGGGACTTGGGAGGTGATGGGTCGGATGGGGTCTGCGAGGTTGATATGTTACGACTTCTAACTGCTAACTTGGGATTCGTGTTGACATCCTAACTGTCATACCCGGTCTACAACCCCTTGAAGCAACCAACTTCCTCACCCTCAAGCAGATATAGGTATATATACCACGCAACCCTACAATAAAACCGTCCATATACCGTACCGATGACAACCCGCTTCGACTTGCCTATACATACTTACCTTCTTCCCCAGACAGACTAACTACATACCTCCCCAGACGTAACTACGTCCCCAGACAAACTAGAAACCGCGCCGTCGACCGCCACCGTCGCAAACTACCTACCTAAGAAACAGTCAACATGCGCGCCTCTCTCGTCCTCGAACTCGCAGTCTCCCTCCTCACCCCTTCGGGCCTCGCAGCGCCCGGTCTCGAGTCCTCTATTCGGCCACTCTTGCCCTCGCCTACGGGGTCGTTGGGGCCTGTTGTTAGTCGTGAGTCTCCTTACCATCATCCAACCCTCCCAACTCACCATATCCAAGCCATCATATCCGACTTCACCGTATTCCCATCCCTTTTTCCCGGCCTCTCACCATATCCCTAACCAGCCTCATCCCACAAAATAAGAACCTATAAACCAATAAACTAACAAATCGCCAAAAAAGTCCTGGGCAACGTAGGCAACTTCGAGCCCCCCACCCCTCCTCTACACCCCCGATCCGCTCCCCCCAATGCGCGAAGGAAAACGGCGGGAACGGCGGCACGCTGCAGTGCTGTCGGGCCATGTTCGCGGGGGATCTGCCGCCTGTCGAGTTCTTGGCCGGCGTGTATGGGTATGCGTTGAATCCGAATGATATCAATGGGATTATGTGTGAGTCTTACATCTCCTGTTTGGTACCGTGGTTTGGAAGGGTGAATTTGATAGGAGGAGGGTTGGGAACTGGGGGAGTGCTGATGGTTAACGTAGGCGACGATGATATCGAGACGTGTCCGGGCGTGAGGGTTTGCTGTGAGGTTACTGCGCTGGTGAGTATCTTATCCCAAAACGTGGATTGGGTTGGACTCTTCTGACGAGATGGCAGAATCCCCTTGTTTCGTTATATTGCGCGGATTATAATCCCCTTCCTAATCCGCCTCAACTCAGGAGTCCGGGGCAGAAGTGAGCGAAAGGAGGCGAAGGGTTCGGTATTGGGTTACAGTCTCTCTCTCGCACCAGAGACTAAGGGTTCGGGGCTCGGTCGAAGTCTGCCTCTTCTCACCAGAGACGGAAACACAAAACGGGTAGATTTCAGGAGACGAGAAAAGGGTGAACCAGTTCATCATGTTGGCCTGTTTGGGCACAACGAACTGAAAAGGTAATGAGCTTGCCCATCGAGGCATCTGTTGTGATTTGGACAATCAGTTGTATATGAGGAAGAAGAAGAAAGAAGAAAAGAACAAAAAAAGAAGTTTTCGTACAAATGCTTGTTGATGGTCGTTAAAAGGACATCCCTGTACATATCCTGCTTTCTTTTCTTTTTTTTTCCGCTTTCTCTTTCCCTTATCCTCCCATGCATTTTCTTTCCATGTTGTTAATGTACATTATGCAAGATGCAATGTGACGACGGGAATGCCACTTCTTTTTTCCCCTCCGTCCACGCGCGCGCGAAAAAACTCACGTTTTCTGATATTGATACATTGGGTACAGAATATTCCTTGGAAAAATCTCAATGTCTTTCTTTGGGGGCCCTGCTTTGGTTTGTGACGATGATGGATCGTAGGAATAGGAGTAGGTGAAGGTATTTTGTTTTTTTTTTTGGCTGTTATATAAAGACGAGAATAAAAGAGGAATTACTTTTGCCGTTTCAGCGTCTTCACAGCCATATCGATGAGGCCGTCTTTCGCCTCGCTATCAGGGAAAGAATCTAGAGCCGAGATCGCCCGTTGCGAGTAGTCTTCAGCGAGCGCTCTTGTCTGCTCGATTCCATTGCTTTGGATCACGAGATCCCGCGCCTAATTTTTTATTCTTCATCAGCATAATCTCTCTGAAGACTGATTAGGATAACTCACCCTTTGCACATCACCCTCCTGCTCGAACTTCCTTCCCACCAAGGCGCCCAAATCAGGGTTTGTCTTCCATGCGAATAATAAGGGGGCCGTAGCCAGACCAAGTTCTAGATCCGCGCCAGCCGGCTTTCCGAGGTCATCTGCCGACTTCGTGTAGTCCAGCATATCGTCGACTAACTGGAACGCTAATCCCAAGTTGCGACCGTAAGAGTAAGCCGCATCAACGGTCAGCGCATCAGCGCGACCGAGCAGCGCCGCAGCTCGGCACGACTTCGATATTAAACTCGCGGTCTTGAGGTATGTCTTTTGTAAATAGTAGTTGAAAATGTCCTCGGAGTACGTGGGATTCCGCTCGTCGCGCGCCGTGTTCTTCAGCTGCATGAACTCGCCCTCAACCAGGTTCGCAATGACGGTGGCCAGGAGCTCGATGACCTCGGCGTTCCGTAATCGCGCCAACGCAACAGAGGCTCTGCCGAGGAGGAAATCGCCACCCAACACGGCCATCTTATTACCAAACTCGAAGTTTGCGGACGGCGACCCCCGGCGCGACACTGAGTGATCTACAACATCATCATGGAGCAGCGAGGCTGTGTGGATCAGTTCGGTGATCTCTGCTAACCTGCGCTGCGAAGGTAGAATATCGCTTTCGGCGAACTCGGGCTCAGATGAGTAGCCCGTGAGAGGAGAGGAAGGGTTGACGTCGGCTAATATATTAAGCGGCGATATGGATTTATTTACGGATTCACTCGGGGCGGAAGGGAGGGACTCGTTCTTGGGACAGAGGGCGGTGGCGCGAGACATAAGCAGTACGATGAGCGGCCGTACGTGCTTACCCTGGGCTTGTGTGTAGTGCTTCGCGACGCGATCGAGCGAGGGATGGCCTGATCCTAGCAGCTTCCGAATGTTCCCCGTCAGAAAGCTCATCTCCTTGGCCACCGTCCGGAGCGGGTCGATGTGCAGATCGCCCTTGGTGGCCCGCGATACGGCATTGGAGACGACATTGGTGGCCACGGAGACGGCAGCAGCCCAGGCGGAAGACCGTCTTGCGGAGCTGTGATATGAGGCCGTAGAAGTGAGTATTGTCCTCGTGTCCAAGGCAACGGGTCTCCTGCACTCGGAGCAGGCCGAAAAGTTGGAAAGGCGGCCAGCTGCTCGCGCATTCAGCACCGTTCGAAACTGCATGGTCAAGACTCTGACGTCGACGGTCGCAAAGACCCAATTACCTATTTAGTGGAAGACAGAACTGGTTTTTATTATAACATTGAGTCCAGGAGGTTCGTCGAGGTATACGCAGGCAGTTGGTGGATGGGGGAGTGCGTCGAGGTGAGCGTTGCGATAAGTACGGAAAGGATGCCGATGATATGATTTGATGGACGCTGGATAATTATTTAGAGCAATTCAGTTGAGCTCTTATTTGGACTTTAGCTTAGCTCACGTTTACCCGCATTCAACGAGTCCCTAACAAAAAAAATGTATGGAGAGGTACGGAATACCTCGTGTAGCGTACAAAAAATTCATGGCCGATAACAGGCGCTTTGTCGAAACAGCGCGATCGCATGTAGGCGGTACTTCTGCTGCCGACAGTGTGGCTGACGGTGTGGCTCAACAACGTACATGCCAGGCACGAAGCACCTGCAGGAGGTACCAACGGTGAATCTCATGTACAGGTACTTCATGCTGTAGCGCATCCTCTGCCCTGTACCTTACACTAATACGCAGCTAATCATGTAGGAACAGAGATAACAAATCATTAGTGCGGGGTTACTCGCAGCTATCACTGCCGGGGCAGGCACATGTACACGGTACCTACGATCGGAAGAGGTGCCCCTCCGCCAATCCTTTAAGCCGACGGGTGGTAAAGGCCGGACGAGCATTTCGTACGGGAAGATCGCAAGTCTGAGGATTCGAAGATCCCCAATTGGATTCGAGATGTTCAGTCAAGCCACCGAGTACTGGCATTGATTGACTGACGATATACGGATTACTCTATATTGGGCACCAGGACATGAATTGAAGATGACTGCATGCCCCAATGAATCCTCCGTAAGCATGCGAAGTGTATGAATTAGAAGAAATGTGTATTCCACTGACAGAGCAACATGTGCCAATCGATGGTTGGATTGAAGTCCCGACGCGATTCGGACTTTTAAGTTAACCAGTCCTGGTACCGGAATACCCTCCTTTGCCGAATATTTTGGTTTGTTGCATACAGCTCGACAATGACGGCTATGAAACTGAGGTCATCGGCTCATCTCAAACGCAAGCTCTCCAACACCTGATCATAATTCCACGGTGAAAAGAAGAACTTGAAGCCTGGAGCTTCGTCGATCTCAAAAATGGTCCTCCTTACTATGACGCCTTCCATCGTGGAGGCCCTCGGACTCCTCAGAGATTCTGGCAACGCCAAGGATGATTTGCCGAGTGACGACGCATCTCAATCCAAACCCACCGAAGTCGATGAGCCAAGCACAAAAGATCCAGCAGTCGGGAACCCTATAAGTCATGGGCAGATTATCGACACATGGAAAGAGCTAAAGGCTAAGGGTCATGAGAATGTCACATTAGAAGGGTTGCTCCGCGGAGCAAATATTTATGTGCCTCCGCCGCCGCCCAAGCCTGAACCGGTTCGTTTTTTCAATCTGCTACTGGGACAACGCAGTTGGCACCCGCCTTTGAATTAGTACTGACCATGGTCAGACCGAGGAATATAAGGAGTTGATGGCAAGGCTTCGACGTGAGGAGGAAGAGCGTTCATATGAGCGCATGCTACGAAAGGCACCTCAGCGGGAGACCTTTGCCGAGCGGTTCCCTATGGCACCTATGGCGCATTCATTCGCAGAGGCGAATAAGCCATTCAAAGAATCCGATGTTGGAGAAGACGATCTCGAATTCGGCGACGTGCAAAAGCAGATCACGCTTATCCTCAATTTCCTGGTCAGTGTCTTCGGCTGCGGCATTGCGCTCTGGAAGCTCGCGCAGTGGTGGCCCGTTACGTCTCGACTCCTCCTCAGCTTAGGTGGAGCCATCCTCGTGGCTATCACTGAAGTAACCGTCTACTCGGCATATACTTGGAGGATGTCCCAGGGTGAGAAGAAGCAAAAGAAGCTCAAGGAAGTGAAAGAAGTTGTCAACACCTGGGTTGTCAACGAAGAACAGGATGTCCCTCTGACTAAGCTGGAGTCAGAAGCCGGGGATTTAGAAACATTCTTGCGAAGGAGATTGGTAAAATGATTTATGAATTACTAGGTCTATCTCTGTTTTCCCATCGACGTCGATCTCGGGCACAACGATGATGATGAGACTTATGGCGAGGAGGCCTGTTCATCGCGACAGCTGTTCGACAGCTGGCGCCTTAACTGGCGGCTGATTGTCACGCGGCCCCACCCTTGCGTCACTTGGGAATTCCCACGCGACGCGTCTCCAAATTCCATTAACGCGTCTCCGAGTCAGGCTCCGAGGTCAAGGACTTGGCGCTTGGACCCGAGTCTATCCCTTGCTTTTTGGTATTGCGCCCTTCTCAGTTGGACCATTTTGATACCCATTATCGTTTGCCTTCCTCGTCTTGACCATCGCGACCGTCTAAAATGGAACTACATAAACCGTTATTGAAGGAATCGCCACGGTAAGTCCTTGCGCCAACAATTCGTCGCTCTCAAGCTGCGCGTGTAAAACATAATGCCAATATTTGTACGTTGTAGGATACCGAGGAAACCAGAACGCCCGTATATGTCATCCTTAAAGTCCTCCACCATGCCCAAGCGGCGACGGCCACTCCAGACGTACGGTAGACGTACGTCGGAGTCAACTGCCGAGCCCGCCTCGAAGCGGCGTCGCGTAAACAGTTCTCCTGCGAATATCGACAAACATGATGATATACCCGCCGCTTCTTCAGAGCCGGAAAACGATGCCACACGGTCGTCACCGATTCCTGCTGTCTCCTTGCCACCGATTAAGAAGGGCACAATTACGGCTTATTTCCAAAGGATAAAACACCAACCACCAGTCACCACATCCTCTCCCGAGCCGCCGTCTGATCCCGTGGGGCCTATTACTACGCCCCCGTCATCGCCTCCGACTATACCTGCAAGGAGGAGAATTCGAAGGTTAAAGACTCGTGTAGCTACGCGCCTCATGGAGGAGATAGAGACCAAGGATGATGACGAGGAAGAGAAGCCAGAGGAAAATTCGCCGGCGGCCAACAGAAGAGCATCCGATGCAGAGCCATCAGATTGTGCGCCCTCATCGCAGACAAAATCCAGCACAACAGACCAACCCGAGAACACAGAAGGACAAAAACGACGGAAAAGCGGGCGCCGGAAGAAGGACACAGCGTCGACGCAGACAACGCTGAGTCTCTCTACCAACGAGCCGCAGTATACCGAGTGCAAGGAGTGCGATATGCTATACAACCATCTCCACAAGCCGGATGTCAAGTTCCATGCAAGACGGCACGCGGCGGTACAACGGGCCAAGGCCAAAGCGAGCGCTAAGAGCGATGCGGATTAATGACGAGATGGTAACGATGTGACGAAATGGGTTTATGGTGTAATGCGATGGGCAGAGTAATGATTAGCTTGTATATATTGGCTTGTGGGCGTTGCACTGGTTGGCGGCAGTCGGTTAGATAAATGAACATGCGTATACGGATTCATGCAACAGTATTGCAACAAATCCGCGATCTACTCTAGGCTGTTATCTTTCATTCAACGACGGCGATTCGAACCTCATCCCACGTGTCTCGAGATCGTCACCATAACCCCCAGCATGCCCCATCGAAACTTACGCTTCATGCAGGACGGACTGTTCCTACATCAAGTCATGAATACGACCTCCTCGATCTGAGCGTATTTAACAACGATTCAGGATCGCGAGTACGCATGGCGGAAACATTGCGTACTCGGAAGATAGGTGGTATTATCTCGCGCATGATGAGAAATCAAGAAGTCGAGAGATGCGTGTCTGAGACCTCCTTGCCCTTCGGTACAGTCGTGCAAGGTGAGACAACCTGACAAGTTCTGACGTTGCCTCGATCTGGATTTCGGGCGGATGATGAGGTTCGTCGCTTCGCGTTTTCGTTCCGGGTTTCGGGTTTCATGAGAAGAGAATGTAGATTGGACGTTTGAGACTAATGCCAGTTTCGGCGGTGTTTAACCTGATCATGATGAAGCTGGGATGCTGTCTTGTCTCTCCGCAGCGCCGGGACGTTCCACCACATGCGCAGAGCAACAAGCCCTCAAAAGATGCACGGAAAATTCGGCGTCAATCTCATTCAATCATTCCCTCCCAGCATCAGCAATTCCAACAAAAAAAATAACTCACAGTAATCCGGAAAGGAGACGAGAAGGAAACAAAAAAACGATGAGAAAAAAAATGCAAAAAAGAAAGCGACCAGCATGGGACTCGAACCCATAATCTTTGCCAGGATTCCGTAGCTTGAAAGCACCGGAAAGCAACGCCTTACCATTAGGCCAACCAGCCATTGTAGTTGTGATTGCGGCATTTGTCTGCAGAAGCGGGTTATCAATGGCGTGGATGGGGTAGATCATGACTCGATGCAACGTTGACTGGAGAGTGGTTTGGTGGGGCTTGTCGTGGTGGATTTGTGGTGGAGTTGGAATGGAGGGGTTGATCTGTTAACGCCGATGCACTTGATTTTCTCTCCGACATGTCATCTACGGCGTCGAGTCTCGAGTTGACATGAACCATGAGTTTCTGATGGGGATTTTCATCGCCCCTTATTGCATTGCGATTTAGTGGTCTCTTCATGTTTCATTGAACATTCGCTCACAACGTAACTCACATAACCGTAAACAAAAGAAATCTCATCACAGACTCACACCCTCTCAAGTATGCTTAACCCAGCAAGCCTGAGGATTACACCAAGCCTTGAGCCCAACCTCACCCAACTCCATACCCAGTCCACTCTCCTTATGTCCACCAAACGGCACATTCGGAGCAAGCTCAAAGTGCGTGTTGACCCAGACACTCCCGGCCTCCAGCTGTTCGGCAATATCCTGCGCATGCTGGACGTCCTTGCTCCAGACGGACGCACCAAGACCCAGTTTCGACGCATTAACGCGCTCGATAACGTCCTCTTCATCAGACCATTTCAGGACGGGAACAATAGGACCAAACGGTTCCTCAACAACGATGCGGGAATCTTCAGGCGGGTTATCGATGATGGTACGGGGTAGGTAGTATCCCTTCCCTTTCTTGCTCGCGTCGCCGCCGAGCGCGACTTTCCAGCCGGCCGTGTTGATGGCCGCGTACAAATTCTGCAGTTTCTCGTATTGGCGCACGTTTTGCACGGCGCCGGAGAAGGCCTCGGGGTCGTCGTTGTTGCCCATCTTGAAGGTCTTGGTTGTGGCGACCATGGCGGGGAGGAATTGGTCGTAGATGGACTCGTGCACGTAGATGCGCTTGATGTTCATGCAGATCTGGCCGGAATGGATGAAGGCGAGTTGCGCGATCTGGGTGTACTTGTTAGTGGTGGTTGTATAAGGGGTTAAGTTATGAGATACTCACCTGGGGGGCTACGGTGTCGATATCGACATCTGGCATCACGATGGCTGCATCATTACCTCCAAGCTCCAAGGTGAAGCGCTTGATTGTACTCGCACAGGCCGCCATGATCTTCTTTCCCGTCTCGACGGAGCCAGTGAAGCTGACTTTGGCAATGTCAGGGTGGCTCGTGAAGAGGGGACCTATGTCATCCTCTCCGCTCAGGGCTTGTAGAACACCGGGCGGGAAGATCTGAGCGCCCAACTCGGCGATCTTCAGCGCTGAGTAGGGAGAGAAGGGGGATGGCTTCAGAATGAGGGTGTTGCCGGTCAGAAGGGCCGGGTATACCTTCATGATAGCGAGGAGAAAGGGGAAGTTCCACGGTACAATACCCACGCCTACTCCTAGGGGGACGTATCGCACGATAGCGGTGCGCTGTTGACCGCATTAGTATCTGTAAGGAGAACATGGAGTCATGATGTCGAGCTTACATCGGCTTCATCAACAGGCTTCTCCTCCTTCAGACGCATCATAGGGATCTTCCGGGCAAACTCGATAGCCGCGTCCATTTCCATGCCACCAGCCGTTGGTGGTTTGCCGGACTCGCTGCATAGTAGCTCGGTGAGGATGTCCTTGTTGGCCTCGATGGCGTCGGTCAATTCGTTGAGATAGGCGGCGCGTTCGTCCCATGAGAGCCTGCGCCAGTAGGAGTAGGCTTCTTTTCCGCAGCTGATGGCCCGGTTTACGTCGTCTTTGCCTGAGACTGGACACTCCCATAGGGATTCCTCATTGCTGGGGCATGTAGCACGACGGGTCTTAGCCGTGTCGAGGAGTTCGTTGTTTATGACATTGTGAAATGCCTGTTGTGTGTTGTGGTCAGTATGGTGAGTGTAGCTAAGGGGTTGCCGAGGCGTCTTACATTGAGGGAGACCTTAAGACCAGACATGGTGTTCAACGAAAGGCGGTTTCGGGAGAGAGAGCTGTAGTAACGAATACTTGCCGGTGTGAGAGGTAAAGAACTGAAGATGAGCGAGTCTTGAGAGATTCAGATGTGGAGGTGTGCTTTCTGCCCTTTTATCAACATTCATGCGAGAGGGGCATGCCCTCTCAAGTCACCTACAATGCAAGGGTTACCATTACACAAAGGAGGGGCGACAGGAGCTATCGATTCCCATGGGTCTTCTTCTACTGAGGAATCCGGATGTCCATATCGTACTCGTACAATAAGCAGCGTCGATAGGGAGGGTGACACAGGCTGAATCCTGCATCGATACGAATACATACTCTCTTCCGGGTGGTTGGTATGGCTTCCCCGAGATCTGGCCAAGATCACGATGGAGAGATAGATCCTCCACTCTCCGGAGATTTGAATTCAGATGTGATAGATACGACGAGTGAGATTGGAGTATCAGCGGCGTTTCTTGCCACGACAGGGGCTTGGCTCGTGAGTCGAATCGTGGGGGTGGCGTTGAGTGCGGAGCTTGAATGAAACTGTTTCTCCTTTCTCTTCATGATGCTGCATGTCTTTGCGAGCCTTGCAAACACATCATTGCCATTTTCTATCAGGAATGGTCGCTCATAGCGTTGCATTCATCTCAGATCTCACATCATCTCCATTCACCGTGACCATGGTGAGTTGAGACTTCATCAGCTGAATGAACCAGCTTTGAACGGAGTCTCAAAATCCAGTCTATAGTTATGACTTCAGATACGATAACTCGGAGGCGATAGATTGGTGCTGCACGATGTGAGTCGTCGATTGTGACAGCGATTCCACTGCATTTTCGGAGAAAGTCGTAGTACAGAAGATAGTCAGGTGCGTCGAAGCATTCCCTATCCATGAATATTGCCTGCCGGCAGTCTCTGGCGAGATACGGTCTGCAAGACATTTGACGGTCCGCGACTTTTCTATCTCTTCAGAGCTCGGTCCGGATCGGTCTGTCATATGTATCTCTCCCGTTTCTTTTTCTGGATCTTGTCAGCCCCAAAAAGCAAGCATCATTCACTCCTGACCTCACACTCACATAAGAGCCACGGCACGGCGGACTTTTGACGGTGAGGAAGAAACACATCGTCAGTGGCGCCAACTGGGTATGCGTATTTCTTGAATCTTGCCAACAAAAACTGTCTTATCGATCGCTACGAATTACTGTCCGGATTATTCAACCTGACCTGAGAACTTCGGTCTGGACGGATATACGACGATGAGACTCATCATCATCAACAACAACAACTAACAAGCCTCTATCAATGGAATGGATATATCGGGCTATATTACTTCTTCAGCTCTGATTAGTCTGTCCAAGATTCCGGTTTACTCGTGCACGTCTTTGAGTTGTACTCGAAATGGTATCCTGAGGGATCACGCTTCTTTCGCCCATCAGCATACGCAGAACTACCTATCGATATTCTTACTACACTAGACTCTAGGTACCTATGGTGAAGATGGCTCATTATCGTTCACTAATCATGATTACCACGTGGATTCTGCAAGTATCCGGCCGCATCTACCGTTTGCCAAACGCCGGTTTTCCTTGGCCCTTACCCTCCCGAACTCCTCCAGCCGCTGTCTTTATATGCCCTTGATACTTGGCACTCAATCGCAAAATAAACGTGCTTGCGCAAGCCGTTTTTCTATATTCAGCCTGTCCTGTTGCCCTTAAACCCGCTAGGAATACGGTGTTTCGGAGCGGCGGTTTTAAACAAGCTGCCCCCCAACTCATGCTCTTGTCACAGTTCCGTAAGAATCCCGTATTCCCGAGATGCCCGGCCGGCTCTTCGGCGGTCTTTTCTTAGAAACCCAACTACGTACGACTTCGTACATCGTATAGGGACGTCAGGTACCCGCAAACAGATGGATGGACTGGCCTCGTCCCGGAGCATGGCCCACCAGGTCTGCGTCAAGGACATGTAACCAACACACACGTGGGCTGACCTCGATAGTGCTATGTACTACAAGTCCTGCTATTCATATCGAGCAAAGTACCGAGACGTCGGAGACACTAGGAGCTTTTACCAAGATTGTGGCCCTAGTACCTTAGGTAGCTAACATGCTCTGCGCTTTCACATAGGGACGAGTTCAAAACTGACTCGGGAGAGTTCGCAATCCTCGAAAAAGCATACACGCGTTAACTCATATCCTCGTGGTCTTTCCCCCAGCGCCTACGGCTTTTACACGATTTCATCAGGTCCGGAAACATCATGAGATTCGCCTACTTCGACCATTCCATGTAGACTTCGTGATGAACCATCAGCTCTCGTGATCACTCCAAACAAACCGCTCTGCATCGCCAGGTTTACTCAACTTCATAGCATCAAGGCTTTCTGTACAAAAAAAGCCTCATTTGGAGCGTCTACCATCACCATGGTCTCCAATCCGAGCCGGGTAGAGGCATGGACGCTCTACTCCGTCGGGTCTCTGGTCATATTCACGAGGATAGCTTGTCGATGGCGGATGGTCGGGCTTTCCGGCTTCAAGACCGACGACTATCTCATCTTTCTCGCGTGGGTGAGGTGTTGATAAACATGCCTACTGCATCGTGAAGACGCCCAAGGACTGACTTGTCTATGTTGCTAGGGAACGTACACTATCATGACATACGCTGCTGATGTAGTGAGTACGCAAGGTGACTTTCACGCCCTATCGCTCGACCATCGCCGGGTACTGTCGGAGAACGCTTCAGGAGAAGAGGCAGAATCGTATGTCCGTGCGGCGAAGTGGTTTACTGCCGGCATCGCCACCTATGTCCTGTTTGCCTGGACGTTGAAGCTCAACATGCTCTTCCTCTATCAGCGACTCGTCAGGGGTCTTTGGGTGGAGAAGTTCATCAAGCCGACCATGGCCCTCCTTGCGACATCGTTTGTGGCCGTCATGATTGCTCTCTTCGCCGCCTGCCGTCCTTACAGTCGCATGTGGACTCTATTTCCGGATCAAGGACGTAAGTCTTGGCAGCTGTATACCTCAAACTGATATTTACTCGCCGTGCAACTGAAGTTAGTCAAGATGTGGTAAAGGCCAAGTAGCTGACACAAATAACAGCATTGTGCAAGCCTCTTTCAGTCGTCAACATGGCAACGCCCCTGAGCTTCAACCTGATGACCAACCTGATCCTTCTGGCCATCCCGGCTCCCGTCATCTTCAAACTGCATAGTATTCCTCTTTGGAAGAAACTCCTCATGCTGGTCTTGTTCATCGCTGTTGGCTTTATCATGACGGCCTCTATTCTCCGTGTCGTGCTAGCTCTCATAGTAAGTTATCCATCAGCTATCGCACAACCTCCACACCAGATCCATGGTACTAAAAACAGCTGTAGTACGAGAGCGGTAAACAAGCGTCCCTCTGGTCCTGCCGCGAAGACATGGTCACCATCATGATTGGACAGGCCTATATGATTCGACCCATGTTCCGGCGATCCTTCTGGACGGACGAGCAGAAAGGTGGCGACACGTTCTCCACGGATACTTCCCGAAACGCCGACAAGAACGGCGGGGCCTTTGCCGTGCGGAACATGTGGACGAACCTGGGCAAGCAAAAGGATCCCTTCAGCGCCACCGCCGTCCTCGACGCAATGCCAGACGATGCGATCCCACTATACGACCAACCCGTCGGCCACGGCTTCAGCTCGTCCATCCGGAAAGTCTCGCTCAAGAAACCCCGTCCGGAAGACGAGTCGCCGAAACCGACGCAGGCAGAAGCGGTGAGGACGAATTCGCGCGGGAACATGGTGATTCACGTGAGCAAGCGCGTCAGTGTCGAGAGCATGGAGATGGATCGGAGGGCACCGGAGCACACGTCGGAACCCCTTGATCACCTGCAACCTACCCACTATGTCAGGGCATGGAATGATCCCCAAGTCTAGTGTTACCCGCTTGATTATTTAGGTACTCTGTAGAACATGTGCGACGAAGGTAATGTCTAGACAATGCTAATCAGTTTCTCTTTTT
Source organism: Xylaria sp. L1 SY-2022 (assembly GCA_023079495.1). Taxonomy (NCBI): domain Eukaryota; kingdom Fungi; phylum Ascomycota; class Sordariomycetes; order Xylariales; family Xylariaceae; genus Xylaria; species Xylaria sp. L1 SY-2022. The sequence goes on from JALIDW010000009.1 coordinate 1,638,585, forward strand.
TTTTCTTGGCTCCGGGATCTTGTGAGTGAGCGGAGCTGTTGTGTGCGTGATGCCGGGCCGGGATCAGTTCCACCACGGATAGGAGACTATCGAGTTTCTACCTCCTCGTTTTAACGTTGTTTGTGTTAGTATGGAAGTTGCTGTCTGTTTGAGTTCGGCGTAAGGTTGCAGTTGGTCCCAAAGTATCTGATATGACGATGGGAAGAGAGAAGGAGGCATCCGACTATGAGGAAGGCGGGGGAGAACGCACTGTATAGACAGATCTTCTACTCAGATGCGATTTTCTGTTCTAAACTCTTCTTGTTTTCCTTCTCACCATCTCATAGCTAAGTCATCTTCTGTCCAGTCCAGTCAGTTTGTCGTGTCTGCGTTCACCTTGTGCTTGTGAAGCCAGCAGACGTATGACTGCTGCTCTCTGTGGGAGCTTCCAGAAGCGACTCATCTTGGCAGAAATATGTGAGTCTATGAGCTGTTGCTAGACCTCAGCGAGTCTGATCCTCGGGAAGAACTACTTCTCTGAACTGCCCGGGCTCGTTATGGAATAGCCTCGCTGTCGCATCTTCTTTACTATCCCGCTTCCCAGTTCATCACCAGAGATACTAAATAGATGGCATGCGTCAGGCAGTGATGTTTCACGTCCGGTTTCGTCAACATATCGCGCGTGTCACGTGTGGCAGCAACTCTTCGGAACGACCAAGCCTCGAAATACACCCTTCTATCCAGTCTCCTCGCCGGTCCGCGTTCTGCGTCACGAAGTTTGCGTTGCACAGGGTCTATCCCCTTGTGACCAGGCCCAATTGCATTCCGCGGTTGAATAGGAACCCCCTTATCGACACAGGAAGACTCAAAAGTCACACAGACGACGTGGAGAAGCTTCGTTAGACCATGAACACCATTGGCAACGTACGTTCCCGTGCGCACGTGCCTTCGCTCTGAGACAGTCGCTCAGGGGTTCTGTGATTTGCTCTGGAACATGCATTCCACGTGCATCGTGAACGTGTGTTAGGAGTTATCGTCAACCCTCATCAACTTCCTTCCAGCCTCTCCCTTCGATGCCAAGAGCCAACTCTTCTCTTGATATTTCCAGCACTCGCATCATGTCTCAACCGGGTGGACTCGACGATGTACTCAACCGCATTTTCACGACCACGACCTATCCGTCGTAGATCTTGGCCTCGCCAGGCTGTGAAGTTCTAGGGATGGGGTTCGTGCCACTGTAACGGTTCACGAGAAACCCCCACGAGACCTGAGACATGAGCAACAGCAGTCTATTCTGGGATTCACCTCCGCGAGGATGCCTCAAACCCAGTGTCATGGGTAATACCGTCATCCGGTGTGAAGCATGTATGCTCTAAGTCGGAAAGTCTGGACTCCGATAAAGTCGAACTCCTCATGGCAATGAAGCCAAGATGCCATCCCAAGCGGGTCACAACGAATGCGACGTGTTCGTCCAAAAGGAGTTCGTACTACCATGACGTGTTAACCATCGTGGGCGTCTTCACGGTACTTCGCATCTCTTGGCCCAGATTTGGCGAACGAAATTCCTCCAGTAATTCTGACATGAGAATCATGAACTATACGCATCATTCTCACAGGAAAGAAGGGCGCTTATGTGTTGTTGTATGCGGGAAACGCATAACATCCTGGTCCCTGATATGGTTTGGTTCGGCCCTTCATGGCTTCCAAAGAACCCTCCCTGAGTAGCGTCTCGTACCTAGACTAACTTATATATACAGGCATGCATGCCAGACCGCAAACCGCTTCTTAACCACAAGCTGATCCTGAGAAGGCAGCTCACAAAAATTATGCGGACGGCACCGGCGGGATGGCTTTCCTATGCCTTGAGCCTGCTTTTTTCCTTTGGAAACACAGCATCGGCTCAAGCTTCTTTCTCTCCCCTTCGGCCTCCAGCAGTCCCGCTCGCAGTTCGAAACCCCTATACGAGCATATGGTCTTCCATATCGACCGGAGGCGCAGCCCTCAATAGCAATATGCCCATGTTCTGGACAGGAGAACCGGTTGGCTGGGAGGGTATGGTCGCAGTGGATGGCGTCGTATACGAGTATCTCGGCTTTGCCAAGGGGGACCCTGCGGCACAATTGAATTACACCTCGGCGACGTCACTGAATGTATCGTTTGATTCACAGTCTACCGTCTTCAACTTTCAAGCGGGACCAGTAAATCTTGAAGCGAGATTTGTGTCGCCAGTGATTCCGCAGGATATTTGTCGGTCCTCAATTCCCCTGAGCTATGTGTTCATTGACGTCCGGTCTACCGTAAGTCTGCTCGGTGGTTTTGCCGATCATCACCTATTCTCGTCCCGTAACCAAGACGCAAATTTTGATATTTCTCGTCATACTAACGTCTTCTCCTCGCAGGATAGTCAGCCCCATCGCATTCAATTTTACTCCGATGTCTCCTCATCCCTGCTGGTGGGAGACACAAAAGACAGCGTCTCCTGGGAGCTTACTAAGAATGGCATGGGCACCAACTCTACACCAGTTCCTACGTCCAGTGCAGAGGACGTTTACACCTGGAAGTTTCATCGTGAGAACGAAGTCCTCTTTGGCGAGTCCAAGGAATTCCCGCTGTGGGGCAACTTCACGTACACGACAAGCTCCGTGAACGTCAGTACATTTAAAATTGCACATGGCGAACAGAATGCTGTCCGTGGACTATTCTGCGAGAATCAATTCCTCGCAAACACGACTCTACCACCGCCTCTCCCTACCCAACTCGTGACCTCGCCGGTCTTTGCTTTCGTCCACGACTACGGCGTTGTCAATGAGACCTGGGTCAGGTACACAATTGGATCCGTCCAGGACCCGATCATACAATACCTCAACGCGGACGGGCCCCAGCAACTTCGGCCATGGTGGCGGAACTGCTACGGCGATCTTCACTCGATGATACAGTTCCATTGGGATGATCACGTGAATGCTCAGATAGGCGGAGACGTATTTGAAAGCCAGCTTCAGACCGACATAGACAGTTTTTATGAGGGCAAGGAGAAGCCGGTGAGCAACTCGGCACCACCGCCACCCCCAGTACCAACGAGCGGGACGGATCAGTACGGCAATTCGTTTGTGTTCGACAGTGGCACCGATAACGGGTTTCTTGATCCAACGACCGGGATAGGGATCGCGCCTCCTTTCATGTCAGAGGCCCAGTCGTACTACTCGATCGTTGCCCTCTCGGCGCGGCAGACAATGGGCGGCTATGTCTTCGCAGTGCATCCAAACCCGAATATGACAGATCCACTGGGCTTTATCAAGGAGATCTCCAGCGATGGCAATATCAACACCGTGGACGTCATCTACCCAACGACGCCATTCTTTCTATACGCGAATCAAAATCTGCTCCAGTATGCTCTCTTGCCGCTCATTGAATACCAGGAAAGAAATCTGTCCAACATCGAATCCTGCATCCACGATCTCGGAGCTAATTTTCCGAATGCGACGGGCCACCCAGACGGAAGGGAAGAGGCCATGCCGTTGGAAGAAAGCGGAAATTTCCTGCTCATGGTCTATGCCTACTTCAAGTTCACGGGCGACTCCCAGTGGATCTCGGACCACTGGCCTCTCCTGCAGAAGTTCGCCGGATATCTGATAAACAGCGCCTTGATACCCAACGACCAGTTGGCCACAGATGACTTTGCTGGCCCGCTGCAAAATCAGACGAGTCTGGCCATCAAAGGCATCTTGGGTCTGAAGGCGATGTCTGACCTTGCCAGCGCGAATAACGACTCCACGTACACCAAGGCAGTAAAGTCATACTATGACCAGTGGGAGACGTTGGGCGTTGATCCGACTGGGAAACACATGATGCTGGCATACCAATGGCGGTCAAGCTGGGGTTTGCTTTATAACATCGTGCGAAACCACAACCCCTTTTCCTCTCAGATGAAGACCAACAACTGACCGAGATTTTCTGCAGTTTTTTGACAAGTTACTCAACCTGGGTCTTGTCAGCGACAAGGTATACACCATTCAGTCCGATTGGTACCCGACGGTCTCCCAGCTCTTCGGCGTACCCCTCGACAGCCGACATCCCTACACAAAGACGGACTGGCAGGTCTGGGCAGGGGCAACGTCCCACGCGAGCACAAGGCGACTATTCATCGACTCGATCGCCTACTGGCTCAGCGAAGGGACGGCAGAAGGGCCCTTCACGGATCTGTACGCATGCACAGGAACCGGCGCGGGGACAGTCGACAAGTTCAACGCGCGGCCTGTGGTCGGTGGCCATTACGCCCTGCTGGTGCTCGGGAAGACGGGGCAGACGGCGAGCACAACGGGCGCAAACACGACAGGCTCCCTGTTTCTCAGGGACAGCGCCGCTGCTCTGCAATCACCAACGGTATTGCAGCCTGCATTATTTGGTGCGCTTACGGACGATGAGAAGATGGGTCTCCAAGAGAACGTGACGACGGTGATTTCGGGTTAAATGACGATCAGGTGTTTTTGGCTGCATTGCTTATGTACTTGCAATGTTCATACTGCATTCGGTTAGTGCAAATATTAATTATACCCCCGTGTAGGGATCCGCAGGTCAGTACATGTACCTGTCCGAGAGACGCTAGGCTAGCATGAAGCTCGGTACTAGCATGCATCAGTGGGTAAAGACTAGCCTGTATAGGCAGGTGCCTAGAATAGGTACGGCGCTATGACGAATTGAGCGTTGAGGTACCGAAGATGTTGTCATCGTGAGGAGAGCGAACGGGTCGAAAATCTGGACTGGTCTAGCTGGTTTGGGCAGTAAGTTAACCTCTTGGGGTTCTCAACCTCTGTTGCTGTTGATGATGAGAGTTGATATTGTTCACTTCTCGTCGCAATTCGTGATCATGATCATGGTGGTGATCACAGTACTTCTAGGTAGGTAGTATCTGTTAACTCAACAGAGCATCTTACCACCAGCAATGTATCAACGAGTGAAAACATTGCAGGTCCTAAGCCTCGAGCTCCAGGACAAAGAATATGAACCATCTCGATAGAACGGGAGGTTGATAAAGGGATGATGAATATACCCATTATCTTCATGCTTTGTTGCGCATGTCCTATTCCGGCCATGGGCGACTGTCACTCACAGATATGCGGATTCTCATATCCCCCCCTGGGGGAATCCTGAAAGATATCCAATCGTATGCACCGTGTTGTGATCACAGACACAGAGATATCGACGACGACGAACTCTACCAACCATGTCCAAACCCGACGAAGAAATGATGGACCGCATCGACGGCCTCACGGCCGAGCTGCCCATCGACTTCAACCCCGAATGGCGCATCGACTACCGCTTCGCGAAGCACCTCGCGCAACCGGCGGAGAGGCCGGGCCAGGGGAATCGGCGCCGCATGGAGGCGGCGCACAGGGAGGTGGGCGTTGTGCTGAACCACTTTAATCGGTTGTATGATTTTGATTATGTGGGCGTGATTGGGGCGGGTTCGTATGGGGTTGCGTGTCGGATTGTGCAGAGGGCGAAGGAAGGGAGGAGGAGACGGACGCTGGTTATTAAGAGGGCGTTGAATTCGTTTGCGAGGAGGGAGTTGAGGAGGGAGATTGAGGTTATGTCGGTAAGTTTTTTGGGTCTGGGGAGGGGGGGGGAAGTGGATGCGGAAGGGGAGGGGTGAAGGAGAATGCTGATATTTGGCAGGAACTGAATGGATCCGCGCACATCGCGAGCGTGATCGGGGCGCTGGACGACCACTTCCCATTACCCCGCACGCTGGGTCTGTTTCGACGATTACTCGGGCGTATCGTGCGGCAGCGCAGCGCGTTCCTTATTGGGTTGAAGGGCCCGTCGCTTGTGCTGGAGGATCTGAAGGGCGGGCATTTGGCCGGCTTTGCGGATAAGGCGAGGCATACGGGGCGGGATATTCCGAATCGGGTTTTGTGGAGTGTTCTTCTTTGCCGTGAGTGTGCTTTTTGTTGTTTGGTATGAGGAGGGGCCAAATGGAGGAGGGGGGAAGGGGAAAGGGGGAAGAGAAGGAGCTAACTGAGTGTGTAGTGGTGAGGGCCTGCATCGCGATGGATTATCCACCGACGAAGCAATACGACTCCCAACCGACTCTCGAGATACTCCCGCTGCCGGGCAGAAATGTGATGCCGGCGCGGCATTGTCATATGGATATGCATGCGGCGAATGGTACGTCCCCCTTCTCTAATCCAAGTAAGTGTCCACAACTTACACAACACAGTCCTCATGGGAACTTGCGGCGACTTCCAAGAACACGCTCTCGTCCCGCCCGTAAAACTCATCGACTTCGGGCTCTCGCGCAAATCCGATAACGCCGGCCGCCGCAATCGGCGGGACATCGCGAAGCTCATCATCGAGCTGATCACGGGGTCCGATCAATCGTATCATCAGGGGTGGGGTCTACACCAGGGCATACGGACGACGGCCGTCATGCTGGTCGAGAGGAGGGGGGGAATGCCGTATCCGAAGCTCGATCCGGAGTTGCGCGATCTCTTGGTCTTGACTTTTGCGCTGGAGCATAGGCGGAGGCCGACGATTATGGAGTTGTATAGGAGGGCCGAGGCGGGCGCGAGAAAGCCGCCCCAGGCATTTCTGGTTCCCGCGGAGGAGACGGATGGGTATGTTCGTGCGCTTTTGCAGGATCTTGTTTATGATCGATAAGGGGTGTTGGGAGGTTGGGAAAGGGGTGTCTGACGGGATTGGGTTGGGGGGTTCTTTTGGGGGTTCTTGGATACGGCGTTTATGGGACGTAGATTGAGAGATATTATGAATTATTTTGCATTCGACTTTTGTGATCTTGATGTTCAGTTGACGAGGTCGTTCGATGAAGCCTTGAGCGCTCAGAATCCTGATACAGCGCAGCAAGTATCAGTATACTCTAAGCTACTACGACGTGAACCCCCATCATCCGATCATCGAAACGATCTCAAACTCACTCCTGGATCCCCTCAGACGGAAACACACTCCCGTATGAGGCGACTAAAGGGAATAACAAATCCCGAAGTACAAAAGCATGCACAGGACCCTCACCAGTATGTACTTCTATAGGGGTTCCCATGCATGACATCCAGACTCTGCAGCCCTGAATCAAGAAGTTTCCCCTGAGACGATACCCTGACTAACGGACATAGGATAAACACGTCCGGGCATCAGGCCTCATCCTCAACATATCGCCGGCCACCTCACCCATATCCCACGCATCCCTCGATCCACTACGGACCCCTTGCAGATTCAAACCCCGATCAAACTCCGCATACTTCTAAGGATGCCACGAGATGAAAGAATCCCTAGGCTGCGAGATGGAACTCTATGCATGTGTACCTACATTGTACCTACATGCGTGTGTCCTCGAATGCCCGAAATCTAAAGTTTCGGCAGACCCGTACGGGTGCATCATACATACGTACCCGGGACGGGAATCCAGAACGGCGGGGCAGGGATCATGATTGTTCTTCCGGCCCGTTGCCCCCCGACTGGGGGTTGAAACCGGTCATCGGGTTGTGAGTTTGCCGTTCTTGGCTGACTTGTGAGTTGAAGGGGTGTTTCTATGAGGTTTGATGCTTCGTGTGTTCTTGGTGATGTTGATGAGGTGAGGGCGTTGTTTTCCCCTGGGATATAGCTATGGGATTCACAGCTTCTCATCAAACATCGATATGAAGAGGAGAGAGTAACTCAACTACTTAACCTACGTCCTCATCCGACAACTAGGCCATCCATAGAACTCGTTACTCACCAACTCCCTACGCCAGACATGATACAAGGTATACCTTTCTTAAGAGACAGCATCACTGAGAAAAGGAACCAAGGGTATCATATCGAAAGTTCAAAGTAGAATCCCATAAAAACCTAAGACAACGAAGTTCTTCATCCCGAACACGCCCCCGAACTAACCATTAGAGTCCTGTTCTGTCTTGTCCAGTCCTTGTCTCCGTCTCATCATCAAGTTCCCCTGTCGGTGATTTGATTCATCTATTTGATAATGATGATGTTCAGCCATAACCGTGGTTCGCGCGTCCGGGAAACCCCTTTGTTGTGGTCATATCATGAAAAAGGTTACCAGACGTTGGTTGCTGAATGAATTTGATCGCCATTTTTGTTTTCTTTTTCTCATTAATACCTCCATCTTGCGATTTTTACCCTCATCTTGAAATGGAAGGGTATATGTATCCGGTCATGAATCATCAACTAGGAAAGATAAAATGTGTGACAAGTTGTTGGACCCAGCCCTTTTGGTGTTGATCGTCACCAAAACGTTAGACAAGACAAAACCCGAAAGGCATGAAAAAGATCAGTGCTATCGATATGATGCCGAGCTATACATGAAATGTTTCATTGCCGTTTATCAAATCCTTTCAAAATCGTAACATCATTTGTAACCAAGAACGCCGTCATATAATACCGTAATTCCAAGCTCCATAGAACTGGCCCTGCAGCAACAGCTGCTGCTGCACGCCGTCGATAGAAAAGATCGTGCCGAAATACCAGATGCAAACAAACGAGGGGAGATCCGAAACTATCGTGGTCGCTAGAACGCTATCTATAGGCATGCCGTATCAACAAGGTAACAACAAAGACGAAAGACCCGCCGTCCTTGATGCCTAGCATGCGTTTAGTAGGCCGGGGTTGCGTTCTCTTCGTTCGCTGCAACTGCTACGAGAGTATGTAGCCGGATCATTTTCTCCCTGTCTCCAACATTCTCTTGACGGGGTGCCGCTGCGGGAGGCGGTAGTTCCCTAGCTGGGAAACCTGCAAATCCACTGACATTGGGATGAACCATGCGATCGGTAGGAGATCCATGTCTCCGCATGGGCGTAGCTGGGCGATGGGGTAGGGGATCAAAAGATTCGATACCGGGGAGGCGGACTCTGGCGTTGGGCGCCGGCTGGTAAATGGGCATCGGGCCGCGGTTCTGTGGAGGGCTAGGGTATTGAGAGGGCGTAATGACATTGCTCAAACCGCTTAATCCATTACCTGAACCACCAGGACCAGGGTTGCGGGAGTCCACGTGCCATGTTTTCCGACGCTCGTCTAAACTCGAGGTAGCCTCTCGTTGGGCGAAGGTAGTAGCGGTAGGAGAAGGAACAGCACTGCCAGCAGGTGGATACGGAACCACCGGACTAGTACCTCCATAACCGGCCATGGGTTCTCGCCCTTGCGGTATCGGACGATTGATGCTCGGGATGTGCTGGGGTTGGAACGATAGCATGCTAGATGGGACGCTGAGGCGTCGAGCTGGAGCTGCAGTCCGCGCCACATACATACTGTGTGAGCGCGCATGGGTCGTCGTAGTAGGCGAGGGTGCGGCAGGTCCCCAGCAGGGACTGTTTTGTCCGGTAGTAGGTGTGCTGAAATCGCTAGGAGAAGGGGGGCGATGGGCACGAGCATGGGGATAGACGTCAGCAGGGTAATGGGCTCGATAGTCCGACAGCATGTCAGCAGAGAAGGAGGCTCGGTGGTCCGCCATCATCGGAGGCGGAGGATGACGTCGAACATCGTCTCTTGGAAGAGGGCTGATGCTTGACGTTGAAAAGGACTTAGAATGACCTCGCACTGGTGCTCCCATGGTCCGAGCAACAGGGGGAAATATGGCCGAGGTAGGCGTGCCAAAATCGTTGGGTGAAGTTGGTTGCTGGGCGTGGGCATGAACAGATGCTGGACCAGGGGCATAGACCTCAGTCGTGAATTGGAACGGACCATCTGCCCTGGATAAAGGCGGCAGATGACGCCGACCGTCGTCTCTCGGACTGGGGCTAATGCTCGACGTCGAAAGGGACTTGGAGTGACCTCGTACTGGCGCCCCCATGTTCCCAGCAGTTGCGGCCCGTGCCCGACCAGGCTGTCTTACTCTGTCAGTTCGAATCTGCCGCTGAAATCGTGTCCCCGTCGCAGCCAGTGAGTCCATCGGTATCTCCTCATTGACATGAACAGTCTGCGCATGTTGGCGCAGGTTATCCAGACGCGAGAACCGTCTCGTGCAATGGCATTGGAACGGTCGTTCACCAGTGTGCTTTCTACAATGGACTGTTAGCAGGCGCAATGCTCTGTTCAAATGAATTGCAAAGAATTACCGGATGTGTCTAGCCAAGTGCTCACTGCGTGTGAAGCTGAGGCTGCATGGAGGGTAGTCAGTGCAGTAAAAACGTTGAGACTTCTTCTTCTTGTGCGACTTCCCATCACCAGTGCTGCCGTCGTCAGATCTGGGACTGTCCGCACCGTCGCGGACCTCTCTGTCGGAATCTATGTCCATGTCCATGTCGTCAGAGCCGCGCGATGGATGGGAGTGGTGTGATGTTTCGCGCTCAGGCACCCGCACGGCCTGTGGAAAAGGTGAGTTGGGGAGAGGACGCTGGCTGAAGGTGGTGGTGGTTGGAGTGGGCGTCGTCGGAGAGGCGGCTACGCCGTCGTGCTTCTCGACCTCGATCGTCAGAGGCGAGTTGACCGGTCGAAAGGTCGAAGCCATTGCGCACAAAAGCAAGTGGGACTGTTCACTGGTTGTATTTTTTTTCCTGTGGCTGTTCGTAATTCGCCGACCATGCGTCGAGACAAAATGTGATATACTGCTGAGGACGTCGGCTCTCGGTGAGCGCAAGCTGGCAGCGAAGTGGATGGAGATGCTGCGGAGAGGTTGGTGTTTTGAGACAAATTACGAGATGAAGAGACGAGCTGGAGTCCAAGAGAGGGGATGATAGGAAGTGAGATAATTTAGGGTGTATAATCCGTACAAGCGTGTGTCGACTATGCGAGGCCAGTATGCATAGAAGGCGCCCTTGTCGTGCCTATTGTGCCTAGAGGGGGAGGACTGGACTGGGCTGGGCTGTCTTGCCAACCGGGCGTCGATGGAGGGGCAACTAGTGGATGGTGATGGAGGATGATGATGAAAATGATGATGCTGAATGAAGTGGATAATTGATGCCAATGACCTATATAGGTCTGTACTTATTTACTATTTTAGAGGAAAAGGCCAAGAAGGGGGGGGTGTGTGTGGGAGGAAGTTTGTGTGGTGGATGGCGGATGGTGAATGGTCGATGGCCCGTGGGTCTGACCTACAGCGCCCAAGGGGGAAAGCGCACAGGGGTACTTCGCGCGGTATGTAAGATGTCACTTAGTGTATTTCGTACTTACTGACATGCGCTACACATGCCTGCTACGCCTACATGGCACCTGGGTGGCGCCTAAGCCTGGATGCTCCAGTGCATCGTTTGCATCATCACGTATCTTCACCACCGCACGCTAGAGTACCGGTACACTAGAGGCACTAGGCGATACCTAATGTACTGCGTACCGAGGAGTGGAGATCAAGGAACAGGCAGGCAGGCAGATTCACTCACAGGAGGAGGCCAGTACCTTGCTTATAGCGGACGTACAGTCAGGTAGGTACCGTAGTGTAAAAGTACCTAACCTAGCCGCAGGCCTCTGCGACTGTTCGCTCAGTGGAACTTTCTGCTGCAGAGGTTAGGGCATGCTACTTACCTGATTGGTCCAAGTGTTTACTGCGAATTCCCAACTACGGTGTACCTACCGATGCTAACATCTAGGTACTTCCGCTATGGCTTTCACAAGACAACATACTAAACTAGTACGCACATTGAAAAAAATTGCGCCGATGATAGGATTCAAGCTCGTTGTGGTCTAACGGCTCACGATTTACCTATCTTCACGATGCCCATTATGTAAAGTCCGTTGCACGTAGCAGCTGGAATGCTGGCGGCGGCTTGGCAACTTTGGATGTTTATGCGCTATTAGGTGCTACGGACTACAGAACAGATGGGCAGAACAAGCTTGCAGGAAGGAACGGAGATAGGCCTCAGGCTCAAGGTTCTTCTCTTCTAGCGCTGTAGGTACGGATCAGGTACAGTACTTGTCGAGGTCAGCAAGCTGTGCCTGGTAAAGTGGATTTCATGTGTCGATTTTAGAAGGCCGACTAACCACCGCAGCTGTTTAGTGCACGTACTGCGCAGTAGGTAGGTACTGTACATCCCACTGAGCGCTCGGCAGAGCGGCGATTCTATTCGCCAGGACGGGGTGGGGCGTCGGAGTCTATGGCGTAAGGGCGCTCAATGAGGAGGGTGACCTGCGTACCTACATTGGCAGGTCAGGTACACTAAAGGTCTAGGGCGGGTACCTAAATGTAGGCAGGTCAGAGGCAGGTCAGGTGCCAACAGCAAGCCAGGTACTGTGCGGAAGATGTACCGTCCTTGTACGACCATGGGCTGTTATGATCCTACCCCATTTGGGATGTCGATTATTGTGTGAGTCCTCCATGCTGATACGTCGCACAAACTGCGGATTACATGGAATGCTTCACGAGAAGACAGCGAATTCAATCCCGACAAGATGAAAATAGTTCTACTCAACCGGCGAATTACTGCTTGTTTTCCGTGCCCGATATATACCGTGTATCGTAATCCGTAATCCGTTCAGGTACCTACCTCCATCCCGTTGCATGTCCATATTACAAATCACAAATCATGGATCACAAGTACTGTACCTTGCCGACAGAAGTAGCCGTGGCAGTATTCCGTAGGTACATGGCTAAGATTATAGCCCGGCAACTAGCGCCGTGGGTAGTGAGCTTTTTAACCTTTCTGCTAGCTGCTTTGTGGCGAGTTGCCCACTGGCGAACTGCCATAGACGCCTTCTTATGAGTCTTGGGTGTCTCTAGACGACAATGATGAGGACACAATGACGATTGCAACCATTCTTCTCTCAGGACTCTCAGTTCCATCAACTGTCCGGCCCGGCACTCATCATTATTGACCCTGTATGTATGTATGTATCTCACCAATTCCGTGCTGATATTGTTATTATAATAGCACATAGTCCTGGCCAGTTACAACCTACAAGATGACGGCAACACAGCTGCCAGCCAACCGAGCCCAGGTACCAACACGATCTGTCCATGACCTCCATGTCATGGCCCTTGGGGTATCTACACGACGGAATTCTACTCGTAGGCACAAGGCACACACCGAAATGCCGTCTACCTGCTTCGTGCTTATTCCGGACCCAACCTGCCGTTCGTTGTTTTGTTGCCCTCGTTATGGAAATACTCGTATTGCCTCCTGCCTGGCGGACAACGCAGAGCAAACCATGGATTTGACAACTGTGGCCCCGAAGATCATGGACCTGTGAACCTCGAATCGGAAATCCGTGAGCTGCAACACATCCGAAAAGAGAGAGCCTTGTTGATTTCCAAGCCTCTGCCCCTCTTCCCGGGATGTTAGGAGTAAGATCATGTGCGACAGCGCAGCATCACACCCCCTGGCGTACAAAGAGCAGCAATGAACAGCAAAGTCCGTACGTTGCCCAAGTAGGTAGGTATCGGTAAACATACGGCACAAATAACTTATATTTACCTACGATATATCGCGATTTATTCTTTCATTCTCGGCAGCAGGATATCAAGAAGCGTCAGTCATGTTGTCATGCCAGATGAGTGCCCGGCTATTGGTACGAATGCTTCCCTATCCGAAGATTCCTGGTCGAACCCAAGCCTCGACTCCAATATATACCGGTCGGTTGTGCTGTGCTTCGACCATCTAGGTACTCCGTACATATATCACCAAGCAGGTTTCACTACCCTGAACCAGTCCAGCCCTGGTAAACACATCGTAGAAGAGGTTGACATGCCCCCTGATGCTCAGATGCGAGCGCACTACAGGACTTACTATTTGAAATCCGGGTGATGACGCGGCAACTGATCTGCAACACGAGGGCTTTCTCGGTTTCATGCTTCATGTAAAGAGCTGTGATGGCACCGAGGCTTTTCTAGACCTGACTGAGGGGGAATGCCGAGCACCTGCTGGGGGTTGGCGATATACTCCGGACGTCTTGATTGCTGAGAATTCTCCGTTGCGTCGACCATGGGAAGCAGCACAGCGCCTATCCTATCTATCCGCACCTATGGGCTGTCTGTCCCCTTGTCTAGTGCCTCCGAAGCCTCCAGAGATGACCCGGGACTTGAGAGACCCTCGTTGGGTACTTCTCGCGAATACCTTCGTCTACGCAGTGCGCTACGGAATATTAACGGTCGCACATAGTCCTGCCAAGAGAGGATGCTCGCTGCCTGCCTGGGATCACCAGGAAACCTGGTTATACCCGGAGGTTGGTTACCAGAAGTTAAATGGGTAGGTGACGGAACGAGCCAAGGATTCGGGTCTCCCAGCGATAACACCACGTTGGAACTGGGTTAATAACAAGGATAACGATGGTATGTTCGCATTCTGGCCTCACACCAATCATCCTCCCAGGATGCAAGGCACGGTATTACCCAACGCCCTCTCATGATCGACTCTCCTCTTTCCCGCTGATGACCGGCCGCTCTCGTTTGTCCACTGCCAGCCGCTTGCGCCCGCTTGCGTCCGCTTGGGGACCCTTCACCGACAATATGTGTTTGTTTGTATCATATTGAAACTTGATGTTGTCTCAGAGAGGCTCGACTCCCGTCCCCTACGGCCCGACTTACACGACGCATGCCATTCCTTCTCTGGTCGGCGACACTTATATCAACCTTCCCCGAAGCGCGACAAGGTGAAGGAAGACACTTATCACCCCCTACCTTATCACTGCATCCTAGTATTATAAGCCCAAACCATCTGCCGCATTTCACGACTTACACACAGACTGCTGTTAAACATCGGCGCCACCATAGCTATCTCTTGTCTCAGCAGTCCGGTCAATAGGGTCTCGATCAACATTTAACATGGCTTCCGAGTCCGCCCTACAACGCTCATGGCTCATGCAATGCGGAAATACTGCATGAGTAGACACGCATGTCATTGGTACTACCAACAGCATACGAGCACGGACTAGTCTCCCTATTATGAAGCTGTACGGAATACAGTAGCCTCATCATCCGCGATGGTCTGAGGGACTCGATGCATTCTGTACGGAGTAGGTACACGTACGAGTACTTACGGATTACCAGGCACGAACCAAGATCGTCGCTCTTATCATTACGTAGTGTGGACGGTACGAGTACCTAGACGCAGGCAGTGCTCATCGAAGGGATCTGATCCAGGGGTCTTGATAGCCCCGCATGTGGAGAGAAATGGGAAGTGTGCCCGATGAGTCGACATGTGATTGACTTATTGGCTTCACCTATCATCAACGACATTGTCTACGAGTTGTTCCGTCCCTACATACATGCCTACCTACATATTTTTTGATTACTTGGTTTGCATGATGTTTCGTATACCTATCTCTCACTGCTGTCTCACGTGGTTTATCTCTGAAACTAGGTACCGCCAATAATTGGCAGCTTTCACAGGCGAATATTTCCTCCTGTTTCTTGTCAGGAGCGAATCGGAGATCGTGACAATCGCGACCTCTCTTCCCTGCGGGTTGTACCTGCTTGTACCTGGCGCACCTACGCCGCCGGGGTTTCAAGTGGGCTTCGTCACGACGGTTCGGCCGCCAGCTGGTCGATCTATTCTTAGTCAGCCAATCAGTCGACGTCTCAACAATTCCTCTTGAATCCCTCCGAATCCCCCGCTCCTGGGATCATTCTTGCTAACTTGCTCAGAGCGCGAAAAAAAACAAAAAAAAACTCTTGAAAAACGCACTGATCGCACCACTGCATCAAAATGCCTCGTCAATCGACTCATACCGACCTCGCAAGGGTGAGATCGCTGATTCATACCTCACGGGAGGTCCCGTCGTCAGACGTTTCGTGATCCATTTGAGAACAATTGACTGTGAATGTGCCCGTGCGTACCTTGCATTAGAACGTATTCGGGTCTGAGGTCGACAACGACAACGACATGTGCTTTCGCCCAGCAAGGTATCATTCAACCGTGACCCTCGGTTATATGTCTTATACATCTTTCATAACCGGAGATATGAGTTGCCGACTCAGAAAGGTCTGGTATAGCATCGATCTTCCTACGATTCGAAATGTCTGACTTCAAGCGAAGCACGAGACGCCGACTCCTTACGGATGAGCATTACAGCCAACTAGCAACACATTGGCTTCAACCGTCAGCAAAGTGATTCTGATTGCGAAGCTCTTGTATCGAGGAGTCCGAATGTGCCTTCGTTCAAACCCCAGCAGACATCATGCTGGAAAACATCGGGTTTCCCGTTGCTCGAAAGTGGTCGATCACCCATCTTCAAGCTTCCGTCTTGAGCCTCGCCGTCACCTGCGGAATGTAAGGAGACAAACTGCTACCACCAGCCAAACGATGAGAATTTTTTCGAGCCTCCTAGAGGATATGGCTCACTACGTGTGTCATCATCGACCAAACCAATGCCTCCTTATGAAAGCTAATATGCAAGTTTAGGTGACACTGTTTGGCTTGCACCGCTCTGCACGACAACTTGAAGATGATATTTCGGCATTTCCTTTCTCAAAACCTGCTCTACGGTATAAGCAGTTTCGACAAGTAATACACGTTAAGAGAGTGTCCAGCTTATGGCCATATGGCACTGTCTTACGCTCAGGAGTCATGGCCACAAACCGCCTGACCCGTTCGACATGATGGTTTGAAGCCTGTTTGCCGCGCTACAACAAGCTCACTTTGGGTAGTGGTCCGAGCAGAATAAAGCCCTGCCAGCAGAAACCAAAGACGGCTATCACCTTTCTACCCAATGTCCTCATCAACAACGAAGAGGTGATGATGTGATCCAACGGATCTGATGAGATGGAATACATGAGACATCTTGGTCAATGATCGCTTGGAATCAGCAGTCGCAGATGTTTTGCTCTTTATACTCCGTGTACCCATCAACGACCGTACTGCTGATTTGGATCTGACGAGCTTGATCAAGTACTACTCAATATCATCAGCCGTTCTCATCATGTTACAAAACTTTCACATTCGTCTACTCTACGTACACCTACTTCTTCGGCTACTTCACGTCGTTCGCATCACCTACCTCAGTTTGTCGACCATGCGTACGCGTGCCTATTCGCACATTTTGCCGCAACCGAAAACATTAAACCAAGCTTGCTACGCCGCACCGCACTGCCATAACCCGTCACACCCTATCCCCTGGTCCTCCTGCTAGCGATTGGGACTCTCAGAAGAAGGCGGATCAAACGCTCGGCTTCCTCCCAGTCTGCAGAATCTGGAGCGGCCGGCACCTTCAAACCCGTTTAGTAGTGAGCATTGCATACGAACTCACATACAAACTCACGATCCGTCTCATTCACATGAGCAGACAAGATCCCCACGATTACAAGACGCGCAGTACAGGGATTACAGGGATTGGCTACAGACTTTCCACCATGTAGATCAGGGGCCTAAGATTGATCCAGGTGACTCCGTGATAGAGACACCTGAGATCGACCCGATCCACTACGGAGATATCAATGAGATACCCCTATGGAAGCGAGCAAAGAGGGTTGGTCTGGACAAATCAAGACCAAAGGAGATTACAACGATCTACGAGCGTTGGTATCGCACATCCGAGAAGCTCACGGAGCAATCCTGGGCGAGGACTTGTTCACCAATTGCCTAATCTCGCTACCGCACCATATCTGACTGTGCCGACAGCGAATATCTTCGTGTTGGCTTCCATTACGCCGAGCATACAGACTTACGGGTGGTTAGTGTCATCCAACAACCTGAGTCCCAGAAAATGCCCCTCCGCTAGATGAAAATAAGCCCCTTTCCGACTACCCTCTCCAGTGAGCCTTTCTCCATTCTTAACTATGCACATTCAACTTGACAAAATGAGGCAATCCCAAGGAGCATTCGAATTTCTTCTTGCTGATTATCCCTTCCCACGGATTACATTCGTCACTGTTAGCCCGGTTGGGTTTTCATACCCATGGGCTGTCGTTCGAGATGTGCGGTCGCTGCCTACTATCGTTAATAAGGGTATCCTCACGAAAGAAGTTTCAACTCTTCAATTATGAGATACTGCTTCGAAAAAGGCAAAGAAAAAAATTTCCTTCGGCTTGGAAGAAGCGAGAGACGTGACTCGGACAGATCTTTGCTTTGCATCTCAACAATGCGAGATCAAAATAATAATATCGTTACGACAACTGTGCCTGAATACACAAAAGCTTGAGAGCAATGAAAAAAGAGAACCACGGAAAAACAAAAAACAAGAAATAAAAAAGACAAAAAACGTACAACACCAGGGATTCGCTGGTCGTCACCGACCCAACTACTAATCTGGCCCTCACCGGCTTATCTATGGGAGAGCGGACGGGATCCCGAGTTCTCCAGTGGGTATGGTCGTACGTGACAGTTCAGCCTGCTGTGTTGTTTTATATATGACAGCAACTATGAGCTTCGTATTCCGTACCTAGGGCGTGAAGCTGTTCTGATCCGGTGGGTGGAAGTTGACCCGTCACTTCCAACCAGCACTCTTAGCCCGTTACGTCTTGTCTACCGGCCACGCAAACACTTGGCCATAACGCGATATGAGCATCTTCCTGACTGGCTGAACAAGGTTGTCCGGGCTCACTATCATGTGCGGGTTACGAATATCGGGTCCGTGAGAAATTACAATCGACGCACCCCGCCTATCCTCTTCTTTTTTCTACCCTCATTCTTTCTCGACCCTGACATTCGTACACTCGAAGTTCTATGCAATGGACCACATCACTTCATTGAGATCTTCGGGACTCAGATATATAGTAGGAGAAAGGCGTTGTTATTATATATTCAGACCAAAGAAGGAACTGTGAACTTGCTCGTGCCCACATGTATTACCGCAGTTCACATGAAGTTATCGGAGTCAACCCTTGCACTGGCCGGCTCAGCGAATATGAACCCTCAGGATCATATCGAACACGACAACGCTGGGCAAAGCCTAAGAGACGATCAAATCGAAGTCGGTCAAGTGTACGGATTCCAGATTCTACCCACACCCATCTCCGACATCCTGGACTGAGTTGCCGAATGCTGCTCTCGATGCCGAAGCCCATTGTCTATCCATTCCGCCATGATTCGATTCTCCAGTTCGGAAGATTGGGCCTGGCTCACCCACATCCTTTGGCCCACCTACTCTTGGGTCACACCGGCCTTCAATGTACTACTAAGCGTTCGAACTCCTTCGCACTGGACAGGCAGATGTTACGTCGGCATCATTCACCGCCAGACCGACATGAAATGCCGGTGTGGCCCCGGCCTCCAAAGTTGACCAGTGTTCGACGTGTCTCACAATCAACATGTAGCTAGCGGTGGAAGAGCTCATCGATTAGGACAGGCACGTTGAGAGATTAAACGTATCAGAGACTTTTGGGTTCAAGTCGTGCTTGAATGGCGCGCCAGGGACCAAGTGGATCGCCTCTGTCGCTGATCTGTTGACTACCTCCTATGGATCTGCTTGCCATACGCCTACTCCTCACGCAATTGGCCGTGGGCGGTCATATGTTGATACCGCCAGTCCGGCATCGTGTCAAGTGGGCTATCGTACGGAGGCCCCATAAGAACAGATCGATGATCGGCTGGCGATGTATTTGCTGCCTACTTCATCAGTTCAGGCACTCCGGACAAAAGTACGACGATGAGATGTTCTCCACGAATTTGGTATAACTTCTTATCTATCATGTCCAAGCATTTTAATATACTATACCCAGCGATGTGATCGAGGTCTGCGGTGGATTCGGGAAATGTGTTTGACCGTTTTCTCTACGATCGTGTGGCTTGAATCTTATATGGCGACCAGAGCCGCTTGTGGCAAAAGAACTGGAAGAGATCAAGAATGTAACTCGGTTGAACCATTTGAACCAGTCTGTGAGGTGCTCTCGTGCTTATCGTAGACTCCGTTGGGGTCTGGATAGCTTTGTGATTTTGGTCTGGGGATGACAGTCTACAGTACCAAATCTTACTATATAGAACCATTAAAGATTATCCTCGTAATTGAACCCCGATCCTTTCTGCAAATTTTTGTGATATGTGCGACGATGACTTGCACGACCCTCCAAAGGGCGCGCGTAGTTATTCCATTGAGTTCGTGTTGCAACTGAAGCACTGCTGCACTGACTCGCTTGTCGACCGATCATTATGGGTACACTTGAGTTGCGTGGTTCGAGGCAGTCCTACTTCAGGGATCGCTTTCTGATCGCCACGAGTAGTCATTTGCACCGGATTCACTGCAGAAGAATTTAAGGTAAAGACTGTAGCGTTCCCTAGGATCAGCGGATGTAAACGACGTGTTGGGCATGGAGGTGTCACTGTCCGTGGCAGCGTATTATGCCATTGTGAGGATCTGGAGGTAGATCGTTGGATCTTGTTAAGCAGATCTTGAAGCAGAAATCCAATCTTCAATTCTCTAGATAAAAGAATTGGAGATAAAATGGTTTGATATTGTCTAGAGACGGGCGCAGAAAACAAGCTCGGGAGAGCTCGAAGATAATACCGGAGGTCTAGTGTCGATGGGTCACCGATGGATGTGAGTGAGCGCCTCTTGCCACAACGCGAGACCCTTATCTCGTTTCCAAAGGGAGCTCGAAGTTAATGTCAGTCCGAAAAAAAGAAAAGTATTACGATGTCGTTTGCTGGTGTTCTGACCCTTGGCACCAGGCTTCACTTGAATTATCGTTCATGACTTCGATGCGACTACGACACGACCCCTTTACACAATCGACCTACGACAACACGTAGATATTTTACAAAATATCGAATAGGATTGCTTGATTCACCATACTGTAAAACAAAATCTGGCCTAGATGTTATATGTAGGGTGTGTACATCTCACCTCATCCGAATATTCCATGCCAGTCTCTAAGAACGCACACAAGTTACCGCCGTGACCCGAGGAACCACTCTACGCACCAAACACAACAACGATAATTCAAATGAAATTGATCATTAAGCACTTAAGTAGAGATTTTATCAAATTCATAGAAAATCATAAACACTTACAAACCCCTTACCTGCACCCCGATCACAATCGGAATCGCATCACCACCGCCAACATCCCATTCCGAGCACAGGCAGTCCGCCATCTTTTCGCCGTCTGTCACCACCCTCGGTATCTTCTCAATTCATCCCCCTTCCCATTACATACCCTCAAAATACCCAACCCATACAAACCTACCCCGTCCAGCCCTATCTAAAAATACCTCCCTCCCAACCCGCCGCCAAACCTCGGCGTCTCCGGACAGGGGTAAGGTCTTTTACGCATACATACATAGTCCGGCCCTTTCGGGCGCGGCCCGCAGTTTAGTTAGTTAGTTGCCGCGCATGCGTTGCGCTGCGCTGCGGGGCCCCGCCCGACCGGGGCGGACGGACTTATGCACTATGACATACGCATCTACATGCGCGGCGTCATTTGTGAATTGGAGGGTGAATATTAAAAGAAGGGTTGATTTGTGAAAGATGATATAAGAACTTGTTCGGATTGAACGATCACACCGAATCTCGTCCATGCGAAAAGAACTTTGCTTCATTCCCTTACAGACAAGACAGTTCACTACCAACTCTATAAACGCGACTATCATTGAAGACCGGATCTCAGAGTGCAGTGGCGATGTTCGTAACCGAGGAAATCTTACCTACTCCTTTACCTTTCTTCTTCACCTTGTACCCTTTTGTAATCGTTTATCATTCCTTCAAACCGATTGAAACACCAAACTCCACGTTCCGAGAGCCTGGAAATGACTTCACGGAACCGAGATACGTTACCGAAAGATGCGTATCTCCGGCTCGTTACATTGGACTCTGCATGAACCCTTCATGAACCGGCTCTCGGGATGATACCTATTGCATCTTGTTTACTTTTCTTTCTTACCAGCAATCACTAACACAGACGACGACGAAATATAGATCAGACATTACTATTCTTGGATGCAACTAGCAAGTAGGTATGTAGCAACCGCATCATACAGTTCGACGCCAGAAATCTAATCCGAACATGCAGCAACTTGTTCATACCAGACAGAAATCACCCAGCGAAAGACTAAGCGGACGAACCGCTCGGGGAGTCTCTGTGGCTATTGCGATGTCTATGCCGGGGTCTTCGTCTGGGGCTATCTCGTGGGGGGCTGTCTCGCAGGGGGGCTATCTCGTAGGGGGGCTGTCTCGCAGGGGGGCTGTCTCGCAGGGGGGCTGTCTCGTAGGGGGGCTGTCTCGCAGGGGGGCTGTCTCGTAGGGGGCTGTCTCGTCGGAAGCTGTCTCCTCTATCACTTGTGACAACAGCGGGCGCCACATTCAAGTCAACCAGCACGGAAATGTTGCTCTCATGACCACCACATATCTCAGGTGGGGTCTTCGGTCTGATTTCGCCTGCCTTCTTTCTCGCCTCCTCGAGCTCTTTTTCGCGCTGCGCGAGGTTTCTCAGGTAATTCACTCGTTTTTTCTCCTCGAACGCGGTGCGCTCGTCGTAAGCCCAAGCCAAGAGCGCTGGACGGTGTGTCAAGCACCATATCACCAGTTCTCGAGTGGCGAGCGTATCCTGGAGCGGGTCATGCGGCGCGTTTCGCTTTTGGATCTGAATTTTCATCAAATCCATGCAAGCTGTTTTGAGGGCCCATCTGCGCGGAAGATTGGAAATAGAAGCACCAAATACGGCCTCGGCAGTCAGCAACGCGCTGTCTACCACATGATCTGCGGCGATGCGTAGGATCTTCAGGTCGTTGGCCAGCGCATGACCTATAAAGATGGTCTTCTCGTCGGCCATCGAAAAGATTCTTTCGCGCGCTCCTTTCCATCCATTCAGTACAGTCGCTTTCGGGTCCTCTCTGGCTTCACGCAATTTCTGTGGACTGACGCCGGTCATAAACGTGCGCCACTGAGAAACGCGTCCAGTAGGTATGACGAGTGCGTTGAGGAGGACTTTTCCGCTCAAGAAATCCGCCACAGCGATGCTGATCAAATCGTCACCACCCGATGCGAGTCCGACGAATTCGCAGTCTAGTACAAGAGCGGCATATTTGCGGCTTTTATTCTCGGGCTTCCATGGTGGCAATGGCCGAACTCCATCCTCGTTGCCGTACTTAACCACCTGACCATATTTAAACAGGTCAGGCAAGCGAGGAAAGTGCTCCGACCGAAGACGAGAGGGCGTGGCTAGCTCCAGGACTAGGAGGTCTTGAAGTGTTCCAACTAGTGCGGGTGACGCCCATGTATATCCATGCGAAGGTGTCTTGAGAGGTGACTTCGAATCGTGACTTTTGCGCCAGTAGTGCGGTACAAAATGAGATGGAGACTGCGGTAGGGTCGATTCCGCATCCTTATGGTGAATCTCCTTCGATCCTGAATGGCGATTGTGAATCGCCATGGATTTCGGGGAATCCTTACGACCCGCCATGTTGCTTCCTTACGAGCTAGTTTCTAACCGAGAAACTTCTCAGAAGCCCTCTTGGCGGCTGAAAAGGTACAGACGGAGAAAGTCGCACGAACTGCGTTCAATAGCACGCACTCAGTACGAGATGGACGTGGCCGAGCTTCGGGACGAGACGGAAGTAGGAGTATCTAACCTGCAGGTCAAAAGGACAGGTTGGACACGTGTTTTGTTCCGATCCTGCCTCTAAGCTTAGGTAGGGATTAACAGTATTCTGCGATGCTGGGCTGGTGGTGGACTGTGGGGATGAATCTGCGGCTGCGAAGAGGGTAGGGGAGTCGGGCGGGCGACTATACGGAATATCTAGGTGCAATGCGTACCGCACGTGCGCCTATTCATCAGAAGAACAGAATAGGGCGGCTTGGGGAACGCAGCATGTGGATGACTTCTCGTCGAAGCAGACTGCGAGCAGTCATGCAAAGGTCAAGAAGGTGTTGAGGCTGCGAACCTCACAGAAACTGGTCTGGCTGTGCGATGACTGACAGGTAGTCCGTAGGTGTGGATTCCGTAGGCAGAGTCCTAGACAGCGTCTGCTTGCCGGGTTGCTTTATGGCGTCAAGTCCAGCAGCTAGGCGCCTAAAGGAGCCTAATCGCTGGCAATCAGGCCAGTAAGCAAACAACTCAAACGCACGAAGAATCTCTGCTGAATCCTCTTTTCTCAAATGTCCTTGTTGCTTGTTGGTTGGAAACTTGAGAGTGTGATCGCCCAATATATCATTGGATGAAGAAATATGTAGCGAAATATCTTCCTTTCCTACACCATACCTAACCCTAGGAGCTTACCTCAGGGCTCGACTTCCGTAATTGTATTATATCAGTACCTTCCGTTGGTTGCGCTCACTTCGTTCGCAGAACCTTAAACCAGGTACAAAGATTCCCGTCTTATCAGGCGTACGGATTACTGAAAAATTCTCTCGTGCTCCTTCTCGATTACATGCCAACTGACTTCTGCAGGTCGTTTTCGTAAGTACCCAGCCAGCCTATAGCACAACAAAGATACCTGCCTCCTTTGTCCTGCCAGGTAACCGTTCATATAAAAAGTGCCTGACCACATTCTCTCCATGTTAGTACCTACTTCCAATCTGTTCGCTAATAAGTTCTGTATACTACCTTAGGTAGATTACAGTGTTGACGGGGCCTTGAGTTGTCACCTAACGTCGGGCTGTATCTGCACGGGAGGCTTTTAGCGAGACCGGGTAGCTACCTACAGGCTACAGCTTCCCCCATCTCCACACGGCATGAGGTTGCTGCCCGGTGACTCAACCGTACGTGGCTACTACTTCCGGACTTGTGTCCATGGGTACGGAATATCAGGCAGGAACGAAGGAATCATATGCGGAATAAGGTTCGAATATAAACTTTTGAATCAGGCACGAAAGAAAAGTATAAGAAAGATCTCTAAAAGATGGAAGTCGTGACTCCGTAACTTGGTATCAAAAACAGTATGCGCCCTGCTAACCGACTAATACACACTGTACATACCACCCACTACCTACCAGGTATATCTACACTGCCGACGCACGTATGGACTACTTTAACCTCCTTTTCTACCTCCTAGTTGACCATCTTAGCCAGCAATGCCATGACACAGCCATAAAGACCGACACTGACACAGGATTCCTGTGTCGCTTGCAATTCGACCATTTTATTCTGAACCAACGCACCGGTAATACCCATGGCCACCAGACATACCACCGTCATGCGTCCCATGAAACCAGGGATGACCGCAAACGTCAAGATTGGTAGCACAACGGATACGCCCACTGCCAGCAACACGATGATCGAGGAGTACTCGCTGAAAACGTCGATTCTCTGACCGTCGTCTTGATCTTGGGATAGGCTGCTCTTTTCGTCCTGCCGGTGTAACTGATCAGCTTGGCCCTGGACCGATGCGCGCTGTCGTGCCTGAGAGTCGACTGGTTCAGACTGTGGATTCGATGAAGCGATGTTAGTTTCCTCATTTGCTTTATCCTCGTCACTATTGCCTAGGCATACAAGGTCGTCAGTCGCATCCAGAAATTCCATTTCCACGTCGGCAATGGGTGTGGCACTCGACAGATAGCCTCGGTATTGCTGCACGTCAGCTGCCGTCGGCGCTGGCAGCGAACATGTCTGTCGGAATGATGACAAAACCCGATCTGCGCAATGTTTGATTAACAGCTGGAAAACGGAATTGCAGCTCGTCCACTTACTATATTGTTCGAGTTTGAACCCAATCTTCCATATGGTATCTGTCTTGTGCCATTGGAGCTCGCCGCCTGCCATCGACTCCGCCCTTCGTGAAGCCGGGAGAATTCCATTCGGGAGGCATCGGTTCTGCGTATCGGCCATGTCGAGTCGTTGTAACTGTTCCTCGAGTTCGCAGATTTCATCCTGGAGGTTAAGCAAGATCCGATGATTCAGCATCTCAAACCTGCGGTAGATTGGCCGAAGGTCTCGCCCACCTCTCTTCGCTGACGTGGCAGACAGTTTTGAGGCTAACAATTCATATCCCGTCAAGGGGAGCTTGTCCGCCCTCGGGAGTTGCTCAACAAAGTTCTGGTTCGATCGATGAGGCGTAAGCTCTTCTGGTGGCATGCTGGGATAAGGGGTGCTGCTACGCGGCATCTCACGCATGCCATAGCTTTGTCTTCTCTTTCTACCTGCTTTTCGAGGCTCGACTTCGTTGGGCATACGGCTCTTAGCAACCCCGTCAGCGCTTCGCCCAGGGCTATTACTCCCATCAGTTTCATGGTCAATCAAAAATTCGAAAGGATCTGGTCGTAAGCCGCTAGTTGGCAACGGGATGCTATGGGCTGAGGGTAACGTGACTTTTGCTGCGTCTGACGCCGACTTTATGGACTCTCTCATCGCGCGATAAATGCCTTCGGAGGTCATTTGTGGCGAATCCGCATCTAAGAAGCTTACAGCATTAGGTTTACTAACGCTACTAGAGTGCTTTCTTGGCTTCGCGGCGGTCATCTTTCCAGAGACATCTCTATCGCGTTTTACGTGTGTGATGGTATCGCTGCTCCAGTTCGGGCTCTCTATTCTATCGGAAGGACCAGCCTTGGGCGTTTCAGTGGGATAATTCGAGTCTTTTGGCGGGGACCTTGGCCGTGAGGCCGATGTGTTTACTGATGGTCTGCCATGGCTGCGAGCTTCTCCTGCTTCCTCTGCGCTTGTTGGAGGCGTCTGGACAGGTATGTCGCCAAGGCTATCCCTCGACGTAGGGATATGACTAGGTGATGAATCGCGTATCATGGCCTCGTCGGGGACACTGGCAATGGTTACAGATTTTCTGTGCGGTTTCTTGGGGATCCCAGGACTAATACCAGGAACTAGCTCGGGGGCGCGTGTGCGCGTTCTGGGCTTCGTTGGCCCCGGGTTTGAACGCGAAAATACATCCTGGCGCATATATTCATCGCCATCGGCCATTTCGCGCTGAATAAGCGATAATAAGGCCGAGTGCCGGGTCGTCGCAGATGAATATATATGGTTGGGTGGCTTCAAGACGGGGTAATCCTACGTCTTTTCAAGAAATCTCAACAGACTGTGCTACCCCGCGACGGGGCGAAAGGATGCCATAAAAGACAGAGCGCGGAGCTGACATACCTCGGTGCGACGGTTACGCCCAGGTTGAGCGTGTGACGCCGCGTGTCGACGTGCCGTGACAGGACAGATTGATTTAATTGGTTGTTAGCAGTAAGTCAGATCGATACAACAGCTGACAATGAGATCATTTATGATTGGACTCTGGAGATCTGAGCACTCTCGGGGGATCTACTAATCTCTTGAAGATGGAGAGTGAACAAAAACTTTTTACAGCCTCAGGTTATCTACTAGCAGTGAGAAGAATCAACCGGCGATCTTGGATGGAGGAACGCGATGCCTCTGAAGGTGGGTATACCGGGTAATCATATACCTAGGCCAGGCCCAAGGGGGTTGGTTCAAGGATGGATACATGTGGGAATATGTAGATCATCGGGACTGAAGAACGAGCTGATACTGCGTAGGGATTCCATATGTCGACTTACTTGCCACCTAGACACTCGGGAGATTCCACTCACCCCTTCGACCAAGAGGATAAGGCGGCTCTTGACACCAACCGCGCACCGATGCATGAGGCAAGATGGCCTCTGCAATGATCGATTGGTCTAGGGACAGGCATGGTTCGCCGAAAACGTTTCATGTGGGCGTCACAGGAATTACCCACATACATAGTACGTCCAGTACTGGATATCAGTTCTGATGATCAGATTGAAACCTGCGTTCTATGTGGTGAGAAGTCAGGTTGCAACTTGTTAGGCACCTACAGATTTACCACCTACGAAGGCGGCGGTGGTGTGGGACCCCTTCCTTGGCCTCTTTCGCCAGCGCAGAATGTGGATCCGCGGACGGATCTCCGGTTTAAGTACCTGATAAAGACATATCTGTCTATACCATACTACCTCGTATATCGAATGTAACCCCGGACTTACACGGATTACGGATCACTACGTTGCTTTCCGGCAATCTGTTCGACAGTTATCAATGATCCAAAGAACAAGAAATCGGATTGAATACCTTCAATACGAATACTTGAAATAGTCCCGGACCTCGATTGGGGGTGGCTTTTACCTGACGTGGTGGTTACCATAACAAGCACCTAGTGGCTGACACCACTCATCATTTATGACCTGACCGAGACATGAACTCGTGGCCAGTCTGCCTGCCTACAGACAGTCATGCCCCTCGGGTCCCCATGAAAAAGCCTCGAACGTGACTGCTCCGGTGCTTTTCCTAGTCTCCCCGTAGGAGAGATTCGAGGCTAAGACACTAGGATGAACATGAGGCTTGTCTAGATGATTCCATACAATGTCTTTTATCTTACATGACCTTGATCTTCTTGCATATCTAGTCTCTCCATATTTTGAATACCGAAGATAATGCGACGATGTTGTTATCATCCGCAGCATCTTGGCATATCTATCCAAGACCGAGGTCCATCGGACGCCCGTCCGGGATACCTACTACGGGATAGTGCCGGTGCTTCCTCCGTTGATCAGGGTCCACTCCGCAAATATCCTTTTAGTCGCATATCCCCGCTATGTAGTGACCGGTTTCAAGCATGCATCATGGATGATCCAATCACCAAAAAGTCGCATCAGTTCCAATCATCCTCAGTAGTGGCACCATACCAGTAGCGCAATGCCTCGCTTTCGACCAGCAATTCTGAGCAGGTATTTGCTCCAGGGCCAACTCACAAGTCGAGGATGCCTGCGCACACGGCCTCACATCCTAGCGCCTCAAATCACCGCTAACGCGTGTGCGCCACTCGTTCGATCCCTGCATACCGCGACCACGACCGAGCCTCCATCGAACAATGCGCCCGGTGCGGTCCACGTCCCGCTGCGTAAGCAGCTGAAGGACGAGGCGAAGAAACAGAAGGCGTCAGGGAAGAAGAAGAAGAAAAATGTGAACAACCAGGTCGTGGAGGGCTGGGAGCTTACTGTCGGCATTGAGATCCACGCCCAGCTGAACACGGCGAAAAAGCTGTTCTCCGGCGCGACGACCTCCTTTAACGATAATCCCAACACCCACGTTGCGTACTTCGATCTCGCTACGCCGGGAAGCCAGCCTATTTTCCAAAAGGAGACTTTGTTGCCTGCCCTGCGCGCTGCTCTGGCGCTCAATTGTGAGATTCAGCCTGTCAGCCGATTCGACCGGAAGCATTATTTCCACTGGGATCAGCCGTCCGGGTATCAGATCACTCAGTACTACGAGCCATTCGCTCGGGATGGACATATCCAGTTGCAGCCCCGAGATGGCATTGCGGCGGAAGATGGTGAGGGAATCACTGTCGGAATTAAGCAGATCCAGATGGAACAGGACACGGCCAAGACGCTCGCCCAGCCCAACGACGTCCACTGGATCGACTTCAACCGCGTCGGTGTACCCCTGATCGAGGTGATCACCCACCCCGTGATCCACCATCCCGCGACGGCGGCAGCCTTCGTGCGCAAGGTGCAAATGATGCTCAACGCGGTCGACGCGTGCGTCTCGGGCATGGAAGCCGGTGGTCTGCGAGCTGACGTCAACGTCTCCGTCCGGCGAACGGACGATCCCGACGCCCCACTCGGCCAACGCACGGAGATCAAGAACCTGTCTTCCTTCCGCGCCGTCGAAGACGCCATCATCGCTGAACGGGATCGGCAAATCGCCGTTCTAGAATCCGGCGGCGTAATCGCGGGCGAAACACGCGGCTGGGCCCTCGGCTCAACCGAGACCCGCCGCTTGCGCGGAAAAGAAGGCGAAGTCGACTACCGCTACATGCCCGACCCCGACGTCCCACCCCTCCTAATCGGCTCGGACCTCATCACCCACCTCCGGGACACAATGGGCGAACTCCCCGACAGCGTCGTCGACGCCCTAATCACCAACATCGGCCTCTCCTCCAAGGACGCCATGTCCCTGATCTCCCTCGACAGCGGCATGCGCGTCGAGTACTTCTGGACCGTCTACGATCTCCTGCGCGCAAAACTCGGCGCCGATGCACAACAGCAAGCCCCCTTCCAACTCGCCGCGAACTGGATCCTCCACGAACTCGGCCGTCTCACCTCTGATCGCAGCGACGAACCCTCGCAAGACCTAGGTTTCACCGAAGAAGGCGAGTGCGCGCGTGTCCCCGCGCAACACCTCGCCGACCTCATCTACGCGCTGCATAATCGCGAGATCACAGCCAAAGTCGCCAAGGAGCTCCTCTGGGCGATCTTCCGCGGCCGCATACCGGAGGTCCATCCCACCGTCAGCGAAGCGATTGAGAAAGAAGGTTTGCGATTTAAGGAGTTGAGCGCGGATGAGTACGCCGAGCTCGCTGATCGCGCTGTTGAGGGACAGGAGGGTATTTTGCGCCAGTTTGTGGACGCGAATGTGTTTCCGCAGGGGAAGCTTATGTTTCTTGTTGGAAGGATGATAAAGCTGGGACAGGAGGAGCGCATTGATCCGAAGAGTGCGGAGGGGGTTATGAGGGCAAGGATTGAGGGGGTTTATGTGCCTGCGTTGAAGACGGCGGCTTAGATTTGTCTCCCTGTGGAAGACGTCGGATCTCCTTGGTGTCAATCATCATTGCATTGAGTTTGGTGATCTGTTATACAATATAAATACATCGCCGGGTCTCTCTGAACAAGCCCGCATAAGTGTCGAGTGGATAGTGAGAATTACTAAGTCGAGTGGAATCTATAAACAAGATGGATGCGCAAGCAATATAAACAATGCAGCAATGAAAGTACATATATACAGAAACTCCGTAATCTCTGCCCCGAACCATCGGGGCGATTCACGAGTGCGTATTGCCGCATGATTCCGTGATCCGTAGGTACGGAATAGGTAAAGCCCCACCCGATCATCGGGCGCTAACGCGACGTCCCGGAGCGGAATACATGGATATCGTTCCCGTTGGAAACCGCTCCACCAATCTGCCGAAGAGGGACGGTGCCATATAATCCGTACAGCTAGGTACCCTGTTCGATGCGTCTTTCTTTCAGCTGAATGTAACAAGACTCCGGCTAGAGTTTGCCAATGCAGACTGTGAACGTCAAACGGTGGATATTTTGGGGACTCGAATAGTCATCATACATTCGACATATGTCTATCTTGAGCGGTCTCGAATAGATACGTCATATGGAGTAGAATGCGAAGGATATAGTGGTGTGTAAGAAGATGACACACACTGCCTCGCTTTGGAATTTGAGAGAAGCGTCTTCTGAACTTCGCCTATAATAAGGTATGAATGTGTATAAAAATCTGTGAATGCGTATGAAAGTATACTCATGCGTATGAGTCCGGTCCGAGTTGGAGGAACTGCCAGTTGCGTTATCAGAGCTTGGCAAAAGGGTGTCCATGAGAAGCCGTACATAAGCCATGCGATTGCTGTGCCAACGAGGAGTACGCGTATGTCGAATCAAAATATTCCGTAGAGATACGAATATGACACGCGACATGCATATGTACAACCGACAGATTACGTGATGTATGTACTCGTATGCCGCATGCGACCTGTCTGTGGAATCGTGATTTTGCATCAGCCTTATTCCAAGAGCCACATGATATGACGAGTGTATTTCAACGTTCATTAAGCTTTCCAGAGACGGCGACGCGGTGCTTGCGCTCGAGCTATTGATCTTCGGATGATGGCTCAACCTTCTTATTCGTAGACACGGCAATCCAACTGTTCCGTTCTCGAACAAATCTCTCGATCCTTTCGTGTCGATTAAGATTCGCCTGCTCATTCTGTCGTCGCGTCATATCGTTAGTAATGGCAACATGCTTCCGATCCTGTACCTCGACAAGATTCATGGAATGGCGATCAGCTCGATGAACCTCAGCAAAGGTACCAACAAGCACGCAAAAGCCCAACAGAAACACAAAAACCTCGTTGGAGACAAACACGGGAGTTTGCGGCTGCCCATTTCCATCTCTTGCTTGGCGCCATCGCTCCCAGTCTTCCCAGGTGGCGTTCGCGCTCGCATTACCAGGCTCATTTCGCCATGACCGGTCAGCTTCCCGATGCAAGCTTTCCATTGTTCCCTTGCCGTTCCAGCCGGCGCCGTAAAGGTCATAGGCCCTCCGCTTGGCGGGATCGCTCAGGATCTCATTCGCACTAACAACGAGCCGATAGCGCTCCAGTCGCACGGAGCTAGAGATGGAGGAATCAATCACGGTATGATCCCTATCTGGATGATAAATCTTCACCAGCTCGTAAAACAAGGCCTTGTTGTACTTGGATTCCTTGGAATGAGCCAATATCTCGTAGGGCGTCGGGTTCACAGACGTCGGCCAGGTATGAGTGGCGGCAGAGGCGGAAGGACGAGAAGGGATATGATCGGAGACGGAAGCGTAGCATCGTGAAGATGAACAGTTCCAATCCAAACTCGATATATATTCGCGATGCTGGCGACGGCGTAGGTGCGGCCTACAGCTGTGCTTACTGTTACCTGTACATGATGAAGTGATGGAGGAAGCGGGTGAGTAGCTAATAGCCCAGACCACTGAGCTAGTGGACGACGTGAAGATACGGTTTGACTCTTTGAGGAGCATGATCACTTGCTGAAGATCATTGCCATATGCAATTGAATATGGGCAGGTTCTGCCACAATGCAAGTGAAGTGCAGATTGGGAGTGGGAAGGAAGTGTAACGAGTGGAGGCAACAAAAGGGTAGCTCGGGAAGTTGTAGAGGTCATACGAGGGGATTCTACGTATGTAAGCAAGTACGGATTAGGTAGGTACGGACTAGGTAAATCCGTAAAAAGTATGTTTATGCATATACATAGTACTATGCAAGTTAATAATCCGTAGTAAACTGTAAGGGGAATCTGTACGATAATCCGTAATTTGTACTTACGATTTTACCTACCGCGCCTGCATCTGGAGCGTCCCGACGAACGTGAAGGAGCAACGGTATATAAAGGGCACGGGCTCATCACCAACCTCAACTTTCTATCTCACCTTTTTCACAATTTTATCTTTTCTTCAAAGGACTTCTTACTAGTATTTCGACAAATTCCCGTGAGTTCGCCTCATAATCAGGTCTCTGCTTAGCCACAAACCGCTAACAATACCATTAGGTCCACTACATTAGATAACCCCCCACTATCCCACTACAGACTAGTGGGGTCACGTTAGGCTGTTTCTTATGTGCTACAGGGCTTGTGCGGCGTCACAAGTTACCTAACGGAATTAATAAGCCGTAATTCGTACGGGTTATCGACGAGAGTCTGTGCTTTATTTGTGGCTGAAGCTTGCTGGACAGCTACCATTGGCTCAATGGAGATCCCAAGGAGATCTCGCAAAACCGCCGGGCTAGAGAGTGGTGATCCCAGATCATCTCCTGGCAAACACCAACCTACTTCGAGCCCTCTACCACCTTTACCTAAAGACTACCACATTCTCATACCCGATCCAGGCATTCCGTGAACCTCCAAATTTCGGCGACCTTGGCTGCATCTGCACGCCCTCACTCGTTTTGTTCGTTGCCTCGATTCCCCGTCCTCCCCCATACCCAATTGTCCCCATTGAATCCCACTACTGGGCACACGCTCAGACTGACGCCAATTCTCCTCCAGCTGCCGTGCGAGTCTTTGATGACCCAGCTCTGCGGACACCATTCCACTCGTAGCACAAGTCAGTCGCGCTGGTCCACGCCACCAGGGCCACCAACTAGATCCTCTCTGTCCCGTCCTGGTATGCCCCAGGTCGATCCAGATCAGTATCCACCACGCCCCTAACCCAACCCCTCCCACTACATACACCGCACATCAAGTCAGGAACGAATCCCTCCTGCTACCTCGATCTGACGGAATACTCACCTTTCTCACCTCAATCACCCAACAAACCACTCGAAGAACCTCGCAGGGTAAGCACTTGCCTTTCCGCTCCACGCTCTTCCTCAACCTACTCTCTCGCGCGCTCTCTGCTAGCCCACGCCCACATCATGCACAGACTCGTCTGTTATGGTGTGTCTGGAATCAGAACGCGACCCTCCTCTCCCAGGCAACCCAAGCCCTCGCTCTTTCTCTCTCCCTCTCTCGCACCATCACCGTTGCTCTATCGTGCCAAACATCATGTTTATTGCACTGCACGCACGCAAGCAAAACAAATCCCCTGTGAACCTCTGAGCAACACCTGATTTGTATACCAGAGCTACCAAGTTGTCTTTACTGAGGCTGACAGGTCAATTAGATTCAGTGCCTCATCCCGCACATTCACTCCGCCTCACTTCTACCGACTCCTGCACGAACTGAAGGAACCTCACCCTGGAAACCAGGTTACGCGTGCATTATCACTAAATCAAGTGGAAGCAAGCACGATTCTCTGCCCCCACCATCCAGAT
The DNA here is from genome assembly GCA_023079495.1 of Xylaria sp. L1 SY-2022. Taxonomy (NCBI): domain Eukaryota; kingdom Fungi; phylum Ascomycota; class Sordariomycetes; order Xylariales; family Xylariaceae; genus Xylaria; species Xylaria sp. L1 SY-2022. The sequence continues at coordinate 1,672,652 of JALIDW010000009.1, forward strand.
CGCGTCCATCTCGGTAGTTTTCAAGCTCGACAGCGATCAAGATTTGTCGAAACCCCGAAAATTGACAGAGAAGGCTATCGAAGATCCACCCTTTATCCGACTATAGAGGGCCAACACCTCTTTGCCTCGAGAAAATGACGGACGCTTTGATCGATAAGTTAGCAAATGCGTCGCTAAAGGATTTGGCCAATCCAGACTGGAAGAAGAACTTGAACATCCCCGTTCGGGATGCTCGGCAACAGACCGAGGTTCGTTGTCCTGCTCAGTCATCGCCTATGCATAGAATTCACTATGGAATTCAAAGTTGGGTAAACAATTGGCTAACCAATCTCTTACTACTATGACAGGATGTCACAAAGACGAAAGGCTTAGAATGGGAGGATTTCTCCATTAAACGCGACCTACTAATGGGCATATTCGAGGCTGGTTATGAAAAGCCGTCGCCTATTCAAGAAGAAGCCATCCCCGTGGCGCTAACCGGCAGGGACATATTAGCCCGCGCAAAGAACGGTACCGGCAAGACGGCTGCCTTCGTTGTACCGACTCTCGAACGCATCAATCCAAAGGTAAACAAGATTCAATCTCTGATTCTCGTTCCTACCCGAGAATTGGCCATGCAAACATCACAGGTTTGCAAGACTCTCGGCCGACACCTAGGTGTCAACGTCATGGTTACCACTGGTGGTACAACGCTTCGCGATGATATCGTACGTCTGCAGGATGCTGTCCACATAGTAGTGGGCACTCCTGGACGTATTCTGGATCTGGCTGGCAAGGGAGTAGCCGACCTCAGTGAATGTCCCATGTTTATTATGGACGAAGCCGACAAGCTCTTGTCCATGGAGTTTACGCCTGTCATCGAGCAACTCCTACAGTTCCACCCCAAAGATCGACAAGTCATGTTGTTCTCCGCTACGTTCCCTATCTCGGTCAAGGATTTCTCTGATAAGAACATGACCAATCCTTACGAGATCAACTTGATGGACGAGCTTACGCTTCGCGGTATCACTCAGTATTATGCATTCGTCGAAGAGAAGAGCAAGGTTCACTGCCTGAACACGCTGTTCTCCAAGTTGCAAATCAACCAATCTATCATCTTCTGCAACTCGACCAACCGTGTCGAGTTGCTCGCGAAGAAGATCACGGAGCTCGGTTACTCGTGCTTCTACAGTCATGCTAAGATGGCACAGCACGCTCGCAACCGTGTCTTCCATGACTTCCGCAACGGAGTTTGCCGCAACCTCGTATGCTCGGATTTGCTCACGCGTGGTATCGATATTCAAGCCGTGAATGTTGTTATCAACTTCGATTTCCCTAAGAACGCAGAGACCTATCTGCACCGTATTGGCCGCTCTGGCCGGTATGGTCACCTAGGTTTGGCCATCAACCTGATTAACTGGGAAGACCGATTCAACCTGTACAACATCGAGCGAGACCTTGGCACCGAAATTCAAGCTATTCCACCGACAATTGACAAGGCTCTGTACGTCTACGACAACCCTGAGAACATCCCCAGACCTATCAACACGTTCACGCCCAAGTTGCCTTCGGTAAACAAGACGCCACAGAGCGAAGCTTCGACGCAGCCTGTTCAACAGATTAGCGGCCCTCCACCCCACGCTAGAAGTCAGGGCAACTTTCAAGCGCAGGCTGGTCGTGGAAACCAGTTCGGCGACGCTCAAGGTCGACAATATCAGAACACTCGTGGTGCGCATCGTGGTGGTGCCCGAGGTCGGGGCCGAGGATTCTCCAACTACGGCGGTCGCGGTGGAGCTGCAGGCGCCGGTCGTGGCCAGCCTCAGCCGACGCAGCAATCGTAGGTGGCCTGTTCCTGTGTCACAGAGTCGCAGAGCGACGGACAGCTGAAGTTTTTTCGGCTTCACCCTGAGTGGCTATATTCCCTTATTTGCACTTGTACATATTCTGTCGAATCTCTGGATCCGTCTCGAGATGTATCATATCCATCGCGACTTTCCCATGGATCTGAGTTTCCCTTTCTGTTTGTCAGTTTTCTCGAAGAGGTTTATACAACAACACCTGATGTCACGGGCTACACTTGATGCGTGAACGACATAGGAAGAGGGTGGGCAACGGCGTTCGGTGTTCGGCGTCTGATATATGAGGAGGGGTGGGTCACTATCGGTCGGAGTGGATACAGCAATCATGGGGGAGTTTTCGAAAGGATACTGGTGCACAAGGGGCTATTGTTGATGTCAGTCACAAGGCAGGCCTCGGCTCCGGATTTTTTTCTCCATCTACCCACTTCGATGAACATGGTGTTCCATCGGATCCCTCCTCGAAGGAAGAACGTTACAGCACAATACCCTTGATAGTGAAGTTTCCGCAAAGCCCCCCGAGCAGGGGCTCGAAAAGGTTTCCGGTCCTATTTGGCACGCATATGTGTCAATGCACTGCATCGTTTCGACAGCAGGAGCACGATTTGGTGTCATTAACGGCAGTATGTGTGGGTTGTACTTGTGTGCCGCAGGACTAGTCGTAGTCGTGGCCAAGGTTTGACGATCATTACTCGTCGGTGTTAGTTATCGCGACGGCGACAGATGTGTGCGCAGGGGAAGAGGACGCGATATTTCGACACGGTATACACTGTTGCTAGTTGCTCTCGAGGATCTGGTTGTCAGTCGGGTCTGAGGCCCTGGAGAAGTTGATGAGGCAAAGTTAAAAAGAAACCCGAAAAGCAAAAAAAAACCAAAAAAATATTTTTTTTTGAAAGGGCGCTGGATTGCTAGGTGATTTTCGGACTGGATGGGCTACTTACGGGTAGTTCAGGCCGGTGAATTAGTTAGTAGTTTGAGCAAACCTAATGGCATTGCCATTATTCTCTTTCAGTTTGATTTGTCTTTTTACTTTGATCTTTCGTGATTTCCATTGTTATTGTTGTTTTGCGGGATATCTAATACAACCAGTCTCATACATGGTAGTGTGTCAGCCGGCATAGAGTTCAGATATAAGTCTTGTAAATAGTTTGTATCCTTGCATCGAACAACACGAGGGTCATATGCTACTGATCAAGTGATCGAGTGATCCTCCACAGAAACGCAATAGAGATCTTGTTAGGTATTTTGGTTAGACCCCTCTCGACCCCTATTCACAGACTCGTCGTCAAGTTGCGCTTGCGCCACAAGGGACCCCCGATTAGACTTTTGTCGTCAGTTTTAACTTCCCGTGCGACGGCACGTGTGCATTGCCGCGACTGCAGACTGCACGGCGGCCCGCGAGGGTGAGGGTGCTTTTGTGGCGGTGCGAGAAGGTTTGGGGGTGGATATTCAATTAGGGAAGGGATGATGTAAGAAAGAAGAGACGGGAAGATCGAGGTACGGTGTCCTGGTTCCGATCGCCGTGCGAATTACACCCTGCTGTTATTAGATGCGGATAGATTGATATAAGTGATACGGGAGGTTGGTTCAGCGCGCACGAAAATCAGGGGGTATTATGAAATCTCCCTTGCGGAAGATTTTCTCTCGAGGGAAGCCGTGTGTAATTTCGGGAAATTTATTTCACATCCCGGGTTCTTACGAAAATCTTTCGAGTCCCTCGCTTGGTGTTACGACGGAAATTTTTTTTTGTTCCTAATTTGAAGGGTGTTACGAGTTGTTGGGTGTTGACAACATGGTGGCCACGAGGATGTAAAAAAACGTGTCGAGGGATAGAAGATGGGTCACGAGTCGCACGTAGATTGCGGACTTGTGTTACGGGGTTTGCGGGACGAGGATATATATTTTCCGACTGCTTCGTGGTATTTTGATGGACTTGGACTCGCTTGCTTGACTCACCTTGGCCGGGCTAGTTACATCTCCGATGAACGTGGTCGATCTTGTAATCAAATCGTACTGGTCGCACTGAGTGCTCAATACCGAGGCTCTTCACCTCGAGCTTGACTACTCGGCACCCCTGGATCGGAGAACCTCTCCCGCTTGAGACTACCTCACCAGCCCCCAGACAACAAACCCAACTCTTCGATCCCAAACCATCAAAATGAGCGAAATATCCCGGCGCCCAAGCTGGAGCTCAGATGTCCAAGACGCCGAGCCCATAGGCGACATCCTCTCCCAGCAAGCCCTCCAACGCGTACGGGAAGGCCAGCACCCCTATTCGCCCACCACCACGGACTTCACCACCCTCGCCGATGGCGGCAACTTTGGCACTAAATGGACGAATCTGCCCCCGAATATGACCTATCCCATGCTCTTCGATAGCATGCGCGGCATCGGCGCCATCAGCCACGCATACATTTGCATGGACCCCTATTCCGCCCGGGTGGAATTCATCGAGGTAGCAGCCGCCATGCGTCTCTTGCAAACGCAGATTACGATCGCAGGGCAGGATATCTGTATCGTGCCCGACGGGGGACGGTATCTCACTCAAAGCAACGCCGTGCACACGATCTGCGGGAACTGGGGGCGTGGAACTCGCGTGCTAAGGATCGTGGGCAACCGCATGATTATCCGCGCGGAGTTCCTGTTGGATATCTTGACCGAGGCACGGTATCGGCTGAATCATTGTCTTGTCGGGTCCGCGACGTCGACGGATAGCCATGGGCTTGCGACGGTTTTGCTACATTTTACGTCGTTTGCGTGCGCCGCGTTGCCGGCGAGACAGGCGTTTTTGGAACAGAGGTATCGGACGGATATTCCGCCGCATAAGAGGATTTTGTGGGAGTATGTTACCTGTTATTATGAGAAGGATCCGTGCGAGTAGGAGGATGAGAGGATGGAGATACCATATGAGGGGCGAGATGGGAGTTGAGATTTTCTGTGGATGGTCCTTTAGTTCGGGAACAGCACATGATGATCCAGTAGGCTTAAAAGATCAGGTTATAGACACTTCATTATGTTTGGGATAAAGGTTTGACTTACTTATCCTCGATGTCTTTCTTGGTAGATAGCGCAACCCCTTGACCATCCCTATGATGGACTTATGCGGTGAACCATCACTGCTATCACTGGGCCGGCGACGGTTGGTCGAGAGAATCATCTTATGACTTGAATACTGAGAGCGCCATGATATTATTGTGTCCGGGCTATCCGCTCAGTGATCTTTTGCCAACTTCTACCTCGGACCCCTGAGCTGCTGTTAGCGCAATGAGAGGATAGGGCCTCCACCCCTGTTCGCCGACACGGTCCGGCAGGCGCACGAGCCTCCATTCTCCGGCATGGGTCTCGGTTTTAGATCCACTCCGGTCCGCCGTGCCGGATGTAGTTCCTGTTACCAGTCACGCATCTTGCCATTTGCAACCAATCGTGAGATCGTGACGTTTGGAGGTAATCCGTATGTGTGACCGGTTGGAGGGGATATGGAGCAGATGAAATTGATACGGACGCGTGACCTCCAACAGATCAAATAGTCCAAGACTCCAATAGTAGAATTCCTGCAGCACATCACGAGTAAAAGAATGAAAAGAAGAAAAAGTCTCACTCTGTCAAACGAACTTTCCATGAACTTTCATCACAGAATCATGGTTACACGAAACCCCGCCTCAGTATTTACATATTTCATTATTCATCTAAACACATATAACAATGCTCCTAAGCGGGGGTCGATGATCTGCGTGTCGCAGGCGGGGGATGCGTCGATGTCCATATAAATGAATCCACTCCCTGGAAACCCAACTTCCTCAGCTCACCTTCACCCAACCCATCACCACCATTGCAAGATGGACAAGGTGACAGAACTGGCCACTAAGGCCGACAGTGTCCTCGGTGGCACGACCTCGTTCGCCGCAACAGCGAAGGAGCTGCAAGAAGCGACCAAAGTCGCGCCCACGGGTTCAGCAGTGCGTGGTGCGTCGCTGCTCATCATCCTCCAGATTGGATCGCGCGCTATCACGTTTGTCGCGAACCAGTTGCTGCTTCGGTTTTTGACGGCTCAGTTATTGGGTATTTCGGCTCAATTGGAGGTCTTTTATCTGTCTGTGCTCTTCTTTGCTCGTGAGAGTCTGCGTGTTGCTGTCCAGCGGCATTCGAGCAGCAGCAATGAGAAGGAGAAGCAGAGTGGACAAAGTGAAGATGCGGCTGACAGTCAGTCCGTTGTCAATATTGCCCATCTCTCACTTGGATTGGGTCTCGCGTCAACGCTGGGCCTTGGATGGGCGTATCTGCACTATGTTGATGAAGCCACCGCGTCGACGCCATTCCTAGAGACGGCGCTATACATCTACGGTATTGCTGCTCTGGTCGAGCTTCTATCTGAGCCTGCCTTTGTTGTGCTGCAGCACCGACTCCGTTTCGGACCTCGTGCTTCTGCCGAGTCTGCTGGTACTTTTATGCGTTGTGCTATCACATATGGTGCCGCAGGTTGGGGTTGGAAGGAGGGCATGGACTTGGGCGTTCTACCGTTTGCACTGGGCCAGCTCGGTTACGGCGTTGGCTTGTTAGTCGTATATGCATGGTACGGGTTCTCGCTCGCTCGAGCAGAAGGATTCTCCCTCCTCCCACGTCCCATCCGTGAGGTCTCGAAAACGGCATTCGCGGATAAAGGCTACGTGCTCGGCTACTTTTCAGCGCCTACTCTTCACCTGGCGACAAGCATGATGGCCCAATCCGTGGTGAAGCACATCCTAACCCAAGGCGACACATTCCTCGTCTCCATTCTTTCAAACCCGCAAGCTCAGGGTGTATACGCTCTCGCCAACAACTACGGCAGCTTACTCGCCCGTCTCGTCTTCCAGCCCATCGAAGAGAGCAGCCGGAACTACTTCAGCAAACTGCTCTCCTCAACTCCTGACGAAAAGAACGATAAGGCACGCATCCAGAAGTCTCGATCCGATCTTCAGGCCCTGCTCAAGTTCTACGTCCTCCTCAGCGTCGTCGTCGTAACCGTCGGCCCCTACGCCGCGCCCCTCCTCGTACAGATCATCGCGGGGCCCGGCTGGTCCGGTACAGGCGCCGGCGACGTGCTGGCGCGCTACTGTCTGTATATCCCCTTTCTAGCCTTCAACGGCGTCGCGGAAGCCTTTGTCTCATCCGTCGCCACGAAGTCCCAGGTCCATCGCCAAAGCGCCTGGATGGGCGCCTTCAGCTTCGCCTTCTCGGGCGCTGGATTTGTGTCCCTGCGTGTGCTCGACCTCGGTGCGGCGGGTTTGGTCTATTCGAATGTGATCAACATGCTCTGCCGGATCTTCTGGAGCGGCGTTTTTATCTCGGAGTACTATAGCCAGAATGGCGTCCCGTTCGGTTGGAGCGAGATTTTGCCCAACGGAGCGGCTGCTTACGTCCTGGGCACGGCAATCTTCTGGGGCGTGTTGCCGAGGATGGGTATTTCAGTCGGACATGTCTCAGAGCACGTCATTGAGGATCTCATCAAAGTAGGGATCGCGGCACTGCCCTACGTCGGTCTAATGTGAGTTTTCTCATTATTACTTTTTTTATTTTCCCCCTTTCCCCTCTTTTCTTTCGGCTTCTAGAAATGCTCTCTGTTCTATCTATTCCGTCTGGGATGATACTGACGAAAAATAACAGTGCCTATGCCGAGCGCCGCTACCTCATGGACTGCTATCACTCTCTACGCAGCCGTCGCGGCGCTGTATGATTTCGTGTCATGTCATGGAAGTAGGTAGTATGAATGTTCGGGCGTTCCCCGTTTTATGAGATATCCCCCTCTTTTGCCAACGCAACAGCTCAATTCACATCTAGTCATCGAATGTGATCTTGGTGCCCTTCTGTGACATGTCTACGTCCTTGAAGAAGGCACCGTAGGTGCTGTGAGCCTTTTTCTTGACGGTCGTGCCGAACTTGAGCAACTCCTCGGGTATGGGCTGACCGGCGGCCTTGAGGATGTTGACCAATCTGTAAGAGGGGGTCAGTATGCAACTTACACGCGTTCAGGGGTAGAATTATAAACGTACTCTCCGGAGTGAGCCTTGTCGTGCTCCGTGAACAGCGTAATAGCCTGACCCGTCTTGCCGGCTCGTCCCGTACGACCAATACGGTGAACGTAGTCCTCAATAGTAAGAGGGAACTAGATAACTACCGTTAGCAAACCCTCCCAAACACCCCAAACATGACTCAAAAACTCACCGTAACGTTGACAACCAGCTTAACCTCAGGGATATCCAGACCACGAGCCGCAACATCCGTCGCGACCAACACGGGCGTCTTTCCGGACTTGAACGCCTCCAGACTCCTCGTCCGCTGCTCCTGCTTCAGATCACCGTGGATACCCACGACATTGATGCCGCGCTGCTGCAAGAACGTCTCGACGCGCGTCGCCTCCTTCTTATACAGACAGAAGACCAACACCCTCTCGTTCTTCGGGTGCGCCTTGAGAATCTGCAAGAGTCTCCCCTCCTTCGCGCGCTGATCAACGACCTCGACGCGCTGCTCGATGCGCGTGTTCGCCTGCAAGTCACCGCTCTCGTTACCACCGATCTGGATGCGCACGGGCGACGTCATGAACGACAGGGCCAGCGCCTGCACGCTCTGCGGCCACGTCGCCGTGAACATGAGCGTCTGTCTCTCCCCCTTCTTCGGCGTGCAGCCGATAATCCGCTTGATATCGTCCTCGAAACCCTTGTCCAGCATGCGGTCGGCCTCGTCGAGGACGACGAAGGCCGCATTGTCCAGCTTCACAGCGCCTTCCTCGAGGAAATCCTTTAGACGACCGGGGGTCGCGACGATGACGTCGGCCTTGCGCAGCAGGTGTCTCTGGTCGTCCTTGGACGCGCCACCGTAGACGCAGACGGTCTTGAGGTTCACGGGGTTCGTGAGCTTGGAGAGCTCGTCGTTCGTCTGCATGGCGAGTTCGCGGGTGGGCGAGACCACGACGGCGCGGATGCGGCCGCCGCTGCTGATCTTGGGCATGGCGAGGACGGCGTTGACGAGGGGCAGGCCGAAGGCCATTGTTTTACCGGAGCCGGTCTCGGCGACACCGACGATGTCGCGGCTCGCGATACCGAAGGGCCAGGAGGCGGCCTGGATGGGTGTGGGCGCTTTGAAGGCGGCGAAGGGGTTCTTGGCTGTCAGGGTCGAGCGCGGTAGGTGGGAGAATTCCAGGAAGGGCTTTAGGGGCTTGTCGGCGAGGGGGTCGACGACGGTGATCTGGTGCTTGGCCAGGAAGGCCTTGACGTCGGCGTCGGAGGGCGTCGGTGTAGAGCTGGAACTCGATTCCTCGGTCTTCGCATCGGTACTCGTCTCCTCGGTAGCATCTTCCTTCTTGGACTTCTTGCTCTTCTTCTTGTCCTTGCTGGACTTCTTCTCCTCGCTCACCTCCTCCGCATCGTCGCCGGCTTCCTCTGTCTCGTCCTCGCTCTTGCGCTTCTTGTCCTTCTTCTCCTTCTTGTCTTTTTTCTCCTTCTTTTCCTTCTTCTCTTTCTTCTCCTTCTTACTCTTCTTCACCTCCTCTTCCTCAGCAGGCGCATCATCCTGTTCCTCAGCGACAACAGGCGTCTCCTCCTCTACCGTCTTGGTCTTCTTCTCTTTCTTTTCCTTCTTCTCCTTCTTAGACTTCTTCGTCTTGGGCAGCGTCGCCTCTACCTCGGCGTCTTCCAATGTATGTTTCGACATTGCGACGAATTGTGAATTGTTCTTTTGCTTAAACAAAGAAACAATTAACAATGTCGCGAATTGCGAAAACTGACTTGTCCCGGAAAATAAATTATCGGACGGGTAGGGATTCGACTGGGACTTCCATTGGAGCAAAAGCGCGCGATAAGCGATAAGTTCGCACTTTTACCCGGTACGGTGTGAGACAGTGTGAGCACACGGACCTGATTAGTCAGTCTAGTCGATTCGGCCTGAGGCCGAGACCCCCTGATTCTGAGGTTCTGGTGCCTCGAAATCACATGGACATCGTGACTCGAGCTCGTATCTTGGTGGAAACTCTGTTTTCTGTATTTTTGAATGATTTGTCTTCACTACGGCAATAACGGTCCGCTGTCATATGTCGTGTGGATCAAATCCCGCGGGTTCACGGCTTCAACATGCTGTCTCCCTTGGCTAGGCGTCCTATATCCGGGGCTACCTGCAGGCTGCCGGGTAGCTACTGAGTGGGCAACATGACGCAGGTACTCAAGGAAGTTAGTAGGTATGAAGATGCAATGCGTAGGAAAAAGAGTGTCTGTATGTAATCCGTAGATGGACATGTTCTTCAGTTCCTAGGAATACATACATCAATTGAGTATTCCGAGGTAGATTGATGAGTTGCAGATGATGCTAACTATGCCCCTGAGATTCATATGTACTCTTCTTGCGTGAAGTGAGTCTAGATTTGTATTATAGCATAGGTAGGTAGCAATGCGCGCTTTATGCCTATATCATGATCTTACATCAACGTACAAACGCCAACCAAACACTTTTTCAGGGGCTCCCTAACTTATTTCGCCAAAAACTTCTGGAACGCTTCCTGTTCAATCATGACATTGCCGACAGCACGGAGCCTCTTCCGTCCTTCTTTCTGCTTCTCCAACAACTTCTTTCGTCGCGTGATATCACTGGCATGCAGCTTCGCCAACACGTCCTTGCGGAAGGGCTTGATCGTCTCTCGCGCAATGACCTTGTTGCCCACGGCCGCCTGGATGATGACCTCGAACATCTGTCGCTGCACGTGCTCCTTGAACTTGGTCACCCACTGTCTGCCCAGACGCTCACCCTGTGATCTGTGGATGACGCGCGCGATGGCGTCGACGGGTTTCTTGTTGACGAGTAACTGGAGCTTGACAAGGTCACTTTCTCGCCAGCCGGCGTCCTCGTAGTCGAGGGTGGCATAACCCTTCGTCACACCCTTCAGCTTGCCGAAGAGGTCGTCTACAAGCTGCGCGGCTGGGATGCGGTACTTGATAATGACCTGAGTAGCCCCGAAGAACTCGAGACTTTCCTGTTCACCACGGTTGACCTCGCATAATTCGATAGCGCGACCTAGATATTCCTCAGGGACCGTAATAGTGGCCATTACATAGGGTTCAAAGAATGTAGCACCATGCGCCTTGATCTGCTCGAGATCAGGGAAATCCACGGGACTTTGGTGAATCTCTTCTTCACCATTCCTCCATACGACCTTGGTCTGTACGGCCGGCTCGGTAATGATGACACTGGCTCCGTATTCCTGTCGAAGTCGATCCTGGAAGACGGAGCAGTGAAGACTGCCCAGGAAACCGACTCGCCAACCAGCACCGAGAGCCTCAGAGTGATCCTTGTACAGAGTAATACTACGGTCGTTGAGAACCAGCTGACTGATACTGTCGGAAAGACGACTGTAGTCGCTGGGATCGGTAGGGAAAGCAGCGACGAAAACCATGGGCTTCGGTTCTTCGAAACCGGGATACGGCTCTACCACATTTTCTGAGCCGACCGTCGTGTAGGTATCTCCGATCTTGGCATCCTGGATCTTCTTCATGCCGGGGTTGAAGAATATGTAACCGACCTGGCCAGCGCGTAGAGCATTCTGGGGTACTTGAGTCGGGTGCCGGATACCGACCTCTCCAACCGTGTATCTATGGCCTGTAGCAAAACTGACGAGGTTGTCGCCTGCCCTCACGGTACCGTCGAAGATTCGAACAAGACAGATGACACCACGGAAACTGTCGTACCAGGAATCAACCAAGAGCATTCGCAGGGGTTTGTTCTCGTCTCCCGTGGGAGCCGGAATGGCATCCACAATGGCCGGTAGGAGGTTCTTGACATTCAAGCCCGTCTTAGCACTAACACCAATAGCTTTGCTCGAATCCAGTTCAAACGTATGCTCTAACTGATCCAGAACCCGGGGGACATCGGCAGCCGTCATATCGATCTTGTTGACGACGGGGAGGATCTCCAGACCCTGCGCGAAGGCCAGGTAGAAGTTGGCCACGGTTTGCGCCTGCACACCCTGACTGGCATCGACCAACAATAGAGCACCACCACAACTGGCATACGACCGAGTAACTTCAGCACGGAAGTCCACGTGACCGGGGGTATCGACCAAGTGCAGCAGGTAATCCTCGCCGTTGTGGTTGTAGATCATAGTGCATGTCTGCGCCTTGACGGTGATACCACGTTCTCGCTCGACCTCCAGGGTATCCAGAATCTGTTTGTTCGCGTTCGAAGCAGAGATGGTTCCCGTGATCTCCAGCAGTCGATCGGAAAGTGTCGACTTGCCATGGTCGATGTGCGCGACGATGCAGAAGTTGCGAAACCGTTCGATCGGGATGGCAGCAATGCGACGCTCGAGGTCCGTCTCCGCTTTAGAGCTGTAAAGCCGACTCTGTGGAAGACCCAGACCGGGCAGAGACGTCCGGACCGGCAACGGCCATGTTCGCGATGCGGATCGCCATGGCGCGGTTAAAGGCGCATTCGTCCTCGCTCGCGGTTGCGACAGCGAGCGGAGAGCGCGAGTGGTATATCTAGCGGCCGTCGACGAGCGAGGAATTGCTGCCTGACCGAGCCATGGTCGCATGCAGGCAGAGGACAGACAAATGCTGCTACCCATCCCCCATCCACTCAGACTTGCCCTGGTCGGCAAAGATGTTGGGGAAGTCGAGCTTGTTCCTGACGATGCAGACGAGGTGAAGGTGATTCCCTAGTCCGTAGGAGGACTCAATCACTTCTTTGCCCGTTAAGCTTCGTCCAGTACATTCGATATGAACATACGAGAGGATATTGAACTAAATCTGAGTATGCATCTAGAAAGCTGTAATGAATTAAGGGGATACAGTGTATGCAACTGACGAGAATGCACCTAACCATTGCGCCGTCACCCCGCCAAAGCCAATCTCAATTAACGTCCAGAAGTAAACAAATCCATCTCAACCTCACTCAGCGCAAACAATATCCATCCATTGACTCAACGCCCATCGCAATACCGTTATCAAATCCACAGACATCATGGCGCCAACATCATCAGACAAGGACAAGGACAAGTCCAAAGTTCACAAGCTCTCCCTCAAGGGAAGCGGCAAGCTCGTGGTGGAATTCGTACGTTGACTCAGGAACCCCAGACGACTTCCATCCCATCCAAGACTGCGCCTTGCTAACAAAAGCGCCTCTGCGCAACAGTTCCAATACTCCATCCACACAATCCTGTATGCGATCATACTCTGCGACGATTAGACCTTCTATACCCGTGCAAAACACTAATGCGCTCCGCACAGATTCCAACGAGGCGTCTACCCAGCCGAAGACTTCACAGCGTACGCCGTTCCCCCATCCCTCCCCCCTCAACCCGCAAACTAACACCCCCTCCAGCGTCAAGAAATACGGCCTCAACATGCTCGTCTCCGCCGACGACCAAGTAAAAGCCTACGTCAAGAAAATCATGCACCAACTCGACAAATGGATGCAGCACGGCAAGATCAGCAAGCTCGTCATCGTCATCACAGACAAAGACACCGGCGAGCACATCGAGCGATGGCAATTCGACGTCGAGATCTTCTCCTCCTCCTCCAAACCCTCCTCCGCCTCCCAGTCCCAAGAACCCGAAAAACCCCCCACCAAAACCGAAGCCGAGATCCAATCCGAAATCGCCGCCCTCTTCCGCCAGATCACGGCCTCCGTGACCTTCCTCCCCCAGCTCGCAGGCGATTGCACCTTCAACGTCCTCGTCTACGCGAATGCCGATAGCGAGGTCCCCGTCGAATGGGGCGACAGCGATGCCAAGGAGATCGTCGATGGCGAGCGCGTGCAGTTGCGCGGCTTCAGCACGAGTAATCATCGTGTCGAGACGCTGGTTAGCTATCGTCTTGGAAACTAGGCATTGTAATTCGGTAGTTTGAATGCGGTTGTTTTACGAGTCTCGGGTTTGTACGGATTACGGTTTTGGGTGAGAAGATATCGTCGCCTTGCTGCGAATCGAACACTTCCTAAGGCGTTTTGGAGGCGTTATGCTGGGGTCTTCGGGTATGGGGTTATGTCTAATGGTATACCCATCGGTCGAGCATATTTAGCTGTACACTACCTGGTATTAATAGGGACAATAACGAGGGTTGATTGTACTCTCTCGATATGAATTACTTGTCAATAGGGGTCAATTTCGTGACTGCAGCTATCATGAGAGTCCGTTCTTGCAATGTGCAGTCATATCTAGTAATAGGAGGCATATGCAGATCTATTTCGTAGATCGGTTGCATCTTGGCCAGTCATTACACATGCTATGTTCATGGACCTACTCGTTCATCCATGTCTTGATTCCATTTCTTCATCATCACCCCTTACAATTTCGTCTGACGCGTACGTCGGACTTCAAACCCTGTGGCCATTCCAAAGAACTCCTCTTCACTCTCTATGCCTTCCAGCGCTTCCCCAAAACTGCTGCCAATAAAATCACCGCAACGGACGACCACATCAAACCCGGTTGAAGAAGTAGACGTAAGCTGTCTTCTTCATCTCCTCGACATCACCTGCCTCGACAACCTTCTCGTCGTTGAAGAGAACCCACTTGGGCTTATCCTGAGGATCGAGCTGCTTGCGGATGAATGCCACGTAGTGCCTAGTGAAATTAGTACTGTTTCCATGGTTTATGAAGGATGGCATTAAACTCACCCCGCATGGATGCTGGTTCCCTTGTGGCAAACAATGCTTTGCAGCTGAAAGTTCGCAGGTCCCGCCATTCCAGCTGGCGCGCGCTCCTTGGGTTTTCCACTGCTCTCCTCCTCAAGTTCACCGACATCGTCTGGATGACTGAACAGCCACTCGACTGCTCTCTCCACATCGCCGTTGGTCTCCTTCAATGCCTTGCGTGCTTGCGGAGCATTAAATCCCATGGCCCCAAGCATTTCAATCTTCTCGGGGTCAGCAGCTCCACTGTCCCCTCCAGCGGTTGACGTCAGTACCAAGGGGTCGTCGATGCCTTCATCTTCCATATGAACGAACAACCACTCCATAGCCGCGTTTGCGTCGGAGTTGCCGGTTGCATGAAGCGCTTTCTCGCAACGGTTACGCGGGAAACCCATGGCCATGAGCTGATCAAGCGCACCCTCGTTTGGAGCGAACACAGGCGCAGCGGCCTTGTTTTCTTCTGGGAGCAGTTCTTCGTACTCCTGAAGGCCAGGAGAAAGGTACTGGTCCAATGAAATGGAGCCATCTCCCACAATCACAGGTACATCAATCTTTCGTGGTACCCAGTTCTCGATTGTCATTTTCCGAGCGTTGACTACAAGCGTGGTCGGAAAGGTCTTGAACAGCGTACGCTTTGTGAATCCCACTTTACTGTCGCACGCAGGGCAGGTCAGCTCAACGGCCTCCAACCCTGTGAAACGGTCAAGGCACTCTTCCAAGAGCACCGGCTTGTAAGCTTCGCCCTCAGATCCCTCGGTTTGTGGCAACTTCTCAATAGGAACATCGATAAAGATACTATCCTGCTCGGTCGATGAGTAGCGAACTTTTCTACAGCTGATACATTGTAATCGTTGCTCCGTCACGAAACGAAACTTCTGTGTGGGATCTGTGAGCGGAGCTGGATGTTGGGATCGTGTGATTAGTGTGATGAGGTGCTGAAGAAGCTCGAACGAATCTTGCTGTCGCATTGTTGAGAATTCCGGATGGCCACGACCAATGAGATGTTTCAGCATACTGGGCGCCAGGCCTTTCTGATGTGGTATTTCAGGAGAGGTCTCTGATGCTACGACATCACTATCGGGCTTGGAATAGCGGCCGGACAACAAGCCGTCTGCCATCTTGCGTAGCTGCGTCTCCAGATCCTGTGCCGGGTCCAAGACAGTGGGGAGATCATCGTCAGGGACGTTGTAGCGTTCCTGGAATGCTGGCAGGTCGAAGAGACACTGTAGGATACTGGCGAGATAGCAACTATTGCCAAGGTTCTTGAGTCCAGTTAGGCCAGGTCCGAACAACGGTCGCAGCTCCTTTCCATCTTCGGTTGTCATAGAAAACTCCCACCGTAAATTCTGCTCGATTTGCATCTCGGTAAGACTCTTTTCAGTCTTGACCTGCTCGGCCAAGATGATACCCCAATGAGCGAGATGCGAGGCGAGACTGTCGTCCAGGCGCTCTTCGTCGCACTGATAGCAGTATACATCGGCAGATCCCTCCGGCGTAATAGAACCAAGCTTCACAGCAACGGCATGATGCGACTCGGTAGCATGGGCCAGACCATGTGAGTTGCCACCAACACCGCCAAACTGGGCTCTTCCACAACCTAGATTACCGCAAACCAAGCACAGCCAGAGATTCTCTTTCAGATCGCATTTGGAGCAGTGTCCTAGGTCGCCGCTTTCAATCTTCCGACTCGCTTCCTGCTGCAAAAGCAAAATGTGCTCGCAACTGGACATTTCCTGTTCCCAAGCTTTGACCTCTTCTTGACGGGAGAAGGTATTAGCTTTCAAGATACCGTCAACAATGGGGGCAAGCCGGGCGTGGGTTTTGTCGAGCTCCATGGCACATTCGTGGCATTTGACGGTCGTGGTGATCTCGTATCGATCGGCTTCGGTTTCGGCGGCGATGGCCAGTTTTGTCATCTTGGTGGGAGGCTCATCTCTGACAACGACTTTGCGGGTTCGACGAATGTTCAGCGCAAGAGGGTGGCTCTTGGTGACGAAGTGAAGCTGGGAATGCACTCTCTCGCCGGCACAGCCGCCGTTGAAGCACTGGAGACAGACATCGAGGCCTTCTGGGTTGTCCTAGATCTTGTCAGCCAGGCAGGCCAACAGCGGGATGCTCGGAAAAGGCCGTCGTGTAAAGGGCACATACAATAGAGTCGAAACACTGCGTGCAATCCTCGCGGTAAACAGATCGACTCGCCGTTGGTGGGCTCAGAGCTTAGCGGCGTTAGAGAGGGATGGCCACACCCAGCATTCAAAATTCCCGCGAGAATTGAAGTTGGTCAAGAACTCACAGATGGACTCAAGGTGTGGGCACGTCATGGCGGGCAACAGGAGCAGTTACTATGCTATTTGCTAGAGTTACCCTGAGCCTTGACGATGTCCTAGCAGGAGTTTTGATGAGAAGGCGAGAGGAGAACAAGACAAGAACGATGCGGGTTCGGGTATCTGAAGTTGTTTGCTCTCAATTTGCGGGAAGAGAGGAAGATATTTTGGTTGGGCGTTTGGAGTACGAGTTCAGATTATGCCTGGAGAAGTATTCAATGCAACTTCCCAGATTTTGGTGATGCAATCGCTCAGGTGGAAAGTACGGATTAGATCAGGAAAGTCGACATCGGAGCTCTTAAAAGTCACCCCGCCTTCTGCAAGCTCGACACGCTAGGCACCCATTCAGAACACGTTTTGGCAGGCCTCAGGCAACCGTTAGGTACTTCTAGGCAGACATAGGTACCTGGAGCTACAGCGAGGGGCGCGAATTACAGAGGGCGTCGGAGGTACAGTAGGTGCCTACCGTAGGGCAGACAGGTGCCTCTCGTATCTCTCCATCTTGTAGATCCTAGTAACGGTTAGTAGGACGATCGCATTAGTTATGCAACTAAATGTAGTTTATTCCAAGACAAGGAACATTCACTGTGCATAGGACGTGATGCACGGTGCTTTTCAGCAGTTCCTGCACCTGTTTTCCATACTGGTACAGTGCGCAAGAAGCTGCCAGCCCCACAGGATGAAATCATTCCCGACATGACCTGCTTAGTTAAGCCGCCCGCGCGCTCTGATTCGCCACAGGCGGGCCAACTTTCATCACTTGCGACCGAGATCGCGGCCGAGCATCCCCATTAGAGTCTGGACTTCTGAAACTGCTTATAAGTAATCCGAGCCGAAGCCTTTTGCCCTTGTTTGTTATCCCATCATCACTTTCATCCTAACCTACAACCTACCAAACGAACATCCCACCATACGCATAATCACAACCACACACAAACGCATCTCATCTTCATCGATTTCCGAACGATAAATCAATCGCTTCCAACCGCGCATAGGCCAATATCATTGTTCACAGGGCGGACCTTTGAGTACGCCACCTGCATTCCGCCTATTGAAAGAGACGGTCAACCACAAAACCCACCATCACAATGCTCTCAAGAACATTTGCCAATGTTGCGCGCCGCGCTGTGGCGACCTCAGTCCCTCGCGTCGCCCGCGTCCAGACATTCAGCCCAGTTGCCAATGTCGCACGCCGATCCTACCACGAGAAGGTCCTTGATCACTACAACCGGCCACGCAATGTCGGCTCCATGCAGAAGACTGATCTCGATGTCGGAACCGGATTAGTAGGCGCTCCTGCCTGTGGCGATGTCATGAAGCTCCAGATCCGCGTCGACCCCACCGACAACCGCATCTCCGATGTCAAGTTCAAGACTTTCGGCTGTGGCAGCGCCATCGCCAGCTCCAGCTATCTTACCGAGTTGGTCCGCGGTATGACATTGGAAGAGGCCGGCAAGATTAAGAACACTGAGATCGCCAAGGAGCTGTGCTTGCCTCCTGTCAAGCGTGAGTTTATCATTGTCCACTATGTGAAGAGTCCCTATGCTAACATTATCATATAGTGCACTGCTCTATGCTTGCTGAGGATGCCATCAAGTCCGCCATCTCCAACTACTACACCAAGAACCCTCATGCCCGTCCGACCAACCTTGCTGGCACTGAGGCCAAGCTGCCCACTGCCGGTGAGGCCGCGACGGCTTCTGCGTCTGCATGAGTAACTCTTTCACAACCAAATTCGAACACTTATTGAAACTTGTTTTATATTCGATCCGGCACTACATGGAGACCAAAAACGGCAGGATGGGATAACATTGGGTGCAGAGGCATAGGGAACACCCTGGCTTATGTTATATCTTTAACAACGTGTGAGACGATGAGTCCCTTGGACACACACACTGACGCAATTCGGAGTTTTCTTTCTTCTACTCATGGACGCTCAGGCTGTTTTTTTACGCAAACAAAAAATGAAGAGCTGCCCATAAGGGTGTAGGAGTCATGTCAGGTCTACCGTACAAAAACTTGTACCTAGTCCATTCACTCTCGATTCTTTTTCCTTTTCCTTCCTATCGAGCATGTTCACAATACCCACTTTTGACGAGTTCTGTCGTCTGGCCACTGAGTGACAGGCTACCGTGAGAGCCATGGCACTAGAAATCCATAGAGATCCGAAAAGGCGAGCAAACGATGGATTGACCAAGGCATATGAGGAGGATATCTACTTGTAGCCCACGCGCATAGCGCCGCCATGAGGGCAATATGGTAGCTATTTACTATTGTAGTAACGAATGCAGAACCGTCATCCAGTAAACACAGATACCTACCGTAACCACAGTTCGCCTCAAGCTTACAGTAGTAATCAACAGTGAATACGTCTCGCCTCCCTGAACCCCCTCTGTGCGACCGACCCTCTCGGATCTCCGAGGCACGGCAAAGCGGTTTTTCTTTCCCATTTTTCTCTCCTCCGAACCAAACCGAGCTTGGCATAGGTAGGTCCTTCCATTCCTCTTTCTTTGCCCCGCACCGCATTTCCCGCACTTGCTTTAGCGGGAACTGCATGGCACTAAACCTGTTTGGGGCTGTGAGGGTGCCATTGCGGATTAACAGGCACGGGAATTTCCAATGGACAATCTGATAAAATGGAATCTGATAAGATTGGGACGGCTATAACAGGGATTGCTAATTCCCATTATGAATCCCTACGAAGGATGACTTTGTGTCTCTGGAGTCGCTTAATGCCTTCAAATCAGATCGAAGGGCACCATTTTGTGTACGAATGCTGCGAAGGCAAAGCCTGACGTACTGAATTCGTACCCTCTTGTTGTTTTACGTACCAGTGTTTACGTACGCGGTATACATGAGGCGAAAGTCTGGGGTACAGATGTGGGGTGGTGGTGAAGGTACCTGGTCCCCACGTTAAGTACCGGACGGTACATCTGTGCGAGTCACTCGACTCTGGTTGACGTCAACGCATTCACATGTTCTCGTCGTGATTCCGTAACTGGTCGCTAACGAAGTACGACTCCTAGTCGTCGTCGTCGTCGGTACGAGGACCTAACGTTCTTGGCTTTTCTTTTTCTTCTTTGATCCTTCGAATTCTCAGCTACTGCTTGATTCCCGAGACAGCTTCAGCGTGCATATCCCAGCTGAATCAATCCTTCTTTCTGTCTCTCTTTTTCGTCTGGCTTATTAGTTATGTTATTGATGTAAATCGTAACGAATCCTGACTCCTGGCAACGCGCATGCGGTACGACGACGATAATTCCGAACCCACCTGCATGACATTTCGTGCCATGTTACCTCCTGTCTAGCCTTTCGGCGCAAACCACCTACTTACGCAGTATGTTACTATTCCATCGTCAATAACAAAAAACCCCCCCCCTTTAGTCCCATGATACTGCCACGTTCTTTCTTTGGTCTCACCCGAATTCGACCTGTCCCGAACTGCTGTTTTCTTGTTTCTATGCTCACAGAAACGATGGTCAGATCACTCAATCATTACCGCGATTACTGTCTCTTGAGTATAAGTCGACTAACTCATCGGTCTCTCAGGACAGGTAGTCGGTAAGACAGTAACAGAAGTGAAAAACATCCATGGTTATTTGGGTTATGAGACCAGATCATAGTCACTTATATCCGCCTTGATTTACAGACACTACACAACACGTAGGACCTTGTGTGTTTTCTCATGTTTTGCTTTAGACGGGATTACAGCTCATATCTTGCTCATCACTTTGCTATCGTTAGCTTAACCTTGGCGGCTTATACGTTGACTGACTCTCTTGGCTCACCACGTCGACATCGTTTTCCTTCTCTTTATAATAAGTCGGAAGTCCTGTTTTGCACGGGGTTGAAGTTACGTACCATTTTAACGATCCCTTGGTATACACAGGCATTTTAGCTATACTTTTGTCACCATGGGAAGCGAAAGGGGCGGAGGCGATGAGCTCTCCGCTTTGACTCAGGAAGATATCGACTTCGAAAACGTGGTGAAGAAACGCCACGCTGGAAATGTCGACGAATGGCCTAACACAGCAGGAGTAAAGTCTTCAATATTACCCATCACTCACTTACCACTAAAACAAGACATCAACTGACTCTCTCCTTACCAGTTCGAAGGTCTAACCGAGGTACGCGGCCCCGTCAAACTGAAAGTCGAGGGCTCCATCCCGCCTTGGGCGGCAGGGAGCCTCTACCGCACGGGACCGGGTAGTTTCAGCGTAGAAAACACGCCGAAGGGTACTTTCAACATAACGCACTGGTTCGACGGGTTCGCGCACACCCATCGCTTCAAGATCACTCCGGACCCAAATGTCTCGGCCGGGGTCCGGGTCGAATACAGTTCCCGATACCAGTCCGAAGAACACGTCGAGGCGATCCGCCAAAAGGGCGGGATGCCCGGGCAGAGTTTCGGACAGCGCCTGGATCCTTGCATAGGCCTCTTTGGTAAGGCCATGAGCGTCTTCCGGAACGAGGAGCCGAAGACGCGGAATATCTGCGTCGCGGTACATGCGAACTTGCCGGGATTTTCGGGTTCGGGTTCGGGTCATAAGGCGATCCATGTGACAACCGATACGAGCGTGAGCCAGGAGATCCATCCCGAGACCCTGGAGCCCATCGGCCTGGCTCGACAGACCTCTCTCCACCCCCTTTTAAAGGGGCCCCTGAGCTCCGCGCACGCCCAACATGACCCTCAGACGGGCGACATCTTCAACTTCAATCTCGAGCTCGGCCGGCGCACGACCTACCGGATCTTCCGGACGAGCGTAAAATCCGGTAAAACTGACATCCTGGCCACCATCAGTGATAGCACGGCCAAGCCGGCTTACATCCACTCCTTCTTCCTTTCGCCCTCCTTCGTCACCCTCTGCATCCCCTCTTCGCACCTCAGCTACGGCGGGATCTCCGTCCCCTGGAACGGAAACCTAACGGACGCCATGACGCCCTTCAACACATCCCTCGTATCAAAGTGGTTCGTCGTCGACCGGCTTCATAATCAGGGTGTGGTTGCGACCTTCGATACCCCGGCAGGCTTCTTCTTCCACAGCATCAACGCCTTTGAAGAGCATGACGCCTCCGCGGACGAGACTACCGTCGTCTGCGATAGTATCGAGTACCCAACGACCGACATCATCCGCGCATACGAGATGGACGTTCTCTTACACCGAAACACATCTTTCATATCCGATGAATCACGCGTACGGAATATTCTGCAGCGCCTCGTGCGCCGCACGTTCCGCGTGAATCCGTCGTTCGCATCCCCCCAACACATCAAGGCGATAAAGGAATTCGAGATCAAGGCGCCATATGCGGGTGAATTACCCACGATCAACCCACGCTTCGCGACGAGGAAGTATCGCTTTGTGTATAGTCTATCCACGCATGGACTGAGTACCCTGCACGATACCATTGTCAAGACGGATCTCGTCACGCGGGAGTCGACGAGTTGGCAGGGGCCTGTGGGACATACACCTGGTGAGGCGATTTTCGTGCCGCGGCCAGAGGAGGGGGAAGAGGATGATGGGGTGTTGTTATCTGTTATTTTGGATCATTTTGGGCAGTGTAGTTATTTGCTCTGTCTTGATGCGAGGACGATGAACGAATTGGGACGCGCGGTTTGTGAGTGGCCTATTGGACATGGCTTTCATGGGTTGCATGTTGAGGGGGATGTGTCTGGTCTTGGAGAGCCAACGGTATAGGGAGGCATGGCTAATATCCGCTGAGTGTTGTTGGAGAGCTTGGGCTCTTCGACTGAGCGGCGAATTCAGACTTGTGAATAGTCTACTTAGTTGGAGAATCGTATTGGTTCTTTGATGAGTTTTCTTGTTTGAGTGAATTGTAGACCGGTAAGCAAAAGCATGGAAGCTTGCGGGAATGATGTGGCATAACGACGGATGTCGTGTCACGACAATAAGGGTTCTACAGCAGTATGTACCGCTGATTGGGGGGTTTCATCGTGACGGGAATTAAAAGGATAGGCAGGATTTTTCGGGAGTTTCAACGCGGGGTTTTAATGTCTTAGAGTTAAGAAGGGTCTGCTTTTTAGAATTATTCGGGATGGCAGTGCTGCTTTGGGGATTGAGGGGTGAGTGAGGGGAAGCAGGGAGCGGAGGAATAGGAGACTTCAGGGTGTCGCCTTGATATCTCGGGCTTTAGGCCGTGGTTTTGGCCGTGAGGAGGAAGTGACGAGGGAAGAAACAAGCGGGGTAGGTTGCATTCTTGTCCATGAACATCTGAATCCGAATGAGGTGTCTGCCGTTAGACTCCATATATGATGCCATCGGGTCTCAATACGGTCGATTCATCCCCATCCTTCCGTTACCCCTTCCTCTCCCATCAAAATGCCACACATAGCAGGCGTCGATTACTTCCGCGTGCACCCGCGCTGGCTCCTCGTCAAGATCACAGACGAAAACGGACAATACGGATGGGGCGAAGCGACGCTCGAGGGCCAGTACGATAGAACATCCCCCTTTTCTAAACCCCTGAACTAACCACACGCGCATAGTTCCCTCGCCGTCGAGGGATGTCTGAGTGACATGATCGTGAAACTCGAAGGACGCGAGGCCAAGTTTCGTACACCCACACGCCTTAATGGGGGGTAACGCGCTAATTGAGGCATACGAGTTTGAGTAAAGTGACATCGAGGATATATGGCAGACGTTCTGGAGACATGGTTTTCACCGCGGCGGTCCTGTTTTCATGAGTGCGCTCTCCGGCATCGATATTGCGCTCTGGGATCTCAAAGGTAGGATATTGAAAGGCCAGTTGAAATGCGTACCAGCGCTGATGAGCATGCCTGTCCAGGGAAGAATCTCAAAGTCCCAATTTACGAACTCCTGGGTGGTAAAGTGCGGGATAAAGTCAAGGTATACAGCTGGATAGGCGGACACAGGCCCTCGGACGTAGAGAATGCCGCGTACGTCTTATCCCCCAAGTAGTTGAATAAGACACCCACTCACAAATCACAGCAAACGACGCATAGAACAAGGCTTCAAATGCGTCAAGATGAACGCAACCGAAGACCTCGACTGGGTCGACTCTCCCTCCATCTGCACCGCCGTTGTCGAGCGCGTAAAAGCTGTCAAAGCTCTCGGGCTCGACGTCGGTCTCGACTTCCACGGACGCGTGCACAAAGCCATGGCTCGACAGCTCGCGAGCGCCCTAGAACCACACCGTCCGCTTTTCATTGAAGAACCCCTACTCAGCGAGCATCCCGAGGGCATCAAGCAGCTTTCCCAACAGACCTCGATCCCCATTGCGCTGGGCGAGAGACTGTACAGTCGCTGGGACGTCAAGCGTTTCCTCGAGGATGCCAGTGTCGACATTCTGCAGCCGGACGTTGCGCACGCGGGCGGGATCAGCGAGGTGAGGCGAATCGCGGCCATGGCAGAAGCATACGACGTCGCTATCGCGCCGCATTGTCCCATTGGGCCCGTGGCGTTCGCGGCGTGCGTGCAGCTTGCGCTCAGTATGCCAAACTTCACGATCCTAGAGATGGGACTCGGGATACACTATTATTACACGGATACTACCCATTGTTTTGATTTGTTCACGTACTTGAAAAGCCCCGCCGAGTTCAAGATCGAGGATGGGGGGTACGTGAAGGCGCCGACGGGGTACGGCTTGGGCATTGACATTGACGAGAGCCTCGTGAACTATGCTTGTAATAGGAATGAGCCAGGGCAGTGTAAGGAGTTTCGTGGGCCGGACGGGAGTATTCGGGAGTGGTGATGTGAGGAATCCTGTCTTTATTCCGGCCGCCCTGTATATATGAGCAATGATAGCCTCTGTCTGTATGAAACTTGCCCTTGCAGTTAATCTTCGTTCTAGTCTCATCACCTCCTTACCCCTTATACGCCGTCCCCCTTACCGACCCATCCATCCACCATCAACGGTAACAATCTCTCCACTAACATACCGCGCCGCCCTCCCGGCCAAAAACACCGTCGCGCCCTCAAAATCCCCCGGAACACCCCACCTTCCAGCCGGAATCCGCTGCAAGATACTTGCCGCGCGCTCCTTATCCTCAATCAGCGCCTCGTTCATATCCGTCGCGATATACCCCGGCGCAATCGCATTAACATTGATACCCTCCGCCGCCCACTGATTCGACAGCGACTTCGTCAACTGCGCAACGCCGCCCTTTGCAGCCGCGTACGCGGGCACGTTTAATCCGCCCTGGAAGGAGAGGAGCGAGGCGACATTGATAATAGCACCGCGACGACCCGTCGCATCTGGTGTGCGCGTAAGGAAGTATGCGCCGAAGTCGCGGTTCAGCGTCCAGAGGGCAGTCAAGTTGACTTGCAGAACCTATTCCCATCAGCCCCATTCCCTCTCACCCCAAGAAAAAAAAGAACCTACATCATTCCAATCCCCCATCGGAAACCTCTGCGCGGGATGCCGTCTCTGAATCCCCGCACACGCAACCAAAATATCCACATCATGTCCATCCGCCAGAATGCGCTTCGCAAGCCCCTCCACAGCCTCTTGCGCCGCCATATCCGCCTCGTACACAAACGCCTTGCGGCCCAGGGCCTCGATCTGCGTCTTCGTCTCCACGTTCCCGGCGTCCCGCTGTACGAGCACGATATCGGCGCCGGCGCCGGCGAGCGCTAGCGCCATCGCCTGGCCGATGCCGCGGGTCCCGCCCGTGATGACGGCGCAGTGGCCCGTGAGGGAGAAGAGCTGTTCGATGTAGGAGGGCATTGTATTCGTTACTTTCAATGAGTTCTTATTATCAGAGTAATTGAGCCAGTAGATAGATGAAGGAGAAAAAGAAGTTGATGAAGGTAAGTAACCCGGATCGGCGCGGCGCGGGGTGCTTTGTTCCACCCGCTCGCTCCACGTGGGCGTGGGATGTCTTCTGGAAGCTGTTTTACCTTACGGAAGGGGTTTAGATTCGGGGTAATTGGGGCCGGGGTTCCCCGCCGTCGTTGTGTCGGGCGTGTGATTCCGGTGGGTTTAGTAAGTGCTCTACCGAGGGGTGTCGCGTGAGAAATGTCGCCATGCAGTTCAATTCTGTAGCTAATTTTCCCAATAAAGGGACTCTTGAATTGTAAACATGCAACTCTGTGAAGTACAAGTTCGTTGCCAGTTCATTCTCCGCGACAACCACACAAACAGATCGATCCGATTTGCGCAGATCGCGTGTATATACATAGGATACATGAATGTGCTCAGCAGTTGCAGCCTGTTGCTACATCCATCTCTCCTATTTCTCGACTGTTCGTTTGATTATCGCTCGTGATATTCTTCCGTTCTCTCATAAGCCTCGGTCATAACTCGACAATACAGGGGCCGTTGTTGAACTCGCCAGCACGGATCCCAACACATGGTTCCGTCAAACCCTCTGCATCGTCTTCTAACATCTACTGCCTCAGCAGCCTGTCATCAAACCCCCCAAATCTGTAATACTCCTTTTCTTCCAGGTCCTAAGGCATAGCCCGCACCAGTCAATGTATCTAGGCCCTAGTCATCAAAGCCGCCCAACTCCGTGCGATGCAGTGATTATCGATTATTAGTCTTGCAGTCCCTCCCTGAAATCAAAACACCTGGGTATCAATCAATCCACCTTTCCTCATCTGGTGTGGCTTGTATAACTTGCCTCCTCCATAAAGCCATGTAAGAGAAGTTTCGACTTGCTAACCCACATGAATCTGCGTATATATTGCCGGGGCCAATCCATTCAAACTGGACACCCTATGGCTTTTTCTTCCCAACAGCACCAGGCCGGATATCATGCACGTAAAAGTCGAGGCCTTCGTGCTCGTAGACATGTCCAGGCGGATGCTCCGCCTCCGTATACAGGTTCTTAACGCTGTGGGCATGGAAAGTCGACGATTCCGGGCATTCGAGTATATGTTGCAACCCCGGTGGGTTGGTTAGTCGGAATATGCCATATCTGATCAGGCATTGTTAGCATACAATTATGAAACCCAAGAATTGATGACAACTTACGAAGGCTCAAACCTGGGTGCACACACAATTGCGATACTCTCGGGCAGCATGACCTGGTATCCAGACTGTGTGTGCAAGTCCCGGGAACTCATAAAACAGGTTTGGGTGGGATGCGTGTGAATCCATCCCAGCACCAACAGGTCTTCTTCAATGCAATACTCCAGCATCGAAGCTTCATTTTCTGTTTCGCAAGTATCCGACGTACACTTCTGCTCGGGAATGAGCAGGCATCGCACGAATAACGCGTTATTAACAGCGGTGCCGCACAGAATCCCGCACATTTCGAGGCCGCGCCTGGTGTTCTCCGCTGCCATGTCAAGGAACCGCGCACGAAGCTGTCGCGGCAGGAAAACGGGTCGAACGGGCTCGCCGTTCTCGAGATAAGCCGCAGGCTTGAACGCGACACCATGCGGCTTCTTAACTGCTGGCGTAGACTGCTGCTCGAGAAGCTTAGGAGGGGGTGTGGGCAACTTTTCAGAAACCTCGGACGTGACAGCTGCGGGAAGAGGACTGCTGGTATATGGCAACTTCTCTGGACGCTCCGGTACAAACAAAAGACCATTCAAAGACTCATCCTGTTCCTTGGGAGGCGGAACGGGCGGGGTTGAGTCAGCAACCTTTGCCTGAAGGCTCTCATAAGAGTACTCTACTGGCGTCGGCTTAGCAATTCTCGGATAGGAGAAGTTGATCGAGGACAATGACGCCTTGGGAGAATGTCCTGGCACTTTGCGTTGATGAGTCGGCAACGAAGGTGAGTCGACGTTTCGATCCAAGGCTTGTCTAGTCGATGCCATTTGCTGACGGAAAACCTCCTCGTCCTCCGCCTGCTTCTCGGCTATCTCCTGGGTCCAATTGTCCCAAAAGCCTGCCGTTCGCCGATCTTGGTACGCCTGACCAGTCATGCCATCTCTATTGGCAGCCCTTCTAGTCAAGTCTCGTCGTCGAATCTCCTTTTGCGCCAATTCAACCGCCAAGTCTTGATTCTCACTAGCGTCAAGTAGGCGACCGGCATACGACAAGGCGGGATCCTTAGACGCATGTTGCTTATAGGTATTCTTTCCAGAAGACTCCTCAGAGTCCTGGATTTGGCCCTCGGCTTGCGCCTTTGCCTTCTCGGCCTGGGCCTCTAGCCAAGCTTCATACTGTTGGTTCAATATCGGCTTGAGCCTCTCCATATTATCAAGTACCCCATTTATTGTCTGGATTTTGCGCCGAATAATCTTTCGGTTCTCGTGGATCTTGGCTTCTGGGTGTTTGCTGATACAGTCCACGATGAGCAAAGAATAGCGCATATAGAGGAGGTACGCTTGGGAGAAGTTGCCCTCGATAAGGTACATCGAGGCCTGTTTTAATATCGCGTTAACATCAGGCGCAGACTATAAGTCCCATAACGACGTCTTCGCAGTGTCGAAAATGGCTCACCTCGGTCTGAACTCTCTGTGCGGTACGAATCCATGTCTTGAAGGGTATGTTGTGGGTGTACTCCATATTCTTCGCACGGTCCGAGATCTCCTTCACACTTAATGGGCGCTCGGAGCCATCATCAATCAAGGGAGGCATGTTGTCAGATGATGAGTGCGATTGGAAACAATATATTCATTTATTTGACACGGCCATGGAAAGACTTGTCGCGACAGATGGCGGAAGTCGACGAAGATAAGGGTCCAGCAACAGGGTCGAGGCGCGCCGGAACGGGAAGACGGAGTCGGAGGGACGAGGGCGATTTAACTAGGTAGCACACGGAAACTCGAAGCGGTATATCGCAGATAGAAAGATTTGTCCGAAAAGTAGGACGCAATCACGACGCCAGGTTGAAAGCGAGCGACGCGTCGTTCTAGGCAGAAGATAAAAAGTAGTGCCGAGTACGAAGTGCGAGAACTACCGTAGGGGACGGCGGAATTGAGCTGCCTGGGTTACTAAGAAGCTGGCCAGGGACTTTGTCGTCCATCAAGGTTCCACACCCCTCCTAGGACATGCGATTTATGGCAGGGGAAGCCACACCGCGGGGCAGGTTTCAGGATGACTTACGTCATGGCTCAGCCTCCAGTTAAAGTGGCGCAACTGGAAGTCAGTGGACGTCTTTCGCGCCGAGGTACCTTGTACCGACAACGAGCATCGTGGTTATAATTCACTTCATACTCACCATCTCTCTCACAAGAAAACTGAGTTGTCAACCTCTTGCAATTTTTATGTCACTTGAATACCAAATTCATGTCTGCCTGTTCACGCAGGTCCTTGGTATTTACCGCCCCCTGAACTCCTAATTACATATCTTAGGACTGGCAAAGTAATCCGCAGTCCCTTAATCCGAACAGCATGGCGTGAAGAACAGTCTACCTACATAGGTAGATACGAAAAAGACCTCTTTGGGAAATCAATATCTTCGGCCTCACTGACTACCTCTAGGTCTCGTGAACCCTCCATTTGCAAGTCCTCAATATTAAATTAGGCCTTGACGGCGGCCTTGCCTGCTGGGGCACCGGCAGCTTGCAGTCCGACCTGAGCTTGAATAATCTCGCCCTTCTTCTTCTCCAGCTTCTCCTGAGTCTCCTTGATCTGTTCCTCTATCCTCTCACTAGTTCAGAGAAACACGGTATGAGTCAATTGGGTTGTCTTTCAAGGGTCATCGGAAGTGCCATCACTTACAGCTCTTTGCCGATAAACTCAAGCCGACCCTTGACGGTGCTTTCAGCATCAGTCTTGTCCTGCTTCAACAAGATAGGTCCGGCAATCTTGAATATGCTCTCGCCATCTTTTAATCTCTTGAACTCCTTTGATGTGATGTAATGTGATTAACGGTTACTCTATATGACGGGGCACAGGGAGAAGGGGCTCACTTTCTGCACGCCAAGGTTTTCTTGTCTCTGCGCTTCGACCTTTTGGCGAGCCTCGACTGCAGTTTGAAGTTCTTGCTGCAGCTTCTGGTACTCTTCGGACAAGGCCTGCAACCGGGCCTGTACTTCTGCCATGGTCGTTGACTTTCTATATGAGATCTGTTGAACAGAATACCGTGGCGTTGATCAAATGACAGTAGCGTCTCAGGCGGCCCTCAAATACTTATATTGCAAGTATGTTGTTGAGAACCAGATGCGAAAATGATGCGCTACGTGTACTGTTTCGAATTAGAGCAGATGTAATCTGTATAATGTCCGTAGTGCATCTACAAACAATGGGCCGGTCTACTTGTAGGTTGCGGTACTTGGTGTTCCGGAATCCCAATGTACCGTCAACTGACTGTGGCTGGTGATCTAGAAATGTGGCTGGTGTCCAAAACAACAAGCCAAGCCCCTCCATGATTCGTCCAAATCCGGCTAGGCTGCTCGCTGCCCCGACGACAGTATCTAATCCGTACAGTAAGTGCGTTCGGTTTCTGGAGTCGAACGTCACAACAACAATTTCCAGACTTGCTCAAGATTTTCATCGCCGTCGGTGTTGATCCTGTCGGTATCTGCAGGCTGTGTACGGACCCGCTGAAAGTGTTACTCCCGCACTTTCTCACGATTCCTACTCGCCTCTTCCACGGAATAATAACAACCTAATTAATCCCAGCTCCTCTCAATCCCACACAAACAAATCCGCGTCGCATACATTCACCGCTCCAAACCGGCCATGTCGAATACCGATTTCCTCGGCCGGGCCATTGAGACGGTCCGGCGTGCCATCGATGCCGACAATGGCAACCAGTACGAGAAAGCCTACAACCTGTACTACCAGTCTCTCGAGCTCTTCATGCTCGCCCTGAAGTGGGAGAAGAACCCCAAGTCGAAGGAGATGATCCGCCAGAAGACGGGCGAATACATGGACCGCGCCGAGAAACTGAAGGCCCACCTCGCCGATGCCGAAGCCAAACGGAAGAAACCCGGAATGGTGGGGGCTAATGGCTCCTCCACGGGCGGAACTGGGAAAGGCAAGCAGGACGGCGAGGACGGCGCGATCGACGAGGATTCTAAGAAACTGCGAAACGCCCTTGCCGGCGCTATCTTACAAGAGCGCCCGAATGTCAGATGGGACGATGTTGCTGGTCTTGATGGTGCGAAGGAGGCTTTGAAAGAGGCTGTCCTGCTGCCTATCAAGTTCCCACATCTCTTCAAGGGCAAACGGAAGCCGTGGAAGGGTATCTTGCTCTACGGTCCTCCGGGAACGGGAAAGAGTTACTTGGCCAAGGCTGTGGCTACAGAGGCAAAGAGCACGTTCTTCAGTGTGAGTAGTAGTGACCTGGTCAGTAAGTGGATGGGTGAAAGTGAACGGTAAGTCGAGTTTGCCCCTCCATGTGTCTCTACACTCCAGGTCACTAAAGGGAACTTCAGCTTGGTAAAACAACTATTCGCCATGGCTCGTGAAAACAAGCCATCGATTATTTTCATCGACGAAGTCGACGCGCTCTGCGGTCCCCGAGGCGAAGGCGAGTCAGAGGCATCCCGCCGCATCAAGACCGAAATGCTCGTACAGATGGACGGTGTCGGCAAAGACTCGACAGGAGTACTCGTACTCGGCGCAACCAATATCCCGTGGCAACTGGACGCTGCCATCCGAAGACGTTTCCAGCGCAGAGTCCACATCAGTTTACCCGACGTCGGCGCAAGAACGACTATGTTTAAGATTGCCATTGGAGAGACACCGACTACGTTAAAGAGCGAGGACTACCGCAAATTGGCCAAGCTCGCCGAGGGTTACTCGGGAAGTGATATCACCATTGTCGTGCAAGATGCTCTGATGCAGCCTGTACGGAAAATCCAACAAGCGACGCATTTCAAAGAGGTACGAACAATTCATTCTTTCTATAAAGCCCCGATACTATGAACGGTACACTGATCACTCTACGAATAACAGGTTAAAGTAGACGACGTAATAAGAGTCACCCCCTGCTCCCCAGGCGACCCAGGCGCCAAGGAAATGACCTGGGACGACGTCGACGCCGAATCCCTCCTCGAGCCCGTCGTCGAGCTGAAAGACTTCATCAAGGCCATCAACTCTTCCCGACCCACCGTCGCCGCAGAAGACCTCACCCGGAACTCCGAATGGACGAAAGAATTCGGTAGTGAAGGAAACTGAGAAAAAAGGGGGAGGTTCCCAACATAAGGGAATATATAGAAATGAGCAACAGGGCGAAAGTGGCATTACAGAGGCGTTTGAGGCGTCCGTGTTTTGGGGGGGCAAGCCTGCGTGGCGGGGGGTTTTTTTGCGTTTTGACGTTTATTATGGTTGTATGAATGACTCTTGTTCCGTGGGGCTGCGTATAAATAAGTACGTGGCTGCTAGGTTACTACTTACTTCCCCTTCTATGACGAGACTTTTTGGAAGCTTTTAATGCGATTCACTTCTGGATGTATGTGACATTTGGTCTCGTTGCTCCGTTTCTTACATGCCAACGTTATCTCGTACCTTCGTCGAGGAACGTCTAAATTGTACACAGATCACCGAATACGTATGTAGACACTCAGGGGGACAAGGAGAGGACGGAGAGAGAAAAACAAATGGGTATGATCCCAGATAAAACAACAAGTATGTACAACGAGAGCGAGACACCAGAAGACAGAAAAAGAGAAAGAAGAAGATAAAAGAAAACACCAGTCCGGACCCCAGAAATAAAACGCCAATAACCATGCGTAAGATATTATCGCCGTCTGAGAGTGAGTGAGAGAGAGAGAATTTTGCTGGCTTGCTTTTGCTTTCAGGGAGGGCTCGAAACAAATTACGCGTCCGAGTGCTTCTTCTTCTTCTTCTTTTTTCTTCTCCCCGTCGGCCTCGGCGTCGGCGGTCTCCTCGACCTCGCTCTGCTTGCGCTTCTTGTCCTTCTTGTCCTTCTTCTCCTCCTTGTCCTTCTTCTCTTTCTTTTCCTTCTTGTCCTTGGACTTCTTCTCCTTCTTCGAGGAATCGGTGGGGAGAGGAGCGTCGATCATCTCGGTGTCGACGGCCATGCTCTCGCCCTCAGCCAATAGATCGGCGACAGCCTGGTCCTATAATGTGGATTAGTGATAAATGACCGTTGTCGTGAACGATATGACTTACCATGGCATCGGCGTTCTTGAGAGGCTTCTTGCCAGTAGCGTAGAACTCAAGTCTGTCCTCAACCTGGCGGCGGAGGACCTCACCGAACTTCCTTGAGGGCTGCTCGGAGAAGTTGTCGATACGCGCACTATAATATTTATCAGCGACTGCTTTTCAAACATGAAATGTGAGGGGTTACTTACGCAATACTGCACTTGTTGGCAAGATATCTACTGACACGACCCTTGTCCTTCTGAGAGGCACGGCCGATGAAACTGCTGTGGAAGATAAGACCGTACTTGGGGGTATTGCTGGAATTCAGAGTTAGCATGAACTAGTTGACGACGTGATGAGTCGTCAACACTAACCTCTTAGTCTTCAAAGCTCTGAAGAGGGCCTTCTCGGCACCGAGAATC
The DNA here is from genome assembly GCA_023079495.1 of Xylaria sp. L1 SY-2022. NCBI lineage: Eukaryota > Fungi > Ascomycota > Sordariomycetes > Xylariales > Xylariaceae > Xylaria > Xylaria sp. L1 SY-2022. The sequence continues at coordinate 1,705,817 of JALIDW010000009.1, forward strand.
TGGAGAGTGGAAGCAGGGTACTTGGACAAGTTTGTCAAGGAACCGGCCTTCTGGATCAGACGAGCAGCAACAACTTCACCAACTATTTGGAGGGGAAAAGTCAGTAACAAGAATTGACAATGCGGATCTTCAGGGGTCCGCAGCATGAAAAATAGGGGGGTTACTGACTTAGGGTAGCAAGGTTAGGAGCCACAGTGCTCATCTTGTCAGTCAAGTAGGAGTAGAGAGTTCTTCGGTACTCTAGATAGGGGGCAAAGTCAGCATTTTCAGAAACGAGCGCATCGAAGGTCTGAGTCGTACCGGCCAAGCTCTGGACTTTCTCAGCGAATGTGAGAACGTTCTCCAGGTCAATGGAGCTGAGTTCACGTCCCATGGACATTCTCGCCTTGAGGATAATCTCAGTGGCCTTCTCCTCGTCATCGCCCAAAAGAGCCGCAAGCTCGTGGAGCTTCTCCTCGCTCAAGGTGCTCTTGTCACCGACAAATCGGGCGACCTTGGCGTATGAGAGGTTGTCGGAGCAGATCGCGTACTATTCGACTATGGTAAGAAATTGCCGTACAGCAGTAAAACTTGATGTACTACTTACCAGCTCCGGGAAGTGCCAACTGTACCATTCTCGTCTTTATCACACCAAGTCAGATGATATTCGTTTGATCAAGATATCGAACCAAGGAGTCAAGTCATAGTCCCATCGAGAAAGAATTGGCTTTCAGGAATGAATTTTCGGAATTGACCATGGCCGAAAAGGAGGTGGCACTTTGTTTGCACTCACAGCTTCTGAGAGAAGAGGTTGATACCCTATATCACAATCAGCAACTGTTCATGGAAAGACCAGTTGATTCTCATAAACGGAATTGACTAGTTTCGTCGTGGACTCCTTACCTTGTCAAGGTTATCCAGGCTATTGCGACCTAATGTTAGCAATTGTCTAGTTGAACGGATCATTGAAGTGCCACATACGTAGCAATAGAGCGGATGACTATAGCAGGAGTTGTCAGCAGTTGTTCGCTCGCGAAACATTCAGTAACTAAGAAACACCAATCCTACGTCTCCAAACGACATATTCTAGGACCGCATAGCCCAGTCCACCAGCTTCAAAAATGATATGCGCAAAATGAAGTTATAAGGCTACTTACTGTGGTTGTCGTTGCGGTGCACGTTGAACTTGACCTTACTGCGGGAGTCTGTCGTCGCCAAGTCAGTGGATTGCGATTTTTATAGTCGAGGTAACTCCTACAAGCGTGACCAAGACCCAATTGGGCCTTTTCCTCATCGCCTTCGTTCAACTCCTTGAATAGCTTGGAGGAGTGCATGCGAATGCCACGGAGCAAGAAAGCGACGGCATCGGATGTATCGCTCGTCTCGGCATCGATACCGGGGAAAGCAGCCTTGATGTTTCCAGCAAGGTTCTTGTCGGCGACACCCAGGACGATCTTGCTCTTCTTGGACGCGGGGATGTTCAGTTCGATGGTGGATTTGAGGTAGTCGGTCATTAAGCCTTCGCTGATGGCGTGGATGTTCTCGAGAGCCTCGGCAGCGGATCTCCAGACGGCGTAGGAAGTGAGACTGATCATCTTGCCGAGCTTGGCCAGGTCGTCGGCGGCCTTCTTCACCTCCTCCGTGCGTAGTGCGATTTCATCTTGCTGGTGGACGACCTTGAAGATGGCGTATCCGGTCGCGGACTAGTTCATGATCAGCACTCAATTGCCCGTGAGAGTCGACACAGCACCGGACTGCTAACCTCGTGCAGAAGAAAGTCGAGGTGCGGCATGATGGGCAATTCGGTCGATCGCGCGGCTTATTTGATTGGTGTTCGCGAAACCCCGGACTTCGTGTGTATCTCGTGGATTATTTCGTGTTTTTAGGTGGTCGAAACTGGCGCGATTAGTTTGTTGCTGACCTTGTCGCGACTCACATCGACTACAGCGATCGGTAGGGTATCGAGGACGCGATGAGATCGATCCGTCGCTATCGTAATGGAACGAAGTTGAGAAAGTGATCAAGCACCGAATTAAAAATTTTGGATACAAGCTCTACTATGCCTGCAGCTCTTTAGAAAGCTCCGCTTTGCCGATAAGGAGGTATCGAACTAGCGGGTGTACTTCGGATTCAGCGGATGTTTAGTGCGAAACGTGGAGTTTCGAGGTACTCCCAGCCCACGTGTACCTTTTGACGTGTGGGCAATTAATCGATAAGCCATGTCACTGTCTTGATGCATATGCTGTATATAAACATACGTGTACAAAGTCTATGCCATTATTCCGTATTACCCGTATACAGAAAACAAACGCGATAGGGTGGCGTGTCAACCATCTCGACTTCCGTTCGAAAGTCTCAACAATATCTTGACTTTTACTTTTATGGTGTTGAGGATTCCCAAGAAAACCTCCAAACATCCAATTGTTTTTCAACTATGTACGGAATACTACGGAATAGATTGCGCCAGTCCCACTCAGATCCATACCAGGGCCATAATCCAATTCAACGGCCGTCGGTTTCCAACAATTCAATTACCCGCCCGGTTAGCTCAATCGGTAGAGCGTGAGACTCTTAATCTCAAGGTTGCGGGTTCGACCCCCGCATCGGGCTCAATTCCCGATGCCTCACTGATTACAGTGGGCTCCTCATTTCTTTTCGACTTCATGTCTTTTTTTTCCATTTCAGTTGCAAGAACGCTGGCGCTCTGACTGAAGTATTTTTTTCTTCTTGCTTTCACGGCAACAGGGTTCCTTCTTACGAGAACTTGATGCCTCTTTTTTCTCTCTGGCTATTTCTATCTCGTCATGCCAAGAGTAACACTGAAGGACGTATCGCCTCGGATGTCCTACCTACAGCGGCCCCTTCGTGAATAAGAGACAAGGCCTTGGTTCGGCAGATTCAATGGTGTGAATAAGTGATATCATGGTCGACGTGATTGTACTTTTCAGTCTTATGCTGAACCTCAGATGGACAGAAACCAGACCACTGAGCTACATCAAGGTCGATCTTCTTACCAAAAGACGGGAGTTAAGAGCAAGAGTTCCTGCGTGTGCAATGAGAGTTATGAACTGCGGCCTACGTAATGTTTCGACAAGCGGAAAGGAGATGTGTATGGGCGGGGGGGATTCCTGGTCGCCTCAGAAAACTGGCTGCTAAGAAATCTTCTCCAGCTGTTTTCGAAGGCCGTTGCCGGCTCCTCGAGTCCTCTATCACCACCAGCTCCTCTACTTGAAGCCATGATGATAAGAGATTCGGCAGCATTTTCCTGCTGTCCCTTCAACAGCTTAACTCCTAGGATGCTCGTCCGTATCATAGCCGCAATCTCTCACAGATATCCAGGTATGTACCTATTGGGCCTGTACGGAATATCATCAGTCTCGATTCCGGTCCATGCACCAGCCAAGACTTACTCGGCCTTCGTTCTATCCCTGAACGACCGATGCCGGCCCTTTCTTGCATCTTATGAAGCCGCCGCATTACGTTACATCGGGATATCGCCTTTGAAGTAGGCGCTTCCAGCAGATAGGCAAATTTCCCATGCATGTTATTCACATGTGGCTGTCTGGGTATACGCAAGTTTTTTTTCATGATAGCGAATTCGCAGGATATGACACGTTTCAAACTTCTCCCTCGAGATTCAGAGACCATAACTCAGAAGTCCTAAACGAATTATCAGCATCAGCATCAGTGCCAGTTCCAAAATCAATATCTCACCACACTCAACGAAAAACTCACAAGGCGATACAAACAAAACCTCGACTCTCAGAAATCCCACGCTCAAAGTGATCGCTCCATCAAGATGCGCCCCAAACTCTTCGCCGTGCGCCTCCTAAGGACCTTGTCGCTCCCTCACATCTTCAATATCAGGGTGCTCAAATTCCCAGACACATTCCCCAACTCGGTCAAGCTATATTCCGCCGACGAAGTCATCAATAGCATTATTATCATGGTGCCAGTGTGGTTCTTATACCAGCACAGAGAAGGGCTCAGAGCCGTATTGTCGAAGCTCTACCCCCCAGACGGCGAGGAAATCAGCTGCATACCATTCCAGTTCCAGGATGGTTGGGAAAATCACAGCGAGTTGTTTACTATCGGAGACCCGTATCCCTTATCGAGTTTCACGGTTGAAGTCGGAAGCATTTTGTGTGTTCATGCGCTGGAAGCGATCAATGTTGAGTATTGATGGTGCTTCAGACGGAATAGGAGAGGAAAGAGGTCGCCATAAGGCAACAGATCGGTAACCGAACAGGTGTTGAAACCGATTAGCAGCCTAATCCTTACGAGTTTAAAGTCCAGATAAATATTCTTTGGCTTCGGTGGTAGAGCCAGTGGCCGAATTGTTGCCTGATGGCGACCAAGGAGACACTATCTTGTTTTATCACGAGCCAGGCTTGAGACCTTTGCTCGTAGTCCTCAGTATTGGTAGATTTCTAGCGTTTCCTAGACTTGTTGAACACAAACTTAGACATTTTTTATAGTCGCTTGTTGTTAGTGAAAAGTGTCACGTACTTGTGTCATGGTTGCATGATCCGGACCCTGATCGGTCCTCTTGGGTTCAGGCATCTCCTGCTTAGACTACCTGGACTCAGATGTGAATCGCATGTACAACTTATGCGATACAGGAGCGGTTCGAAGACGGGAGACAAACCGATCTTGCAATCCGGGTGTCAAGTCGATGCCAGTCGTATCTGAGCTGCCCGAAGCTGGCGCGGTTCACGGGCACCGTGAGAAGGACACAGGCTACGGCACACACAGACACGTAGTACGGGGGGGACAACTTGTTAACCACGAGAGCCATATTTACTACTCGGTGCGACATACTTAACCATTCCAAGACGATTTCCAACCAGCTGTACATTGCTCTCTGCTCCGGTCTACTAGTTATCGACGGTCTTGGTACGACGGTGAGTCTCGTGTGATGTGTTTGGTACTGCACTATCAGGCAGTACTGGATGCGAATCGTGACAGAAGAATGTCTCCAGGCAAGAAAAGCAAAACAAGGGGCACCCATTCCACGAGGAGGATCGTTGTGTGAGGGAGCCTCTAGTAATACTATAAATTCCATTCCCATTTCGCTCTCTACTGTACTGCTTTCTCCATTCTCTACAATCACAACCACCAGGCTTATAGATCACTGCTCCCACTTTGACGCGCGGGAAGGAAGCTGCTTTATTTTCACAATACCTATTTAGGTGCATTCATCATATATATATCATATCCAACCAATCTATCATCCGCGGGGTCCCCAAGCTACGAGAAGAAGAGGGTAAGTCCTACGTATACAGACTAACGAGACATCGTTGGCTACCTAGGTACTCACAGACGAACAGACGATTCCCTTCATATCACCGAAATGTCGTCAAGTGACGTTTCCTGTATGAGAAACCAAGATATACCCACCAGATCTTGTCGTGAATAATGACACCCACTCGTAAGCATGAAGCAAGTCTCCCCGTCTATGAAAGACCGAAGTAATCTAGATTCTAACATACCCTAGGTATCTTTGCAGCAAGCACCAAGTCCTCCGCGACTTCTTGGTGCTTTTGCGGGAAGCAGGTTACGCACTTGGGGCGGTAACACATTGACTGAGGTCAATGCTCTCCCTTTGACGGCCTGAAGAACTATTTGCGAAATGTAGCCTTCGAGACGATCGGGGCCGCCTGCCTCGAGTCTGGTGAGAGCAGTTCATCGCAAAGTGAAGGAGGCCGATGACAGCATGCCAAAGCCCTGGAGGACCCCGCGTAATGTTTCATAAGGGCGAGGCTCCCCGCTCCCGGGAGTTACGGAGGCTGCCGGGGGAACCAACTGGGCAGTGGAGTGCCAACAGCGAGGCACTGAATTCCAGATCCTGGTACTTAGTACGGGTTTGGGTCACATGGTCGACCGTGTAAGATGGCCGATGCAGCAGCGCGCTATCTGGCCGGCCGGTTCTATGAGAAAGGGGAGACCAGGGTTCAGTCAGTAGTAGATAGCCAGCCAACTGACGCCAGCAGCGGTCAAGAGGGACATCCTTTTTAGGGAGTGTTTGGATCAGTCAAGGTAGCTGTGCCAGCTTTCGATGTGAGCAGAGTCCCTTCTTCCATATTCACGGCAACGAACGCTTCAACGTTACAGTCAGCAAAGGGCGTACGTATGCTGCACAAAGTCGACGATGGCTACAAACGTTCTACCGATCGTCAGCCCTTTTATATTCTTAACGGCGTTGCTAACGATTGCTTCAAAGCCACCATTTGTCTTGATATCCAAATATCCGTTCTCCTTAGTGAACCTGAGGTCTCGTTTATGATTATCATACCTATGTCTCCTTAAGATACCTTGTGAAGCCAACTTCTTAAGAACAACTTGCTATTCTGTGATTAGTTGTGACCACCCGGAACTCCATGAAGATCTCATGATGAAAGCCGGCGGACTGAACCAGTTCCCGGTGGTCCACATGCCGGCAGACGGGCTGCCCAAGAAGCCAACGTCCGGATATCCACTGGGCAATGCCGTTGACAGCGCCTCCGAAGCGAATACCACCACCCTATTCCCAATCCCGTATCCCGTACGCACGTCGTGTTCCGTAGTACGAATCGGATCCATCCGCTTCTGTGGGCCATCCAGCAACCCCCTAGACCTACCCGGGACTGGCACCACGCAGCACCCTCGGCACCTGACCAGGCGAACATGTACCTACCGCCCATGTTGGCTGCCTCTGTCGCACTCGCCTCACATCATACAGGCGACTCGCAGGCGAACTCGCAGGCGCTAGAGCGTGCCTTAGGCGGGATTGGCACGATCATTGCGGGTCGACACAGGCGAGAAGACGGTCGAGACCCTGCTCATACAGTGCTAATACGCAAAACATCTCACATAAAAGTGTCTGATCGGCACTGTCCTACTAACACGACTCAGCCCTCGCGGTTGCGTAACGGGCGAACAACGATGAGCTTCAGCCACAGTGCCGCACTATCCGGGGAGGCGAGGCAGGCGCGGGGGAGGGCGCCGGCGTCTCGTACCACTCAAGCCCGCTAAGAATAGCTCTGGGCCAGAAGAGAAAGCGAGAGCGACCCCTCCAAAGGCAAGGCGAACTGAGACATCCCCACGAACACTGATATGTATGAGTTGTTTATAAGAAAGGGCTGAGTCTGAGTGAATTCCATCTCCATGCCATCACCTAGATTATTCGTTTACCTATTTACCTCGGTCTTATTACCAATCTTGCTCTTCACGGGCTTTGTCTCTTGCGACTCTCACTTGCAAGTTCACTTACAGGATTCCTCTGACCTATCTTTCCTCGATCAATTCCCTTACACTTATCCTTCGTCCTCATCTTCGAAAATGGGAGGCGGACCTGAACAATACCGCACCGTGGCCTACTTCGTCAACTGGGCCATCTACGGACGCAAGCACCGGCCCCAGGACTTGCCTGTCGAGAAACTGACCCACGTTCTCTATGCCTTCGCCAATGTGCGCCCTGATTCGGGTGAGGTATATCTGACGGATACCTGGTCTGACACAGACATCCACTGGGAGGGCGACAGCTGGAACGATGTCGGCACAAACTTATACGGCTGCCTGAAGCAGCTGAACCTGCTCAAGCGGCGCAACCGGAATCTCAAGGTCCTGCTCTCAGTCGGTGGCTGGACTTATAGCCCTAACTTCAAGCAACCGGCATCGACGCCGCAGGGCCGTCAGACATTCGCCAATTCGTGCGTAGAGCTCATTAAGAATCTCGGCTTTGACGGTATCGATATCGACTGGGAGTACCCGCAGAACGCGGCCGAGGCAGCCGATCTCGTTCTGCTGTTGCAGACTGTGCGCGCTGCGCTTGACGCCTACACCCTATCCGTAGGCAACGGCTATCATTTCGAGCTCACAGTCGCCTGCCCGGCCGGCCCGCAGAACTACGAAAAGATGGATCTCGTAGGCATGGATAGGTACCTCGACTTCTGGAACCTGATGGCCTACGACTACGCCGGATCCTGGGATTCCACAGCCGGCCACCAGGCAAACCTGCGACCCAACTACTACAACCCGACCGCAACGCCTTTCAACACCGTAGACGCCATCGCGGCCTACACGCGGCGCGGAATCGCGCCATCCAAGATCGTACTCGGCATGCCGCTGTATGGACGTGCTTTCACCAACACCGACGGCCCGGGTACCGGATACAACGGTATCGGCGAGGGAACCTGGGAGAACGGCGTCCACGACTACAAGAAGCTGCCCCTGAACGGCGCCGAGGAACGCATAGAAGTCGAAGTCGGCGCCTCGTACTGCTACAACCCCGCTACGCGCACCATGGTCAGCTACGACACCGTCCCCATGGCTCGCATGAAGGCTACCTATATCGCCGATAACGGCCTCGGTGGCGCCATGTGGTGGGAGAGCAGTGGTGACAAGTCCGGCGATGAGAGTTTGATTTCGAACGTTGTCGAGGTACTCGGTGGACCTGGTGCCCTGGCTCGGTCGACGAATTGCATCGACTACCCGCGGTCGAAGTACGAGAACTTGCGCGCTGGTTTCCCGAATAATTGAGTCTGAAAGGGTTTGAAAGACGAGTGTGTTTTGTTAGCTGGGTTGGGTTTTCGTTCGTTGCATGCCTTTGATAAATTGCTGGCAGTGTGTATTCTTTCTTTTGGATGAACCTGGAATGGTGGAAATTGGTAGATTAAGAACCTAGATATTCTGATGAGACACGAGATCATGATTATACAAAAAATCCACACCTACCTTGCTTCTTACCTGTTTGCCTTGTCAGTTCCTGTATGGTGAATGTGATTCATGCTTACGAGTCGTTGATATTGGGTGCCAAAACAACTAGAGTTTGCTGTCACATGTCGAAGCTGCAGAGTTGGTGTTCCCGGTTGCTGCGGGAGACAATAGTAAAAACATATTAGCACGTTGAAGGCGAAGCAAAAGACGAGTTTACTGCGTGACGAGGTTTATTGTTTGATAGCAGAGTTATCAGGCCATCCGAGGGCTGAGTTGCCTACAATCCTCCATGAATCCGTACGGGCTTTTCACTGCCTCTCTACCACTCCAAATATTCCCAATCCCGAAGCTCCTGACCCCGTTTACTGCTTGTCGAAGACGTAGGTAAGGTGGCAACGGCCGCAGTACTGTCGGTCCTGCATGGCAGCCATGAAGACACCAGCACCACACTGTTTGAATGAGGTTAGTTACCTGGGATAGATATGTAGACAAATAAAGAGACGAGCTTACGGTGTCAGCAGGGCACTCGCGGCGGAGACGCTCGATCTTTCCGTCGCCGTCGACCTTGTAGTACTTAAGGACGGCCAACTTGGTCTTCTTGCGCTTGTGCTTGATCTTCTTGGGGGTGGTGTAGACCTTCTTCTTCCTCTTCTTACCACCACCACGGAGGCGGAGGACGAGGTGAAGGGTGCTCTCCTTCTGGATGTTGTAGTCGGAGAGGGTGCGGCCATCCTCGAGCTGCTTACCAGCGAAGATCAAACGCTGCTGGTCCGGGGGGATGCCCTCCTTGTCCTGGATCTTGGACTTGACATTGTCGATGGTGTCGGAAGACTCCACCTCAAGGGTGATAGTCTTACCCGTGAGGGTTTTGACGAAGATCTGCATGATTGCCTGCAAGATAGAATGGTCAGTTCATGCTGGCCTTGAATGGTTCCGAGTGATGTGTGTATGCGAGGGTGTCGGGCGGCGGAATCGGTCGGTCGGTCGGTCGGGCGACGACCAGGAACCTGCGGGATCAAGGCAGCGACGACATGCTCGCATGCATGGTCGCGCAGACAAAGCCTGCGACGACAATGCAAGGATCGTTCATCGTGACATGGATAGGAGGATGCTGCAACTGCATTTCACGTACCTAGACAATGAGACACTGCCGTCCTAAGCAATCGATGTAGATGGAAGGGTTGGGGAGAGGGTGAAAAAGTTCGAGGATTTATGAGGACGAGCTATGCGAACGGAAAAGGGCTGGTGGGATGGAGCTGGTGGGTCTCGGAATACCTAGGTACCTACCCTTGCGGCCATGATGTGGTGTGTCAGGTGGCAACAGGTGCGCTCACGTCTGCCGCCTGAATAGCTGCTGGCGAAACTTCGGCCCATGCTAAAGTGGTTTTTCATAGGGTTTTCCACAAAATTGCCCTTACAAAACCCAGAACAAGGATTTGCCGCGCTGCGATTGGCCAGCCTATTACAGGTGGGTCTCCAGCGATTGAACATTTTAGCCCACCCGACTTAACATCATCAACCCAAGAAGTCTTCCCCTTCTCCAGCTTTCGCCTCGACAACTTCTCAGCAGAAAGTCCGCAACACCGTCAAAATGGTTAAGAAGAGAAAGAACAACGGCCGCAACGTACGTTGACCACTCGATGCAACAATGCAATTAACTGGTTAATTCTGCTGTGACGGTGACTGACCTGCCTGGCGATATACAGAAGAAGGGCCGCGGCCACACCAAGCCCATCCGCTGCTCCAACTGCTCGCGATGCACTCCCAAGGATAAGGCCATCAAGAGATTCACCATCCGCAACATGGTTGAGTCTGCTGCCATCCGTTCGTCCCCTCCCTCCCCGCCAATGTCCCTACCTCCCCCTCTCCCGAGCGACGAAAAAGACTAACATAACTTGCTCCCTCGCAGGTGATATCTCCGATGCCTCCGTCTTCGCTGAGTACACGGTCCCCAAGATGTACCTCAAGCTGCAGTACTGCGTTTCTTGCGCCATCCACGGCAAGATCGTTCGGTACGTCATCCCACTAGGGAAAGACTGCGCGCTTGGCTTGTCCAAGTTGCGTATGCGCCTGAGAAGAGCCTTGGCGGACACTCAAGCACCTGTCTTTCCCTCCTCGCGATATTCTCCCTCGCGAATCCCCCCGATGCGATCGTTCTCGAATACTAACAAATATATACAGTGTCCGTTCCCGCGAGGGCCGCCGCAACCGCGCTCCTCCCCCGCGTGTTCGCTACAACAAGGACGGCAAGAAGGTTCTCCCCACCACCCAGGCCGCCAAGACTGCTTAAACGCAGCCTCTGGTGAATTTTTCTTTCGTCGTAAAAGCGGAAAATGGGTCTTCGGGAATGGGTTCAAATGGATGAGGGCGGTTTTTCATGATATCACTAGTAATGACCAGCATGATCCAGATGAATTGAGCCGTATTGCTGTTGCATCTTCGCGTTTTCCAGTACTGTTTCCTATGTGACCGTTTGATTTCTTCCCTCGTAAAAGTGTATTTTGTACCTATTAAATGAGAGCGAGTAATACGGCGTCTAATTTGACGCGAAGTCTTTACGCCTCTTATCGTAGTCGCGTCTCAGTCGTAAAGTGCAGGCAGTAGTGTCGATATTGGCACTACGGCCCCTCAGACTCTGACAAAAAACAGGAAAGGCACCCGGTACGTCATAGGGAGGCTTCATGCATCAATTTCACACTCAATGATTGTAGATATCATATGATAATTCATTCGTAGAACTGCCATGGTGGCCAATAACAAAAGTCTGTAGAAGTTACAAGCTCACTACTACGTATCTCGGATCATGAGACCAAAAAACTTGAGCTGATGTATATCGAGACGACCTTTGCTATGAGAGATCCCGTAGAGGCATTGCTAGAGACTTCCTGACCGTTGTCGTATCACGGTTATCTTATTACAGCAACTCTGGACAACCGACAACACAGCAACACCATTTTCACAACCAAACGCCAGCGCTATGCAACTATAACACACAAGAGGGACAGACGAAGTAGATAGTATGGAGCCTAAAGGCGTCCACCACTACCCGCTTTGAAGGCCTCGAGCACCGTAACCCACGAGCCCCTCTCCGTGCCTACAATAGCCTTGCCCGTCGCAATACGGCGCATCAACAGCGTATCCTTGGCAGCTGCGAGCCGCTTGCCCGCGCCGCTTTCCAGCACCTCGGTCAACCACTGCTCTTCCTCCGCATCGAACGGCAAGCTAGCAAGCTCATAGGCCCGCTCAGCCGCCTCCTCGCTGCGGGGCCGATCCAACGCCGCCATCACCATGCGGCAAAAGAGCGGGCGCCGCATGTGTTCGGCGTGGGAGCGCGTGAACTCGTACGCCTCGGTCACGCTGGCGCCGACGATGGCATCGAAGAGCAGCTCGAGGGTCGCGGGGGACTGGATGCGCGGCTGCACGGTGTGGTAATAGGCGAGGGCGAGTGTGTGGTCGTCGACTGTCTTGTGGGTGATGAGCACGCGGATGATGTCGTCTGCGAAGTCGGAGATTAAGGACGGGTGCGTGAGTTGTTCGACCGCGATGTCGAAGTTCTCCATGTCCATCAACCAGAGGCCCTTCATGAAAATCTGATAGCGGTCCGGGATCCCGCTGTGCTGGATGAAGGCCCCCTGGAGCGAGGTGCGGTCGTCGGAGCGGCCGTCGAGGTCGAGGAGGAGGTAGTAGATGATGGAGAGCTTGTGGTGCAGCGTCATGCTAGTCGACTCGCAGATGGTCTGGTGTAGCTGGCGCAAAGCTTTCACGTCCTTCGGGGGGTAGTTGCTGGCTGTGAGATGTTAGCTAGCTGGTTCAGTGATGCTAGTCGATTGGGATTGGGGATCAAAATGCGCCCTTACATTTTGCTAGATTCAATACCTTGAGCACCTTGTCGATGAAGAGCGTGCCGCCGAGGCTCTTACGAGACGCCTCGATGCTTTGAATAGCGGCGCGATTGTAAGGGTTTGGGCTCAAGGCGCCAAAGATCTGATCGAACTGTGTAAAGTCCATCATGAATTTGGTGGTTGGGCGATGAACTAGAGCAGGTCGTCGAAGGGGAAAAAACACCAAAGCAACAAGATACCGATCGCGAAGAAGGGAGTGAAGACAGCAGATGTAGTCCGTAATCTGTAGGTTGCTAGGTAAAAGAAGAGCTTAAGGTAAACTCACGACGTCGTATGCTTGTAACGCGTGAATGGGACTGATTAGGCCCCCCGTCTACGGCATTGTTTGCGTATCGTGCATCTCAAAATCCTAGAAAACGATTGGTGGGTCCCCGAATGTGGGGTACTGACCTGATAGAGGCATAGCCATCGCCTTTGTATGGTCTACAGGTGGGGTTTGTTTATATTTACATTTGTATTTACACCTGCACACCATAACACAACAACGACACGACTTGAATATACTTCCCACGAATTATGCTTCATTTCGATCGCGTGAAGCAATTCGACATACCATACTAACCAGCAGCTACCAGGGCTATAGCGGTAGCCTCCCATATACAAACACATTCCCGAACGGACTTTTCAAACGCAACCGTATCTTCACAGCCTGTTCAATTTCGAGTCATGTCTACAAGACCCTCCCGTCGCGCGGTGGCCGCAAAGCGTGTCGTCATCGACTCTGACGATGAGGACGAAATAATCGCCGCCACCCCTTCCAGAAAGATCAAGGATGAGGACGAGGATGACTTCGATCCCGAGTCAGCTAGTCGTAGCGCCCGTCGGCCGACCACAACCAGGAGAAAATCCTCTACGCCTTCTACCCCGCGTGCGAGCCGTCCTAGAAGGAGTATGGCACCTGAATCATCGACATTAGATTCCGAAGATGTCGACGAGTTATCACAGCTCACAATTAGATCGCCCGAATCGGCTACTAAGAAGGACACCGTACGGAAGCGGAAATCTGTAGCGCCGCGTAAGCCGCGGCCGTCTGAGGGCCAATCCGTTCTACCAACCCCGGCGCAATCCGAGGAGCCTTCGGATGTTACCGCTACGCCTCGGGCCGATGTTAGCAGCTCGAGTGTCATTTCGAAGGCGTCGAGCACAACTCCTGTGCAACCCATCCGTCCCATGGACACGATACTAGAGAAGCCGATGGATATTGTCCTGAAGTCTCGCCAGATGGGTATTCCGCCAGTTGCCGAGACGGGACCCAAGCCGCGCATTGTTATTACCTACCTAATCCTAAACAACTTCAAGAGTTACGCTGGTCGCCAGGAAGTTGGACCTTTTCATGCCTCGTTTTCTTCGGTCGTCGGTCCCAACGGCTCTGGAAAATCTAACGTTATTGACTCTCTTCTGTTCGTTTTTGGTTTCAGGGCGAGCAAGATGCGACAGGGCAAGATCTCTGCCTTGATCCACAACTCAGCTGCACACCCCGACCTTGATCACTGCGAAGTCGCGGTTCATTTCCAGGAGGTTATGGATCTGGTGCGTCGCGCGATTTCTACTATGTGGCATCTACTCGACTAACTTCACTTACAGCCTGGCGGCGGTACCGAGATCATTCCCAACTCTCAGATTGTCATCTCAAGACGCGCCTTCAAGAACAACTCGAGCAAATACTACATCAACGGGAAGGAGTCCAACTTCACAATTGTGACCACCCTGCTGCGCGAACGTGGAGTCGATCTTGACCACAAGCGATTCCTCATCCTGCAAGGTGAAGTCGAGTCGATTGCGCAGATGAAGCCCAAGGCCGGCAATGAGCACGAAGACGGTCTCCTCGAGTATCTCGAAGACATCATTGGAACGTCCAAGTACAAGACTCCCATCGAGGAATCTGCAACGGAAGTCGAGGCTCTCAACGAAATTTGCTTGGAGAAGAGCGGCAGAGTACAGCACGTGGAAAAGGAGAAGAACAGTCTCGAAGACAAGAAGAACAAGGCGTTAGCCTTCATCCGCGACGAAAACGATCTTGTCCTCAAACAGTCGGCCTTATATCAGCTCTATATCAGCGAGTGCACCAATAATATTAGTGTCACAGAGGAAGCCATCGGTCAGATGCAGGCTCAACTCGACGCCGAGCTAGAGAAGCACCAAGGCAGCGAACAGATCATCAAGCAGCTCCAAAAGGGATATTCGAGCAACAGCAAGGAGTTCGAAGCACAGGAGAAGGTCGTGCAAGGTCTCGTCAAGGAGGCTGCCAAGTTCGAACAGGAGAGAGTCAAATTCGACGAGAAGCGCAAGTTCTTGACCGACAAGCAGAAGAAACTAGAGAAGACGATCTCCAATACCGAAAAGTCCGCCACCGAAGCCGATGAGACGATCGAACAGTGCACCGAGGAAATCGCTTCTCGCGCCAAGGAAATTGCCCTCCTGGAACAACACGTTGAGGAACAGGAAGCCGAGCTTGCCGCCACCCGTGAAAGCCTCAAGGGCAAGACTCAGGTGTTCTCCGACAAGATCGCCGTCAAGCAGAAGGAGCTCGAACCCTGGCAGGAGAAGATCAACCAGAAGCAGTCGGCAATTGCTGTTGCTGAGTCTGAGATGACCATCTTAACCGAAAAGGCCAATGCAGGAGCTGTGGCCGTGGAGGAGCTAAAGACCAAGATCGAATCGATCAAGGAAGGCCGCGAGACAAAACTTGCTGAGCTTGAGGAATGCCAAGCTGAAAAGGCGAAGCTCGAAGAGGAAGCGAAGACAGTCGAGGCTGAGATTGACAACTTTGCCAAGATGGAGCCCCTCGTCCGCGAAAAGGTATCGCGCGCTAGACAGAAGGCGGACGAAGCGAGATCCAGCTTGTCTCAGACCCAGAACCGCGGCAACGTGCTTACAGCTCTCATGCGAATGAAAGAGTCCGGACGCATTGATGGTTTCCATGGCCGACTGGGAAATCTTGGTGCCATTGATGAGAAGTACGATGTTGCTATTTCGACGGCTTGCGGTGCTCTTGACAACTTCGTGACAGAGACGGTTGAAGCCGGTCAGCAATGCATCGAGTACCTCCGCAAGACCAACCTGGGTCGTGGAAACTTCATCTGCCTTGACAAGCTCCGTGTTCGGGATATCAGCCCGATCCAGACGCCTGAAAACGCACCGCGGTTGTTCGACCTGGTCAAACCCAAGGAAGACAAGTTCCGACCTGCCTTCTACCATGCCCTACAGGATACTTTGGTTGCCAAGGATCTTGCGCAGGCCAACCGCATCGCATACGGAGCCAAGAGATGGCGAGTTGTCACTCTTGATGGTGAGCTGATTGACAAGAGCGGTACCATGTCTGGTGGTGGTAAGACCGTCAAACGGGGTTTGATGTCGAGCAAGCTTGTGGCGGACACATCAAAGGAGCAGGTGGTGAGATATGAGAGCGAACGTGACGTTCTCGAGAAACGATTCCAGGACTTCTTGGAGCAGCAACGGGAACACGAGGCTCGGCTTAGAGAGCTGCAGGATCAGATTCCCCGCCTTGACACCAAGATCCAGAAGATCAGACTAGAAGTGCAGAGCGCCGAGAAGAACGTTGCAGACGCTCAACGCCGAATCAAAGAACTCGGCAAAGAACACCAGCCCTCCGAGTCTGATGACATCCGAAAAGCTGCCCTTGAGAAGGAGATTGCGAAGTTGAACAAGGAGATGTCCAAGCTCCGTGCCGAAACCGAGGGTCTGGAGAACGAGATCAAGGAGCTGCAGGACAAGATCATGGAAGTCGGTGGTGAGAAGCTTCGAACACAAAAGGCCAATGTCGACGCCCTAAAGGAGGAGATTGCCTCCAACAACGAGGAGACTTCTAATGCAGAAGTACGCAAGGTCAAGGCCGAGAAGTCGAAATCAAAGCTCCAAAAGGAACACGCTAAAGCTACCAAGGAGCTAGAGGTTGCTTTCAAGGAGCTTGAGGAGCTCGAACAGGAGATCGAAAACCAAGGCACGAAATCAGAGTCTCTCAATGCTCAAGTCGAGGCCGGCGAAGCAGCTCTGGAAGAGAAGAGACAGGAGCTTGCCTCGATGAAGGCGGAGTTGGATGAGAAGACGGCCGAGCTCAACGAGACACGGGCGGTTGAGATCGAGATGCGCAATCAACTCGAGGAGAACCAGAAGACTCTTCAGGAGAACCAGAAGCGACTACGATACTGGGATGAGAAACTCGGCAAGCTCTCCCTGCAGAACATCAACGACTTGATGGGCACATCACCGGCAAAGAAACAGCCCGAAGTAGTTGAACGAGATCCCGATGCGATGGACATCGATGAGGAAGAAGAGGAGCAGCAGCAGCCGGAAGAGAGTTCTCCTACAGAGCAACCCGAAGAGATTCCACGATACACTGACGATGAGCTCAAGGATATGAGCAAGGAGAGACTGAAGGCTGAGATTGCTGCTCTAGAGGAGAAGACCCAGAATGTCAGCGTTGACGTTACTGTGTTGGCAGAGTACCGTCGCCGTGTTGAAGAGCACAACGCTCGTTCTTCAGACCTGGCCAGTGCTGTCGCACAGCGTGACACTGCCAAGAGACGATGCGATGATCTTCGCCGTCTCCGTCTAGAGGGTTTTATGGAAGGTTTCAGCACCATCTCGCTTCGTCTGAAGGAGATGTACCAGATGATCACAATGGGTGGTAACGCTGAACTGGAACTCGTTGACAGTTTGGATCCCTTCAGCGAGGGTATCTTGTTCTCAGTCATGCCCCCGAAGAAGAGCTGGAAGAACATCAGCAACCTCAGTGGTGGTGAGAAGACGTTGTCGAGTTTGGCACTCGTATTTGCCTTGCACCACTACAAGCCTACCCCTCTATATGTCATGGACGAGATTGACGCTGCTTTGGATTTCCGAAACGTAAGTCTTAGCCATCATCGCCCCTATTCTCTTGAAACGGTTGTGGTTTATTTACTAATTCCCGTCTTAGGTGTCGATTGTGGCAAACTACATCAAGGAACGCACGAAGAACGCACAGTTCATTGTCATCTCGCTGCGCAACAACATGTTCGAACTTGCCGCCCGCCTCGTCGGTGTCTACAAGGTCAACCACATGACGAAGAGTGTGACGATCGAGAACCGCGACTTCATTGCCCGCAATGCGCCAGCGCCGACAGCACGGCCACCGGTCGCGGGTGCAGCGCCCGTCATGCAAACGGTGATCCGATAGAAACAGGTTGACGATTGATGACGGGGTGCAAACAAGTTTGACGATTACCACGGGAATTACATTGTTTATGACTTTCTACAGGCTAGGGGGGGACATGACGGGATACGGGAACGAATTGGATTGGTGGGAAGCGCGTGTTCATGCATAGATGTACGTTTGTTTACTTAGTACATACATACCCGTGGGGCAATCCATGTGAATGAATGGGTTTGGGCTTTTCACTTTGATCGTGGCATATTCTAATTTCTAAGAGTGTCTCTGGTGATCTGTTTTTGGATCGAAGTTGTGACTGCGAGCTTGTGAGGTTCTCCTATTCTTAGGTAAACGGCGTGGGAAAAAGCGGACTCCTATCCATGAAAGGAAACCGTCACTATCACGACGGAAGCCGTGTGTTACTACTCGGGTAGGAAGGAAGTGATGACGAGCGAAGCCCCTTCTTCAAGTTGTCTTGGGTATACGCTTGCCGAAGTCGCCATCCCCTACAGCTAAAGCTACGATCTAGTTTCATACCTACTTCGTACATCTGGAAGTAACGTCAATGAAACAACGGCAGTCTTGAGAGATGGGTAAGGTGCAATCAAAAAGAATATACGAAATAAATAAGGTCGGTATCCTTTGACCTTGAGCTTTCCCCCTTCTCCCCAGAGCTCTACCCACATTCAGGTTCAAACGATAGGTATATCGACTTGGTCAAGATCACATGGATTAGGTACCGTCTGGCCGCAGACACCCCGTCGTGCCTCTCTTTATTAATATATAGCATGAAGCATCAGCATGGCTAAGCTCCACAGGATGCTCTCCGCTAAGGACCGGCATCCACATATATACCTCCCGAACCCCTATCTCTACTATCGCAGACTATTCTGTGAAGCAGCACACATTCTTCGAGACCGGCTACAATCAACTCCCGAACTGCACTCGCTATTGAATGCACGCACACTACAAATTACGCTTCGGCTGAATCCTGGCCCGTGGAGTAGTTCGATATATCTTCGCTGCCGTGGGAACTGAGGACCTGGACCAGACGATCATCTTGTGTCAACCCGTCCTCTGACAAACGGAAGGGTGGCGGTTGTGTGCTGATTGGGGCGGTCTGTGAAGGATTCCCGTCATATGAGCTTGAAGGGGTCAATGGACGACCTTGAAGGCTTCACGCTTCACACATTTCGACCCACGCCATAGTGGCGCATATAACTGTTACCAAACATCTTCCCAAACATCGAGTCAGTTTCTTTTCTTCCCTTTTATCTTGACATTTTGCGCCCCGATGCGGACATATCTCCAGATCTTTCACTAATTACTTCTGACTTGGCCAGGTCTACCTTTAAGGAGATGTTTCACCTTGACACCAACGAAGAAGAGGACGACAAGGTTGCGCTGTATATATATATATATATATAGATAGGCAATAAGCCAGACACGAGCTTGCGAGCCAGAATATCTCGAGACGCATATTAAGACTGTTCTGAATAGAAGGAACATATGTAGCCTACTTTGATGATAGATAGAAACGCAAGGGCATTCTCACGATTGGCATATCACTCCAGCCGCAAAGGGTGGCCGGTCTTTGCTGTACGAGGTTACCTGTCGATTTCGCCTTCGCTACTATGTTCAAGTATAGTCTAAGATGCTTCCATCAATTCATCTCTCTGTGCACAGCTGCCCCTGCAGAACTGTGACTGCCTGTGAATCTGGACGTCGAATGACTACCTAGGTAAGTACTTGTATGGGAATTTGGTGTTGTTTGCCATAGATTCTCCGTATAGATAGCCAAATGTGACTCCGTGTAGAGGGTTTGAAGGGTTCAATGGACGGTGGGTGGTCGACTCGTCTTCGGTTACAGACCTTTGGACAGATTTTCGGACAGACCTTCACCACTTGGGATATATAATATTATATTATATACGTGTCTTGCACGATTAAATACCAGCCCCATTACATTGAAAAACGTCTAGACGAGTCTCTCAGGTGAGGATGATTATGATGACTGGTCCGATCACGACTATCACGACTACGAGGCTCGACGCTTCCCAGTTCAGGAGGCAGTGGCGGCTTCTCTGCGCTGGCACGGCTTCCTTCCGCACCTTCCTTTCAATGAACGTGTCTGCCTTGAGCCTGTTGTCTGCGGTTACTTGTTTGACTCGCAGTTGACCTTTAAGAAGAAGGGGAAGGCGTGAGCGGCACTTGCTGTGCTGTGTGGTCCGAGCGGCGCTGCCGATGGTGCTGGAAGGTGCCTAAAAGGGGAGGCACGCGGTCGGTTCGCGCCTGCGCCGGCGTTGCGACTTCGCGATTTGAGGGAAGGGGCGGAGGGTCGAAGCGAGTGCTTGTTGACTGGTTAGGGGAGGTGCTGTGGTGCTTGGATGCTGCCCATAGTATATCTACGCGTCCGCTCGATCTGGCCATCATCTCCTCCTCTTCTTCCTCTCTCAACATCGTTCATTTTCAGCACCATTTCCGAACGACCACCGCACAACGACAACATTTCTTAGCCACGCGCGTTCAACTTCTGCACAGCATCCATTATAATCCCAGCCTCTGTCGACTATTCGTCGTACATTATTATCTTTCCTTCGTTTGCTTCGGCAACACGTTCCTTACTATCTACACTTGTCCGCCATCCATCAAGATGGCTGAATCTGCCAAAGCCCAGAAGAAGCAGAAGGCTGCGTATGTTTGCCTCTCTTTCCCGCCTCCCCTCATCTTTTGAGTCTTACAGTTCTTGTCCCTTGATTGCATGATCTAACGCCGAGATAGCAAGCAAGGCAAGCGTCACGGCAAGGCCAACAAGAAGAAGAACCGCACCACTCGCCGCAACGAGAAGGCCCACGACACGGACGAAGACAGCGACGATCAGGGTCACAGCGACGACTCCAATACTGCCGTCGCTGGTGACTCCGATACTCCTGTCCCTGAGGATGCCGATAGTGACGTTGCTCCTTGCCCCCATTGTTCCATGATGGATGGCTTCGATGGTTCCATCACTGATGATTTCGATTGTACCGTCGCTGGCCCCACCATGGACGAGAATATGGTTGCCGCCAACAGCAAGAAGACTGCTGGTGCCATACGCAACATGCGCCACTCTGCCGAATACGAGGCGGACATGTCTTCCATTCACCGTAGTCTACCAAGCTCTGCAATGAGCGTTGTCGGTAGTCCTACTATCCGCTCTAGCGGTAGACTCGACCACGACGGAATGCACGCCGACAACGAACCTGTCTCTAGCGAGACCCCTCCCCGCCCCATCCACTACGTGATGACGATAGATCTCGTCCTGCGCGACCGCCCATCGGTGCGCCCTGACACTGAGGCCCCTACGCAGTCGGAGCAGCAGCCGGAGCAGCAGCAGGCGCAGCAGCCAAACAGAGAGAATGTGCTCCGTCGCGGCTGTCGCAAAGCCAAGAAGAGAATGAAGCAGGGTTGGGACATGATCTTCGACAGCTGTGTCAGCTGCATCTGTTGCGTCTGTTGCGGTATCAGGCCTGACGAGTATTAATGCTCGTTAATGCTTTCCCGGGCGATGCCCAGAATTGTCAGTGCCCTTTTGAGCGGGTAGATGGAAATTCATTCTCCACAGTCGTTACCGAAGAAGGCCACCACGCTGTCGCTATTCTCCAAGGTGGTCATTCTGCACAGTCGTTACCGAGGCCACCACGCTGTCGCTATTCCCCAAGGTGGTCATTCTGCACAGTCGTTACCGAAGAAGGCCACCACGCTGTCGCTATTCCCCGGTGGTCATTCTGCACAGTCGTTACCGAGGCCACCGCGCTGTCGTTATTCCTCGAAGGTGGCCGCCAACACAAAATAAAGTAATTTACAAACAATTGTTCTTGAAACTGTGACTTTTGTGGTGCTATGAGAGTGTAATCTGTAAAAAGTAGGTAAACTGGACGATGACAGCTGATGTTATCGTGAAGTGTGATGGAGACTGCAACTGCTGCCTGAGGCTTTAACCCGACCTGACACTGCACGCTAAATCGGCTCCACTCTTCATGCATCCACAACAGACCCTCGGTAGGAATAGTGGCCGTTAAGATGCGGATCTAACATCCGAATTGGTGTAGTGGCTAACATTTGACGCTCTCATTTGCCTGCTTCCAAACAGGCGCTGAAGAACCGTCAAGCCCGGGGTTCGATTCCCCGATTCGGAGTTATAAGACAGTTCTTTTTTGATTCTTTTTGATTTTGATTCGATTTTCTTGAGGGTGAGGTTCGGCATGAAATTTTTTATTTATTAAGATAGAATTCTTGAATGATGTTGGGTGGTAATCCGTATGGATCACGGATTACGGATTACTGGATTGGGTTGGGGATACCAACAGGGGATGAGGTGGCGTCGAATAAATAGGAGGGCGATTGGTGGCACGGATTTGGAGACGATTGATGGAAGTTCGGTTTTGCTCACAGGGTAATGGGAATGTGAAGATGAAAGTGAGAAAGGGAGAAAGGGAGTGAGAAAGGGAGTGAAGTCAAGGTTACGACTGGATCGGGATGTAGTGGTCATTGTCATTCATATTTATTCATTCATTCATGCAAATATAGCTACTAACTGATGCAGCAAAAGCTAAACGGACAGACAAGCACAGAATATCACAGCCATCCAATCCGGAGGATACGATTCCCCTCCTTTTCTTCTTTAAAGAGTTGAAAGAAGCAAATCGACGGCGGCTACCTGTCGGCCGATCGTGCCCTGATCAAAGGGGCTTGTCCAGGAGAAGCCGTAGAAATCGGTCTCGTTGCGGGCGGTGTCGTAGGCGGATTGGGCGTTTTGCGTGATGTAGGACTGGTAGGGGTGGTCGGCGAGGACGGCGTTGAGCTTGGCGAGACCGCGCATGAAGATGCCTTTGAATGCGGTCCCGTTAGGTTCGCAGTCGGCGGGCGTGTTGCATGCGTGTTCGGTCACTGGGATGTCAGTTCCATCTCATTGTCTGGATGGGTGTAAAGGGATGAGATAGGAGGAAGAAACGATAGGAGGAAGAATGGGAGGGAAAAGACTCACGAATACCACCAGGAGACAACGACGGATCCCTGACAACGGCATCCGCAATCCCCTGCGCCGCTTGAATATACTGCGAATCGCTCGTCGCGATGGCAAGCTGGACGAGTCCCGCAATCATGACCCCCTGATTATACGTCCAAACAGGCTGGCCATTATTCACGCACGCCGCGTCCTCGGTCAATCCATCATTGACAAGGCCCTGGGGGTTAATCATCCCGCTCGCATTGAACCAGCTCCATTCCTTCTGCGCCTGGCCGAGATAATACGAGTCCCCCGGGAGTAAGTTATGCAGCGTGGCCGTGAGCTCGAGGTACAGCGCGTTCGAAATGGCATTGTGGTACCGTCGCGTCGGGATATTCCAGATCAAGCCACCGTTGCAGGTCGACGTGTCCCAGTACGACGCCATGTACGCCTCGTCGTCACGCGCGATCGAGAGATAGGAGACGTCGCCGGTGACTTGGTAGAGCGTTGTCAGGGCCAGCGCCCACCAGCCTGTGTCGTCGGTGCTGTCGGCGCGGAACTCGCCGTTGCCGTTTGGCCACCAGGGGAGCGGGGCCCGTTGGACCTGGACGACGGTGTCGGCGAGGGAGAGGTAGTCCCGTGAACCCGTGGTGAGCATGTATTCGCCCAGGGCGCGCAGCGCGAGACCGCTGTGCCACCAGGGTCCCGAGTCCCAGATGGCTGTGGTCGTGTTGTAGAAGGCGTTCATGGAGTCAATTGCGTCGGAGAGGGTGGTGACATTGCCTGGACCTCCGCCGCCATCATCACCGTCTTCGCTTGTTGCGAGGACGGTGACGATGAGGGCGAGGAGGGCCCAGAGGGAGGGGATTGGGGGCCGCATTTTGGGATGAAGATATCGTGAGTGAGTGTGGGGGATGAGATGGATTGGGTGGTGGATGGAAGGAGAAGGGAGGTGCGAAGTGGTCCGTGAGACTTTTTTCGTTGGGAAGGGAGGCACGGACTGCAAGCACGGGGGCAGTTTCTGTTCACGGTCATTCCAGGGCATTCTCATTCTTCACTTTATAAATATTTTCATATTTTGGATTACAACTTTTTATTTATTTTTCTTGTTTTTTGTTTTTATTCTCGAAGGAGTCTGAGTCCAGCATGATGTAGTGTTCAATAATGTCCTCGGGCATGCAGCAGCCCGTGCATGCGTCTACTTCTACATTCCTGCTTCCATCGTGTGTATGAATGAACTCGCGATGATGAGCATTGACTGACGTTGACGAGAACCACGTCGAGAACGGGAATCTGTTGTCTGCATGATGTTGTAAATATCCAATGTGACCCTGGACTGAACGAATGAACGAATTGCCTGTGAAGATACCAGGGGAATCGACGCAGGTCCGATATCACTGTCGATCACAGGTAACGACGAAAACCATACCTCTCGATTGTAATCCAATTGGTTCTCGTCGTCTCAGGCACGAATACATATTCTATCTCCATCTCCCTCTTCGCCGTTCAAATGGCCTGGTAATGGGATTCCACGTGTAAAAAAGCAAACAGGGATGTAACAAATCCTGCATCCCTCTTCTCGCATACATACACAGAATGAGGAAATCCCGTCCGTATATGCGCAGAGTTTCATGCAGCATGTTGTCTCATTACGGCATTCTGATTCGCATGGTTATTTTTCTGTTTCTTGTTGTGTTGTAACGTTGCTGGGTTATTTCGTACGTCGGGGATACACATGTCGGGACAACGCAGTCGTCTAAGCAGGTAGGGATCCGACCCGATGTCTGTTCTGCATTACAGCTGTGTGTCAATTATAGGATAGTAGGTGTTGATGTTCATGGCAGAGATGCATCATCTTGGAGGATGATGATAGCTTCACGACGACAAAGACAAGAAACTGTAGAAAAAGGGTATGTATATTGAATAGCTATATACTTCACAACGAAAGCAAAGCAAAGAGGAGGAGAGAGAAAAAGAATCATGTGTGCAGCCAGCCCTCCCTCGGTATGGTATAATCAATCAATGCAGTGGAACAGTCAACATTAACGTCGTCGCACGTTCTCTTCTTCTCCATTACTCCTTTTCTTCCCGGTTTTGTAAACAACAACGCATTAAAAACAATCACGTCGGCCTATAATATCGAGGCTCGTCAAAGACGTGATATCGATGGCCCCGTACTCCCCTTCCCCTGAACAAGGCAGGGAATCTCCATCCCTCGGGCACCTGATGCTCTGCCACCCGTCGATTCCGAGCATCTGCATCGTCGTTCAGCGCCTTGACCAATGCTTTCTCCCCAGTGGACTTCGGTACAACGAATTTGGCAACTTGTAGCTCTGTATCGGTGATGGTTCCTCGGGAGACTCTGGCATAGCCGACTCGCTGCAGGTATTTGTAGAGGATGTACTCGCACCAGCGATCCCAGTCGCTAGGATCGACATCGTGCATACCAGAGGTCTTGGAGACATAGGTGTTGTAGTTTCCTTGGAGGGGCCTCGTGACGAGGTAGGAGAGGAGGATTGAGGGCCGTGTCGAAGAACCCATCAGTTTAGAAAGGTATTCCGATTGCAGTCGACGGTCCTCAGGGTCTTCTTCCTGACCAGAGTGGAAGACAAAGACATCCACTAGCTCGCCGTACATGTCAAGTGTAGCGTGAATGGCTGGAGCAAGCTCACCAACAGGGGATGGTAGTAGGTGGTGGGTAGAGTTGACGATAGGGAACTTGGAAAGAAGGGCGGCGCCCCAGGTGTGCTTGTTGGGGCCCGGACCATAGTCCACATACATGCCCAATTCTTCAGCGAGGATCTGAGTCGTATCACGGTTGCCCATAATGATGCGTTGGAGGTCGGACTCCACGAGGCCAATGACATCGACCTCCAGTTCCTTGAGTAGATCGCGGATGCGGTATTCAGAGGACCACATATCGTTGTCCAGGGAGAAGTGAATGGTCCACATTCCAGCCGTCACAACTCTTGAATCCTCGTGATAGGGCTTGTAATCATTCGTCGGGAAACGTAGGTAAGCCGTGGCTAGAAAGAATATGTTGATGATACCTAGGGCGTGGATATAGTATTTGCGGTGGCGAGTTTGAACCGTCGGCAGTTGAGTCTTGCGAGAACGGCCATTTTGCGATGCCAAGTTGAAAACACCGGCACCAACAAGAACCATCGTAGTGATCATGACCCAATCTGTGTGTTCGCGGACTAACGGACCACCGGGAACGAAAGCATATGCCACAACCCATACGTGGAAGAGAAGCATCAAGTTGTACACCATATATCCGAAGCCAAACGTGATGGCCGGGCTCAGCTGTGAAGCGGCCGTAAGTAAGGGAACCGATACGGCCATGGTATAGAAGGCGAAGACCACAGCTCCGTAGTATCCAAACCAGTTCGCGTGAAGAGTGAGCACGGCGGCTCCAACAGAGCCAATGCCAAACGCAGTCCAGGTGCTGACCAGTCTCGGGAGATATACACCAGCAAGCAACCCAGCAGTCATAGAAACCATGGTAAACCATCCGTGAGGCGCAGAAATAGGTCCGCGAACAGGGTAACCTTCCCAGACCCAGAGGATCATGGTGCTGGTATCTGAAAGTAAAGAGTGCAGAGCAAAGAATAGGCCAGCAACACCTAGAGCGGCAAGGAACGAGGAGCCAGTCTTCTTACCCTCCGCGGATGGTCCGGCTGTAATGGGAGCCTTTCGAGTAAACCCTATGGCAGCGACGACAGCTAATCCCAACCCAATGGCATTGTGTCCACCGTTGGTATCGTTCATAATGGGCCAGATTGGATTGTTGGTTCTCCATGCGAACTTCATGGCGGAGGATAAGGCCAAGCCAGTGATCCACGCCATGAGTTTGGACTCAAGCCGAGCTTCGTTTGACGACTCAGAGAACACCGTTGCCGCCCATGCAAGACAAGCCATCGACAGGCCGAACCCCACGGTGAATAGTCGGTACACCGGATCCGTCACCTTCCAAGCCAGGATGCCTGTGAGGGAGAGCAAATGGAAGAAGCGTTGGTTGCGTACGACAAATCCACGAATGAATTTTATGCCGAGGAAGAAAGGCGAGACAGTGCACAGGATGAACGCCTCGTATCCCGATATGCCCATGTGCCACAGAGGGAAGTACCAGATGAGGATGCCCAAGCTCGTCAACATAGACCAGAACACATATCCATGGTAGACTTCGGCGGCGGTGTCGAGTAATTCGTTCCACGAGAATCTTGCGTTCAGCAGTACACCAGGCGGTGGTTTGACCTTCTCTTTCTCCATCATAACAGGCGAGGGTGAGCTGTTCGGCCTAGAAGATTATTAGATATCGCCCACGAAGATGCAATTGGACTAAGCCACTCTACACTCGCTCGGACTGGTTATGGGCTTGTTCCAATATCGCAGGGATTTCAATTTAGATGGCATTTGGAGAAGGGAACGTTTATGCTAGGGGGTATGGGCAACTATATCAGTTGACAACACTATACACCACATCGCCGGAGACACAAATCGCCGCACGCCATACCTAGCCGTTCACCATCCAGCAGTCAAGAAGGCCAGAGCCTATGAGGTGGTAGTAAATAATGCAATCGCTGAAAAATGATACCAACCTCGCGTTCAACGGCCCGTCTGCTTGTGCGATTCGATGTCTTCTTTTCCGGAAGAGATCTGACATTGCGCGATATTCCAAAATATAAGGTAAAGGAGCAAATGACGAGACTGTATAGCCCGAGCGAGTGTGCAAGGCGGAATTGAGGCTACCGAGGGAGCCAATGTACGTACCCCTTGCTAAGACCATTCACATCTTTCACAATGATCTCAAACGTGTCGAAATCCAGGGCCGTAACGGCGTCGAAAGCCACGTCATATAGGATCAGGGACCATTCGAAGATGGCATACTTGGAGTAGGCTGTCGTCTGTGTTAGTCCCCTGACTCATCAGGTATCGAAGTGCTGAGTCACGAACCTCCGGCTACGCGATGAATCTTGTGCTGGATGAAATAGTATACCATAGGGATAATCGTGGTAAAGAAGGCCGTCGCGATGTATCTGCGGTATTTGATCGCCTTGCCGTTGGGTGGGCTCAGCGCGAGACAGCCGGCAGTCCACGGTATCGTAGCGACGAGGTAGGAAATCATGAAAATGTCATGCCAGTCATGGTCATCGGTCGACGTAACGTAGGTCCAGCCGCCACAAGTGAAGGTACGGAACAATCCGACGGCAGCGACGAATTTCGCCAGAACGCTGCCCGGCTTGGCAGTCAGGAGGTACCAGAGCGCAACGAGGACGAACCGAGGACCTGGACAGTAAAGTCATGAATTAGCATCACGGCTGCTTGCCCCTTGGAAGGCTCAAACAACCACGGTCCCCCTCCTATCTCGAATCCAGTTTTCTCAACAATGGCATTGTTAAAGCTTCCCGACACGTCCAACCAGCTCCTAACCGCGTTGGGGCCGTTACACCGGCGCCCGAGCGACAAACACATGTCTCGGAGTGTTTATATTCCAAGCGCTTATGACATACCGGAAGTTATGGCGATGAAGACCATGAAGAACGATCGCTCGGGGTATCGGTCACCAATGGTGGCTGAAACGGAGGGAAACCACTCGGCAGGATAGCCATGATACTGATTCTGGACGATTTTATGGTAATGAAGGTATGAGCCGACGATGAGGGCGCTCAAGAACGCGGCTAAGGCGGATTCAAGTTAATATGAACTCATCGCATGTAAAATCATCGAGGAAATAAGGGCGCATCGTCGACGGATAGGGTCACTGACTATAGGCGACGCAGGTATGCGCCCAAGACACCCATTTCGCGTTGAAGGATATGAGAGTCACGCCGTTGTCCTTGTCCTTATACTTGGACATGGTGATATTTCGATATCAACTAACACATGCGCCGGCGGGGATTGGGAACGGGTATATCGATTCAAATTAGTGTACTTGGAAGAAAACGAAACGCCGCATGCCAACAGCCGAAAAGAAAGGAAGAAGAAGAGAAGGGAAACCCCGAGGATGAAAGAAGGGTAAATCGGAGGTTTCGGTTGGCGAGTGAAGAGAGTTACATTCGACTGTGTGAGTGAGGCTTCTTTCCAGCGATGGACGCATTAGATAATCAGTCTTACCTCATAATCGACGATGTAGCTGTACGCGGGGTCCTACGCTAGTGGCTGCTGACACTAGCGGCTGAAGGTACCGCTACCTTCGCCGATTTGAGACAGGATCTGCGGAATGCCTTGCCTCGTTTGAGCCAAGCGTCGCTGCGAAATTTTCGTGATATGCCCAAATATAGTTAGTGGATGAGATAATACCCCGCTATCCAGGGCGGCATTCTACGGAATGCGGGATTGAGTTCTCGTCCGGAGTTCCGACCTACCGAGTTATTCCAACGCCAAGCCCACAATGAAGCGTTTTTCTTCATCGAAAAGAGAGACATCTTTCCGGATGTCAGTCTACGGATCAATTATGAGCTTCGTTTCACTGAAACTTGTTTGTATGAGATGTGTACCCGGAGCTTATGAAGGGCATTGTCTTGTATCGCGCTGTGCTTCGTACCTACCCTAAAGCCCTACCATTCGGACTAACCCGGTTGAGTAATTACCTGATCGATGATTGGCTACAGGGAAGGTTACTAAGGGTGGGTCCTCTAAATTCCTAGGTCCGGCGCTAGAGACGCCGATAAGGCCGATAAGAACATCATCTCCAATTTATTTTCTTTGGTTGAATTGCTTGCTTTTCGACGAAGCTCGGGAGTTGGTGATGGTACGGAATACCTTCGCATGTGCTTAATTTAGTCGACGCCGAAACGAAATAAGAGATCCCTCCTTAACGAACAAAACCACCACCCTGATCGATTATAAGCGCGCACTCTCACCATGTCCGGAGTCGCTGAAAAGGCCCGGTTCTACCTCGAACAGGCTGTACCCCAGCTTCGCGAGTTCGAGACCAAGGGGATCTTCAGCGCCGAAGAGATTCGCTCTCTCGTAAAGAAACGAACCGACTACGAGCACATCGTCTTGTCGGCTGGAAACAAGCCTCTCGACTGGCTTAACTATGCCAACTGGGAACAGTCTCTCGAAAAGCTTCGCGCCAAAAGATGTCGCCGTCTAGAAATCCGTACATCCACCAAACACACCGGAGAGGGAAGAGTCTTCGGTATCCTCGAGCGATCAGTAAACAGACATCCGGGGAGTCTGGAACTATGGAAAGAGTACCTGTCGTATGCGAAGGCTATGAAGGCGAGCAAGCGGTATCGCAAGGTCATGACGAGAGCGCTGAGAATGCACCCTTCGAAACCGGAACTGTGGGTGCTGGCAGGTCAGAGATCGGCGGGCAGCGGAGATATGCATGCTGCTAGGGGCTTCTTTATGCGCGGTGTTCGTTTCTGCACCAGAGATGCGACAGTATGGCTTGCATATGCGAAATGCGAACTCCAATGGCTGGAGAAGATGGAAGCTAGAAAGGGCAAGAAGGGAGGCGCCGAGAAGGCTATTCAGGAACAGGCCGAGCACGACGACGACGAGATCCGGTTCGACGAGTCAGACAGTGATGCTGACGAGGATGGTCAATTGATTAAGCCCGATTCCAACGGTGTTGTTGCCAAGAAGGTCTTCGATGATGAGACAACATCGAAGCTTCAGAACAACCCGGCATTAGATGGTGCCATTCCACTGGCCATCTTCGATATCGCCAAGAAACAGGCTTTCTTTACTGCTGCTGTGGCGGAGCAGTTCTACGGTGTCTTTGCTTTGTTCAAGAAGATTTCGATGCAAGCGAAGATTATACAACACGTTCTCGTCAGCATGACGGAGCTCTATCCCAACGATGCCTCCACATCATTCTGTTACATCAGACAACCCCTGATCGGTCTTGAGGCCAATACCCCTGAATATCCCAAAGCGTTGAGGGAAACTCTCGGCCGCATCAAGTCGTCTACAGCCACGACGACAAACATCAAGGTGCTAGTGCCGAAGCTGAAATCATGGCTTGAGAGCTTGTCATCCTCTGCGGATCTAGATGCTGGCATCCGCACAGTTCTAGAGCATACTATCAAGACACTCCCGGCACCATGAGCCGTGGTGTCGAAGCATTATTAATTCGTTTTCTTTCGATGGCAGGGTTTGCCGGACTGATATAGATTACTACTCGGATACCTCTCCTCCCTGACTCTGAACGAGATCCATGATGTGATTCCACTCCGACGGGCTTACGCGACTGACGCTGAGACGGCTCTGTTTCAACATCTGCATGTTTTCGAGGGGCTTTCCGGGCTTGCCCATCTCGCGAAGTTCCTTGAGACCGATTGGCTTGGCGAACTTGCTGTGGAACTTGACATGCACGACGCTCCATTTCGGATCGTCCAGCTTGGATGACGGGTCATAATATGGGGCCTTGGGGTCGTGGGCAGAGACTGTGGCGTTTTTCGTGAGCAAACCAACGCCAGTATTTATATCAAAGACAAAATCCGGAATCACTGAGGTCTCTTAAGTGCCACTCGTCCGGGATTATACATACCGTCGGGCGAATGTTCTCGCACTATCTCCATGGTGCCTACGATGCCCGGCTCCTTGCAGTTGGAGTGGTAGAAGAAGGCCATCTCGCCCTTCTTCATGGAGCGCAGATTATTGCGCGCGGCATACGCGCGAATGCCTGGAATATTTGCATGTCAGCGTGGGACATGTGTAGTAAGGGGCAGATTAGTTGTATATATGAATAGCGAGATAGAAGATGAACAAAATTTTGAGAAAAATTCCAAAAACGACGTAGTGACAGTTATTAGCCAACAAGGTGTATAGAACTCACCATCCCAAGGCTCGGGTTCCGTCTTCGAGGCAAGATCATCGATGGAGAACTTGACATCGATGCCGTTCTCGAGCCGTGATTGGGGCTCGGCTTTCATGAGCCAATACCACCTCTCAGACGAACCCGACGCATCGGCCCCATTCGTCGTCTTGGTCTCAGGTTTCTCCTCTGTCTTCTTTACGTCTTTCTCCTTCGCTTGTGTCTTCTTCTGTGTCACCTACATAAATCTGATCAATACGGGCATCCTCTCATCAAGTCTGTATTGGATTCACATACTTTCGGCGCAGACTTTTTCTCCTTGGGCTTTTCTTCCTCGACGATTGTAGACGTCTTATGACGCGTCGATCGCCTCAGTGTCGAACTGGCTTCTGCCGATTCATCCGCTTTCCGTTTTGCCATTGTTGCGCTTGTCGTCGTGTGAAAGGAAGCGCGTCTCAAGCACTCCCGGCTAGCAAGTTGATGATAGACCCGAATGCGAAACATTGTTGGCAGACATCTGGCGCCAGCTGGCAGATATGTTTTGCGCCACGATGCGTGCCACTTGCTCACTCTTTTTTTTCCAGCGAGTTGCGAATGCGAGATAGATTGAGCTTTTCAATTTACATGGATGTGAGATTCATGGATGAAGAGATCATTTGTTCGATCTGGTTTTTTTTCGAAAACGAATGGAATGGAAAGAATGAATGAATCTGAGGTCTAGCGATTCGTTCAAGTCGGTTCGGTTGGAAATCTTTAATTCTCCTCCCCCACATGAAAAACGATCGACTGATTTGGCTACGGATTACGGGTTATTTCTTGGTGTTGCCATCTGGCATCCCATCACCATCACCATCCTCTCGTCTATTGTCCCACAATGTCTTTCTATCCCTTACTCTTCCGTACGGAATTTTCATGCCGATAACTAGAATATCGTCTTTGCGTAGATTACGGTGCTCGCCGTGAATAAATCCCGTTCCGTACGGACTATGCACACGATAACCTTAGTCCGTACAAGAAGAACCACCACCACCAGGGAAAAACAGCCAGTGAAATCTACGGATTGATCTCGATTACCCACTCCCTCCGCTAGTACTGAAGTAGCTAGCTAGCCCTTGGTGGGCTGGTGGGCTGGGACTTGGACTTGGGCGGGTCGGCGGGTTGGCTCGCGACCACCAGTCGGGTATGCAGGGGTGAGAGTGGATAGCGTGTGCGGATTACGGGCTTAGCCTGTGCGTGTGCGTGTGCGATGTGCAATCATCTCATCGACAGGATGAGGAGAAACAAACCTTGGGCAGCCGGCCTTTTGAAAGAATTATCTCTCTCTCTCATCATCTGGGCAAGTAAGGACTCCAAGTGAGAGCTGAAAGGGGTCACATCAGAGAAAATAGTCCCAGACTTGGCGTCGTCAGATTAGGTATCGATGGGATGGGATTGTTGTCTCGTCGTCGAGAGATGGAGGGCACAACGTCACCGAAATAAGCCCAACCGGGGCCTCGGATACAGCCTGTCTATCACAATACATTCAGCCAAAACGGTCGAGGTCGAGCATGAGATCCTTTGTTCGCCTGTTTGCGTTCACAGATATTAGGCAAAGCAGAGGCAAGGCAAGGCAAGGTAAGTAGAGTAGTAATACATACATGACCTGATGATAGTCGATAGATAGACAGACGTGTAAGTCAAGTCAAGTCGGCACTGTAAAACAGGTTCGGCGCTATTCCGTCCCTCTGATTCGAAGCCCGTCGAGTCCTGAGTCTGAGTCCCCTTCGATAATCAAGCTCAAGCTTCGATCTGCCATGCTGTATGAACCCTGCGAGTCACTCACAGCTCGGTCATGATGATTTAGGATGCATTTCGGCATGTTCCCTCCTCGAGTCCAACTGCGCCGTTTATCTAACCCCTCGTCCTTCGCCCACTCGTCCTCTCTTTCTTTCCCATCTTTATTATTCCGTGCTTTACCTCATTCTTTTCCTCGTGCTTTAAAATAGCAGTAGTCATTGGCCCCCCCATACGACTTGACAGTCGCTCGCCCCAAGATGTAGTAAACCTTCGTTCGTCACCATCGTCCCTCCAGCGACACACACACACACGCACGCACGTACAGGCACACGGTTTCTCCGTCCCGTCCGTCCGTGTCCATTCCCATGTCCTGACCTGCCCTGGATGGCTGGCTGGGCAAAAGTACCCAGAAACGATGATCCCAAACAACCGTGGAGTGTGTTTGTCTGCATGGAGAAGGTCGTGGCAGTTGCCCATTTTCCCATTTCTTCCCTTTTTCCCATTTCACACACACACTCACAACACGCAACTCATACTCGCACTCGTACACGCACACGCACGCACGAGAGAATAAAACACCGCTCCCTCCCTCCCCTCGGCCTACACACGTAATATATTTCCCTCACTCTGGTCCCCTCCGGTCTCTTCCCCTCCCCTCCCCGTGATCAACCGGTCTTCGCCGGGCTAATAACAAATTTTTGTTACACTTTTATGCTACCGACATAAGTAGGAATCTAATAAACCCACCGCCTGCCCCCCCCCTTGGTACTCGGTCTCTACTTCTCTCTTCTCTTCTTCTTTCCCTCCTCTCTCTCCTCTATTATTCCACACACGTCATTACGTTGCCTTCCCATCCTTTGCCCCGTTCCCATTCCTCTTCGACACTATGTGACCCTCCTTCCCTCTTCTCTCCTCTCTCGTCTCTCTCCCTCTCCCTCTCCCTCTCTCTTCCTCTTCTTGTCTCCTGCCCTTCTGGCCATGAGGATTATCGGTCCATTTTCAACCTCCCAATCCCGGTTCATGACCCAAATGGCGCAAGATGGCCCAAAACGGTACTGGTACACCCCACCTTCATTACATCTGGTGGCTTATAACACAAATATGACGAGTTCGGCACCCGGAGAAGCAATCTGACAGATGAGAGCGAGAGGCAAGAGCAATTTGTCGCCGCTGTTGCGTCCACCCAATTCCTGGAAGCCGACGAAGAAGGGAACAAATTGAAGTGCCGGCATACAGCTCGCACACGCAAGTCTCAACCACGCGGGCTGCTTGTGTTGTCACGCAGAAAATGGGCCATTGGCTATCACGAGGATTCTCCAACTAAGGAACTAAGCATGATTAGCAAGAGCCACCAGAAAAAAGGAATGCAAGGGTCAGCCCAACGCCGTTCCGGGCCCCATGCATCACATCCCTGGTCCTTGATTATCATCAACACAGGTCGAAGTCCGGGTCTGATTAATATTCGAGCAAATCGGGCCAAAATCCAAGGGACGGTTTTTCAATCTCAGGAGCTACTACTCGTACTTTACTCGAATTCTTGTCTATTCTTCTTCTATTGTTTAATTCTTCTTTCTTTATTTGCTATCAATTCTTGAATTCCTGCTCTTCGCCGAGTTTCGGCTACCTTCTCGGCTGACGGCTAGGAGATGGTGTCATAGCACAACTGACAGCTCAGCACATGACTCGATTTCCGATAGATTCGGGATCATATCTTCTCGGATCGCAAAGACACACTCGCGAGGGTGCACAGGTTCTGGATTTGTTGCTGCTTGCCAACACATGGTTCATCCGTCCCAGATACGCCGGAGACGGGGCGAGGGAGGCGTTCTGAGACGGTGAGATTCAACAGCGCCCAAACCCGTCGACTTGAGATTTCACGAGCAACCGAGAGAGAGACAAAGCCCTCCGGCCGGCATCAAAACCTACCTAACAGCGGTGATCTGGTTACCTACCTACTTCTCGCTCGCTCTCTTTTCCCTGGAATGATGACATGTTGTCGTCTGCGAGGTATTCGGCCCTTGTAACTCGCATCCGTGGGTCATTGCTGCAGCCTAATTGGATAGAGGCATGCATCACACGCAAATCGCCGCCGTCCGCACTACTTACACGCATTCACGAGCCCTTTTAGCCTTTTCATCGGCTATTCGATTGCCTCTTCAGGTAATTTGATAGTCGGAAAAAGCGGTGTTGTCTGAGATCCGAGTGTGTCCTAACTCCTAAAGCCGCCCAGTCCTACCTATCAAGCCAAGGCCTTATAAAGTCCCCCATGAGATGCCCGTATCCCCGGTCTTGCACTTGGCTTTTTCCTGCCCCTCGAGCAGGAGAATTGGGCATCGTGGTCTATCACGCGGCATCAGTTTCCCATGATGCCGTGTTTCTGATGGATGCCGACAGATCTCGCAAAGCTTCGGCGGTCCTATGCAGACAGCGGTAGACAGAGCCGAGTGAGGTGAGGCTTTGGACTGACTACTCGGGACTGGTGTGAAGAGGGACTTCATGGGCATCAACCTACTGCGCAGTAGCGTCCATATGCTCCCCGTCACGGATCAACTCTATGATCGAGGACATCCCGCAACTGGCTGCCTGGTCTCAACCATCATCCCTTGATGTGCCTCACCCTTAGTGATGGCAGGGTTGCACGCTCATCCCTAGTTAGACACGTATGGTACACAATAGCTGTACTCTACTGTGCCATGATGAAGGATGAGCCTGTGTCCTCCCTGTAACGCTGAGCTTGAGTGTCACCTTGGACGGGAGAACTCACTCATCACCTCAGTGAGTTTCGTGAAATTCTCTTTTGTGACGATGTATGCACACACAAAAGATCTGGGGATCCCATCTTTCCGTTCATTGTTCTCGGTAACGATGCTCTCATCGTGCCATTTATCTTTCCGTTCTGCCAAAATCGGCTCAGTCCGGGCACTGTTCCCTTCCCTTTGGCCCTCCGACTCATTCGTTCAGCCATCGGCTCGGAAGACGGAAGAGAGACGGGCTGGGTGAGATTGGGGGGAAACAGGCTGACGCAAGTGTCATCGCTTGGTGGAGCACAAGTGGCTCGTGCGTCCCATTTTTGGAACACGTCGGAAGCTCGTTCTGATTTGTCTGTCGGTCGGCTCACAAGTGGAGACGAGAACCCGACACGCTTCCTCCTGGTAAATTTGCGAAGCGATGGCGGTTTGAAATCCGGACTACCTTTATTGGGTAGTACATCAGTTGTTCCGGCGGCGCTATTGAACGCACTAAGACTCTTTTGTACCTTTTGTACTGCGTCTTAGTGGTCGCCACGGTCGTTGGACCCACTCCGACCCGCTGGGACCCGCTTCTTCGGCTAATCTTTTTTTCTTAGCCCCGAGAGCGTGTTAGCATTCTAGCCTTCGCGTTTCATGCGGTGGGAAATTTTTCTCTCTTGTTGCCCCCCAATCAGCTTTCAGCCACCAGCCACAACCTTTACCCCCATGCTGCCCTGCCCGTGCAGTTCTGGGTCTCACCGCCCGCCTCTCCCATCATTGCACCTCTCTGTCTCTCTCGTACCCTCACCTCACACACCACCCACCCACACCAATCGGCACATGCTTTCGCGCTCTCTCCTACCAACTCTCGGACCGGTTCTGCTCGACACCCCCACCGCCTATCACCAATCACCGTCCTGTCCCCACTTAGGCTTAGTGCGCCAGGTGGCTCGTGGATTGTCGGATTGGATTGTCGAGCTGGGCCGTGTGAAAGCGTGAGGTCCCGTCGAATCACCCCGTCTTGTTTTTCTCAATCAACCCGCACTGCGCCGCAGCGACAGGCGACCTTTGGACTCTGAGCAGGACCAGACCAGACCAGACCAGACCAGGACCCAGGAGCAGCAGAGCAACGCAAAGCAACACCAGCCAGCAGAAACTTGGCAATTTTACCCACTCACTCCCGGCCCCCTTGTTCATTTCTGTATTCCGTGCTCGTACTCAGTACTGTTTCCGTAGCCAGTCAGCCGCTCAACAGCCGCAGAGAGGATTTGGGAAGAGGAAGAAGATTTCCATGCACTTGATCGCTTGCTCGCTCTCCTCTCAGACCACCCAAACCCAGACCCAGAAGACCTGCTACGAGTAAGCAGCTCTCTCATTGCCTTGCCTTGTCCAGTCCACGACCTACCACCACCATTTCCACCTGTAACCCGACGGCAAACACATTCAATCTCGCAGGTTAGGTAAGACCTTTTTATTTTTATCTTATTTTCGATTTATTTTCTTTCTTTTACTCTGCTTTTCACTTTATTTCGGGCCTTTGTTTTCGCCCTATTTAATCCCGATTTATCCCATTATCCCCCTTCCATCGCCGGTAGCCCAGTCCACAAGTGTGTGGTGGAATAAGCGCCTGTCTTGTGACACTATTATCGATCCCTCCCACCCCCAACACGCGGCTTTCCCTGGGCCGTGTCGAAATGCCGATATGCTGGCTCCAGTTCGGGGCACCGTCCGGCGCTTTGCCTTCGGCCATAAACCCCGTTCTCGCTCTTCTCCTCAGTAGTATATCTGGAGGAGAGACGCGGTCGGCGGCGTGTCTTCGTGCCGTATAGTGCGCTGTCACCTACTGTCTGCCTGTCCATGCCTACAACAGTTGGCGACACGGTAGCTTGATTGATGAGCATCACGGGTTCCAACTAGACAAGTTGAGCTCTGGATGTTAGATCGATCTACCGGATCTTGCCCTGTTTCTCATATTTACCTACCTATTTATACCTTTTTTCCATGACCTATCTAGATAACCACATATCTAGACTTTGATTGGCGTGGCTGTATGTGTGTGTGCTTGCGTGTGTCTGTATTTGCGTGTGTTTTCTCCCGTTCCACCACTGTACGAATACCTTCCTTTCCACCACACGCGCAACAGCCTTCGTGGTAGATTTGCCCTTCCGTTACATGTTGGCTTGTACCCGACTGCCTCGTCCTCTACTGCACTGCTCATGGCGTGTCTCCTCCAGTGACAATCCCGACGGGTAGCATTCGGTCTTCCTCTGCTTACCTCACCTGCTCGTATGGAGGTA
Organism: Xylaria sp. L1 SY-2022; assembly: GCA_023079495.1. Lineage (NCBI taxonomy): Eukaryota > Fungi > Ascomycota > Sordariomycetes > Xylariales > Xylariaceae > Xylaria > Xylaria sp. L1 SY-2022. Next base: position 1,744,106 of record JALIDW010000009.1, read on the forward strand.
CTGCTTTGCCAGTACCACCACCTGCAGTGCGCTATCTCGCTATCTTACCTGCCCGTCTCACTACCACACCCGCCTGTATTCCTCGCTGTACGGAATACGGGTTGGTGGAGTTGGCTCTCTGCGCCCACTGTCTCCCAGCACCTCCAGAGCTGAAAGCTCCCTTCCCAAGCCCTCTAACCTTCCACGATTTATCTGTCCCGCTGCTTCCTCCATCACTCCAATTCTCTGGGCTGCTTTGAGCCACGCCCGGGCCCCGACCCCGACCCCGACCCCTTCTGCTCTGGCCGTCCGCCAACCAAGTATCTACACTGCCACAGCCCAACCCAAACCATCTTTTCCTGATCGCACCACCCACCCAATTGCACTGCTTGCCCATTCAACCCATACGTCGACCCGCGACGCGACCTCCTTTTTATCGCGACTTTAGTTAGCGCGACGTAATACATCGATATTGAATATTACTTGTGCTCAATGGATCTGGCGCTTCTGCTTTGATAGCTGACTCTTGTGCAAAAATAGTCAGATGGGTTCCCATTCGCTACTTGGCCCGTCATGAGCTCCTGGATGAACGAGGCCGCTGCCATTCCCAGCCATGCTGGTAATGTCTTCCCTCACATGGGTGACCCTAACAGCATGGCTGGCGCCGGCATGATGGATCCATCGGCCTTCATGGCCAATGCTGGCCAATTTAATCCCGGCGCTGCTAGTCAGCAGTATCCCAACCCACAACAAATGGCCGTCGCGATGCAAAATGGCCAGATGCGCAACGTCTCGCCACCCTTCACGAATCCCGTATATCAAACGAACTCGATTATTCCGTCAAAACGCCCGCGACCGAGGGAGGACAGCATCGGCGCATCGCCGCGACAGAACCATGGCATGCTGCCAATATCGCGCTCCGGCACACCACAACAAACACAATTCGCCGGCTTCCAACCCAACATAATGCAGCCTCAAAACGCAGGCCAACCGCCACATTATCCGCACCTACAACCGAACAGCTCCGCGACCGCGTCTCCGTCTCCAGTCATGGCTGGGAACCAGCTTCGTCCAGGGAGCGTGCCGCAACGCGTTAATACCGCGTCCCCGCATCCCTTCTCGCCTGCTTCTCAGCAATTTGGTCCGCAAGCGTCCCCTGTCCCTTCCGAGCATAGTAATACGCCGCAGCCAGGCATGTACATGAATTCGCAAGGATTTCCCCAGGGTTACAATCCAGGCTTCGCACCCTCTCCTCTACCGGCTAGGCCACCTTCGGCTCAGAATCCCATGACGCCCCAGATGATGCCTCATCAAATGGGTCAAATGGGCCAGCCAATGCAACAGATGAATCCTAATCAAATGTATGCCACCCAACAAATGCAGCAAATGCGCCAAATGCAGCAGATGCAACAAATGCAACAAATGCAAGCAGCACAGGCTATGCAAGGACGCGCTGCTATGGATCCAAAACTCATGTTCCAAATGCAAATGCAACAGCAATATGCCCAAGGCAACATGGCGGCAACAGCAGAAATGCAGGCACAGAACATGGCGCAGTCTCGAGGCATGATGCCCAAGCAAGGTATGCCGATGCAAAATGGTCAAATGTCTCCAGGTGCTATTCGTCCACAGCAAGCGCCACAAATGGCACGCAACATACAGCCGGACATCTTCATGAAGCATATCACGACATTCATGGCTGCGCGACAGCTTCCACTCGAAATGAACCCGATTGTCGAAGGTCGCCAATTGCATCTCTTCCACTTGTTCCAAATAGTCCAGAAATTCGGTGGCTATCGTAACGTGATTGCCCATAATATGTGGCCACAAATCGCTGCGTCGTTGAGCTTTCCACAACAACAACTAGTATCAGCAGCAAGCCACATTAAACATGTTTATGATCGGAATCTATTCAGGTTCGAAGAAGCTTGGGCCAACCAGCAACGGAACCATCAGATGAAACAGCAGTCTGTGAGTGGCATGAGCATGGGCGTTGCTCAGGGTCACCAAACGCCTCAGAGAATAGCACAAATACCCCCATCCCAAACCATGCAGTCTGCACACCCTCAGATGCAAGCTCAGAACGCACCTAGTCCAGCCAAAGCAATGGTTCCCGGCATGCAACAGGGCAATATGAACGGTTTTGCGGCCCCTCCACATGGTCCAGTGCCTCAGCAGCAACCTATACCAGTGCAAGCAGCATTACGGAATAGTATACCCAGAAGCGTCGACGGAACGCCTGTGAACGCAGACTTTCCTATACATTCCCCTGGCCCCGCCGGTAAACAAGGGGCTGTTCCCATGTACCATGCGAATCAAGCCCCTGATACCGTGAAAGTAAATGGCAACGGCACCGCCTCTATACCGTTCCCCGGGACCCTGTCCGCCGACGATGATGTGTATTCTCCGCTCTCTCGTGCTCTTGGTGCGCAAGATAGTGCAGGATCTTGGGGTGGTCTCGAAATGGACCCTATCGAGCGTTTGGGCTATGATCTAGAGCGGATCAAACCCGACATGCCCGCGCCGTTGGAGCTAGGTAATATCGATCTACATGCTCTCACGAAGAGTATACAAAGTGGCATACATGGAGAGATCAGGTTGGCTTTGGATGTCTTGGCTATGGTCACGCGCTGTGCGGATAACCTTCCGAACCTCACCATTGAACTCATTCACTGCGAGGATTTGGTAGATTCGTTAATTGATTGCGCCGAGGAACAGATCGATCTTCTGGCTGAGCACGCTGAGCCAGTATCCGACGAAATCGATCTATCGTCATACGAAGATGTTTTACGGTCCGTTCGCGCAGAACAGTTCCGCCTCCGCAAGGTGCCTGTATTTGGCGATTCAGATTACGAGCTACAACGAGCTGCAGATCGACTGATTGCTATAACGACGATCCTTCGCAACCTCTCTTTCCCGGAGCAGAATCAACCTCTTCTTGCCGATGAGGAGGTCATCAAGTTCTACTGTAGTCTGATCCGGTCTCTCGGAACGCACGAAAGTCTGCTCGGAACTGCCCAGAATACGCTTGATATCATGAAAGATATCATGATCTTCCTGTCCAACATTGCGGCATCGATTGAGTTGCCTGGGAAAGACCAAGCCTTCTGTCTCCTCCAGTTTATCCTGTCGTTTGCGCCAACTCCGAATCCGATCATAACAGGGGATAAACTTGCCTTCTCGCCATATGACCCCGCTGTGCACAAGTACCTCCCCCATGCCGTCGACGCCATGGCTAAGCTTCTAGCGAGAGACGAGCCAAATCGGACGCATTACAAGGCGATATTTGCGGCTGATGCTGTTGCTTCGGCCTCTTACGAGCTCCTGACACGCACTTTTGCATTGGTTATTTCTCCTATCCCTGGCGACATCAATGACACGACACCTGGAATGATACCAAGACCTGTGGATGCTCGCAAGCCCCTACTCATGCAGTGCGTGCTTGCGATGGACATTATTGCTCAATTAGCCCCTGGTTACGAGACTGGCCTTACCAAAGCATGGCTTTCTTCCAGCAATGGCCTCGCTCAGAATGTGTTGGTAATGGTCAAGGTTATTTGCCAACATATTGAGCATCCCGTAGCTCGACCTGGGACTAATACTCGAGGTCAGACTCGTGAAGATCCGGACCTGTTATATATCGTCATCTGTGCAATCTCAGCCATGCGGAAGCTTGCCGAGAAATCAAGGGATCCGAGTGACGCGTCGAGCATGCCCCCTAACGTGCTTCCAACACGAACCAGTCTTTTCGACAGCTTGAACAACCTGAAGAATCCTAGGTGGACATTCTTGTTGAATCAGCTGAGTGCATATGTTGGGCTTGAGAATTAATGAGCACGACCCTGGAAGCGAGGCGTTGGGGAGGGACATTTTTCCTAGAAGGCGGCAAAGGTATCCAATGTACAAACAAAAAAACAACACAACAACAATCGAGCCCAATGACGCATTAACAACTTGGAACTGTAGATTACGTATGCGGCTTCTTTAAAACACAATCAAATGAAAAAAAAACCAGGTCAACTTTTCTGGTGACGGCTGGAGTTGACGACACGAATGCTATCATCATCAAGGAAAAAAGGTTGGATTTGCTCCGATCTTTTGGAGGGTGTATGTGTGGGAAGAGAGGGGCGAGGAAGGGAAAGGAAAGAAAGGGGAGAAGGAGGGGAAAGGAAGGAAGGAAACAACTTTTTGCCGGAAACTACAGACTACGAGCGTTATGTCGAGATGGGTACAATTAATTACGCACTCCAATAATGGGTAGTCAATGAAAATACAAATCTCCCAAAGATCTTGCTTGTGTTGTGTGCGAATGTGACTGTTGGTGTTGATGTTGTGCCTGCTGGCGAGATGGTCGTCTGCTGATGAGATGGTCGTCTGCTGATGAAAAGACATGAAGACCGAACAGATTACTTCGAACTTCGATTCACTTGAATGTCTACCTATGAGAATAGTCCTCTTCGATGGAAGATGAAGACATCAACCGGAAAAGGGAGAATTATTTATGGCTACGCGGTATTTCCCCCAAAAAATACGATTTAACACTACTGCCCCGGAGCAGGGGGCATGTTGATCTCTTCGAACCCGCGGCTCCTACCACGAATCCCCCTTTCATCCACCCCCTATAGACCCAGCCTGTTCATCAACCCACGTATCCCGCGCCAGTCGGTATCCAGCCTGATCTTCTTGTCGCGGATCTCTTCCAGGCGTTCGATCCAGGCGGAGGCGGCATGCCCTCCCTCGCGCAGATAGTCGGTCTCGGGCCCGACGATCATGAGCTCGATCTCGTGGTCCTTGTGCGCGTAGCGTAGCGCGTCGTCGATGTTGTTGTTCAGGAGACTGAATTTGGAGCAGTCGCGGTAGCTGGGAGGTGTTAGTTCGCACACTAGAGGAGCGAAAATGGTGGGATAGGGGTGATAACGAAGAAGAATAAGAAAAAGGGAGACAGGAAAAGGGGAAGATAAACATACGTCTTGCACAACTCCATACCCCCCACCCCCTGCAACTCCAGCAACGCAACCAGCTCAAGCGCACTCTCCAACGCCTCCTTCGGACTCGCGGGCCCCCCATAAAACATCTTCGCCCTGGGCGACCTCGCCATGGACAACGCCCAACACGCGAGCTCCTGATCCAACTCAAACATCCGCCTCCGGTGAACCTCGATGGCCGGATCCGTGCATGCGACACAGTGACACACGAACCCCCACACATCGCCCAGCATCTGCGCGCGCTGGGCTTTGGTCCGACAGAAGGAATCGATGTAGCTCGTCGTGATCTCCTCGTCGGCGTTGATATCCTTGGTCGCGTGGATCGTGAGACGCGAGAGCGTCGGGTTGTACGTGTTGTGCGAGTTCGGCGCGCACGAGTGGTTCATGCGGCTGTACGAGGGGAACAGACCGCAGCCGTAGACGCCGCCGACGCCCATTTGGACGCAGTTCGTGCGGAAGATGGCGTAGCGCTTTATCGCGGGTTTGGCGTGGCTTTGGAGGGCTTTTCTGCTGAGGATGTGGCCTGCGGAATCGGTGGCGCCGGCGTCTTTGTACCATTGGCGGATCCGTGTGCGGGTTTCTGTGTTTATGTGTGTGTCGCTTTTGTGGAATTGGTCGAACTCGGTTAGGTCTGAGGGCGAGAGCTTGGACATGGCCTCGCAGAAGGAGGGGATGTCGTGGTAGGGGTCGAAGGGGGGTGTGACGGGGGAAGGGTGGGAGGGAGAGGAGGGGCTGTTCGCAGATGATACGGGTGCCGCGGGGGATGGCGCGGGTTGCGAAGAGGCCTTTGCCCATGGAGGGTATGGAGCGGACTTCGACCATGGGGGTTGGGTTGGCTGCTGTGATTCGGGCTCGTTACTGGTGTGTCTTTTCATATTGGGATGGTGAACTTACGACTCGACATGTCTTTAGATTTATCTGAGCTTCCTTTGGGGGGTATTTTGTCTAATATCTCGATAGATTCATGTGTGTAAACGATAGCAAGATGATCTCAGTCGTGCTTTGAGATTCGTTGGAAGGGTCTCATTTTACGTGTCTGAGATGCGGGGTATTTATCGTTGCGCTGGCATGCTGGAGTTGGGATGCCAATCCAGACAACTGCTCCTAAGAGTCAGAACAAAGTCTTCAAATAGTCCCATGGGTTGATGGTTTCAACCCCAGCGTCAATCGGTTTTCAACGGATACTTGCCTATTTGCCGTCCTTTCTGAGTGTAAACGAGTCTCCCCCAGTTTCTACCCATTGGCTACCACGTTGAGTGCCATTTCAAATGAGAGACCGTATTCGATAACGCGATGCGGGTTTGCGTTCGTGAGATTCCGGTTGCCCCCGGACATGTCAGCACGGATCGGCTTGACGCATGGTCTCATCTCACATCATGGTCGTAGTAGAGGCAAACAAGTCGGCTCAAGAGCTTGATGTTTGTTGTGGCTTATGAGATACTGCTCATAACGTCTGATCATGGCGTCAATGGAACAATAACTTGTATGCTCTTGCTTTTTTCTTCTGCCCCTTCAATCACATCGTGCATAGCTTACAGTCCATAACATGATGTTCGATCATGCCGTTCAGGGAACTTGACGGGAGTCATGTTAGAGCCGTATCTCCAAGGCGAACAGCACCATGTTCATGACAAACACATAGCCGTACCTCTCGGACCGTTCCAAATTAGGCCTGTCGATGCGAACAAACTGAACGCTAGTTTTAATCGAGGCTTTCTGTCCGGAGCAGATAGAACGAGCATATGACAGGTATAGTGACACTGGGGGAGATCAGTCATGAGTAGTGTGTCGAGTGAGAAAACAATGCCTGTCGTTACTGTTGGACTATTGTCAACGCTCAGCGTTACCCAAGCGTGTAAACACCCTCGTGGCCTACAAGCAGTGTCCGAGTCCCAATGAAGTCGTACTCGGTCTCTTCCTCGGACTTCACTGCCACCAACGGAGTCGTACACCCGGACTCGGCAGATGGTCTGTGGTTCTCGCTGAGAGATGTCGACCGAGTACACCTCGAATCCGTCTCGTTGTTCGTGTGTTTGTATAATCTACCGATTTCACTGATCTGGCCGTGAATATGAGGCGCCATGAGTTGGCGATACTGTGCTCGCATCAGGCAAACGAGAAATGTGCAGATCGCATCATCCAGGTCTTGGACGGAGATCGCTTTCGCAGGTTTAGTCTCCAGTCACATGGACTGGTCCTCTCGTCATACTTCAGAGAGTAGATTGGAGTGCTTTCTTTCAGATTGACACTTCATAGTAAACAAAATAGATGGTAGAAGGGCAAGTTGTCCTCACAATTCTCGCGGCAACTGCGCGATGAAGTCGCTTCGAAGTTAATATGGGATCCACGAACGGTTTAGGCTCACGTCCAGATAGCGCTTAGTCATCTTGGCGCAGTCGGCAATAGTCGCATTTGATTCTGCCGCTCCGCCAAAATTTCCATTCCATGAAATCAATCCCAAGACTCAACCCCACCAGAATCCGAAATTAAGAAACAAACAACCCCCACCATTCACGCATCGATTTCGTAATTGTTCGGGATTTCTACAGTATCAACAATCGCATTAGCAAGTCTACGTTTCTAAGACTCCAATTCACGCAATTCAGTCCATCAAACCGAAGATGGCGACCGTAGAAGACAAACCCCAGGATGCGCCGACAGCGTCGCAACCCGAGATCGCAGAATCCTCGCCCGCCGAGACAACCCCCGTCAAGCCCATCAACGCCCTGATTCTCGATGCCGGTCCGCTGATCAAGAACGACCCGCCCGTGAGCACTTTGCTCGCACAAGCCAACGAGCTCTACACCATCCCCTCAGTCGTCTCCGAGATCCGCGATGCCGCCACCCGGTCGCGCGTCGAGACGACTCTCCTGCCCTTCCTGAAGCTGCGCTCGCCTCGTCCTGCCAGTATCAAGTTCGTCACCGACTTCGCCCGTCGCACGGGTGATCTCGAGGTTCTCAGCAAGCCTGATATTCACCTTATGGCTCTGGCTTATGAGTTGGAGTGCGAACTGAACGGTGGCGACTGGCGCTTGAGAAACACACCCGGCCAGAAGGGTGTGAATGGAAAGTCGCCTGCGCAGATTGAGAAGGATAAGGCCGAGGCAGAGAACAAAACTGAGGGCGCCGAGGAGGCCAAGACAGAGGAAGCCAGCGCGGAACAGACAGAGAAGACCGAGGACGTAACAGAAGAGGCACCGGCGACAGAGACCGCAGAAGTCACAGAGGCGCTGGAGTCTCTCAGCCTAGAGAACTCCCCAGAGACTCCCGCAGAGGAGTCTACAACAAAGACAGAAGAAGCAGACAGCGCCTCGCCCCAAGAAGCTCAAGAAGAAGACGACGATGAAGACGGCTGGATCACACCGTCAAACCTGAAGCAACACCAAGCCAAAGACCAGCACATCCAACCCGATCAGCCCGCCCAGCGCGTCCTCAAAGTCGCCCTCCTGACTTCCGATTTCGCCATGCAGAACGTTCTCCTCCGTATCAACCTTAACCTCGTCTCGCCCGGTCTCGCCCGCATCACGCGCGTCAAGACCTGGGTGCTCCGCTGCCACGGCTGCTTCCAGATCACGCGCGACATGGGCAAGCAGTTCTGCCCGCGCTGCGGCCAGCCCACACTGACCCGCGTGAGTTGCTCGACGGACCAAGCCGGCAACTTCACGATCCACCTAAAGAAGAACTTCCAGTGGAACAACCGGGGCAACGTGTACAGCATCCCGAAGCCTGTGCACGGGACCTCGAACGGCAAGATGCGCGGGCCCGGCGGTGGCAAGAACGGCTGGGGTCGCGAGCTGATTTTCGCCGAGGATCAGAAGGAGTATGAGCGCAAGTCTACGGAGTTGCGCAAGTCGAAGCAGAGGGATCTTATGGATGAGGATTATCTCCCGGGGATCCTGACGGGCAATAGACAGACTGGACCCGGTAGGATACGGGTTGGTGCGGGACGGAATGTGAATTCGCGGAAGAGGGTTTAAGGGGGGAGTTTACTCTTTTGCTTCTAGTGTAGGTAATGGGATGTGATGAGGGAAAAAGTGATACCAGCGAGAGTTGTTTTACTAGTGTTTTTTTATTTGAATGGCTTTTCTTTACTTCGGTGACGGTCTTCAGGCTTAAACGCCATACATCATCTCCGTGATGTCGTTGCATCCCTTGTGAGATCTCCCCCAATGTACGAAATCGAACAGGGCATCGATCTCTCACATTATACCGAAAAAACTGGATTATTCTTTTCTTCTTAACCATTTTCCCCACACGCCATGAACGCCTGCCTTTTCACATTTCACTGTAAACTTGTGATATCCGTGTGATGTTGTTTTGGTTATTGGTTATTGGGAAAGTCCGAACAAAACGAACCGCAGCTGTCGGCAGCAGTGTCAATCCTCGTTGTTGTTTTGGTGCTCTGGGTATTTTTTTTTTCGTTGTAGTTCGTTCAAGCCGTCTCGGCGACCTTGTTCTCTGTACATTTGTTAGCCTGCCACTCCCTCTCACACGTTCCCCCTCTCTCACATTCCCTCATGTTCTGCTCCCTCACGATCCACCTGTAAATGAAAAGGGAATGGAAGGGAAACATACTCTGCTGCGTCAACAAGAGACCAAAGCGCTTCTTCAGCGTGACGCGCTGGCGCGAGTACTTGTCGTCGGGCGAGAAGCGCGCCGGGTGCGCCGACTTGGTGACGGTGCCGCTGAGGACCTTCTTGAGCGTGTAGACACGCCTGGTTTGGCTGTTAGCTTCTTTTCTTCCTTTCCTTGTCCTTTCACTCGTATCTCGTATCTCAGATCAGATTCCTTTCAGATCGATCTTTTCAGATCTCGATCTTGCGCAGAGAATCGAATCGAGCTGAGAACGAGGACTGGGGAGCGCAAGCTGGGGAATTGTACTGACTTTCCGTTCTCGTCGGGGATGTACATCAAATGCATCTTGGCGGTATTTCTTTCTTTCTCTTCTTTTTCAGATCGCTTCCTCTCAGTTCTTTCTCCTCTTGTCGTCGTGAGTTCGTCGTGGGTGGTTTTCGTCGTCACGGGTGTGGATATCGAAGCTTGGGCTTGGAGGGAATGGAAATTTATTTTCGGGATCTGGGTTTATCGGTAAGGATTTGCGCTGATTGGTCCCTGGCAGAGTGGTATTGTGGGGGCGATGCTGGGGTGGGTCGATGCCATGAGGTCGGGACAGTGCGAGGCCGTGTGCATTGGGGGGTTTGTACGGTGTGTTGTTGACGTGTGCTATGTGACTTCACCTGTTACACGATGTCGGTGTTATTTATTTCTTAACTTGAACTGATGGGATAGATTTCAGACTATAGACTGTCGGTTCATGTATTCGGATTCTTAATCTCTAGAGATGCACAACAAATCCTCTTCAAGCTCCGATTAGGTCCTTATTCTGATCCTTAACACTCGTCCAATGCCGTTGAATCGTGATATTCAGAGTCAGGAGTGAAAGCCTAGAGATCGTAACAGAAGTATACTTTTCAACATCTCATTAAACAGTCTTTACAGCCATGTTCGCGTATTTACCTCATCCCATCTACCCATTAATTACCCCAACCCATTACCAAGACCATTATCATCCATATATATTCTACACCTCTAAGCCGCAATCGATCTCTTCCGATGCTGACTCGGCGAGAGCTGACACACACTCAGATCTGAGTGCCGTCTTTTCTTAAACTCCCCCGTCCCCCTCCGTTTCTGGATCTCCTTCATCTCCTCCAGCTTGCCCTGGCTCAGATACACACTCGCCAGCGAATCCACCGCCTGCGCAGTCGGCGCGTAGTCTATTCCAAAATACTTCTCGTAGCCCTGTAGTGCCCGTTCATACATCTTCTCTGCCTCCTTCAGTTTGTTGGATTTCTGGTACACGGTGCCGAGATTGCTGAGTGCTTCGAGGGTCGATTCGTGGTCCGGACCTAGGGCCTTTTCGTAACCCTGAAGAGCACGTTGGTACATCTCTTCCGCCTGCTTGTCCTGGTTGCCATGGAGATACAGGTGGCCTAAATCGCTTACAGCTTCGAGCGTCGATTCGTGGTCCGGACCCAAAGCCTTCTCCCGACCTTGCAATGCCCGTTTAAACATCTCTTCGGCCTGCTTATCCTGATTCCCAGAGTACGCATACACGTGACCTAATTGGTGGACGATATTAAGACTCGATGCGTCGTCAGGCCCGCGTTCCCTTTCGTATCCCTGCAACGCCCTTTGATACATCCGCTCTGCTTCTTCCAGCTTCTCCAGACCCAGATATAAGGTACCGAAGTTGCGGACGGTTTCGAGAGTCGACAAGTCATCCGGTCCGGCGGCTTTCTCTTTGCCTAGAAGGGCTCGTTGATACATATCTTCTGCATCCTTCATCTTCCCTTGCCGTCTGTAGATATTGCCTAGGTTGTCTACCGCTCGTAGCGTTGAAGTGTGGTCGGGCCCAAATGTCTTTTCCAAGCCCCGTAGCTCAAAGTCGTACATCTCTTCCGCCTCCTGGAGTTTGTCCTGACATTCGTAGACAATGGCGAGACCACCAGCCGCGTCGAGCGTAGACTCATGATGAGGCCCTAACCCCTTTTCAAAGCCATGCAGTGCCCGTAAATACATTTCCTCCGCATCTTGGAACAGGCTTTGAGAACAGTATAACATGCCTAAATCCTTGGCCGCGTTGAGAGTCCTCTCGTCGTCAGGTCCGCATGCCTCCTCAAACCCCTCCAGCGCCCGTGTGTACATCTCCTCCGCCTGGTCATCTAGATCCCAGTGTAGGTAGACGTCGCCAAGCTGATGAACCGTGTGGAGAGTAGTGCGATGACTGGGCCCATACGCCTTCGTTTTAGCCTGGAGAACTCGCTGGTACATGGCCTCGGCGTCTTTCAGCCTGCTTTCTCTCTTGTATAGGGTGGCAAGACTCTCTGCTGCACTGAGAGTCATAAAATGGTCAGGTCCAAGGGTTCGCTCGCAGCCTTTCAGCGCCCACTCGTACAAATCTTCTGCGTCTTTGGGCTTATCCAGATACTCATAGACAATGCCTAGACCACCAGCCGCTTCGAGGGTGCACTCATGGTCATGTCCAAATGTCTTTTCATAGCCCTTCAAAGCCCTCTGGTACATCACTTCTGACTCGGTGAACCTCTCCTGGGAGCTGTATAAAATGGCCAGATAGTAAGCTGACTTGAGAGTCTCCTTATCGTCAGGCCCAAGCAGCTTCTCGCGACCCTCCAGTGCTTTTTGGAACATCTCCTCGGCTTTGTCGTCCTTGTCGCTTTCCAGGTATACCTGGCCTAATTCCTGGATCGCAGTGAGAGTCGAAGCGTGATCGCGCCCTAAAACTGTGTCGTAGCCCTTCACTACCCGCTGGTACATCTCCTCTGCCTGCTTTTCTTGGAGGCCGTGAGAGTATACCTTACCTAGCTCGTGTACTGTGCCGAGTGTTAAGAGGTCATCAGGTCCGAACACCTGTTCGCGGCCCTTGAGCACCCGCTCATACATATCTGCTGCCTCTTTCCACTGTTCTTCATCGGCGGACTTCTTGGCCAGTTGCTCAAGCGTATTGAGGGTTGGTAAGTATTGGAACAGGTGTGACTTATTGTCGTAGTAGCCCTGCAGCACCCGCTGGCACATTTCTTCCGCCTGTTTGACCTGATCTAGGCTGGCATACAGTCCAGCAAGGCTCTGGGCTGTCTCCAGAGCCAACTTCTCTGTGCCCTGGAGTACCAGGTCGTACAAATATGGTGCCTTTTCTGTCTTGCCAAGACTGACGTAGTATTTGGCTAGGCTGTTGAGTGCATTGAAAATCGACGGGTGACCGGGCCTGAGTGACCCGGTGCGTAGCCTAAGCACCCGCAGATATGCGTCTTCGGCCTCATTCTCCTTGCCTTGACCAGCATAGAGGTCAGCTAAGTGACTGAGTACCTCGAGGGTGAAGAGATGATCGGATCCGAAGGCCTTTTCATATGTCTGCAGCACCTGCTGACACACAAGCACCTTTTCTTCCCCGTCCATCCTGCCTCGTTTGCCGTATTCCGTATCCCGTGCGGATTGACTAAGCAAGTGGTGGGCAATGCGAAGGGGTCGAGGTGTGGTTGGGAATGAGGGGGGTTAGAATTTTACCAAGGACGAGCACGATAGTAGCTCCGGGCAAGAAGCGTAGTGTGCTCGTGGGCTGTAGTCTGTCATGGGGGTTCCATCGTAAATTGCCCGTGGTGGCCGCTGTTGCAGCTCCACTTATTCCAATGTTCTATTCTCGCCCTGACCGATGATAGGTAGGTCATATTCACCCGATTGCGGTAGTGGCATCCTTGCGCGTAATGCGTGCCGCGACAAGAATAAGCCGTAGGCGTCAAGAGATCGGGTGGCCTGATATACGGGTGGAAGACCAGTGGAAACGAGTGGGCATTAAAAACAAGCGTCTGATCGCCCCTTCACCGTTCAGGGGATGTCCACCAAGCGCCATGCAGGTGCAAAGACGAATCCGGCCATAGCTTGAGGTGAACCGAATGTTCCTTCACCGAAACATATGCAAGATTCTAAAATTGTGTTGCTCGCTGGTTTGTATCGTCTGTGGTGATCGTCTCCTCTGGTTTACACGTGGGAAGACGAGGTTAGTCATCACATCGCGTCGCCAAAACATGATTGGGCAGGGATGGGCCAGCTACATACTCGTAAGTTATTACGAAAGTATTACGTGATCACGTCGGGACTCGAATTCCGCACATTTGACAGAGTTATCCGTCGTAATCCGTATTCCGTACGTATCACAGTCCCTTTTTCTGTTACGGTTCATGTTACGGAATACGGGATACGAAACACGAAACACGAAACGCATCATCGTCACTTCAACTCAACACTGGAAGGTAATCGCAGACTTATATATGCAATCTAGAGAAGAGGATTATTCGTTGAATTCATATGTAATATGCAGCGGTTTGTGGTATCATGTCTTTAGTTGATTAACATGCTGGAAAAAAGGCGCGAGCAGACGACAAAGGGAAGAAAAGGAGGATTAGGGGGGTGAAGCCATCCTCCGTAATGCGAGTCCATATACATGAACAACAACTACAACAACAAAAGCAAGGAGACTGCAACAAGGCTTTATTTGCAAAGTTCCTGCCCCATAACTTTGCGCTGACGTCCCTAATTCAGTAGCGCCAAATCCCAAAGTGTTGGCTTCAGTCTATTCCGTAAACCCTTTTCGAGCCATCATGGGGTGCGCTGCCGGCACTCGCCAATCTAAGTGCATGAACGTCATGCCCATGGCGATATTTTATTTCCGTCTGTTAATTCCTTTTGTAAAAATTCGTATTATTCTCGAACCATTAATACTTCTGCGTTCGAGGCAATTATCTTGGTAGGGGTGGGAGTGCCTTGTCAAGCTCTTCACGGCTGACACGGGCTTTTGCGAGTTCAACGTAGCTCGTCTTGGGTGGCGTCGGAGGACCCCGTCCACCGATTCCGTGAGGACCCAGATCAGTAAATCCATCTGGCCTCTCCCGTAGCGATGGAGTTATAGGTCTCGGTTCTGTGTTGGTACTCTCGCCCCGACTCCGTCCGCCCAAAGACGCCGCTTCCGCGCTCTCTTCGACCACGGGTAGGACGGTGTGAGAGTTCGCTCTTGGCGATACAACATTGGCCGTGAGTTTCCTTTCGGCTCCATTGTCTTCTTTAGCACCATCTCTCTCCTTTGACATGCTCTTCTTGCCCGGAGTAGGCTCGGATGCCGCAGCACCTCTCATTCCAGACGGTAGAGGCGGTACCGGCGGCACTGACGTGGATTCCATGGCCATGCCAGCAGCCGCTCTATCGGCCTGGCTCCCAGCGACCTCATCTGGTGACATGCTAATTCCGGACATGAATTTAATGAATCGGTCACCGTACTGGTCGGGCGGCAACGCCGAGATCTTGGTGCGATCACTCGAGAGACCCTTCCAAAAGTGCTCAATCTTCTTTCTCATACCATACTACAGAACCAAAGTCAATAATCGTTCACAAACAAAGCATAAGCCCGGAATCAAAAATTGCATTGAAGAGACTTACGTGTGTCAAGCAGTCGATGACACCGAGGTAGTACACCTCTTCCCCAAGTGAATCGTCCTCCTGAGTTGCCCGGAGGCCCCCATCATCGTTGTAGAAGAGCCCACCCCGGCTATGACCTTCTTCTAATTCGTCAGGCATCCTGTCGGTCGTCTGGCGCATCGGTATCGGACGCTCTGCTTTAACCATCTGCCGCAGCTCCCTAGCCTTCCGCATGGTCTCAAGCTTGGATGGCGTGCGCATGAGGACCTGGTTAGGAGCATCGTCGCCTTGACCCGCGCCACCAGGGTTAAAGACCTGGAGAGTGTTATCACGCAAATTTTCCTCGTTCCCTTTCTGCAGATCATGGACACCAATCAGGAGAGAGTAATCCATGATTTTCAGTTTCTGCAGGAGTTTCACGTCGTTCTGCAACTGCTGGAGGAATAGTTGCCTCTTTTGAAGGCCCAATTCGAGATGCCGTTTCCGACGAAGCCAATTCAGATCCTTCAAAGTAGCCCGGGGATTCTTCTCCAAATCCTCCTCTCTGTAGTCTCTACCAATAGTAGAGCCCTTCAAATCGAAGGTGGTATGAATATCCCGGTGAGGAGGGAAGAGATTGTTCATCACGACGAAATGAATCTTCTTGCCGTACGGTATCTTGACTCGGTGCAGTCCGTAGAACTGGGATAGGAGGGTATTGGGGTTATCGACGACGTGGTTGTAGTAATCCTTCAAGATCTTGCGGAGGAACTTGTGCTCCGCGTGGTGGATGGTCTTGATGATGTACTTGTAATCTCGCGAGAAGTAGAAGAAACTACCACTCTTTCCCGGAGATCCAAGTTCGGATAAGATGTACTTCCCGGTGAGCGACATCAGATAATCGGCCGGATCCAACCTAAAGAGGGCACGAAGATGTCGGAAAACCCAGGGCGCGTAATCCTTGAACTTGAAATCATATTTTGCCGAAGGCACCAACTCGTTCCCGGCACTGTTTGAATTCAGTAAGAGAAAAACAGGGGATTTTCGGATGGATTTGACATACATATCAAACGTCGATTTCTGCTTAGCTTCGAAGTCTTCATCAGTCAGCTCCCGATCCAACTTTGCGTTGGTGCGGGAGACGGAAACACGAATGCCTGTCAACATGTTGTAGGCATTCGTCCAGTTGGCGTGGTTCTCATCGACCTTCGTTCCTACGAGGACGCGATCGTCGTCCTCCTCCTCGCGTCGCTTCTTCTTATTATTAGCGCGCTTTTGTCGATACGCTTCGGCCCATCGCATGGCGTCTTCGTCAGGTACAACCTCGTCCCGGTGAGACTCTTGTAGAGACCGTGTGCCACGTCTGGTAAGGGAACCTCGCCGCATCGAAGGGCCTGCTGGCGAGGGAGAGAAACGACCACTTGCGAAAGCCGTATCGCTGCTGTCCTTGCCTGCCCTCCCGGGCTGTGATTTCGGTACGTCTAGATTGTTCCGCTGCCGGGGCCCGCCAGATGTCGATGGTAGCGCAGGAGCGGAAGCGGAAGCAGGATTAGGGAGGCTGGCGGGTGACGAAAAGCGCTGTGGCTCAGCCGCCTGAGATCTGTCTTGCATACGGGCGAATGGTGCAGGTACCGAGGTACTCGTCTGGGCACTGGGTGCATATGCAGTGTCAAAGGAAGTGCGGGCTACCGACTCCGTGTAAGTAGGGTCGACTTGGAGACTGTCAGCGGCAGCAACCTTCTTGCTGTGGTTCTCGGCAATGGAGCGGGCCAGGGACGCTCTGATCGACTCAAAGGAGGCTTGACGGCGGTATGACTCGGAGGTGTTCTGTCGTGAGGGCGTCGGCCGCGAGTCGAATGTCACCCCTGCACCAAAGCTCGGCCCCACGCCGTTGGGCAAGTGGCCGTCGGATTTTCCATTGGGCTGCGAAGCCATGGTGGATGGGAACGGGCCGTCCTCTATCCGCGATCGTGTGTCGGAGCTCAGAGTGGAGAGGG
Source organism: Xylaria sp. L1 SY-2022 (assembly GCA_023079495.1). Taxonomy (NCBI): domain Eukaryota; kingdom Fungi; phylum Ascomycota; class Sordariomycetes; order Xylariales; family Xylariaceae; genus Xylaria; species Xylaria sp. L1 SY-2022. Next base: position 1,761,033 of record JALIDW010000009.1, read on the forward strand.
TTGAGGCGCTATCATCGAAGTTCTCCCGGGAGTGCTCAATTGGGGTGGGTAGTGGGTTCAGGGCGGGTCGGTCGTGGTCGTGGGGTTTGTTTACGAATTGATGATCTTGGTACTGGTGGTCGAGATGGACGATGCCAGCGTTAGGGGCATATATGGGAGAGTTCTCGTTGTTCATGAAGGAGGGCATCGTCGTTGTCTCGCTCCCGCTCGGTAGTGGCCTTGTTGCGTTGTCATCCGTGCTTGGGCAGCAAAAGGGGCGAGGAGAAGATTGACAAGATTGACGGGCAGCGAGCCAAGGGAAGCAACCGTGGTGGCTGTGCAGGGTAAGTCTTAAGATGATAGATTTTCTTTTCTTTTAGGTAAGCATGTAGATCTGCTATTGCCGCGTCCTCGGCTGGCACAGGGCGAGTCGGGCAGGGCAGGGCAGGGCAAACGAAACGCTGCTGTGCTGGTCCAGAAGATTAAGATCCTATATCGAAGATGCTGTCGCCCGTCGCTGGGAGGGCCGGGTATGTTTTGCTCTGGCGAGCTGCCAGTGCCAGTGCCAGTGCCGTGTTCTGTTCTGCTCTGTTGCGCTGCTACAGACCAGACCAGCTGCCCACGAGGGTGGTTGGGCTCAGATGGTCAAGCTGTGATTATGGGGAGGAACAAGCTAGGTAAAAGATAGGGGGAGCCGTCCTGGTGATGAGGGTGAGATTGAGAAGAGTCGCTCGGTGGGACCTGAGGAAGTTGGCACGGCTGCTAGTAGGCTGGACTTGCGTGAATAATAATGCATTGGATCGGCTAGGCCGCAGTAGTACCTCGTAGTACTTGGGCCGGTGGTGTTGGAAAACATGGGTCACGTAACGTATTGCGTGATTGACTTTTTAGGTGGTGTGGAGTACTCCATGTGGCAAAGCCCCACTTTTATGTCATATAAGACCAATTGGAGTCCCATCATCACCCTAATGAGGAACGGAAGAAAAACAACTAATTAATCGAAAAAGTACTCAATATAAGTCACTCACTTCTACTCTCAATTACTGTTGAACTATTACTCTCTCGGGAATTCCAAATACTCCATTCAATAGAGTAAAAAGAGCTCTATTCAATGGTGTAAAAAGATTTAAGTTTGACAATTAACGGAGAGCAGAATTCTCAGTCAAAGATAGGGTGATTTCAGTAGTACTTATCGACGAGTACTTAATTCACTCACTATTTTTCTCAAAAGTCACCTTCTTCTTTTATTAATTACGACTGCAATTATAATCTCTCACAAAATCTGAATATCTCATTAGAAACAGCAGATTCTACTCTATCTGTTGAACTAAAAATATTTTAGTTTGACAATATTCGGAAGCCAGAAACCTAGGTACGAAGTGCGACGGTTTTTTCCGACAATTAAGAGTCTCATAGCAGATTTTCCTACTGTTGAGCAGGAATCAATCGTCGCTATGGCTACTACGACCACTCTGCCTACCCAGAAGGCCTCATCATCCAAGACAGAGACTCCTTTCTTCGAGAAACCCTCTGACTTTGATGCATGGGATCACGAATTCCAGTCACAAGCTGATGAACTTGACTTATGGGAGTTCATTCAGCCTACTGATGACCGACAACCCTGGCCAGAGAAGCCCATTAAGCCAGATCGTCCAGACGAAGCTGGTGGCCCCGCATACGGAACACGACAACAAGCTGCTGATGCTACTCAATCTACTACTGAGCAGGGAGAGACGTTGAAATACTACACCATCGACTACAATGACTACGTTCAGAAGAAGCGAGACTACGATCTCCACAAGAAAAAATTACCAGACTACGAAAGCAAGTGGATGGTTGAAACCGTCAGCCTTCACTACCGACGCACTCTCTTTCAACCTGGAGAGAAGCTTGAAGCTCGCTACGATGCCATCAAACGAGTCGATGTGGTGTCCACAGCACGACTCAAGGAAGAGTCCAGCGAGTCATACGATGCCATCGTCAACAAGCAGCTCACTCGTCTACCAAGAGACATGACAGCTTGGGTTCAGAAGTGGGAAGAGGTGATTGACCTTGGTATTAGCCGAGGAGTCACTGAACTCAATGCCTCTCGCAAGCTTGTCAAGGGATTGGAGAAAGCACTTGGTCTGGTCTGCCGCGAATGGACAACTTCCGTCAGGATTACTTACGCCAAAGAGATCGACGACGATACTCTCACGCATACTGAGCTGGCTAATTTGTTACGAGACTACATTGCTTCCCGTCCTGATATCTTTGGAGCTCAACCCAAGAAGATCAAAGGAGCATTTCCCTCGTACAATAGTCAAGAAGACGATGAAGAGGAACTGAAGAATGAGAGGCTCATCACGACTGAGAAGAAGGCTTATGGCAAGAGGCCTCGAACCTCCTATGGAGCAGGCCCGATGTCCCAGAAGCAAAGAAACACCACCTCAGTATGTAAAGTGTGTGATGGTCCCGCAGTCTCGAGGACTGCTGGTATGTCTTCCCGAGAAGCGCAGTGGAGGGGTGGCGAGCACGTCCCTTCATTCAACGAGCGAGTGAAGGAAGCACTGAGAAGGACTCAGAGTTATCCAAAGAAGTCAACAGACTCGGTGGCTACAAGAGAGCGCAGAAGAAGCCGTCTTCTTCCAAGCCCGAGTTTTGACTGGCCGACAGGATGATAGGAAGTTGTTATATATCAGGTATAACAAATACACGTTCTTCCTTTAAGCCTTCTCAACCCGATTATCCTTTGAAAAATTCTGTCTTTCTTGATTCGGGAGGAACCATTCATATCTTCAACGAGCTCGTTCGTTTCAACAACTTTCGTCCAGCAACACAAGGGGACGTGGTTGTAGCGGGAGATTCACGAATCCCTATCATGGGATATGGTGAAGTGGATATCAACACACAAGGGCCAAAAGGGCCGGTTCTTATGCACCTCGTTGACGTTGCTTTTTGTCCTCAGTTTGCAACAAACATTGTGTCTCTTCAACAACTCATGAAAGATGGGTATTGGTGGGACATGAGACCAAAAACATCTGTTCTCAGACATCGACGCGATGAAAGTATTGTTTGCCGTCTTCAACGTCGTTTTGATCAGTTTGTTCTTGAGTATTTACCTCTTTCACTTACACGACAAGCCTTCTACACAAGAAGAAACCGATTCAACTCATACACAATTCAAAAGCCCAACCGAGCAGATGTCCATAAGTGGCATCTACGGCTCGGCCACGCTGGTCCCGAATCTATACGACATACTATGCAAGAATCTCAAGGAGTGATTCTTTCCAGGTCCCCGGACGCAGAGATAAAGATGACGGATTGCGATGCTTGTGCTCCAGCCAAGCTACGAAAGCAGATTCGCCGTACTCCACGAGAGCGTCCAGATAAACCAGGAGTCAGAATTGCCATTGACTTTCACGACTTTGAGAAGACAACTTACTCTGACAACTCTATGATGATAGCAGTTGACAGATACTCAGGGTATGTGTGGGATCACTACTTCAAAGACCGAAAGACCGAGAGCATGATAGAGGCTCTCACGAGGCTCATAAGACATATTCATAACCGCTATACCACTAAGGTTGAGGTTATTGAATGTGACAATGAGATCCTACAACACGAAACAGGATTAGAGACGATGAGAGAAGCTTTCCCGACACATGACATCTCATTTGAACCCTCGACTCCCAACACACAAGGACAGAACGGAGGGGCTGAAAGAATAGGGGGGTGTCATCGAGGACAAAGGTCGTGCTATGGCTTTAAGCTCGAATTTCCCGAAAAGCTATGGCTGAAGTCATGAAAGCTGCTGTCTACCTCTATAACCGAACACCTAAGCATATCATCAACTGGAAAACCCCATATGAGAGGTTTCACCGTTACATCATCTTGAGAGATGGCTCGATCGGATGCCGACAGCCATCAATAGCCCATTTGAAAGCATATGGGTGTAAGGCGTATGCCTTAACGTCAAAAGCTCAGCTCAAGCGGGATCGACTCGATAGATTCGACCCAAAAGCATGGATTGGATATTTAGTTGGGTATGACTCAACTAACATATACCGAATATGGAATCCATTGAATAATACCATTGTGTCAACAAGAGATGTGGTGTTTGACGAGAGTCGGTTTTTCTCGAGTACAGTTGATAAGGTTAAGCTCGATGCTTCGTAACTCACCTCCGAGACTCGTCGTCAACTCCTCACTCAACTTGATGCAGAAGAGCTTTCATGGAAAACTCTTAATACCTATCCAACTCTGGAACATGATAACACCGTCATGGAAGTGGATGCACACCAGAGTTTGAGAATAAGATTCTCACATTAGGGGGTGAAGAAGTGGACAAAGAGGATACACCTCACAAACAAGAGCTCGATCAACTCGAGACTTTGGTGGTTGATAATCCAACTCCTCCGCTTCCCCCGGACTCACAAAAGCCCTGTGAGCCTCTTCATACATACTTATCGAGCAGGCGGGTTCAGATTGCGACCTTTTGAATACCCAAAACGTCGAGCACATCTTACACACCGGGGATGATGTTTACTATGAGATTTCTCACACCGGATCTAACTCCGGACAATCTGAGCATGATTTCAATGGGATGCCTATTGATTTCTATACCAGAGTGCACCAAGGTAGCTGCTGGGAGGCCACGTTCCGTGCAGGACGCTCAAGCACTATTAAGGGCACGTTGGATGGTACGCCGGTCAATAAGGCTAAGTTAATGAAAATCATTAACAAGCCAGGCCGTCTGCATAGTAAACCCTCTGATGCAGAGGTTAATACCAAAGAAATTCGAACAGAGAAGTTCACTCCTCCATTAAAGACCGTGGAGCAACGTATACTGACAGGAGACAAAGTACATCGCAGAGATCTTCCTCCACCTCCATCCACACACGCTGAGCTCAAGAATCATCCACTCGGTGAAGGATTTCGTCAAGCAGAATTAGCTCACCTTGAAAGCCATAAAGAGATGGCTTCATGGACTGAGGTAGACATTACGACGACTCAAGGAAAGCTCACATTGGACTGTATGTGGGTTTACATATATAAGTTCAATAAGCACGGATACTTCATCAAGTGCAAAGCTCGACTCGTGGTGAGAGGAGATCAGCAACCGACAGGGAGGTTTAGAAGAAACCTACGCCTCAACCCCTGGCAGGACGTTCATTCCGAACCCTCATCGCTATAGCAGCCAGATTTGATCTTGAGTTGAAGCAATACGATGCCGTCAATGCATTTGTCAATGCGAAACTCGATAAGGAAATCTATATGAAGCTACCACGGGAGTACAGGAAGCCTGGGGTACGACTCCAGCTTCTAAAAGCTTTATATGGGTTGCGAGAGTCTCCACTCCTATGGCAGAAAGAATTGACGAGCACACTTAAGAAAATAGGCTTCAAACCCGTCCCTCACGAGCCGTGTTGCTACACCAAGGAAGGAGTACTGATCTTTCTCTATGTTGACGACATTGTGTTTGCTTATCCTTCACACAAGGAACGAGTGGCTTCTAAAGCTATTGAAGATCTACGATCTCATTATCAACTCACGGGAGGTGATGATCTTCAATGGTTTCTAGGAGTGGAAGTGATACGAGACCGTCGACAGAAGTTGATATGGCTTTCACAATCATCATACATTGAGAAAATCTCAAGATTAGCCGATTACAAGTCAACACCGAGCTTACCTATGAGCTCTCAAGAGCTTTTTCCTTACGAAGAACTTGCCTCTGCCAAGTCAATTCACTCCTATCAACGAAAGATTGGATCCATCCTTTATCGTTTGTTGTGGTTACTCGACCGGATGTAGCTTTCGCAGCCTCACGACTTGCACGCTTCAACCTCAATCCGAGTCCCGAGCACCACAAAGCAGCAGACAGAGTTCTTTCTTATCTTTCAAGAACTCAAGGGTATGGATTACAGTTCGGGGGTGGAGATGACTTCGTCACTGCGAGTGATGCTTCGTTTGCACGACAACACCTTGGATAGAAAAAAGCTCACAGCCCTACGTTATGAAGCTCTTTGGAGGAACGATAGGATGGAGAGCCAGTAGCAAGACACGATTACGACATCGACTACTGAGGCTGAACTACTCTCCATCTCTTAAGCAGCTAAAGAATCCCTCTTCGTCAGCCGACTTATACAAGAGTTAGGAGTAACTCTTGACAAAGAAAGAATACACCTACAATGCGACAACCAACAAACAATTGGTTTACTTCAGAAGGATATTGCTGTTCTCAAGACTAAGCTACGACACGTGGACATTCACAACCATTGGCTGAGACAAGCGATTCAGAGAAATACCATCGTGGTAGAGTACACTCCCACGATCGACATGATTGCTGATGGGCTTAACGAAAGTCCTCCCTTCCAACAAGCATGATGTGTTCATGAGACAACTTGGTCTCATGGATATATCAGATAAGCTGTCAGAAAGAAGAGTCAAAGAACTCAGCATTGAAGAAATTAGAAACATGGAAAACACACTCCTTGGAAGAGAATCCCTTATTTGGAGTCCAAAAGTTTGAGAACCACCAGCCAAAATGAGAAGGGGAGATGTAGTAGTAGTATCTTGCATACTATTTGCGAACTTCCAGTGATCAAGCTTGGTGAATAAGAAGATAAAGTGTTCAGAATCACCCATCTTATGGCTAATTCTGAGGGGGTGTGTTGGAAAACATGGGTCACGTAACGTATTGCGTGATTGACTTTTTAGGTGGTGTGGAGTACTCCATGTGGCAAAGCCCCACTTTTATGTCATATAAGACCAATTGGAGTCCCATCATCACCCTAATGAGGAACGGAAGAAAAACAACTAATTAATCGAAAAAGTACTCGATATAAGTCACTCACTTCTACTCTCAATTACTTGTTGAACTATTACTCTCTCGGGAATTCCAAATACTCCATTCAATAGAGTAAAAAGAGCTCTATTCAATGGTGTAAAAAGATTTAAGTTTGACAATTAACGGAGAGCAGAATTCTCAGTCAAAGATAGGGTGATTTCAGTAGTACTTATCGACGAGTACTTAATTCACTCACTATTTTTCTCAAAAGTCACCTTCTTCTTTTATTAATTACGACTGCAATTATAATCTCTCACAAAATCTGAATATCTCATTAGAAACAGCAGATTCTACTCTATCTGTTGAACTAAAAATATTTTAGTTTGACAATATTCGGAAGCCAGAAACCTAGGTACGAAGTGCGACGGTTTTTTCCGACAGGTGGGGCCCGTATTGCTGAAATTGAGATTGCCTGTGGAATAGGTACCACATGGCAGTCCAGCGGCAGGCTACAGGCGGTTCCGGCGGTCCAGAGGCAACTGAAGGCGGGCCACGAGAGATGCCACATGCGTACCGCGATGTATCTCCACGTACCTATAAAGTAGAGCCGCCATTCGTCCCAATCTCCGGCTAGCCACACTACGAAGTCCACTAAACGGCACTACTGCACGCACTTGCACGTACTTGCCTTAGCGCGATACTGTAAATCTGAACATCTCAGCGGTTTTATGCAGAATTCCCAAGACACGACGGCCTGTCCTGAAACGTCTCTTTATGTATTCCGTACGCAATACGGAAAACACATGCGCACAACACAGTCAGTTCCGAATCACTCGTGGAAGACATGAAAAACTTGGTTCCGGCTCGGGTTCCCCACACACTGCCGGCACTTCGTACATACAAACAGTCCCAAGAATGTATGTAGTGGAGGTATTCCGTCGTGCAGCTACAGTGTGCGCCGGCAAGACGATGCACAGTGATGTCTGGTTAGAGGATCGCTAGGGCGTTTAAGCTTACTGGGTTGAACAGTAATTAGGTAGCAACTTACCCGCTAAGAAAATACAGTTTTAGCCGTCAAGCACACGGCCCGCGTACCATTTATAGCCGTCTGTCAACAACGAGAAATCGAAGCGTGTATTCCGAATTCACTTTATATTCCGTATACAAATGTGTGCAGCCTTGAGAGCTGAACTGCATTCCATGTTCCAAAACTCCCAATCACCAGATGCCAAGTCCTAGCCATGTCTGCGAATTACAGATTATGCCGCATATCCGAACACCAGGTGAGTCTCGTCCATGACCTGGCACGAGCCACACCGTACTGTGCGTGTCCTATCTACACGGTACGAGGGAATAGGGAATCAATCCACAGGGATCTGGAATATGTACCGTTCAATGACCTGTCCCGTGGGCATCCCCTATCGTTCCAGCTAATCCGCAACGGGTTTCACGAATACAAATAGTAGAAAATGTGATCAATTCGGGTTCTGGTTGAACAAAAGAGGAATTGGCGAGAACACAAGGAGCCGTTGGTAACTCCAGGTCACCTTCTTCGTACTCGTTGTCTTGTCCTTCTCATTTATACGGAATCCCAAGAGTGGCATGTACCGTGGGACAGTGTGCTCGGTACGTTGTCGTACGGAATATGGAATTCCTACCGTAAAGTGGCTGGCCGCGTTGGGCTTAGCGCCAGGTATAAAGGGACTAGCTCCACTCCCGTACATTAGCGGCGTGTACCTACATTAACTCGTCGGGTAACTGGAATGTACTTCCTACCCGCGGTCACAACACCTTCCCTTTCGAACCTCCTTCAATATTCACCTACCCAATCCATACACGACCTTCTTATCCCAGTTATAAGACGCGGGCTGCCTCCCGTTTCTTACCGGCTGGCCGGACGTACGGGAGGTTCTTGCTACTGTTCATGTAAACAGCCGGCCAGTTCCTGACGACGAAAAGCCGAATCCCACCCACCGTCTGACAGTCCCGTAAAAATGATAGGAGGTTCAGTCAGTTCCCACATCCATTAACGACAACACCCCCGTTCTATATATTCCCTATATTTATCTACCTACCTCCCTCGGGCTGCTCACGCGCCAGCACCGACCATGATGATACGCGCGTAGTAATCTTCTAGATTCTCTATTTTAAATGCCAGAAATCTTCCGGAACTCATAGTGTGGAAATTGATCCGCCCAAGATATACGGAATATGGACATCCAGGCACCCATATAACAGAAAAGGCGAGATCGAGCGGACAAAGCTCTTTTATAGTCAGCGTTCAGACAATAAGTATTAATAGAAGAATTGTAAGTTAAAATTTGCAATTGGGAAAAAAGTCGATCGTCTTATTGCTGCCAGGTATTGGCCTAAGAGAGAATCCTTAACCGTCTGCAGACAACCTGGTTAGAACGCGTTGAGATGAGACTAGGGACAGCTTTGACGCGAGACGTTTTTTTTTTTCGCTCTTTTCTTTTTCCTTCGATAAATCTCTGACGAACACTAAAAGAAAATTCCGGTCCGGTGATCCTTCTTCTTCCTGAGACGAGAAAAAGAGGAAGCAAAAAAAGTCTTCTCTCGGGGTTGCTAATAATAGCGCTATCTATCCGTATTTCGCCCGAGGTAATAAATTAAGTCGTGTCCGAGGGAGGTATTTGTTTGTACTTCACTTACACATGGACTTTCTTCTTTCTAGGACTCGGATCTCATGGTGCTTACGAAGGGGAGGGGATATATCCATAGGTATTCCGGTGGTTTGCTGATGCTTTACGACTTCACTTACACTTGATGGTTCTCAAGACAACTGGATGGATCCTCAGTTACGAAACAGGATCACCGAAACTTGAAACGATGAGATCCTCCTTCTACAAACTAGGTCTCATCCCAACGGCGCCAAAGCAACAAGCCGGATGTCCAAAGCTGGCAGGTGTCAGAGATCCCGGCAACTTGAGAAGCGTCATTGGATCGGCATTCCATCCGTCACTGATTCATGAAGAGGGACTCATCTTTTGTTATTCGGGCCTCTTACCTACAGAGTGTTCAGGATAAACGATGGAGACACCACGAGAGCATTTCCGGGGCAGCCGGCTCATTCTCTAAATCATATCCCGTTCAGCCTGTTATGCTGTAACTCATATACAAACAACTAACACTTACAGATTATTGGTACATAACGGTGATGAATGTGGGAGGCAAGGGATGGGAATCGCCGAATTCCCCATGTCTTGGCTCACAACTTCCGGATTGTGGGGGACTCACCCCCCTCAATGACACGCTGGAGTTCATTGGATAAGAGTCCTACTCAGTCATCGTCATTCGATTCGCCATGTCTCTCATTGGCAGCGGCAGGCTGAATCACCTGATATGGGTGCTAAATGGCAGCACCAGACAGGACATTCTTGGGGCTCGTTGGCTCTTTTTGCATCCTCATACTGGCTGCAAGTATGCCGGCTCTGAATGCCCGACGCTGTGAAATCATCAAACGGCTGGCCCGGATCTACGGCATAGAGCATGACTTTGCGACTTTGTGAAGAACGGGTATTGGTCCGAATAAGAACGGCATCCACGTTACTTACGCGGGGAAATGTGTTTCGAGGCTGTAAACGATCGCGGCGCTGAATGCACACATGTCAGCTACGATAGGCGAAAGGCTTAGCTGGCAGTGCTCTGTCTCAGCCTGGGGGGCTGAAGCGCAGGGTATCCCCGATACGTTGGGAATACTCTGTTGGAATTTGTCATGTCGCGTCACGGCTGATGTGCTGACACGTTGATGGTATGTATCATCTGGGTCCGCGGAGCAGGTAAGTTGTCTAGACGAGGGTACTTTTGCTCTTGAGTCTTCATACAAACACGCAATGTGTAACTAGTGAATCCACGAAATCATCCGCAATCCACATGAACAGTATTATCGCTTGTGAAGTCACTGTCACACCCCTGATTCTCTAGGACATTTCTGAATAGGGATAATCGACTGATGACTGGCTGATGTTGTATGCGATAGCATCAGCGCAGCTGGTTGGTGGTAGATATTCACCACCAAATGAGAGGGTTCTTGTGATAGGAGTACCGTGATAGCACAATCACACGCGGTCCCGCAGATTGTAGAAAGTTGATATCTTCGCAAAAGCTGCGAAGGAAACTCGATTCGTCCCTGAGGGATAGACACATGACATTTATAGTCCAGGCGACTACGTTCCGGCAGTCAACCCGAGTCGAGGATGGCTAATGTTTGCGAGGAAGGTGATTCAGAGACGGCCTACATCACGTGTGATGCTGTAAAGTCTTGCCCCTTATCTCAGTCCCCGTCTCAACTAGCCTGTCGTCAGAGTAGTGATTTGTATGACCCCTATTTGCTTTTCTTTAACCCAACCAAAAACTCCATCCCATGCGTTTTGACAACAATATACATACAATCATCTTATGGTACAACCACCATCCTCTTACGACATAGACACCGTACCAAATATACCGCCATCGTAACAGCGTCCCGTCATCAATAATCGATTACGTGAGTATTACCGAGCAGCGGGAGCACTCGGACTGCCCTGCATAGAAACCTGCGTCGCGCCCTCTTTCTGTAGTCTCTCAAGCGTCATCTTCTTCTGGTGCTCGGCAACGCGGTACTTCTTAAAGTATGTAACCTATTCGGCGACAAACAAACATCAGCATCACCCCAATATGACAAGTGAACGCGGGGCAAGAGAGAAGAAACCCACCCAAGCAGCAGCGCAGTTGTCCGCAAACGCCTTGTCCTCAGACGCGCAGTGCTTGCTCGCCGCCTTCTTGCCGTCGGCGCTCAGCGAGTCAATGACCTCGTGCTTGTCGAGGCACTTGTAGAAGTTGTCGCGCGCCTCCCAGCACTGCTTGCGCTCGCTGCGATCGGGCGCGCGGGCTCCCGTGCGCACCTCTTCCTTGCGCTTGTTGTCCTGCGACGAAAAGAGGTCGAAGACGCCCATTGTGACTGGTACTACTGTGCTGTAGTTCCTTGCGATGCGGGGTAGGTAGGTAGGTAGGTAGATCTCCGAAGTGTGTGATTGAGAGACGATGTCGTGCGCGTCGATCCGATAAGGCCGGAAGGGTATCGATCGAGCTGCTTGTGTCAAGAGAGCTTCAGATGGAGACGTCTAGCAGCTAGGTATGCAGGTAAGCGTGCATGAGAAAGATAGCTTGATAGAGGCATATTTTGTGCCCATTTGTGCCACTTTTATGCAGACTATTCAATAATCCGAGCCTCACTTTCCCATCTTTTGAGTCCGGGGCCGCGACGCTAGACTGCCTACGGCTAGACCGATCCGCCGTCGATCCAAGCCGTCCCGTCAAATCGTCAAGTCAACGTTGCGACTCCTTTCCCTGCCTGCTTTGATTTCACACCTGGGAATTCTGTATGGGACCTTTAATGGTACGGAATATGCGTGCCGGTACTATTCGTTGGCACCATACTATCGGATACAGCGCGAATCACCGAACGGTTCAAGAAGAAACATTTCCAAGAGCCAAGAACGCTTATTAAATTTTTGTTTACCCCTGGGGAGCACGAGAGAAGAGAGCAAGAGAGAGAGGGAGATCGTCGCATGTGAACGTGAACGAGAACGAAAACGAAACGAAGAACGACATGATCATCTTATAGGCGCTCGAAGTTCAAGAGAAACAACATCCAACTAGCTAACGCCTCACGCTTCCCGTATCAACTCGATGCCCTCCTTTCGCACATAACACTTACACGACACTTATCTTACACATTCTTGAAGGTTTAAAGTCTTCAATCGAAATACCCCAAAATGCCGAGACGGAGACGTCCGCCACGGTCCGGCGCCATCGCCGAGCTGCCGCCCCTGCGCATCCTGAGCCAAATCGCAGCCCTGCAGGCCATCTACTACACCGTCGCGCTCGTGCTCATGCTCTTCACATCGCTGGTTATGGGCTTGCCGTTCAACCTCGACCTGATCTTCGGCTGGGCCAGCTTGCGCGGCGACAACACGCAGGGCTGGCTGATCGGCTTTGTATGGCTATGTTGCGCTGGCGCCATGTGCGTTTGCCCCTATTACCTCCCTCCCTATCCACTTACATACCTCATACTGACGGATAAAACAGAGTGGTCGCATTAGTCGTCCTGATATCCCGCTCGAAACTCGTCCTTGATTTCGCGCTCACCCTCCACTTAATACACCTCATCGTCGTCTTCTTATATACCGGGTTTATGCCGCGCACTGTTGCCTGGTGGGTCACTATGTTCGCGTCCGGCGTCATCACCGTTGTCGGCGGAACCTACGGCTGTCGCTTGCGCGAACTGCGCCCGATAACGTTTGGCGGGGGCGCGCGAAACACGAATAACGCTGAAAGAGGGGGCGGTGGTAGTGCAGACGGCGGTGACGACGAAGAGACGGGATTCACCCGCGGTCGCGGGAGGGGGAGGAGCCGTGATGACGGGTCAGGGGAGTACGAGATGGTTGGTATGAAGGGCGAGTCGTGACACGCGGACTCCCCTCCATGAGCGTCCTATAGAAAGAAGGAAAAACAGCACAGAAACTTTTTTGCATTGCATGGCGTTATTGGGCTTGTACAATTATGGGTTTCATTGGGAAAAAAACCTGCATTCGGGTAAAGAGATATTTAATACAGGTTGGCAGACGACGACTCTGCTCTGCTCTGGCTCGAGGACTGGGACCCTCGTTTTCATAGTTCCACAGGGCTTGAATGAATAGAGCGGACTGGCTGTACGAACTCATGCGGGTTCGAGGATTCGAGGCTGGTGCATTAGGGTGATCGCAGTATGACATGTTTGCGGATAGCAAAGCGGGCACACCAGCCCCCTTTTCGCCCCCCCCCCCCCCCCCTTCGTTCACGGTGAAGGGGTGTAAGACGAACCAATGCCGCCTTTAAAAAAGCGAGCGTTGTGAGGAAGCAAGTTACATGCGAAACTACATATGGCATACTCCATAGGTCATGGATAGGGGTCGTCCCTCACGATGCCATGGCAGACTTTTGTGTGAATCCATCCACGTTGAGATTTTGAGCTCACTATTCAAGTTCCTAACATCAGGATGAGGTCTGTCGAGCCCATACAACCCCCGTGGGAAACCGCAGGATCTAAGCCCAGACGAGAGCATCTCACAGGTCTTCAACTCCGCCCCGTCGGATCGGATAACATGACAAACAAGCTCACCCGCCAGCAAGCATAACGATAGCAAACCGTCAGACTCACAAACACACGCAGTTATCGTGAACGCATCAGTGTAAAATTTCTGTAGCAGTAATGAGATACAAATACGCAATGTGGACTCACTTCGAACTCGACTCGATTCGAGGGATCTGAATTTCTCACCATCTTCTTCCCCTAACCACACCCGAGCTCATCCCCAACCATCATCATGAAGCCCACCATCCCCCTCCTCTGGACCCTCATCCAGACCACCACCACCTCCCCAACACCCCTAGATCCGACTCCAGACCTAAACCCCTGCACCGGCGCCGGCGCCCTCCTAAACCACCCCTACACCTCCACCTCCTGCCCCTCAAAGCTCTCCCTGCTCCCCGACGGAACCTGCAACTACACCCTCCCGGGTTCCTATCAAGAAGGCTGCTACTTCTTCTGCCAAATCCGCACCTCCTTCCACCTCATGCAAGAAATCCCCATCCCAGGTACCTTCTGTCGCGGTCCAAAACCCTGTTCAATCCCCAACGACAAGACCATGAGCGTCTCCCTCTGGAGCGGGGATGACGCCGTCAAAAATGCGCTCACGGAGGGCGTCTCGGGCGGGTTTGAGGCGCGACGGGATATTGCCGTGGGACCCGCGACGTTTGTCTTGGGCGAGGGGGAGTGTGGGTATTTTACTTGGTTGGGGACTCGGAAGACGGTTTGGTATTTCTCCCTCCGTATTTCTCCTTGTATACCCCTTTCCCCTGTCACATCCAGATCCATCCTCAACCAAGAAGACAAGAAAGAGGAGAAACTAATACCCCCCAGCGGCTCCCTAACAGAAGCCTACCGCGACACCGACGAAAAAAGTCTGCCGCGCCCCCACCAAAACAACAGCAAACTACTGCGCCGACGACGTCTGGATCGGCCCGGACGCAAACGAAGCAGGGTGTTTCGGACAAACCGTATTCGTGCGAGTAGACTGCGGCACGCGCCTACCGCTCCCCCTAGAGAAACAAGACGAGAGACTAAGAGAAGACGGCGTCGCCATGCCCGTCGAGCAACTCGATACCGTTTTACAAAGTTGGGGTACATTCCCATTTCATTTCTTTCCTTCTCCCCTTTACCCTATCCATATTCCTTTACCCTATCCATGTCCCCCCCCCCCCGATCCTGTATGCAGACTAACAACAACGCCCCAGTCGACACGGACTGCAAACTCTGGAACCACGTCCTCTGGTACGACTGGCGCCTCAAAGGCCGGGGTCTCAAAGATGACCGGCTCGGCCCTTACGGGAAGAACCTTCTGCAGAACATGCGAGATCGATACTCTGCCGTGACACGTTGGACGTTCGAGTATACGCCAAACGATGCCGAGTACGACTGGGTGGCAACGGGAGGTATCGATTCGATTGATTGGGCCGTTCCCGGGTGGGCGTTGTTGGATATGGGAGCGAATCAAGCGGATGGTTGTTAATGGGGTTTGACTTGGTTGTTTGTTGGGCTGGTTAGGGAATAGAGTCATGAGTTCGAATGTTTGATTTGGGTAAGCATATCTCTTGAATTCTGTATACTTATGATGCTACGAGAATTTTTTACGGTTATGAGCTCAAGGTAGTCAAGCAACATGCTCGACGTGACATTGACACTAAGGCTATTAACAATCTAATACCGCGTGGGAACTATGATTTCTGAAAACCCGCCATCGTCTTCAACAAACAATGCCAGTCTCAGCACCAGCGTGAGCTAGTTGTCCCACATCCCCCTTGTACGTCTCCCGAAGTCGAGACCGATCAAACTATCGCCAAGGGTTTGCACTTCAAGTCATGGTCACACCATTCTAGGAGCGAGCAAGTGGGGAGACAAAACGGTTTCGAGTACTCAGGTTCATCCTGGTATATCGACCAGGTGTCAGGGTGACATGGTACCGAGGCAAACAGGTCTATATAGGAGCGGGATGTAGTGCAGCATCATGCTGACCGCTTAATCTTCTGAAGGGACATGCTTCTGAGCTGGCTTGCTTGTCTCTGCTCCCGATCGTATGTGAATTGGCTCGCTCACGAACTTTACAACGGAGGGCCGCCTTTTGGTAGGCATCTCGTCGGGTGGATCTTGCCCAATTTTGCCTCTAACAAATAGACTATCCCGTAATTCCATGGTCTTATTTTTCTGTAGTGTTTGTTTCAATGGCGAAGTGCCTGTCACACCACTTAATGCTGCGGGTGCAGAGTTGCTGTGAGTCGGAGGCACATGTGCCACGCGTGATACCGAGGCAAGACAAGACTTTTGGTCTGGTTCATCATCTGAAGATGCAGACGGACGGGTGGACAGCGTTCGTAGTAAGATAAAGTCAGTTTTTTTAGAGCCAACATCCAACGTATTGTCCTGGAGAGGGTCGCTGGATGTACAGACATGTCGACTTGAGGTTGCATGTCCATCAGCAGGCTGTGCAGATTCGTTGATTTCTGCAGGAGTCGTCACTTCTGAGAGGCGACTTTGCTGTCCTCGGTGTTCCCGACCTTTTCTTCGTGGCGCTCTCAAAACCAGACTCTGCATCATCCTCGTAGAAAGGGACGGAGATGGAGACTGGTTGTCTGGGTCACCCGGGGAATGATTTACGACAGACGAGCTGCTGTCACTCTGTGGGCTGCCTGTGCCATTGGAATTGCGAGCCAATTCTGATAGTATGGTAGATGTCCTGGGAATACCCCCTTCATTGCCAAAATTCTCCAGCTCCTCTGTAGCGGTCATCAAGCCGGATGCTGGCAATAGATCAATGGGGTAGCCTGTGGACTGCATTGGCGTAGCTACTGATTCTGGCGTATTGAAAATCGGAGACTCCTCACCAGACGAAGGCCAGATATCATTTGAGTTGCGGGATCGATACCGGCGCTCTTTGCCGTCTGGCGGCGGTGGAAATTCCGGTCTCATAGTGTGCATCGACGAAGTTCTACGACGATGAAGCCTGTCGCGTAGCGAATGAATTTGTTTCGAAAGTCTCTCTGCCACACGGATGCGATGGCGATGGCGATTTTTATCGAATTGGGCGTAATTCGGTGGCTTCAATCCGCCATCTCTTCCTGACTATAAAAACATCAGCTTTCTTCGTACAAATTGTCTATATAGTAGCACATAGTGATGAAGCCATACCAATACACCAGGCGGAAGACCGGAAAGAGATCGTCTGTAAAATTCAGGGCATGATTTACGGGTGCCATCTTGGTCTTCGTCTAGTTCGGGCTCGAGCTCCTCGACTGTCAGATGCTCTGCCATCGCCATGATGGTTTGCGAATTCAGTGGCTGTATTTGAGCTGACCGGTCGGCATCAGAGGTTTCGGACACATCGTGTCTCCTTCGAGGCTTCCTCTTTTCCCAGTCTAGTGCACCTGAATTGTGAGGTTCCCTTCGGCTAGACTCCAGTGGTAGACAGTTGTTTAGCGTTGATGATCCCAATGGCGCGTTAGAAGAGTCAGACGGGATCCGGATGGGTGTAGTTCCGCTGGGAGAACTACGCGGTCCATCCAACCCGGAACTAAGGTGAGTCTGTCTGTGGTCTTTAGGAGTAGTATGAAGACCGGACCATCGAATAAGCCTCCATTGCAACTCGACAATAGTGGGCGGAGTTGGGCCAGTCGCTTTCAACTGGATGTCTGATGTGTCGAATCGCTCGATCTGTTCCGCCTGCTCCTTTGGGTCAACAGGCCCTTTAGATCGCCAGGTCGACAACACGAAATGGCGACGGTGAGGTCCTTGCTGCCAAGACGTTTCAAACTGTTCCAAGTCTAGTTGGAACGGACTGATCGAGGACCTTTCATCGGCACTTTGGGACGTTCCATCAGCGCGATGACGGGAGGGTGAGGAGCGAATAGGCTCCAATACAGGTGCCTTGGGAGTCTGCACAGTCGAAACGAAATGTTCGTCTTCGGAATGTCGACTGTTCTCTTTCTGTCTTTCACTTATGCATGAGAGTCGATAGCCTGCCGGTCGATGCTGATCCGCGACGTTCTTGAGGTCACCGTCGTTTCCCACGAGCCTCAACCTCGGGGTGATCTTGGCTGAAGAGGCCGTAGGATCTTCGTGACCTAGATGATGATACATGGCGACGACTTCATAGCCCCTGAGTCGAATCACGGTTCAGTTCGGCCAGATTGGAGGAATGCAACCGGCCGATATGAAACAAAGGAGAGTGTATTGACGGAAGACGGCGTCAAAATGCTTTGCAATAACTGCTATAGGTTATATCAGATAGGCGTAGGTACGCATATGGGGAGCAGAGACGAGTTGATGAGGACGAGCTTCCAGAAGAATATCTAGTGAGGGCGGAGGGGGAATGATGAAGAATGAATCTATCAGTGAGTTTGAAGCATCATCAGATGGTTCGACCAGCTGAATATATCGCTCTGGAGCTCATGGTCTGAGACACAATTCGCGCCTTCTCTTATATGGAGGATTGAGTGACGGTCAGCATCTCGCCTTCCTCCATAGCAGGAGTTCTTTCACCTAAAATGAGTTTTTCACCGAAGAAAAGTCGTCATCGTCCTCAAGCGTCGCAGGCGCGATGAATCCAAGGGAGTCCCTTACACCCGGCTCTCCTTCTTGCCTCGAAATACTTCCATACTCATCTGCTGTTCATCGATTGATCTCATATCAGACTGAGCCATTCTTGAGGGCCTTCGTTCCGGGTTGGTGTTCATCCGGCCACATTTCAATTCATTCACGTACCTCACTCCATCTCATATTTTCTCTTGCTGTCCATTATTTCGAGCATCTTGATAAGTGGACATTATTAGTGTCTGATCTGAGTTCATTCTTTTGTTTTCCGTAAAATACGGTGAATTGATTAACGAGTTGAAACTTCGGGGCCATCTTCGAATGTGTGAGATTTGGCTTTCCGTTTCTCGGGTGACTCGTACAGTGTTTTATTGGACTATAAACTGTCCAAAATACACTGTACATCACCCATTGTCGTGTGTAATCCGTGTTCATCCGATTCTTTCTTCATGTTAACAGCTTCAACTTTCAACTTCCCAGTTTACTTGACTACTTGAATTGAGTGAATACACTAATTGCACTCTTTCAGATCTGCCAGTTAAATTAGGGCTCAACTTTTTGTTGGCCTGCTTCAATATCATACACAAAGACTTGAATGTGAGCGGCAATGGCATATGAGCTCCGATGCGCGGTTATGTGGAGTTGGAGATGATTAATTCCGCCCTTCTTTCTTGTCGACTTGCCATTAACCTCGGTATCTTGTCCGACGGCTTTCATTGACGCGCACCGGCACGATTATATGACCACCTCCGATCCTATCTTTTTCACCATTTACCCGCTTTGCCTCCTCTAATTGAATTCATTCCCACCATGTTTCGGCCTTTAGTACCGCGACTTCAGCGGGCCGGGCTATCACAGGCCACTCGATTGGAGCTCAAACAACAGCGACTCACCCAGCACCCGAGAAGCTATGCTTCGTCTTCCGGATCCGCGCCAGTGTTCAACTGGCAAGACCCCTTGGGAAGCAAAGGTCTACTTACTGAAGAAGAGTTGGCCATAGCAGAGACCGCAGAACGGTATTGCCAAGAACGATTGCAGCCGCGAGTTCTACGTAAGTGAGCTTCTGAGCTTATACCATTTGGCCCAGATCCGGCAGGCAAAGACATTCGCTGATTCTTCATTACTCGCTCCAAACAGAGGCCTACCGTGACGAGAACTACGATCGACAGATCCTCTCAGAAATGGGCGAACTGGGTCTTCTGGGCGCAAGTCTGCAGGGTTACGGCTGTGCTGGCGCATCCACCGTAGCATCTGGTTTAATAACACGGGCGGTGGAACGTGTAGACAGTGGCTATCGCTCCGGAATGTCTGTTCAGTCGTCGTTGGTCATGGGCGGCATCTACGAGTTCGGAACTACAGAGCAGAAGGACAAGTTCCTGGAGCCTTTGGCGCGTGGAAAGCTTGTAGGCGCCTTTGGTCTAACGGAGCCCAATCACGGAAGTGATCCCGGATCCATGGAGACAACGGCACGCCCACACCCTACTAGGAACGGATATTACCTCCTTAGCGGTGCCAAGACGTGGATAACGAATTCCCCCATCGCCGATGTCTTGATGGTTTGGGCTAAGCTGGCCGAGACGGGCAAGATCCGCGGCTTCTTGGTTGAACGCAAGGACTGCCCGCCCGGAACTCTGGAGACGCCTGCAATCAAGAACAAGAACGGGCTGCGCGCGAGTATCACTGGTATGATCCAGTTGGATGACTGCCCAGTCCCGGCTGCCAATATGTTCCCCGATGTGGAAGGTCTGCGCGGGCCCTTTTCGTGCCTCAACAGCGCACGATATGGCATTTCGCTGGGTGTGATGGGTGCACTAGAAGATTGTATCTCCCGGGCGAGGACATATGCTCTTGAGCGCCGACAGTTCAAGAACAACCCCCTTGCTAAGTACCAACTGGTGCAAAAGAAGCTAGCCGATGCTGTCACTGACGCTGCATATGGTGTCCTGGCCTCCATACAGGTTGGCCGTCTGAAGGACGAGGGTAAAGCCACGCCCGATATGATCAGCATGATTAAGAGACAGAATTGTGATCGCGCTTTGCACCACGCTCGGGTCTTGCAGGAGATATTTGGCGGTAATGCTGTCAGTGACGAGTACGGTATTGGCAGACACGTAGCCAATTTGTTCGTCACGCAGACATACGAGGGCCAGAGCGACATTCATAGTATGTCTACATCATATTTCTGCTCTTAGAAGACGATCTCGATGCTAACAACACTCTTTAGGTCTCATACTCGGACGTGCCATTACGGGTATCCAAGCCTTTGCATGATAGCAGCCACGGATTCTGCCTTGCATAGCCTTGGAAGACAGGTGAAAGCGGTGGAGGTGGTGATGATGCCCTGAAACGAGGAATAGGCCCTTCAAACATCATCAGATTAGTTTCATCATCTTTGGCATCCCCATACATAAGCCACGATACAAGCCAACGCATCGTTACGCATGCATTGGCGGCTGTAGGTAGAAGCTACAGCACTGGCAACGTGGCTTGGAGTTCGGAGGCGGTGGAAAGTATCGTATAGCATGTTAACAACGGAATCTGACTCGACGGTTCACGGTGCCTTAAATAGTATTTTCACAGATACTCCAGCATTACCTTTACGGAACCCCTATTCGGGGCTCGTCGACGAATGCATAAATTCAGATACAGCAAAATGCTTCAGCAAACTCTGCCTAATATTATCTTGATAATACTTGAAAATACTAACTTAGAATGCCGCCAACAATTGGTACTTACTCCGTGAATATCGGCACATAAGCATAGAACACGAATAATGATGTGGACGGACCGTCGTCTCAACATCAACCTGGTTGAATCGCGAGAACCCTTGGGAGAGATATTACTTGCTTTGTACTAGGCAATCTTGCAAGACTGGCAATCGTTACTCATGATTTGTCATGGACGAGACGGGATTCTGATTATCAGAATTTCTACTTGCTGGTGGCGAATCATGGTGATAGGGCTTTTGAGTCAGTCGACGAGCAAGTGATGCATTGTGAAGAGAGGGAATTACCAAGAGAATAAACGCCCTTACATAATAGGCACGGTACCTACCTAAAGCATGCGGATTACAGGCATTTTGTAGGCAGAGAAAGCACGAGGCAGTGCCTGCTGCTACCTGTAATCCGTCCATTGTTGGAGCAGGCGCAAGGTGGTAATCCGTCTCCCTACCGCGTGCGCTGACATAAATCGCTGCCATTTTGAATGCTGTTGAAAGAGAAGGAACGTCAGGTGCACTGCCACATCGCCACAGTGTATCCCATGCCCTTCCTGTCCGAGTATCTTAGGTCAGAAGGTACATGATTAGCAAACAAAACGTTGTGCAAACACGATCCTTTCGGCGTACCTTATCTGAGACGGTACGTGAGCAACCCGTGCCTGCTATAGAGGAATGCTGCATAATGTCAGGCGTCTAGCAACTTCTTTACGCTGTTGATGTGGCTGGTGGTGGCTAATACTGAGGTATCTATGAGGTCACTCTCAGTGTACGGGCAACGCGTTACAGGGCCTCGTGGATACCGAATGGGTACCTCTAGTGCGAAAAGGGGAAAACGGGGCCCGGCCTGACCAGCCCAACGCTACCAAAATCTCTCCCTCTTTCAGGTATTTGTTCCGTCTCATCGCCCTCCCTTTCCTTTCCCCCACTACCATACTCGATCTCAACCCGTACCGACATCACAACTAATCCCACACTTGGTCCGAAGCCCAGTCCATTCTTTCGAACCATCTGCCTCTTCTCTACCCTAATCGACAAGGTAAACCACTTCTTCCATCCGTCTCGCCGACTCTGTCCAGGCTTCTCTCATCATTACCTACCCACAAAGACCACCCCTCTCCCGTCAGCCCTGGTACATACTTCGTCAGCCCTCTTCCGTCTCGCAGCCTCTCTACCCTTGCTAGACCTTCTCCGTGCTTCTCTCCGTCCATCACTGCTTCTCGCATGCACCACACCCTCTCGACGGCGTTTCACGGCTGACTCTCTATATAAACAGTCATTGTTCAACGCTCGGACCTGTTGCAAGACACGCAGCACGTCAACAATCAGACCCAGTCTACCTCACACACCAATCAACCGTCACAATGGCGCTTAAGCGTATTAACAAGGAACTCACTGACCTTGGCCGGTATGTCAAACTTTTCATCTACCTAGCCCTCTGCGGAACGACGTCGTCGGCTCGTTCGGTGAGGCGGCTGCCCAAGGTGGGGTGCCCGCTAAGCAAAGTGCTTCCAAAGCGGGGTCCTCCGATCGCCTCAGCCCTCAGCCGAGCGTGCCTCGACGATGTCGCCGCCTGCCGCGATGTCTACCAACGGGCACATCCACGCGTGTTCCGAGTTACTAGATATGCTGACGTCTGTTTCTTCACAGTGATCCTCCCTCATCCTGCTCTGCCGGCCCCGTTGGCGAAGATTTGGTATGCTTCCTATCAGTACCCTTGCCATGGCCCGATAACGCGCGATATGATGTATCGCGTTGGCATAAATATGCTACGATCGCCTGCACGACAAACACTGACGTCTCTCTGTTCATAGTTCCACTGGCAGGCTACTATTATGGGACCCGTAAGCAATCCTTCAACCCGTCATCTTTTCACTGTCGTCGTCCCCATTGCCTGGCTTGGGTGTAGCCTCAATATTTGGCGAAAACAGCGAAAGGCGACAACGGCAGCAGATATCTCTTTGTTCGGCCAGACACTTACATTCATTCCTGCAGGGCGACTCTCCCTACTCCGGCGGCGTCTTCTTCCTTGCCATTCACTTCCCCACAGACTACCCCTTCAAGCCTCCGAAGGTCAACTTCACCACTCGCATTTACCACCCCAATATCAACTCCAACGGTAGTATCTGCCTCGACATTCTCAGAGACCAGTGGAGTCCCGCCTTGACTATCTCCAAGGGTAAGCGCTATGGTACATTTGCTATGGTCGTCTTTTTTTTGCTGATCACGTCTCTAGTGCTCCTGTCTATCTGCTCGATGTTGACCGACCCCAATCCTGATGACCCGCTCGTCCCCGAGATCGCCCATGTCTACAAGAGCGACCGTCCACGATACGAGGCCACTGCTCGCGAGTGGACACGCAAGTACGCTATTTAAGAATGGGTAGCCTGGCTCTTTAGTGCCATCCATTTTTATTCAGCTATCGGGTTAATGCAATGGGGGTTTGATTGTGGTGGTGGGAGATTCATAGATAGTGGTTGGCTAGGCAGGGTCACACACACGTTCTCTCCCATCTAGGCAATGTAGATGAATTTGCCGGCGTTCTCTGTCGATTATTCATCGTCGTTGTGGCTTGGGGTGCTTATTTACTACCCTGGTGGCTACTAGCATGTCATGTGGACTGCTTCCGTTAGTGCTGCCTGTCTCTGGCGAATAATGAAGTTATGAGAGCAAGAAGATTGCATGCGTGGGGAAGAATGGCCTGCAAGGTATCCGTATGGTCGCGCGAACTCGGCATCACTCTGTAGTGAGTGGTCCGCCTACGGCCTCTGCCCTTCCATGATCCCACATAATACACTGATTCCCCTTTCCCGAAGCCTTGTTTTTCAAGTGATGCGTAGAAGTTCTGTAATTCATGCATGGGAGTAAGTCAAGAGGGAGAGCCACGTGGTAAGTAAGGGTATTCCCAAGGTTGTGATGCCATCCCGAGTCAAGCGCTTAGAGTGCACGGAGCACGGAATGCCTATTTCGTACGAACCTATGGAAACGTTGCTATGCACGTCCGGTAGGTATTCCGTAGATATGTCATTTTCCAAGAAGAGGCAGGCTTGCCGGGCTCATCCGCGGTAGTACTCGTCTGTATGGGGTTGTGTCGAAGGGTAGGTAGCAGATAAGTTGGGAGGCTAACGAAACGTATGTGACGAGTTGCCGCCGGGTTGGGGGCTGTGGGCCAATGATAGCGAGCGTAGGCGTGCGATGGGCGGGCTAGCGCATGACTTTTTTTTTTTCTTTCTTTCGGGGGGATTTTTTTTTCTGGAATGAAGGAAAATTGGATGGACGGGGGATTGATTATGATCTCGTGCTGGGTTGTGCGAGGGTTATTTGTATGAGGAGTTTGGGGTCTTTGTGAGTTGTGTTGGGAGTCACGGATTGAGAGAGGGAATATTCCACGGCACGTCGATTTCGGCACATTCCTTCGTGGCCCTGGATATCATGAACGAATGAATGAATGAATGGATGGATGAATGAATGGATAAAACGAAGAACAACTCCCGCGCGACGGTGGGGCGCCCCTGGTACATAATAGTATGCCGCCGTCGGGTCCCGGGATCCTTCTTCAGCAGCCGCCGTGAGGTCTTGGCTAGGAAGGTGGTTAATGGACAAGTTACCTACCTATGAGAAAGTCAGCTGGCGTGCGTGGTATGATGACAGGGGACGAGGAGGTTGCGTGATTCTTTTGGGGATCTGCGTCGTGCCATTTTGTTTCTTGTTTTTATTTCTTTTTTCTTTGTGTTGTGTATGAGGGAGAAAGGTGGTGAAGTGGTGAGATTTGCGATTGAAGAAATACCGTCACTGCTGGTCAGTTTACTTTCGTCTGTTGGTATTGAGATTGAGTTGTTTGCGCTGAGTTGGACGGGCGTGAGTCTCATGCTGGCTTCATTCACTGGGGTTACCGAATTGCGCCTCGAAAAGCCAGGTGAATCATAACTCGCGCTTCAAGTCACGCTGGAATACAACTGGGCGCACGAGTCCGGAATCTCACTTGAGAACCGGTGACTTACTTTGCAGCTGGTCTGCAGAAGTGAGAGAGGACGAAACTGAGAAAAGACGGAAGAAACTGAGAGAGGGCGACAACTAAGAAAGGATGAAATCATACGAGGGTGGCGGATACTATGGCCGGAAACGAGTCGTCGAGAAACCGCAACGGCCGCGATGGACGCCGTTAGCGAGGATGTTGTTATCGGGCGAGATGACGCAGGAGGTGCAGAAGGAGTTGACGATGCGGGAGGAATTCGATAAATGGATGATCAACGAGGGTTATCGACGATTGTCCGTCACATTCCCCTATTCACTTACAGTTCTCACTGACAAATTCTAGTTTCATACTCATATTCGTATTCCTCCACGCCCTCGTCTTCGCCTTCAGCTTCGTCAACTATGCCGTCAAAGACAGCCTGCAGCGGGCCCGAGACACCTTCGGCCCAACCTACATGCTCGCCCGCTCCGCCGCCGTCGTCCTCCACGTCGACGTCGCCCTGATCCTGCTCCCCGTCTGCCGCACCTTCATCTCGTTCGCGCGCCAGACAAAGCTCAACGGCATCGTGCAGTTCGACATGAACCTCAGCTTCCACATCACGACGGCCTGGTCCATCGTCTTCTTCTCCTGGGTCCACACCATCGCGCACTGGAACAACTTCGCGCAGATCGCGGCCAAGAATCATCTCGGCTTCTACGGCTTCCTCGCGGCGAATCTTGCCACGGGACCCGGATGGAGCGGATATATCATGCTCGTCGCGCTCATGGGTATGGTGGTTACCTCGATCGAGAAGCATCGGCGCGCGAACTATGAGCGCTTCTGGTACACGCACCACATGTTCGTCGTGTTCTTCCTCTTCTGGGCGATCCACGGCGTCTTCTGCATGATCCAGCCGGACAGCGCGCCCTTTTGCGTCGCCGTGGGGACGAGCGCCGTAGGCGTGTTCTGGCAGTACTGGATGGTCGGCGGCTTCATCTACCTCGCGGAGCGCGTGGCGCGCGAAGTCCGCGGTCGCCATCGGACGTATATCTCGAAAGTCATCCAGCACCCGAGCAACGTCTGCGAGATCCAGATCAAGAAGGAAAACACGAAGTCGCGCGCGGGCCAGTATATCTTCCTCTGCTGTCCCGAGGTCTCGTTGTGGCAGTACCACCCGTTTACGCTGACTAGTGCGCCCGAGGAGGATTATATCTCGATCCATATGCGCGTCGTGGGCGATTTCACGCGTGAATTGGCCCGGACGCTGGGTTGTGAGTTCGATGGGAAGAATGGTGAGAGTGAGGATACGTCGAAACTTATCGGCGTCGACGACGAGAATAGGGAAGTCGACCCCAGGCTGCGCCGCGTGCTGCCGCGCGTCTACATCGATGGACCCTTCGGGTCGGCGTCGGAAGACGTCTTTAAGTACGAGGTCAGTATCCTCTGTGGCGCCGGCATTGGCGTGACGCCGTTCGCCTCGATCCTCAAATCCATCTGGTACCGCATGAACTCGCCCTCGGCGAGAAAATCCACGAGGCTGGCAAAGGTGTATTTCTTCTGGGTGTGTCGCGACTTTGAGTCGTTCGAGTGGTTCCGGTCTTTACTCATGGCGATCGAGGCGCAGGATTTGGATGGACGGATCGAGATCCATACGTATTTGACGGCGAAGCTGAAGGTGGATGATGCGGCGAATATCATGATCCATGAGGCGCAGGCCGATCGGGATGCGATCACGGGCTTGCGGAGTCCGACGAGTTTTGGCCGGCCGAATTGGGATATGATATTTCGCGGGATCAGGAAGTTGCATGCGCCTGCGGAGGCGGGTGTTTTCTTTTGTGGTCCCGAGGCGCTTGGGAGGGTGTTGCATGTTTGTTGTAATAAGTATAGTGAGCCGGGGTGAGTTTTTCTTTCTTCTTGTTGTTGACTCTTGATGATGATTGCTGACATGAGTTGAATAGGTTCTCGTTTGTTTGGGGACAGGAGAATTTCTAGGGTATATATTTACATGGTTGCATATAACTACGAATCTTGATTATGAGTCTGTCAATGAAGACATGAATGGTATTCTGATATCTACTTGAATGTGAGAATGATCATGGTATTCACGTGATTTATGTCAGGCTATATCACCTTTTGTCTAGGTCGGCATCGGGACTCACCATGCCGCTGCGGTCTCGGCTGGCTTGGCAGATGCAAGAGAGAGTCTCAAGGAAAACATCCTTGGCATGAGGGAATTGAGTTTGGGAATACAGCTACGTCTATGCGGAAAGGGGCGAGATCGGAGGATCCGACTGTTGATGTTTGAGGAAGTGAATGGTGAGGAGACTCGTTGAGAGGGAATCTCATAAGAGAAAGCCAATAAGTGAATGAAAGATGAAAAAGAAGCAAGTAAAGAGACTTGAATTGTTTTTATATAGACACTGAAATAGAGAAGTTATGTCGATAAACTAACTGACATAATTGGTGAAAAGGGGGATTGACAGAACCCCTACCCAGTCCACCTCAACAAATCTGACCATGCGACGAGGTTCACGATCGAAGTTTCATGCAAGTCCATACGTTGAGGCCAAGTACTGTGTAAACAAGAAACACAGACACGTTTTAGAGATGCGCCCACCACCGCGAAAAGATGCACAGGAAACCTTATGCAAGGACACTGCAGCGCTGGTCCGGCGACGGGGCCGACAGTACCGGCAACTACACCACGAAGCAGACATATATACCATGATGAAGGCCAATACTTAAGTAAAGAGAGCGTTAGAAAGAACAACAACAGAAGCAGAATAAGTCAAGTATCTAAACAAGCACTCAACATGGCAGACTGGACTCACCTCATCCGCTTCATAGCGAAAGAAGACAACCGCATCCATCTCGGCCAACTCGTCGACACGACGCGGGACGTCGGCCAAGACGCCGTCGACGGCATCGAGATCAAGGCGTATCTCATCCGGGGCACGCTCTTCAGCGCCAAGGTCATCAAGAGCGTTGTTTATACCGTTGAGCGGGTAATTCTCCCTCTTTTCCCCGTCTTGGACACCGTGTTGATGAAGTGTAGATCCTCTCCCCCGTAACGCCCGCCGAATGCAATTACATCCGGTGCCTGGGCCTCAATTATAAGGACCATGCTGAGGTGAGCCACCGCGTCGTCCTCATACCATGATACTGACAAAACGCAGGAAGGAGGCTTCCCCCTCCCCGCCGCCCCAATCCTCTTCACCAAGCCACGGACCGCACTAGCAGACCCCTTCCCGGCATCCGTGACGATCCCCAAGATCGCGCAAGACGGCTCAAGCGACTACGAAGGCGAGCTCTGCGTCGTGCTGGGCCGCACGGGGCGAAACATCCCCGAGGCAGAGGCCCTCGATTATGTGCTGGGGTACACGGTGTCGAACGATGTGTCGGCACGGAAGCTGCAGTTGATGACGGCGCAGTGGTGTTTTGGGAAGGGGTTGGATGGGAGCTGTCCACTCGGTATGTTTTCCGAGTCTCTAGCATTCCGTTTCTCACGATATGGGTGATAGAGAATAGTGTATGCTGATAACA
This sequence comes from Xylaria sp. L1 SY-2022, assembly GCA_023079495.1. Taxonomy (NCBI): domain Eukaryota; kingdom Fungi; phylum Ascomycota; class Sordariomycetes; order Xylariales; family Xylariaceae; genus Xylaria; species Xylaria sp. L1 SY-2022. The sequence continues at coordinate 1,789,681 of JALIDW010000009.1, forward strand.
AACAGGACCCGTCCTCGTCTCTCCCAGCGCAATCCCAAATCCCCAGCATCTGGCCATCCGAACAACATATAACGGCGCCATCGTGCAGAATGGAGACACAGCGGACATGATCTTCGGTCTGCGCGAGCTGATTTCGTATTTGTCGCAGGGGACAACGCTGGAAGCTGGCTCGGTCATCTTGACGGGGACGCCGGCGGGGATTGGATTCCTTAGGAAGCCGCCTGTTGCGTTGGAGGATGGGGGCGATATCAGGGTTGAGATTGAAAAGATTGGGACGCTTGTTAATCGGGTGAAGTTTGAGGATGATTGAGCATGTCCGAGTGAAGGTTGTGACGACATATTGCTTCGGAACTGACACTCGTGGGAATGGTGATCTTATGATTGTTGGCTCAAGGTAGGGTAGAAAGTGCTCGCTGGACGAGTACATCCCCGGATCAAGACCTATGATAAAAGTGTTGGAGACTTGGACGTTAGGGCACACCTGGAACAACAGATGGTTCCGAAGAAATACTTTTCGAGGTCCCCTTTTTAACGTACTGAATAAACCGAAAGAAACCATAGTTGTGGTTCTGAGTCCCTGAAGATTTACCGTCGGGTCTTCCTTATCGCTTCGGCTGTGCTGTGTCTCATTGTCGCCAATATGCGAGCAGGGACGCTGCTTCAACCTGAATCGCCCACTTATTCGGGGTAGAAATCAAGCATGCTGTATTAGCCCAAGCAGCATGAGAGATTGAGCTACCCCCTCGATATATCTCTGAACAGCCATTGACATGGTTAGAAGTCTTAGACTGTAGCGAGAGCTCCAGTGGAGCAGAGTTCTGACCGTGGAGATCAGTGGCTGATCTGTTGATACCTGATCATGATTGATCAAGATTGATCACGGTTGTCGGGGCTTGTCAGACGTTCGCGCCATCGAATCAAGAAATTTGATCCTGTTGTGACCGCCATGAGAACCGATGGACGCCTTGTCCGCGCATCATCCGGGTGTGTCCGTCACTATCAGTGACTGATCCCGCAACGACTTTGCATATCCAAAGAGCAGGCAAGTTGCCATCCGCAATTCCAAACCCTTTGATCAGTTTTCGATTCGGTAGACCTCATCACGCGGCCTGATCATCTGACGTCAGAACAAAGCGAGACAGGACGAATTGTACACCAGTAAAAATGTGTACATGAGACGTCGACCCAAACACTAGGTAACCTGTAAATCGATATCACCGAGCTTAGAAGCTCTGGGAAGCTGGTTCACTCGGTGTTGACGTTCCTGTCTCTTGCCCAGCGGTCCAACTTCCGTGCTCGTAATAATCGGACGCGAATACATCTCCAACATCACCGTGGCCATAACACTCCACCACACATTCCGTAATCCGTACCCAACTCGTCTACCCGACAGAAACATCTCGCAATCCCCAGGTATCGCGTGACATATGAGCCAATTCCGGGCCGTCGCAGACCGTTCCGGACGTTCCGTATCACGGAATGAGCTTGTCGTGAGCTGACCTGGGAATCCTTTTCCGGTCTACTCGCTTTCGCCCCTCGTTCAGCAAAGGAATTTGCCTCGGTATTTCTTCGCCGAATACCACATCCATACTCGTCCCGCGTGGAAATAAATATCCACAGCAAAGTCTCGGCTGATCTGTACGGGTTGCCACGGTAGTATCTCGAATATCGCTCTCAGGACATTGGGTTTTACTCTTGAGGCAAAAGCGTGAAACCGATGGAGTTCGGCGCGATATACCTCGTAACAGGAAAAAGGTGACCTAAGGTAAGTAGGACGCAACCCTGCGCGACGACGAGTATTACCAAGACAACACGAGGGTAGTATTGATTCGCCCTGCCACATGGTCATGGTAGCACTCGCATGGCTCTGGATGCGACACAGATTTTCGGCAGGATCGGCGGGTTGAGCCGTGAATGTGATTTCTGAGTTGTTATGATCTTGCGATCTGATTCCCGTTACGACGTAGATCAGTGACTCGTTACCGAACCGTTAACATGTTCGGGTGCATATTGCAATGCGCACCGAGTTGAAACCGTCGAGTATCAGAACGGAGATGCATCGTGTGCATATAATCCCGTTCAGGAAGCAGTATCGTCAACTACCACCGGTTTCGTGGCCCAATGGCAAGGCGTCTGACTACGAGTCAGGTAAGGACTTCAAATCCTTATCTAACATCAGCCATCAGGAGATTCTGGGTTCGACCCCCAGCGAGATCATCTTTTTGCGTATTTATCAATTTTTTTTTCCTCGTTGCCCTAGGTGAGTGTTTTTTTTTCGGGGCCACCATTCCCGTCTGGGAAGTGTGCTCCGTTCCGTTCCTCACGATCGGGTCGTCCTACGGATTACCTACTTCGTGACAAGCGGCTTACCGATCAAGGACGGAGTTCTTTTTTCGTCGCAAGTCGCTTTACTAATTCGACGACCTCATCTTGGTCCTTTTTGCTTGGCCGGTAAGTAAGTGGCTCATAAGCTGAGCTGAGCTCATGTAAAGTCATGCCCTTGCATACGCTGCGCGACTTGGCTGAACCCGAATTGACCAACAGGGTCGCGACGCTACCATGGGCTAGAGTCGTCGTGTGCCATTCTGTCTCTGTCCGAGGTATCAAAGGGTCCCTGGCGATCTGGATTACATTATCCCCCATCCCGTACAGCAGACTATCTCTCAAATCAGTAATCCGTGGCGCAACGCTTTGTCAAACCGGACGACAATGCGGTTCTGGAACACTCCGAAGATAACCTGCGATACACCGAGTTGCTTCACGTCGTGCCGGATGTGAAACACCTGCGTCCGAGCGGTCCATGGCGGGGATCTGTGTTGTCGTCTCGTCTGTTCTTAGAAGTTAGCAATAGCTCCCCTAGTCTCGACCTGGTCCTCCTCGTGTGTCGTAAGACCTACATAGACATGACATCAGGGACGATGCTAGCCGACTTACCAAACAGCCACTCCCCGCGCCCCCTCTCTCCCATCGCGGGGTCCCCTCGAATAGTAATAGACGCCTTATTCATTCATAAGCACGCTAAAAAGGTCACGGTGAGCTGATGATGGATGGTGCTCCGGGAAGGACAAAGAAAACGCGGCCGCACAGCTACGTACACCTAGGTAAGTAGCTGCCAGCTTATAAACCTGGCACGATCCGCCGGGTCCCCTGATGGCCTTACTCACGTCTTCATCCCCTTTCCTCGTCAACCTTTAAATACCATCTGCTCAATTCATCACGAGCCATCACCTTCATCTCGTTCATCTCAGATCAACCTAGAATTGCTTGTTAGCTTTCCAATCACATTTCCCAATCGACCATCAAAATGCCTCAGAAGATCCCCGCCGCCAACAGACTCCTCGACCTGCTCAGCCTCAAGGGCAAGGTCATCATCGTGACCGGTGCTTCCGGCCCCCGAGGCATGGGCATCGAAGCTGCCCGCGGTGCCGCCGAGATGGGCGCCAACGTAGCCATCACATACTCGTCCCGCAAGGAGGGCGCCGAGAAGAACGTCGAGGAACTGATCAAAGATTACGGCGTCAAGGCGAAGGCATACAAGTGCAACGTGGGCGACTACGCATCCGTTGAGCAGTTGATCAAAAACGTCCTCAATGACTTCGGCGGCCGCATTGACGGTTTCGTCGCTAATGCCGGCGCCACCGCCGACCACGGTGTCATTGACGGCTCCGTCGAGGAGTGGAACAAGGTCATCCACACCGATCTTAACGGTACCGCTTACTGCGCCAAGGCCGTCGGCCCCGTCTTCAAGAAGCAGGGCAGCGGCAGCTTCGTCATCACTGCCTCCATGTCCGGACACATCGCCAACTACCCTCAAGAGCAGACCTCATACAACGTCGCCAAGGCCGGCTGCATTCACTTGGCCAAGTCGCTGGCTAACGAGTGGCGCGACTTCGCTCGTGTCAACAGCATCTCCCCCGGCTACATTGACACTGGTCTGTCGGACTTCATCGATGCGAAGACACAGGACTTGTGGCGGAGCATGATCCCCATGAACCGCAACGGCGACGCCAAGGAGCTCAAGGGCGCCTATGTCTACCTCCTGAGTGACGCCAGCACGTATACCACTGGTGCCGACCTTGTCATCGACGGTGGCTACACCTGCCGATAAACAGACGTGCTATCCATCACGATGCGACATGACGAAATGGCTGAAGGAGTTTTTGGATTTAGAATTTATTAGTATTGGATCGACATCGGAAATGTCGTGGCCTGGGTATTATTAGTGGCTTCAATCTCGGTCCTGTGCCGGTGGACAGGGTATGGGTTGGCGTTGAGTTGTATATAATACATGCCCGCCTCGCTGGTCTAGAGTGTTGAATATAATTGGACTTCATGTATATGGCATTATCTATAATCCGTTAGGTATGAAAAGCTGAAGCTCGTCATGTTGGAATTTTTTGAAATCGGCGACCCGCAGCCAGAGTTTCGATGCAGCCGATGCGGCAAATGGCTAACTGATCAAAAGTGCTGTGGTTGTTCTCCGAGTGCTGCATACAACGAGACGAGACGAATACTCGTAAGTCTCTATGATAGCTAGTATCAACAGGCTCCCGATATCGGGCTGGCCATGTTGATGAAGAGCATCTTGACGAATTCCACGCCGTTCTCATCTTCCTATTAGTAGGACAAGCTATTCCGTAGTAAGTATGAGAAGGCCGATGCATCCATGTGGCAACGAGCTGCTCATTCCCGGACCGGTCCGGATTTATATCCGTTCGGCGCCGTCCTGTTTGCGAAATTAGGAAGAGGTTCTTGCCCTCGCTGATTGTTGCCGTTGCGTTTAATGATACCTACTTCCACGTTGGTAGGCTAGAGTTGCAACGGCCCCGACCCAACGCGATGGCGACACATTGTTAACAGATTTGGCCCTATTGGTCTGCCCAAGGGCTCGGTCCGTTCCTCGCCAAGATGAGACGATATTCTTCTGGAAGGTCATCAAGTTCGATGCATCACTGAGGCGCTCCCATAAGATCTACACGGTACCTGCCTTCCTACCTCACCTCTTCTGCCGACACTGACACATTAGCGCCATCAGATCGGACGTCTGAGACTCAACAAATGCAAACGTCTGCTTGACCAACATTGTTGGTTCATAGGTTCGTATCGTACGAGTTCTGATTTGATCTGACTCGAAAAAGGGTTAATTAAGACCCCAAAGCTGTCAAGTACTTGTAGGTAGTGTACCTGCATCATATGATCTGCCAAATTTTATATCATAGGTTGTGATCATCGCATGTGGTTGTTTTGATCGGAGCATCCTTGCACAACATGTGGTGTTTTCCTGAAATTGCCGAGGTTTCTTTAGCCAAGTGCAGAGCAGCTGTGCACAGCTGGGAAGATTCTCGCCCTTTGAAAGCCGGGATATGCCCTGCTGAGCAAGCGCAATTGGAAGTGCTGTTCCATTTTTGGTAAGCCGGTGCCCACCACGCTAACGCATATCTGGCGGGTCCATAAGTCACTCCTGAGGTTCCCGGTCCCGCGACCGTGGAGCGGGCCTAGCCTAGTGTCTTTTGAGGAAGCTGTTCGAACGCTCGACGCAGGATCGTAATTTCGAGGTTCACGATGTGTTCCGTATGGGGCCCGAGGAATCATCGGCCCTGTACCGGGTTTAATATGGAGGAATTCCAATTGGGCGTACGCATGCTCCGTATAATATGGCCCCGTAATGACCATGTCTGTGCTTGGGTTTGAAGACATGAGGATCAAACAGGCATGCTTAGTCTAACAAACAGCAGACCGTCGTTTCAAAGGAAAGTGTGTGGAATTCACACTCGGCATTCGTTTGTGGACTCACGTTAGGCATTTGACTGCTGCTTCAAGACACTCTTATCAGCACTAAACCTCCAGACAAGGGTGACAGACGACTAAGCGGAACGGGAAGGATCCAATATTAGCACAGAATACCGACCTGCCACCCCTGGGCCATCATCACCACCGGTGCCGGCTCTCCTATGCGCTTCTTGCTAACGTCTTTATGATCTAGTGTGTGCTTTCAGTCGTAGTATTTCCGTATATGCACGTAGCCTTCGCTGCCGGATTTGGCTGTTGGTTCGATGTCAAGTCATTACCTACATACCGGAGCCATACCCAGTTGTCTTTGACAGAGATTAGCCCATGCACGTCGAGGTAAGGATAAGCAAGCAATTTACCGTGAAACTGGCTCTGGGTCTCGACCGAACGACCCTGCCCATCTAGGTAGGTAGGTAGTGTACCCAGAGGTCCGTATCATACTTACCAATGCAGAGAGGTATCGTAGTATTTGAGTGTGATTCAAGATAGGTATGGGTGGCAACATTTTCAAGCGGGGTGGTAACCACATCCCAAATGTGGTGATCTTTCCAAGTGTATACCCAAGGTATCATCCAGGCCTGGGTTCGAAAGTTGGGGAATATCGTGCTTCACTTTACACCTCAGTAATAGGTATTCAAGTCGTCGAACTGAGTGCTAATTAGAGATTTCAGTGAAAAAAGTCCGTCTGTTTCGATGGTGAACGACCTACCTGTTTTCGTATAACCACAGGTTAAATTTCCCCATCTTTGTGGGGGACCATAGCGATTCGAATACCGGGCAGCGGACCAAGGGACCACCGCCAAGTCCATTCTTGATAGGTACCTGCCGTAATCCGGGGTCGATCCATTCCAATAAAAAAGGCCTTGGCCGCAGTTATCTATGTAGACTACTCGGCCGGTAGAACATAGTCATCACCACCTGTCAGCTTAGCTTCATCAAGCTGCAAGCAAAGAAGCAAGATGATGAAAACGCAGACCGATACCTCGAAGTCCTCCATCGCGGAGCCCCAAATCGTCCAGGCTACCGAAGATGATGACCATGAGGTTGTGGATGAGAAAAAGCTTGTGCGCAAGATGGACTTGCATCTCGCGCCTCTCATTATGTTGAACTGTGAGTTGTAGCCCTATCTCATGGATTTCTGCGACTGAGCTAATGCCGGGAATGAAAACACAGACACATTCAGCTTCTTGGACAGGTCAGTATCTCAGGGGACGGTCTCTCTGTGAAAACTAGGTGTTGATTAGTTTCCAGAGTCAACATCGGTAATGCGCGACTGTATGGTATGGAAGATGACCTCGGTCTCACTTCCAACCAGTTTCAAATCGCCGTTTCCATTCTTTTCGTCACCTGTAAGTAAAGACCGGTCAGGATATGCTCCACGGCCGAGCATGTTTGGGGTCAAAAGGAGACTCATGAAGACCTCCTTGCCAGCAAGGCCGTGGGCAAACGTGTAATCCGTGGTTCAGAGCTAACGTTCTTGTAGATATCATTTTCGAAATACCTTCAAATCTCGTTCTAAAGCCCTTCGGAGCTCAGCGATGGATAGCCTTCATTGTGACTGCCTGGGGTATAATTGCGCTCAGCATAGGCTTCGTGAAAGACTTCAAAAGTCTTGTCGCATTACGACTAGTATTGGGCGCATTCGAAGCTGGCTTATTTCCGGGCTTCAACATGTACCTGACGTTCTTCTATACGAAGCGAGAGCTCGCCCTGCGTGTCGGATATCTCTTCGTCAGTGCTGCCATCGCCGGTGCGCTTGGAGGTCTCCTAGCCTTTGGTATCGGTCATCTAGATGGTGTCCATGGTATGAAGGGCTGGAGATGGATCATGATCATCGAGGGTATTCCTACTATCGTGCTTGGTTTCCTGACATATTGCTTCTTGCCAAGCGATCCCCAGAGCGCAACCTTTCTGACCCCGGCGGAAAAGAAGCTGATCCTTGAGAGAGAACGACGTGAGTATGGAGCCACGGCGACCGCTCAAGAGTTCCATAAGAAGGATATGATCAAAGCATTCACGGATTGGAAGGTGTGGGTATATAGTGTCGGACAGTTCGGCGCTGACACGATGCTTTACGGTATGTTCTGATGCGCCTGCAACTGTTGTTTGTTAAGGAGGCCATACTGATAAGAGTAGGTTACTCGACCTTTCTGCCAACCATTATCGAGGGTCTGGGCTCTTGGTCCGCGGCAGAGGTCCAACTGCTGACCATCCCATGCTATGCCCTTGGTGCAATTGCATATGTGGTCGTTGCCAACCTTTCGGATACAAAGCAGATGCGAGGCGTCTTCTGCGTTATTTTCGCCAGTATCAGTGTCGTTGGCTACGGAATCCTGATCTCTGATAGTTCGCCAGGCGTGCATTATTTTGGGTGAGTCGAAGCAGACCTCAGCGACTATCCAAGGGAATTGGCTAACATTCTGAAAGTTGCTTTCTGATAGCCACTGGACTTTACATCTTGGTCGGCGTACCACTTGCTTGGGTCAGTACTCGAATTCAAGGCAGTCCTTGTCCGTGCAGCTAATGTTAGTGAACAGCTTCCAACCAACTACCCACGATATGGCAAGCGCAATACCGCCAATGGTATACAGCTCACGCTCGGCAACAGTAGCGGTGTCATGGCACCGTTCATCTAGTGAGTCGAGTCTTATTCGTATGAGCTGCGTGTTAGTCACTAACAGACACTTCTTAGTCCCAGCAGCGACGCGCCGAGATATGTCAGAGGTAACGCGGTGTCGTTGTCCCTGGTAGGCCTAGCTGGAATCTGTCATGGAATACTATGGCTATGGTTCTCACGGGAGAATCAGAGGCGTCAAGACGGCGTAATGAAGCCAGAACACCAGAACATGTCGGAGGAGGAGCTCACCGAGCTTGGTGATGAGAGTCCAAGATTCCGGTTTACGCCCTAAGCGATGTTGATCATTGTGCTCATACGACAAAGTAAACATGAAGCTCTGAAGATCAAATCATGAGAGAAAAAAAAATAGGAAAAAATATGATGAGATTGTATGGACCATGAGAGTCTGAGGGAGACTGCAGGAGTGACATATGCCACGATGAAATACGGAAAGAACGAAGCAAAGCAAATGTTTCACTGTGAAGCCAAAGGGAAACTCAAAGCGGGCGACACAGTGCGTTTATGTAATGAGAAATTGAATCGCAACTTCTCAGCGCTTTCACTCGTACATGCGCACGGACCACGTACGATTCACGCGTCTCTTCACGTCTTTCGCGTCCTAACATTTTCCGGTTCAATTAAATTGATCGTCGTGACATCACATTTCTCTCTCTTTCCAGATTTCATCCGCACATATCCAGACCAGTCTACGGGATAACATACCACCTCCACTTTCGATCTCTTATAGTAATTCTGCATCTCGTCACATCCACGTACTTTGCACTAAGATCATCTCGCCGTGATGGGTATTAAACAACTTTTCTCCGTCATCAAGGATGAGGCCCCGGCCGCCATCAAGGAGAGCGAGATCAAGAGTCAATTCGGTCGCAAAGTTGCTATCGTGAGTATTTTCACAGTCATTTTCAGGCATATCATTATCAGATAATACTAACAAGAATTCTTCAAGGATGCGTATGTAGTCGCCTCACTTGTCCGATTGTTTAGCTGCCTAGTAATGCAAAATATTAACATCACCTCTTCTGTGCAGCTCCATGAGCATCTACAGTTTCTTGATTGCAGTCCGATCCGATGGCCAGCAACTGATGAATGAGTCGGGCGACACCACATCCCATCTTATGGGCATGTTTTACCGCACCCTACGCATGGTAGACAACGGCATCAAGCCCCTCTACGTCTTCGACGGTGCTCCCCCGAAGCTAAAGTCCGGAGAGCTGGCGAAACGATTCCAGCGCAAGGCCGAGGCCAACGAGAATCTGGAGGAAGCGAAGGAGACTGGTACAGCTGAGGATGTTGAGAAGTTCTCGCGACGGACAGTCCGTGTTACCAGAGAGCACAATGCCGAATGCCAGAAGTTGTTGAAGCTCATGGGCATCCCTTACATCATCGCGCCCACCGAAGCCGAAGCTCAGTGTGCCGTACTTGCTAGAGCAGGCAAAGTCTATGCTGCGGCCAGTGAGGATATGGATACCTTGTGCTTTGACAGCCCCATCCTCCTGCGACACCTGACCTTCAGTGAGCAAAGAAAGGAACCTGTTCAGGAAATTAACCTAGAGAAGGTTCTCGATGGTCTCCAGATGGATCGCAAACAAGTACGTTACTTCACCAACTCATCGCATCCTAGAAATAAGCTGACTGTGATGCTAGTTTGTCGATCTCTGCATTCTGCTCGGCTGCGATTACCTCGACCCTATCCCCAAGGTCGGCCCCTCTACCGCCCTCAAGATGATACGAGAGCACGGAACACTGGAAAAGGTCGTCGAATTCATCGAGAATGATCCTAAGCACAGATACACAGTACCTGAAGACTGGCCCTTCGCCGATGCCCGCGAACTGTTCTTTAACCCCGACGTACGAACGGCCGACGATCCTCTATGCGAGTTCAAGTGGGAGAA